>OX439474.1:10608895-11305486 GCA_949320105.2 Crepidodera aurea
TTTACTTTTTTTCACTGCCAAAATAATTCACAAAATAAACTTTATGAAGGATTTGTTTTTAACAGAGTCAATTATTATTTGATTATTCATCATAAAACAATTCCAATTATTGGAATAATAACTGATAGTAAAGTTTAAACAATTACTTCCAACATATATTCCCGGAGATGTTTCATGTTGCTGCTGATCAGAAACGTTAGATATTTCTTAGAGAGTTGATTCCACAATTTTATCAAATATTTTAATTTGTTTGGAAGAAGATGGACAATGCAATATTTTGTTAGAAATCTCAATTTAGTTATTCAAACCATCTTCTATATATGCTTCTGCTATGGAGGTAGATTTCCAGCCACCGTGACGTTTTATGGATGTAATGTTGCCCCCTGCATTGGCCAGAAGAGTTACAGAGCTTCTCCTGAAACAGTGACCTGTGTAGCTCTTATACATGTCTTTTCCAAGCCGTTTTGCAATAAAGCTGGGAATTTCTCCTATTTTATTTATCCCCATATTTTGGTTAATACATTTTCCTTTCGAATATTTCAAAAATAATCTGTTACTTTTTGTATGAGGCGGCCGTAGTGCTCTATACTTGCAGTATGTCTCAATATAATCAGAATTTGAAGCAGTTAACGTTCTTGCGCAATAGGTCTTCGTATCAGGTATTTTAACAATCAATAAAGATCCAGCGTGTTCAATGGCATCAATAGTTATATGTAATAATTCTTCACGGCGATCCAAAATTAGGACAACGTACAAATAAAAAATATTGAAATTACTACTAATCTTACAAAATTACGATTATATCTTGAATAAATGTATTGATATCATCCCTTGACAAAACTTTAGATTTCTTTCCTCGGTATCCGACGCTTTTGTTCTTAATGAGCGGGACCTATTTTGAAACCTTCCTTATATCAATATTTTCGTTAACATTAAATCTACTTTTCAACATTCAACATTTTCAACACTCCATAACGTAGGAGGTTTTATAATTTTTGATTTTTCCTCAAAATAGCATATAAGCACATTTTCAGAAACCTTTTTTTTCTTGTTTCTTGTCGCACCATTCACGAAATTGGTCATATTATGTTTTCTCATATACTAACTTGGATTTGGCCGGTAACACATTAGGTACTATTGCATTTGCTTTCTCAGATATATCTGATGGGCTATCACTACCACTATCATAATCAACATCCATCTTCTTAATAATATATATAATAACTTGAAATTGAAGCATCTACGAGCAAACACAGTCAAACAGTCAAACACGCGGCATGCCAACAAACCGTTTCTATAGTAACGACACAGAAAGACTACTGGATGCTGTGAAATTGTGCGATACCTTATCGGGATAAAAAACCACGTCAATATGTATTTAATATATTTCAGACGATGTAAATTCACATTCACAGTTGTACAAAAAATGTTGTTTGTATTTCGTGTATAAAATTCGAGAGAATTTTTGGCCTCGACCTGCGCTCTCGGCCAAAAATTAACACTCTCATGTGTCATTAAAAAAACATTTTACGCACTTGATACAAAAATAATTATTTTTCTTCTTGCTCAACATTGGTAATTTTTTTAATGCAAGTATTTATGAGTCATAAAATAGAACCCACAATTTTTTAAATTATCTGATTAAAATTTCAACCATATGCGAGGATTCTCACCCCATTGACTTCTTTTCTACAAAAAAAAAACAGATTTTTGACCAAACAAATGACGTCATATCCTTTTAATCCTGTTCCGCATTAGTAGATTCGAAGTGTGTCAGAATATTATTTTCATTATACAGGGTGCAGAAAGTGTGCTCGGGGCGTAGTTGTCCAACTTCCGGCCTTTTTACATAAATCGCTACGGTGGTGGAACAACCCTTATTATCGAACACGTGTATTTAAATTGCTTTTACATAAATTAAATGAGCTAGTCGAGGGTGTACGGTTATTAATTGGTGATGTTTGATGACAAAATTGCCATTAAATAGTTAATTTGATAATTACTTATTGAAACTTTATGAGTATAGCGCTTGTCAAAATTATAAAACGGTTACAGTAATTTTGGCTGAATATTTTGCAATATTTTGGATATTTATTTTTGAAAAGAAAATAATTTAAACATGCATGTTTCAATTTCCTTTTCCTTCCTTTTAAAATGAATTGTCATATCGAAATTATCTGAGTTGGATATGGTTTTAAATAAATCAGATGCGCGATGTTTTATTTTGTTCGAATAGAATATGCCTAAAAGGTACTTAAGCGCTATTAATTTGTTAAAAAGGGTGGTTATGGTAATCATAAATGTTAAAAAAAATGGAATTAAGGACACCTGGCAAGGGAGATTGTCTCGACGCAACAGGAAGTGCTGTTATGCAGCAGGACACGTGTGCTCAAACCACCATAGCAAAAAAATTTATCTACACAAACACTTGAAATGCGCACTTGCCAGATATGCACTATTGGAATATTAAATCATAAATATGTATGTCGGCCATAAAGTAGTATAAAGCAAATATGGTTTTTTAAAACAGGTTAAAAAATTTTTGTGAGAAATATATTTATTTTCGTCCAATTTATGCATTCCTCTCAGATTATTAACAACATTTTATTTAGTTATCTTCCTACAAAGCTCCTAATAAAGAAAAATGATAAATTTTATTATCGTTTGACCTACTCTTGACATAATTTTTGTTCGGCGCTTTTATCCAAGCTCGTCTTATTAGTGTATTTATGAATTTAATTATGCCCTTTTCTGTGCCTGTCATTAACCCAATTTGTTATTATCCAGTCATTTTTGAGATGACGGAATGTCTACATGATATGATACGGGGCGTCCAAAATGTAAAGATGATTTAAAATGTATTCTCCAATTTTATTATGAAATAATAATAATTCAGAAACATGTGGCTTGTTTAATACTTTAAAATACGTCTACTTATTTGATGTTCGTTTGATTTTAGTTTACTTAATTTTTCTTTTAATAATTTTTGTAGATCCTTAATATTTTGAACATACATGTGGAAAAGATGTAAAAATAATTTCTTGAAGACGGTTTTTTAATATGTCGACCTGTTTTGACGTTAGAAGGGCACAAAGTCAAAGTTTTGATTTTCGTTGATCTGCTAATTCCATCTATATTACTTAATTTTTTCCTTAAATAATTCTTGTAGATCCTTAATATTTTGAAGATACATGTGGAAAAGATGTAAAAATAATTTCATGAAGACGGTTCTTTAATACGTCGACCTGTTTTGACGTTAGAAGGGAAAAAAGTCAAAGTTTTGATTTTCGTCGATCTGCTAATTCCATCTATATTACTTAATTTTATCCTTAAATAATTTTTGTAGATCCTTAATATTTTGAAGATACATGTGGAAAAGATGTAAAAATAATTTCATGAAGACGGTTTTTTAATATGTCGACCTGTTTTGACGTTAGAAGGGCACAAAGTCAAAGTTTTGATTTTTGTCGATCTGCTAATTCCATCTATATTACTTAATTTTTTCCTTAAATAATTTTTGTAGATCCTTAATATTTTGACAAGAAACGAACTAAAAATGATTTCGTGAAGACGGTTTTTTAATAGATCGATCTGTTTTGACGTAAGAACATAGTCCAGTAACTGAAGGGACAAAGCTATAGATAAGTCTGTCCAGATTTCCTTTGTGGCTTAATTTCTAGGTCTTGACGGTTGCTTCCAAGGGCGAAAAATTTCACCACGATTCCGACTTGGGAGAGGGCTGAAAATGGCCCCTGAAGTCTAAAAAAATGGTTTCCCGCTAATATCTGCCAAAATATACAAATTAGACAATTTTTGTTTAGATAAAAAATGAAGATCTTATCATTATCTACAAAAATGGTCCCTATCATTTTTTTCGGGAATTCGATAGTTTTCGAGATAACTGGACCCAAAAGTCCCCTAATTTCAGCGGCTGCTCTTCCTCTTTAGGAATGCTGCTGTATATGCATTAACTTGTAAACGGGCGGACGAATTATTTGAGAACTCGTACAAAAATTGATATTTTTCGATGATTCAAAGTTCATTGCAATAGGAAAACCCATAGGTATCGATCCATGTGCCTTGAAGCCCGTTCTTTCCTGTCGTGAACATTGAAAAAAGTGGTCAAAGTTTTCCCAATATTTTGGACCATTTTAGTAATTCATTCATATTTTTTTTTAATAGTTCTTTATCCCATTTTTTTCTTTCTTGAGATGTCTCGAATGATTTTTTACAATATCTTTCTGACGTTTTAATAAAAAATTGATTTGTTTATTTGCATTTTTCAGAAGTTTTCGGAGTTCTAGAAATCTTCAAAACAAGCACGAATTAAAAACTCATATTCCATTATATTGTTATTCAATGCACACCATTTTAAAGCTTACAGTGTCTACTTTTCGAATGTATTTTTTTATTTCGAATAAAGTTCCTCCATTTTCCAGAAATCTGGAAAATTGATCACACCGGTGAAACCCGGACTATTTTTTTAAATACTTCTTGTTCCCCGCTGTCCATTTTTTGAGGATTAATACCCAGACCGAAGTGAAGCTTATATTTCCGTTTATATGAATTGATCCCTATATTCGAGCGCGGTTATTAAATGTTCGTTAGAATTATGTCCCCCATTTTTACGCTCTCCGCCTGAGATCCATGATATTCCACATAACCTAACCACGTGTACCCACGCGCCCACGTTAGTCATCTGCTTTTGTTGGTATACAATCTCTGTTATTTTTGGAGTCGTTGGCTTGCCCGTATTATTGAAATATTGATAGTATTTTATCAAAGGTAATACCACGAGTCCTCATTTTTGGTTTTCACGAAAACGACTTTATTTGGAAAAATCACGAAAACAAACTGCGGACTCCTGATTTTATCTCAAATTGGTTTGTTTGAGTGGTTTTGCCTGAAATAAAGGCGTTTGAGTATGGAGACCAAAAATTTAATATATAATATTTGAGATATTATTTTTTTAATCATTTTGTATTAAAAACAGAGAATATAGTCATTTATGCAAAATATTATGCCGCTGGCGCCATCTACAATTGGTCCCCACAGTCCAAAAAATGAAAATCAATGTATTCCCAACTCCCTCGAGCGGAAATGCTGTGAGAAACAAACATATCTAATCAGTGCAAAAATTTGGGACTTTTCGGAGGCCGTTTTTGCAAAAAATATTCGTGTTGCGAAGAAAATGGTAGGGGCCATTTTTGTAGATAATGATACGATCTTCATTTTTTATCTAAACAAAAATTGTCTAATTTGTATATTTTGGCAGATATTAGCAGGAAACCATTTTTTCAGACTTTAGGGGCCATTTTCAGCCCTCTCCCAAGTCGGAATCGTGGTGAAATTTTTCGCCCTTGGAAGCAACCGTCAAGACCTAAGAATTAAGCCACAAAGGAAATCTGGACCGACTTATCTACAGCTACAGGTCTTCAGTTACTGGACTAACAGCTCAAAGTTCTACTTTTGATTTTCATCATCAACAAAAAGTACCATTGCGTTCGGATTTTTTATTTCGTACATTTTCTATTCTGGTTTTTGTGTGTTTTGGTAAATTAGAAGTTTACTAATTTTTATTTAATTCCAGGAGATGACTGTATAAAAATATATATAAAATATCTTATATAAAATATACACTTGAACATACAATTTTCTTTCTTCCTGATTATTTACCTTCTTACTCAGGTTTAATTTTTCTGGCGTATCTAAGAAACCTTTAAATCTTTTCACAACTTTCTTAATCCATCTTTTTACACTTAAACACTATTAAGACGAACACCTTGTATAAGTAAGCAGACCTTAAGCATGTGTAAATCAGAATAAAAACAAGATACTTCCACAGCTCCTTGACTGATCGTTTGTGTATATAATAAAGAAATATCTTATGTAGTGTAATTTCGGAATACAAATTCATAATAAATTGAAGAATATACGACAGTTAAATTGCTAAATTAGTAGTAAGAAAAATGGCGAAAATATTTGAGTTGATATAGTCATATTTGGGTACATACCTTTAAGCGATACCTTAATGGAAGAAAGCACCTTGTGGATGGATGTTTTTTTGAAGGATGACAAAATAATTGTTTTTAATAAACACAAAATATAATTGCGAACTTTCATGAAAATAAAATACGAGGAGAAGCTGATACATGCAATTTCTGCTTCTGGAATGTGTTCTAGAGCTATTTCTAAAGTAGGAAAAGCATGAAGTAATTTATTTTATGATAGTTTACAGACTTTAAGGTAAACGCAATATTTTTTAATTTAATTTAAGTCACTTTCGATATTTTTATTCAAGTTTTTTCAAGTAGTTTGAAGGCTACGTCGTCAGAGAAGTTTATCTTAAGAGAAGAGGCCCAAGAAATGTACCTTGAGGAACTCCAAATGCAATATTTTGAGGAGGTATGAATATACCTTCAATTTCAATCGGTTAGTGCTTGTTTGTGAAATAAATATACAATATTACCTCTAATTATATATTTAAATAATGTAGTTTTTAGATATTTTGTGGCTAACGGTTTAGACACTTTGGAAATGTCCAAAAATATGCTTATTTCTGACATTTTATCAATTTATCGGTACACAAATTTATATTTATTCAGTAGATTTGCCTTCTCAAAAGCGATATTTGAGGGGTAAATAGAGAAAAAGGGACCAAATTAGCTGATTAAGCAGTTTTATCAAGAAGGGTACTTATTTCATTTAAGAGGTAGTTTTAGAACGTTTTATTCTTACCTTCTAAACAATTAATTTTTTTTTAATACCATAGGACATTTGATACGTTTGTAGGGTACATTTTAGATGAAATTAGAGAAGTCTAAGAATAGTAATAAAAGAAGATTGTCAACATTGATAAGCTACCTGCTATTGTTCGAAATTTTATATGCTGTAAATTGACTTTAACGATAAAAAAGAAATATTTATTTCCTCTACTAGATATATCGCATCAGTAGAATTAGTACAAAAATAGACTATAAAACCGAGTAAAATTTATGATAAACAGTTGCTTATACTAACAGTTACAAATTTTTAAAACCAAAGTAAAATAAGAATTGAATATACAATTTCTAAAATTGTTTATCAATTAAATAGTTATAGTAGTTCCCATAACAAAAAAGGTATTTCCAAAAGTGAATAAATTACATAATTCACAATATTTGATGAATTTAAAACGAATTGAAAATCGTGTTAATACACAACAGATTCCAGCGAGAAAATCGAGATGACAAGCAAACATCTCGATTTCCTTAGGTATTTTTAGTTTATAAATAATTAAAATATATAGACAATGAAATATCTCCTTACAAATTTTTTTTTCGTAGCAAAACACTCTGTGGGAATGTTTTCTATAATTACAATCTGATCATGACGATCAATAAGCAATTTTGTTCCAACCTAACTTAACTAGAATTCTTAAAGACTAAGGTCCTACTCACTAGACTGATAATTTTAGTAACGCTACCGGTAACGTGTAACACAAAATCCGCACAATACTCTGTTTGTAACTAGCACAGTCACTGAACTAATTCAGAAGACTTGGTCCTCTTGAGTCTTCTTACTAAATTGGTATTATCGAGGAGCTGGATGACCTCAACGTTCCCATGTTGGAGCAGCCGTTGTTCATGGCTGCTGGCAGATTTGGATATAGTCTTGTCAACAGTTTCTACATCAAGGTCACTCCCTATGAAGATCACTGTTGAGACAGTACCAGGGTGCATCGACGATGTTGCTTAATACTTTATTTTGAAAACGTTGGATAACTTGAATGTTACTTTTACTGGCGCAGCCCCAAAGCTGGCTACCATACGTCCAAACGGGTTGCAATATCTGCTAGTAGAGGAGCAGTTTGTTATGTATGGACAACTTGGAGTTTCATCCTAATAGCCAATACATCCTTTTATAGTTTATAGCAAGCCCTTCACGTTTCTTTTTAATGTGGACTTTCCAGCGAAGTCTAGCGTCGAGTGTCATTCCAAGATATTTTGCTGTATTAGCATAGGGGATCTGAGCGTTATTTATTCTTATGGGGTTATGTTGGTTTCGTTTATTAGTAAAGTTAACATGAACAGATTTATTTTCATTTAACTTAATACGCCATATTTTAGTTCAGGTGTTAATCTGGTCTACAGATGTTTGATGTTTGTAATTTTCGGTTAGCTTCTTTATGGTCTTTTCCAACAGCCAGAATGGCAGTATCATCAGCAAATGTTGCAATAGTATCGTGCTCAAGGTTAGGATTATCACTGATATACAGTAAGTAGAGTACTGGACCTAGTACACTACCTTGGGGTACTCCTGCCTTAATTTCTCTTAGATCAGAATATACATCTTCCTGTTTTATTCTGAAATATCTGTTTGATAAATAGGATTTTAAGAGTTCTGAATACTTACGTGGTAGTAACAAATTTAACTTGTGGTTAAGGTCCTCATGCCAAACTTTATCAAAATCCTGGGCCACGTCTAGGAAGACGGTGGAACAGACTTTCTTTTCCTCTAAAGACTTTTCAATTATGTCTGTGTTTTTCACTAAAATCAAATTGATGGGAGGGAATCAGGTCCTTTTCTTCTATCTCCTTACAAATGATTTTAATATAGAAAAAATTAAAACTTTACGTTATTTTTTTTGGTTTTATTTATCCCTGCTTAGGTATCTCCTCTTTACGATACAAATTGCTCTATTAAATCTAGCGTAATCTTTTTTTATAAATGACGTGTTCCTTAATTCTCACTTTTAAGATTTATTTTGTTTGACCTATATATGTTTAATGATAGGTCTACTTTACTGTATACGAAACATGAACACATTTCTAGTGGTGTTATTAAAGATTGCGTCATTAATCCCTATTTATTTCTAAATTTATTAACTGCGCGTTGCATAAACTTTGTGCAAGACCATAATTTATTTGGCGACATCTTATGATTTAAGTTTTTTAGTTTTAAAGTCCTGAGTTTCCATTTTAAATTGAGGTCAGTGGTTTCCTCTTCACCTTTTAATCATTGGATAATCATGCATTGTCTGTCTAGGAGCCGGTATTTCAATTTTCATAATTAGCCCTTGGTCATCAAGGCGTTACTCTAAATCAAAAAGTGAACTCAAAGGTCAAGTACCCTGCGGACTACCTATGGTACTGACTGATGGAGCTCCACCCTGTGAAAAGAAGACAGTACCACACTCCGAGTGCCCTAAAATGGATCGTAAGAGATCACGAAGTAATAACAGTTGTTTTAGTTCGCATATAAATATAAGCAATTTTGATTCGCAACAAACTGAAGTATGACCTTCAAAATCTTCAGATAATATAAAGGGTATTTGTTTATTTGACATGGTTAAAATTCTTTCGTTTGGATTTGTTGCTGTCATAACCTAAAACTAAAAGTTCAAAATTAAAAGTAACCAGCAAAACTACGAAAAATATTTTCATGGTTTTTTTAAGCTACTAAATTGGTTTAAAAAATATAATAAATATTAAATATCTTTGGAAGACACCTGATGCATATTTTATATTCAATTGCAGAATTTGAGTCCTGTATTTCAACCACTTTTTGAACATAAGTGTTGGCCAAATAAGGGTTAAAACTCGATCCAAATTTATAACCAAATTTGTTATATTCACATCGAAAAACCAGGATATCTTAAACAAAAAGTTCATCTTCTATGGTGAATAATCTATTCGAGATTTGTAGACATCCAATGTATAAACATCATCCTTCGCACTTTTGAATACACTGCTGGATAAAGCATTCTTTCGTTTTTGCTTTATTTGTCCAATTTCCTACAGTTTTTCATATGTCGTGATTCCATATTGATAACGCTCTGCCTAGATTTCTTTTATTTTCTCTAGGTCTCCACATCTCAGCATCTTGATCCACAGATTGTCGTGCAAACTGGCAATGATACAGGCTCATTTCAACGTGGCTTGTGAAATTATGTTTATGAAATCTGTTTTTTATAATTTGTTCAACTCCATCATCTGAACTATCATGGTTCCAATTATTAAACACATTGACACAATATTTCCTTGATCAAATAAAAAAAAATTGTTGTTTTTTCTAATTTCATATTTCAGCAAAATATTTTATCTGCGTTTAAGAAATACCTTCATAAAATTACACGGTGCAACGACCGCATCGTCTTAATTGTGATAAGAATTCCCAGACAAGTTTGTTATTATTTTATGTAATTACTTTAAAAATTGCAAAAAATCAACTTCGATTTATGAAAATTACAAGGTTACCAAGTGATCAAAGTACTTGCTTCCTCGCTTAAATTTTCGTACTTATCGAGATACAAGGCGTGAGATATGGTTTTCTGAGACACGTAATTTTCCGAATTTTATCATAATCGCTACCAAATTACTGAATATATGGCAATCATTGATCTGCTAATTATTTTTTGAATCCACTCTGGTCTTTATTAAACCGATTAGAGGTAACGGTACGTATAATATCTTTTTTATACGCAGCCAGGCTGAGAGTGAATTTAATTTACTGTTGTTTTTGTTTTACGTGCAATTTTAAGTTTTTAAGTTCAAAAAATTTTTCTATTCATACCTTACAAGAAGACAAGAAATAGGTTAATATGAATCTGTCATTTTTGGCACTTCTGGGCTACCGATATTGTTTTTGTTGCCATAATATTATTAACAATTCAGAAAATCATTTTAGTATATATCTTACAAACCTTTCGACATTTTTGAGCCGCTTATTTCAAGAATTTGGCCCTATCAAAGAGTACGAAGTCGTTCACACCTGTCTTAAACAGCGTTTAACCTTTAAACTCACCTCCTAAAATCGTATAGGATTATTCTCTTCCCACGCCATTACAAATAGACCTACAAAAATTTAACACTGTCCAATACACCATAAAAAACCATCAAACTCTACTTAAGCACGAAAAATAAAACTAAAACACTTGCCAAAAGCCCAAACCGTAGATAACTGTAGGCAAATCAACAAATTTAATTTAACTACGAGATAAATATTCCCAATCTTCGTATACATAACCATGGTACGGATTTGCATAGAAAAAGAGTATCATTTAAATTTAAAGACGTTAAGGGCCTGTGGCAAGCTGAGGTCATTCTGAAACCAGAAAAATTATATCTTAGGCTGCTATGAAATGTCAATCATGTAAAGAGAATACTGAGATCTAGAGGAAGGAAAATGTGAAGAAAGAACCAACAGAGAGGAAATAAAGTAAATAATCGAAAATTTCAAGAATAACCAAAGTCCAAGACGGACAGAAAATGTTGCAAAGATGTTAATTGGATGAACAGCTAATCAAGAAAGAAAGTGGTGTGAAAAGCAAAAAGCAAAAGGATATTCAGAAAGTATCTTGAGGAAAAACCAAGCAAGGTTTGGAAAAACAAATTGGTAACCAACAAATTCTCAATAAAAGAGCTTCAAACATATTGCTGCATTATTTATAGGTACAGCGTATAATAGTGTCAATAAATCAAGCAATATGGAGTTTATGGAAGGGAATTTTATTGTTAGTAATGATATAAGAAAAAGAGATTTCTCTATTTAATACTTGAGGCAACTTAGCAAAAGACAAGCAACTATATAATAATCTTCAAGAAAAAGTCCAAAGGCGAAAGAAAAGAAAAAAGAAAATGTATGGTATTGGAGCCAAGTATAGCAAACAGAAGATTTATTGGTGGTACGGACAAACAGTGGAAGAATAATATGATTATTTTTGGGTACTGATAAGTGAGAAAGGACATTAAGAACAAAGCGCATGATTTTAAAGGGAATAAAAAATATGGGAAGTGAAAGCTAAAATAGAATTTCTAATAATGTTGAAAAAGTTACCAGATGTGAAATATGGAATCTAAGGCGGTAGTTGTTAATGCTATTTAATTCTACTACATTTTATCAATTAACTTTATGATTTTTTATTCGCAATCAAAGACCATTGAACCTTACGTTTATCTGAACCAGTTCAGTTCGGCCGTCGTGGTCCATATGGGTGGTTTATTGGTCGCCGAGAACACGAGAATTGTTTTATTTGCGTATTTTGAAAGGTGAATTATCTGCGGTCAGAGGCAGAAGTCGTTTAAGAGGTGGCGATATGCCGCCGAAGAAGGTGATGAGCCGGACTCATGCTGGGCGAAGATGAATATCGTTAAATACTACCATCCAGTTACGGTCCAGATGGGCAATAGTCAATCGGACTTAGTTTCGTGTTTCTAATATATACTGTAATAAATTTAAAATTAGGAAGGTTTTGATTTTTTAAGATTTTTATTTTTAACTTCTGACTTTGACATCTATTTATTACTAACTCAAAAAAAAATGAACATAATCCAAAACAAAACATCTCGTAACAACCATCCCTGTCACATTTTAAAGCCCCCTACACATAATTTTTTTAATTAATCATTTCACTCCAAACCACAAACCCGACTTCATTATTCAGACAAATAATTACCGATGGTGGCGCCACATTCGTCGATCAGCTGTTCACGAAATGCGTAACTTTTGATAAATAGTGCATTAAGTTATACTGAGTGAATGGTTTATTTGTAATATTTTAAGACTTTTTGTGATTGTTTGACGTTATTGATTTGGAAATTACCATAATCCTGTACATGTAAGTATTTAGACTCAATTGAACCTGTTTTTTTGTGTCGTTATTCGAAAATTGAGGTTATTTATTTAGCATATCTTACGTTTTTCAGAAATTTATTGTTTACTTCAGTTTCTGTGTCCTTTTTTTGTGTTTCAGGTATTATCATCTACACCTCTACCAATATAGAATGATATTGGAAGGGAGCTAAATCATATGCCAAAGAAACGTACAACAGTTTTCTGCTGATAAATTTTATTTCAATTTTGTACTAATTGTAAAAGCGATTTAAATAAAAAATGATTTCTAAGAACCTACTTTTGATTGATTTATGGTATTCCTTAATTCAAAATTATTTTTTTAAATCAATATCAAATTAAAATATAATTAATTAAGAAAATTTTTTCTTGGCTTAAAACACTTTATAGGCCATCAAATGTATCTGTTGCAAAACTTTTTGTTTTGTTTATCTACTTTGTTTTTTTCAAAATAAACACAAAATTTATATTTTTTAATCCTTTATTTTAACATAAGTTCAAAGCTAACTTTGAATTATTCAGTTTTAGTAGTATTTAACATTTTATTATAATAATTACTAATTGTAACTGTATAATTATTGAAAACAGGTGGTGTACAAGAGGGGAACATAATAATGGTATTTTTAAAATTATGATGTGACTAAGGTTTTATTTTACTGAATATTACCTTTAGAAAAATGATAAGTTGAAATCTCAGCAATGATGTGCACACCTAATTAGATTTTAAGTTTACATATATAAAAGTACAACTGTACAATTTCGACAGTTTGTAAGGACAAGTTTACTTAGTTTATAGACTTTGCTGTCTTCTAACCAACCATTATTCCTTGCACATTTAATGGTTTTAACATCAAGTGGCTTACTGGGCAAATAATGTGATGGCACACCCTTTTTGCACTACTTACTTGGGTGCTATTTTGTTTGAAAGAATTCCTGCAAAAATTTCATTTGTAATCAAGAAATAATCTCAGAAATGCCAATCTTTATCTTACCTGATTTTGTAATATAATCTTCAGATTTAAAATTGATTACACTTTTCCCGGAATTTACGACGATCAACTTCTTCGATTTTTTGTTGCTTCTTGGGTGGATCATAATGGAAGTGTAATTCCGGAATTTTAGATTTCCTAGAGGTATACCCATAAACGCAATAGTAGCACAAAATCAAAACACACGTTCGACTACAGATAAACAAACAAAGTTACGCTTTTCGTGCAGTTCAAATTAATACCGCTAGTGTCGCTTCAAAGTTGTGATCATCTCAATATGTTCACACAAACAATCATTTGATTAAAATTTTCCAGTTTAAACTTGTGAATGAAGCTAATGTGGTACTGATATCAATTAACAACAGATGTCATTCTCAGTACGAGAATGTAAATAGCCGCCATTTCCTGTCCAAAATAATAATTGATTAGAACGATATTAATAAAATGATGTACAAGATGATTTAACCAAAATACGTGATGAAATGTAGAACTAAAATAACACAAATTATTCTGCAAAGAAATGAAAAAAAAATTAAATATAGAGTAGGAACAGGTCGAATTTACTATTTCTGAATTCATAGTTATTCTAGCTATTGGTAGTCTATCTCGAGGTATACTAAATAAATTAAAAGCTTACCACTTTGCTTCATTAGTAAATGATTTATTATAGTAAATGTACAGATATAATACATGACTAATAAAGAACGCGATGACAGAAAAAAATGTATAAATACGATGTTCTATATGGATTGTAAGTTGTAAATCTACCTCTCCTTTTTCTTTTACCAGTTTTATTTTTTAATTAATCACCATACAATTTTATTGATGTTGATTTAACAGAATCTTTTAAAACTGCGATTACCAATAAATTGATGAGAATTATTTTTATTGGTGAGTGCGATAAATCACCTCGTTGACCACTAACATAGTTGACAGAATTTATTAGATATTTGCAATATTGGATAATTACTTCTAGACCATAAATAAACCTTCTGATAAGCATAAATTCTGAAGGAGTAATTTATGATTAATTTTATGACCTGAAAACATCGAAGACTTTTGACTTTTATGTTAAAATAAGCACCATAACAATGGGTGTACGTAGTTTATTTTCAAAATATGGTTTAGACTAATACAAAATTAAATAACTGGATTAATGATAATTGTACCTGAATGTCAAACTGGATATTTTTGTCCCTAGTAGTTGAATCTCAATTCATTTTCACCGTCCAAAACGTTTGATTTGGGAAAAATATTCACTTCTATGAGAGGGTGTTATTTGATGATTATATTTTTTAACCCTTTCAATGTCAACGCGGCTACCGCATTGTGTTAGGTTTCACCTCATCCCCAACAAGTCATTCATAAGTTTCAAATATTCCGTGCCGAAGGATGAAGTGAGATAGATATATAAAATGTGTGAAAATGGCGTCAAATTTATGCTACAATGCATGGGCGTACCGTTACAGAGGGAAATGGGATGAGACACAATAAATTTATTTTTTTTACATAGGAAAAAAATACTAATAAAAATATATTTATTTAATCAAATGAGTAATCGTAAAAAATTGACGATCAGTTATTTCGCTAGTCCGCTCAGAACACCTAGTGTTCGTCACTGCAGGATCAATGGAAAATTCATCATTTCCTTGCAAATGGGGAAGTAACTACAAATTAAACACTGATGAATTATTGGCTGTATCATCCTGAAATAACAAAAATAATGTTGTAGTAGGAACCTTCTACGTTTAGATAAATCCTGAAAAAATATATAAACCGTTTTAATCTTATCGAACCTACAACAGAAAAAATTGTTAGTAAATATCAACTAACGAAAACGTTGGCAGCAGTAACAAATTTCTACATCTACTATTTTTTTGTGAGGCCTCGTTTTATTTTATTTTCTACACTACGCTACATTAAAATTAATATACATTCATAATCCACGAAGCAGGCGAGAAGGCATTGACAGTGAAATGACATACAAATCGAATCAAATAAGTAATTAGTTAAAACTACAATTACAGAACACAAAAATACAAAATTAAAATTTCAATTAATGTTACAAGATTAATGGGAAATCACTAGAGTTTAAGCAGTCGTTATTATGGAAATGTTTTTGATTGCTTAAAATATTCATCATATTCTCAAAATAAATTTAAGCCATAATGTTTAAACAATATTACTGGAAGTACCTTATTTCAAGTGAAAAAGGTTTGTATTTTAGTAAAGCTTCGCCAAAGTACTTTTAAATCTTATAGCCTAAATTTATTTAAAAAACAAATAAATATAGGTTATTATTACCCCGATATTGGTTTTTCATCTTTTTTCAAATATTTCCTTCCACTTGGTTTATATTCAAAGTCATTGTCACGGAAATGACTTGAACAAATAAAAGCATTTTTAGGTAGGACCTTCACTTCCTCAAATCCTAACAAGTAGTACCAAATACTTCTCCTCTCAACATATGCAGGAAATCTAAAAGTCATGTCTTCGTATAACTGTTTAAATGAAAAATTAATATTACCTAAATACTTAGGTAGTTTCGCAGAAAAACAAAATGTGATTTAATTTTTAACAAAATATATGAAACCTACATATTTATAAGTGGTTGCAATAAGTTAAAATAATCCTTTAGGCATTATTAAAGAGTTTATCCAGTCGATAAAATACTAATTCTACGCCCCTGAGCTTTGTTTATAATCATAAATGTAACTTACCGATAAAATGATAAATCGGGATTTAAATAATCTATTTTGCTGTATACAACACACTGAAGAACCATATTTATCTAATAAATCAACTTAAACCAATAAATTCAATGTGAAAAAGAAAATTATAATACTGTAACCTATAAAACACAATAATAAACGTACAGATTTGTGTGAAAATGGCACCACTATTTTACTACGAAACATTCTAATTGCAGGTTTCATTGACAAAGATACGTTTGATAGCGCTTAGTTGCCGCGTCTAACAAATTTTCGTAGAAATAGTTTAAACTTGAATCGTGGTTAATTATCTTTGTCAATATTTATCTATCAATATGATTTGTTGTGTTATTAGTTACGAAAATTAGTGTTACCGTAGATGTAGAATTATTTTAGCAAAACAAAATATCTCATTTTCCAAGATAATTTTTACATATATTTATGATTTTATTAATGACGGAAAAAATTATGATAACTTTGACTACATGGAAAATTGAAATATAAATTCAACAACACAACGCTTAGACTGTTGCTTGTTGTTGGCGCGCCTCAAAATGTAAACAAACTCTATCTTATTTATGCTATATCTATGATATTTCTATATCACAAAATTAAGTTAATATGGATACACACGTTTTATGAACTTTTGGAATTTCAGTCATACCAACTAAGTCATCCAAAATAGCATATAATTTCGACTGATGGTTTCAACTGTAGCTGAGATATTTTTTTACTTACAAGTTCTTTAATTTTTATTGGATATGTAATATATCTTCCATTAAGTTGACTTTAATGTATATGGTTGAAATATATATATGTATATTTTATTTTTTATGAAGCCGTAGTTCGTCCAAAAGACGGAAGACAGGTGTATAGGGACCGGTCCGAATGTGCCAATCTGCCAAAATACCAGAGCACGTGTGTAAGAGTGCGTATTTATAGCCCAGTCAGCAATTAAAAAAATAACAAACTATATTCAGATGATAAATAATGTTATAGTACACAAATTAGCAATTTTATATTGTTTTATTTGCGAACTAACTATGCAGAAATATTTTTTTAATTTATTTATTGTTAGTATTAATTTCTTTAGCGCCACTTTAAATTTTACGTCTACTGAGATAGCTGTATTGGACCAAACATTATAAAGCGGCGTTCAGACTTTACAAGTTACTTGAATTCAAGTAACTCGAAAGGAGTAATCTGAATTCAAGTGAACGTTCATACTATTTCAATATTTGATTTCAGTCATTTCAAGTTGACATTTCCACTTAAATGATTCCTGTTTCAAGTTACAAAAATGGCGTCATATGATGTGATTACTGCTGGAATAAAAGTTGTAAATAAGCTAATTGCGGATAGATTACTAAAAATCAGAGAAAAAATTCTACACAAAAAATACAAACAGAAAATAAAACCAACATAACCTCACAATTTGTTTTTTTAATTTGATATATTAGGTAGGTATTAAAAAGGCTCGTTCAGACTTTACAAGTTACTTGAATTCAAGTGCAATAATTGGTGCAACTTGGAACAAATTGAAATGTGTGAACATCATTTCACTTGAATTCAAGTAACTTGAAAGATGCTTTCAAGTTTTAAGTAGAAGTAGAGACCAAGTTACCTTTTGCTTTCAAGTTGGGGACTTGAATCACATTTAAATAGTGTGAACTGATATTCAAGTGCACTTGAAATATTGAAATAGTATGAACATTCACTTAAATTCAGGTTACTCCTTTCAAGTTACTTGAATTCAAGTAACTTGTAAAGTCTGAACGAGCCTTTCAACTGTGATTCAACCCGACCTTCAAGTCCCCAACTTGAAAGCAAAAGTTCACTTGGTCTCACTTCTACTTGAAACATGAAAGCACCTTTTAAGTTACTTGAATTCAAGTGAAATGATGTTCACACCTTTTAATTTGTTTCAAGTTGCACCAATTATTGAACTTGAATTCAAGTAACTTGTAAAGTCGTTATAAAATTCCAAAACCAACCTTTGTAGAATAAATTTTAACGACTTCAAAAAATCGTCCTTTATTATATTTCAAAAATTTGTATAACTTTGGAACAATTTTCATTCGAATTTTTATGAAATTTACATCTAATCAGGTGCATAAATTTATTTAAAAATTATTAAAATCTTTATAAAATTTCAAAAAAAGGTTATTTCAGCAAACGTGGTAGAATTTTTTTTTACTTTAGTTCATAAAATAGCCGATTACTTTCTTGAAAAAAGTCTCACGGCTTTGGAACCATTTTCGCTGGGTTTCTAATGAAATTGTTCGTCTAGTGGGCTTAGTGATAATTTAAAATAAAACATTTTCTCTCCCATATGATAAAAAGTTTTTTCTTAACGCGGATCTTGATCTACCATACTGCTTTTTCGCGCTGGAGAAATAAATTTCACTATATTGTATTATAATCAGTTTCTGCATCTACTTGACAGAAATCGTAAATTTTTGCACGTAAAAAAATCGAACGTACCTAGTTGACTGGACTATAAAGGCCTTGCACCGTTCAGCCTGTCTTGTACCGCTTTGAATAATTACTCCTTAATTTTTTTTATCCTTGTTTTATTTTTATTTATTAATTTGTATGATACTCTTGGGTTTTTAAAAATTGGGACTGAATTATATAATTCAAAGATGTAGTAATATTCGTTGAGGAAACAACAAATGGTTTTTTTAAAATAAAGTTAACTTTAAATATTCTCAATTTGTTACTATTTTCAAACTAATTTTCATTTAGACCAAAAGTGACGAAAATAAACAAAAAAAGACGTAATCTGTGATAAAAATGTTCATAAAAATTATTAATAATAAAAACAATCACTTTAAGAAATTTTTTAACATTTTGTATTTTAACTTTTAAAAAGAATTGTCAAATTAAAACCAAATGAAAGACACATATTGGTCAAACGAAACAACTAGTAAAAACAGGATTAGAGAACACGAATATTAGTCTGACAGAATTAACCAATGAAGATAAAAAAAATACTCCAAAACGTTACTGCATTTTCAAATTTGTTATTTATTTCTCGTTGTCAATTGTAGTAAGTAGTTAGTGATAGATATTTTATTAACAGTATTACAAAATAACATTATGAGAAAGTTTCTTTTCAGTAACCAATTCGGTATTTGAAACACCTCGAATAGCCTGGAGGTCGTCTTGTTCATATGGCACATCCAACATTCAACAAGTCGTTTAACGATATGTGGTCTGTCCTCTGTCAGAAGTAAAATTCGAACATTGTGTTCTTTTAATTATAGGACTGTCAGCATCATTAATTCAATTAAGAGATAACAATCGGTTGACGAAGACGAAGGCTACAATTTTTATTTGTGCAATATATAAATACCATTAATGATAATGTAAGAGAACGTGAGGTTTTCTGGGAATTATTAGTTTCTTCTGTTTTTGTAAATAATTATTCTATTAAAACCAGCTGCAGATATGAGTAGGAAACTGTTTTAATTATTATCTACTTCTTTCTTAATAATTCTAGGAATCCTAGTATTTCATTCCTAAGTGTAATGACTTACAGAAAAATTGATGGTAAGCAAAAAAGGATTAAATCCATGCGAAAATAACAACCTGACAAATGCTCTTTTAAAAATCATTACTGAAAAATGTATGTAATAACCAACTTTGCATATGTCGAATTTCGTAGTAGAGAAAGAGCGTGAAAGTTTAATACCTTTCTTTATTTTAAGAAAACGACTGCTGGAAGTTATCGATTGTTGACTGAAGCTTACAATAAACATGCTTCAATCCAAAAAACTTGTGAACGATGGATTTATTAATTAATTGATTGATTACGACAATGTACCTGACTGAGGTTTATAAATGCCTCAATACTTCAGCCTTAAGACTTATTGTACTATGTCAGTTACGTCGTTATGTTCAGGTGAATAGATTTGTTACCTTTATCAGCCTTTTCACCAGATTTTCTTTTGGAAAGTCCTCCTGTGAGTTTACCGGCCCCAGTAGGTTATACCTCCAGTGCGTGAGTACCTGGCACTCTAGTATGATATGAGAGGCTGTTTCATCCTCCTCATTGCATAGTCTACATATGGGTTCATCTTGAAAGATGCCCATTTTATGTATGTGTTCCCTAAGGTGACAATGTCCGGTTATTAGTCCCGTGACATGCCTTATTTGATTTCTGCGTAGATTCAGAATATCACCTGTCAGTACTTTTGATGGCACTTTAACCATTCGTTTACTGTTTTGTTGGCCTGGTACGAGATCCCAGCGTGACCGGTGTTCTTTTAACATCCACCTAGTCAGCGAGAGTCGTACCGAAGATTTAGGAATGCCAAACGCCGGTTCAGGACCAGTAAAGACGGTCGCTGAGGCTTTCCTTGCCAGGGCGTCTGCTTCCTCGTTGCCTTTTATCCCTTTATGTCCTGGGACCCATCTAAGTGTTACCTTATTTTGGTTGGCCAGAACGAGCAGGGTTTATAGGCAGTTCCAGACCAATTTTGATCTGATTTTGTTACATGATAAGGCCTGTAGGGCAGCTTGACTGTCAGAGTAAATGAGGATTCTTTTCCCTCTATACCCCCTGTCAATATTCTCCCTCAAACAAAGCTCTATAGCATGTACTTCTGCTTGAAATACTGATGCGTAATTCCCCAATGGTGCGTTTAGGTTGCATCTGGGTGTTTCACCATATATTCCAGCTCCAGTTCCACTTGCGGTTTTTGACCCATCAGTATACCAAACCAATGTTCCTTCCCGAAAGTTGTTTGTTTCTTCACCTTCCCAACTCAGCTGAACGCTGAAGGGCTTTGTAAAGTTGTTTTTTGTTGCCATTTCATCACTTCTCATCTCCATCAACGAGTTTGTGATGATTTTTGTGATTCTACTGTGTCCTTGTTCATAAGGATCCCAGTAGCCATTGCATTCCAATCTGAATGCCCCCATTCTCGCCTCCGCTCTGATATAAATATCAAGTGGCGGAAGGTTTAGTATGGTTTCCATTGTTGCTGTTGGAGTGCTCCTCATGGTACCTGTAATGCAAATACAGGCTAGACGCTGGAGTTTAGCATGCTCCAGTATCGCATTCCTTTGTATTACTTTAGGCCACCACACTAAAGAGCGCTTGGTTAACATGGGTCTTACCACTGCAGTGTACAACCAGTGTACCATACGTGGTACTAAGCCCCATTTAGTGCCTATGGCCCTTTTGGCAGCTATTAGTGCAATTTTACCCTTATTAATGGTTTTTTTCCAAATGCTTGTTCCAGGTTAGTTTAGCGTCAAGGATTATACCTAGATACTTTAACTCCTGGGTTAATTGTAGTTGAGTGTTGAAGAGCTTGGGTTGTCTGAGACTGTCCAACTTCTTCTTTTTCGTGAAGGCAATTAGTGCTGTTTTGTTAGGACTAACTTTAAGGTTTTCCTTTATACACCACCTCTCCACGATATTCAGCGCCTGTTGCATAAGGTCTGAAACAATATTTTTAAAATTCCCCACTACAAGTATGAGTACATCGTCTGCATACCCCTGGGTATAATATCCTGCATTGCTGATCTGTACCAGGAGCTCGTCATTTACCAAATCCCACAGTAGAGGTGATAAGACTCCTCCCTGTGGGAATGATGGATTAAACGAGTTAAGATTTTGATATAAAACACAACAAGCGTCCTGGAGTACAAAAAAAGTTTGGCAATACAGATTTGCAAGCATTAATGGATGAAGACTTAACTCAAACGTTAAAACAATTGGCAGAAGCATTAAATGTTACACAGTCCCCCATTTCCGAACGCCAAAATTAATAGTAATTTTATTTTTATTGACATTAAGACTTTATCTGTGATCATTTTGTACAAAGCTATCTAAATTATGGAGCTCTTTACATCTGTAGATGAAAGGGACGCTTGAGCTACATACGTACTATAATTAACTATTGTTTTTAATATAGTAAAAGAAAAGAGGGTGAATATCCAGCAAATAGATGATTTGAAGGTTAAGTAATTTTTTTTCGGTTTTCTAAAATATTTTTAACAATCCCATGAACAAAATATGATTCCAGATTAAATGATAAAATTGTAATTAAAATATAACATGTTTATTCCATTTTGAGTATGAATTTAACACGAATCAATATATTTCTTGTTTAGAAACATAACCATTCCGGGAATTATTTTATTCCAGGTAAATATGATCTTTCCACCATCTTTTTATCAATAAAAAACGATGATACGCATTCAAGAACTTTCTTCATTTAATCACAATGACAAAATTTATTGCGATATAATTTATTTACAACCATTTAAAAAGCGAGTTCTTATTTCTTATTTTCCATCAAACAGTTTATGGCATAATTAAAAATCAGAGCATTTAGTAGAATGAAAGAATATTAATGGACCTATAAAGTCGTAGAAATTAAATAAATTTAATATACATTGTAGCAATTTGTGCGACAGAATAAGCAGAAAAGCCACACACTTTGAATACAGGTAGATTTTTTCATTTATGTAAGTTTGTTTTTAATTTAAATTTAATTTATTAACATTAAAAGTTAGATAGATTTTATAGTTCATAGTTATTTTAATAGTCTTCACGTATATTTCAATCAAATAATTTTCACAATAATAAATTTTTAATAGTATAACGATACTTTCTTCAAAGGAGGAGCCCGAAATCGGCCCAAAAAATATTTACCCCCCAGCCCCCCACAAACACCCCCTCCCCAGCCCCCAGAGAAAAAGATTCAAATTATTTCGAGGCAATTAAGTAGGAAATTGTTTCTTTCACAAGATGCTTGGAAGAGTAAATAGTACTATTTTTAGATCAATACACTTTTTAGAACGTTTCTCCCGTTTTTTTAACTCCTCGATTTATCGAACTGTTCAAAATACCCCTTTGGTTCGGTGTCAACCTCTTCGTTTGGGCTAAATATTTTCCACCCAGCCATATTTTTAGGCTGGGGAACAGAAAAAAAATCGCAAGAAGCCAAATCGGGCAAGTACGGTGGGTAGCAATTCGTAGCGCATTTGTGGCAAGAGTAATTTATTTTAATTACTTAATTATAAATGGAGTTTATTTTTACTATTCTTGAATAAAAATTTTTCCATATCTTATGAAGACAAAGTATTTTAAAAAATAATTCAAAAATTATTATTAAAATGCAGCTTGCTCAAATAAACCTGTTGGAGATAAATAAGAATGCAAACATATCACACCAAACTATCTATTTGTTGGAAATAAACGATGCTAAAATGCCACACACTGAGGGCCACCTTAAAATTCCCTATGTCTCCATTGTCCTCTACCTACTATAGTGTTTTTTTATGAAAATGTGAAATATTTTATTAAGGGACGATCATTAAAACCTAATTTAATTATACTTACAGTTTTTAATAATGTTTTATCATAACTTCTGTCTCCATGCCATGTATTCCAATGGCGTAACAGTAGGGTGATATAAATTTGGTGGAAAATCTTCCAAGCCAGAAGTAAAAACAGTTTAATATACAAATAATTTAAATATTTTTTAAACCTTCTATTAAAAAATATAGTATGTTATCAAAAAGAATAATTTTGGGTGAACAAATTAGTTCGATCAGATCTGGCTCTGGCTAATACGAATAGTTCATAGTGACTACCGATTTTGCCAGTTTCAGAGACATTTACCAATAATATTCAGTTTATATCGCCCTGGACATCCAAAAAAATTGGAGAACAAAGAATTAGAGGCATTACTCGAAGAAGATCAGTCAAACGCAAGAGGAGCTTGAAGAATCATTGGGAGTGACTCAATAAGCCATTTCCCTATAACCGGGAATGGTTTCTCGACATCAAATCTTCCTGGACTTAATAGAGCTTGATCCAAATCTACTCGCCTGTTTGTTGCCCCCAATACTAATGACCACTTTGTTTTGATGGTAACGGCATACGGACATTATTAACAACACATTATTATAGGTTCCAAACCTACTAATCAATCGAAATGGATGGTTTCCATCAAAACGAAGGGGTCATTTTATTGGGGAAAATAAACAGGAGGGAAGATTTGGACCAAGGAAGATTTGATGTTGAGGTAACAGTTTCCTACCTGATTATATATGGTATAACATTTCCAGTAATTACGACTAATACTGGAGCTTTTTTAGTATCTATTTCCATATAAAAAGATGTTTTGACTTCGTTATATTTGAAATTGGTCATAGGATTGCTTTTTATTTTCTTTTTAAGGGTTTGCAAAGTGAGTAATCATTTATCTCTGATGGTGACAAGTTGGCATGGTGTTCCTATACAGATTTATATTTTTTTACTAGAATCCTTAATTCCATTGTCTTTCTGGGTACTTTGTTTTATCTGAAGGTGATAGTGTTATCTAGCTTTTAATTATTTCTTTCGATATTATTTATTTAACGACTAGTGGGCAAGCTTCGTTTATAGGTGTATTATGTTAACTTGCTGTGCAGCGTCTTTGGAAGTTTTATTCATGTCATCTTCATTTTTTAAAAATGTATGAAAGTTGTTTTATTTTTCCTAATTTTCCTTCCTTTTTTACTGTTACTACATTTAATTCAGATTGAGGGTCCTTAGCTTTGTAGTAGCCAAGTGCGTAATGTTCCTTTTTGTTGTATACAATAAAAAATAGTTTTTCTTCATTTTGTTACTTACTGTCTAGGATTTTTTAACTACGCCATTGAACCTTGTGTTATGGAATTCTATAAAAAAAATTCTGAATAACCCTATTATTTGAACGTTTTTTTTTACCTGGAAGTCGCCAGCGGCCGGTTTGACTGCTTGGACTAATCCAGCATGTAAAATATTCAATATTGTGTATTGATTATCAATTTAATATTAAAATGAGAGCACTTTTGTACCAAAAAATACATAACGGCAAGGAAATTGTTCGGTTTTACAATGTTAATAACAACTTTTTGTGCTCGAACGGTATCATAAACCGTAAATAATGTAAATGATTTTGTTAAATGTAAAATATGGTTAGGTCTTAAAAGCTGTCTTATGATAATTTTTTAGAGGGGGCAAAAACAGCGTGCGTGCCAAAGATTAAGACCTTTTGAGTAGTATATTTTATACGGTTAAACTGGAAAGTGGTCGATTAATAATTGAACTTAAGTTGGTAGCACCAACACAAAAATTTCCTAATTTTTGTCTGCTGAGATTTAAAATCATTGTGTTGTTAATCTATCTTGCTCTGTTCATTTGCCATTTATACAGATTTAGCAAAAGCATTTGATCCCGTAAATCATGAACTATTAATCGTAAAACTTAATGCAACTGGTATAAATGGTCAAGTTTCGGAATGGATTAGAAAGAGTACAATATGTTAAATACGGAAATTCCATTGCTATGCCGGTTACAGAAACCTCAGGAGTACCTCAAGGGTCTCATTTAGGACCGATATTATTCAATTTATTCATTAATTTTTTCTGTTTGCTGACGATTTTAAGATAATCCTTATAATTATTAGTGCAAGAGACGCTGAATCATTGCAAAATAACCTAAACAATTTTTCAGGATGGTGTGATATTAATATGTTACAGTTGAACATTGATAAGTGTCATAAGATCACTTTCAGCAGATTAAAACATCCAATACAGTTTGACTATAAAATAAAAGGAACCGTTATTAATGAAACAGATAATGTCGAAGATTTGGGAATTATATTTGATTCGATTTCCTTCAAACAGCATATAAATGATGTAGCTTCACGCTCCTTGAAAATGGTAGGATTCATTCTCAGAAACTCTAGTTCTTTCAATGTGACTATTGTCAAACTTGTATATTGCTCATTGGTGAGGTACATTACTGAATATAACTCTACTATATGGAACAATTACTAAAGTACTGTTAGCGAGTTGCTTGAAGGCATTCAGAAGAAGTTTTTGAGGTGATGTGCTTATAGATTAGGTTCTGCAAGGGGAAAATCTAAACTTGAATACATTATACACAACTAATTTTTTTTAACTGTCAGTAAAATGTGGTATAGAGCCTAGCCCAGTTTTTAGTCCAGAAAGAAACCTGGTAACCTCAAAAAACTCAATATAAATTAGATTTCCTACGACTATATGCAAAAGTAGCTTATATCGCATAAATAAATACGTCAGAAAGTTGACAATTACTGTCACTTTTAAAACAGTGACGATGTGAACTTAAAACTACGATATGAATATTTCACATCAGTTTTGAATTTTGCATTTCTATTTAGAAGGTAGGAATTGTCAAATCAATGACGTTTAAGTTTAAAAGAAAGTACTATTATACTTATTAAATAATTTTTATCTTTGGAATTTGTTTTAATTATTAGTCGTAGAAAAAATATTGTACATAACGCGTTAGAAAGTGAACAGAAATAAGTCACTTTCTATACTTTTAAGTAATATACTATTACTGGCAACTGAATCTGGCTGGCATATAATCACTCACTGGTTTTTGTTTACTGGACTGTGCGATATGCTTTATTTCTTCTTTATAAAACTAAATAAAAAAATATAAATGGGCCAATCGAAGAATTTTTAAGGTATCCCATGAGTTTATTTGGTAATTTTTTCATCTATGGCTTCATTAGTGGTTCCAATTAAGACGACATTCTTGTCATTTGATAGGCAATATCGTAATACGGTAGCAACAGTTAGTACCAATTTGAGTATGGAAATCTGATACACGCGTATAGATTGTGCGGTTAATGTTTATCTTGGTTAATTACAAGAAGCTGTATATGAATAAACATATTTAACGAATACAAAAAGTCAATGATCCTAAGTTTCTGTGAATGAAATAAGAAAATCGTTTTTTAACGGCATCAAAATGTTGGGGAAGTATTGGAATAGATGTATCACTATTGAAGGATACTATATTAATGAATAAAAATTGTTTCTTTGTAAAAATTTGTGTACGTAGTAATTTTTTTTAACATTGCTTATCTAATAACTCTTTTGTCTACTACCAATTTACTTTAACAATATAAATCCACATGTATACAAAATGTAAACCTTTTAGTTAATGGAGAATATACGAAATGACAGGTGAATTAATTAAAGTTAACATTTCTAAAGTATCCCAATTTATCCGAGTCTAATTTGGTGTCCCGTGTTATTACTACCTATTAAAACCTATTAATTTAAACAAAATTCCGATTAAAGGATAGAATAAATATTTCATAAACTGGATAGAGAAAGGGCACATATTTTCTTGGTTATTGTTGGTATACCGCATTTGTCTACATAGTAAAATAGTTTTGTTTCTAGAAAAGAGTTGGCAATTTTAATTATAAATTTTAAAAGCCTTGAACAAACACTTTCCTTCATATATTTTCTCTCGTAAATTCAGGTTCTGTATTTTGAGAAATAGATATTTTAAAAATATAACAAAATACAGAATAATCAAATAAGCAAAGTGAACCCTAGATTTTTCTCACCTTTTTTTATAACCGACAGCTGAGTCCCGATCATTAAAATCAAAGAAATTTGTCTCCCGAGATAAAACAGAATGCAATCTACTCGAATACATAAAAACTTCAATTAAAAATTAAAGAAATCTCAAAGAAAAAAATATCAATGAATCAGTTCGAATTATTTTCACCCTTCAGTATCTCACAAATTCGATCTCCGACACCCCATTAGACGTTTAAAAAAATAACAAGACAAGAAGAGACGAACGAAATCCTCAGAAAGTCTTGTTAATCGGCTACCGAACACGTTATCGAAATTTCTTATCGATAAAGTCTACCTAATTTGGGCCAAATTATTGAAAAAGTTTCTCCGGAAAGATTTGAAGTATTTCGAACATTCTGTTTCTATTCTTTTTCATTAAATGATATGTGATAGACGTGAAGTATTCGACAAAAGAATCACCAGTATCGCCGTGGAAGACTGTTCAGATGAATATCTCAGAGTTGGAGATACAGCGTCTCACAAATTTTAACACGTTGTTAGTTTTAGATGTTTGAGAGTATTTTAATCCGGTTGGGACAGTAAAATGACAAATAGACAATATTATTTGACGGGATATAAAATTTATAGAAAATAAACTATTATTTTAAAAATAAATCACACCGTAACACGTAAGATTTAAAAACAGATCCAAATATTTAAAGCTCTTAGACGAACAGCTGATAAACTAGACAAAAACGGCCCATGAACGCCAGATACACAAAAAATGGTTCAATCATGAACTAAAATTACTGAGAAATCAAATCAATGATTTACATCAATTAACAAAAATAATAAACGATGCAGAATTAGATCTACAAATTAAAACACTTAAAAATATCTATAAAAGTAAAATTAATGATAAAAAAAAACTTATTATTCTGAACAAGTTAAAAAAGCGCCCAATAAACCTAGAACCATATGGTGAATAATAAATAAAAAGAAATCAAAAATGGCATATAACAGCGAACCGAGTTTTTTATTGTCACAATATCTTGTTAGAGAAAGTTACTTACTATGGAATTAGAGGAAAAGGTCTAGACCTTTTAACAAATTTTCTGTATTATAGACACCAGTTTGTAGAATTTGATAATAAACGTTCAGAAACTTTAAAGTTCTGGCGAGAGTGCCGCAGGGTTCTGTTTTTGTGCCAACTCTATTTACATTATATATAATTGATCTTCCTTTCTATATAAACTCGTCACCTTGCATTCTATGTGCTGATGATAGCAAATTGGACTGGAGACAATACCTCCTCTATTCATCACAAAAAACTATCTAGCCTTATTTTTTTACTAAGAAAACTTTCAGCTACAACATCAGCTGAAGTAAGTCGTATGGCTTATATGGGACTATTTCATAGCTTGCTAAACTATGGTATCCTATTATGGGGTAACTCTAGAGAATGTAACAAAATCTTTACTTTACAAAAAGCAGCAGTAAGAGCTATTACAAAAAGGTCATCTATGGAATCTTGTAGGCCTATGTTTAAACAACTACAAATTCTAACTATTCCCACAATATATATTAAATTTTTTAAAATAAAAATCGAAAAATTCGAAAAATCTCAAAGTCGGTACCAACAAAGTATAATAAAATTATACAGAAAATGCAATCACGTCCAAATCGAAAACAGCTACTCCTGGGACAAAAGCCCCCACAGGTATTGAATTAAAACGATTTTAGACGCGAGTTGGAAGGCTATTAACCAAACCAACACTTTGATTTTGATATTTGAAGAGTTTGTCATTCCTAGACTAGTTTCGGCACTTTTGTGCCTCATCAGTAGGAACTAGACATCCTCGACACTACGTCTCTAAGCAGTGTCTGAAGAAAACATCGGAAACACCGGGTACTTATAGCCACTGAAAGTGACGAAGTCGGTGTGTGTATATCCAACGCCCTCTTCACTCAAATATCAAAATCAAAGTTTGCAGGTATGCAACCCATCAAGCAGGTTAGGAGAAAAATAGACAGACTGTCAATTTTTGAAGAAAATAAATTCTCCATATCTCAAATGTGGCCCTATTTTTTAAAATAAAAATCGAAAAATTCGAAAAATCTCAAGGTATTGAATCCAATGTTTTCTTCAGACACTGCTTAGAGACGTGGTTTCGAGGATGTCTAGTTCCTACTGATAAGGCACAAAAATGCCGAAACTAGTCTAGGAATGACAAACTCTTCAAATATTAAAATCAAAGTGTTGGTTTGGTTAATAGCCTTCCAACTCGCGTCTAAAATCGTTTTAATTCAATACCTGTGGGGGCTTTTGTCCCAGGAGTAGTTGTTTTCGATTTGGACGTGATTGCATTTTCTGTATAATTTTATTATACTTTGTTGGTACCGACTTTTGAGATTTTTCGAATTTTTCGATTTTTATTTTAAAAAATAGGGCCACATTTGAGATATGGAGAATTTATTTTCTTCATATATTAAATTGTTTAAACTATGTAAAAACTAACAAAAACAGCCTTGTTTCACCAGCAGATTTCCACTACCACAATACTAGATTAACAAATAAAAACTTTATCTATACTGCCCTAAAACTTTACAATAAGATTCCGCCTGAAATTCAAACTCTTAATGACCATCGGTTTAAAACAAAAATTGAGAAAATACTACTTGAATCTGCATTATACAATCTACAAGAATTCTATGATCTTGATCTGACCACTACCAATTTTATATTTCTATTTTTAATTTTACTATTACTTAAGTTAGGACTTTTAGATGTTCCTTCTTTTCTCTTTGGCGATGCTAAAACAATGTTACTTGTTACTTAAACAAATAAAGAATGTTATTATTATTATTATTAATTTTAAAAAAGAGATGGATCTAAAACAAAAACCAAAAGATACAATAAATTAAAAAAAGATTCATAAAGGGGCATATCTGAGCTATAAGTTGAATGTTTTAGTGACGTATCTTTTAGGATTCTTTAAAGTTATTTGTTTATACCGAAAGGTTGGTTCTCTCTTCTTCTTCTTTTTCTTCTTCTTCTTCTTCAATCTATAGTTATTTGATATTTGGGGTATTTCAATTGCGTATCCCTCCAGCAATTAAGATTGATCATTAGGACGACGTTAAACTTTCTCCTCAAAAACTTAATAAACCCGAACTGGACTTTTAAAGATTTGCAAACAATTGCAACTCTTTGTCACCTGTGCACGTACTTTAATAATTTTAATTGATCGAATATGAACTATAAAAAGCATCAGGCAACCTCCGTAAACTCTAATTATGCCGAAAATTCCTTGACTGAATTAACAACGATATGAATACCAATTAAGTAACCCAATTACTGATTATAAATTACGACTTACTTCGTTTCTTCAAGGAGCAGGTTTTAGTAATTCTTCCGGATTTTCAGTGCAATGGGTCCTAGCAGATGTTTTGGACTTTATTGCGATCAAAAATTAAGGACCAGTGAAAATATGAATTCCTTATTGCTCGTCAAGAAATACGTGTTTCGGCCGGAATTTCCAACTGTAATAAAATATTTTTAAAATATTTTTTTAATCAACTAAACTGCGAAAAGTTATTTCATCAAACAATTTTAAGGATCTCCAGGAGTTGCCTTATTCGATCAACTATCAAAAAAGCCGATAATGAAGAGACTTAAGAGACCCTATAAGTTCAATAGCTAAATGAGCTAAAACATAAACCACTGGAATTTAATTTATTACATCTAAACGATCAATCCTTTCCCGCTTACTCTTCGAAGGAATAGGAAGAAGAAAAAATGTATCACCCCCTCTGCAAATTGGGAATTTACGCATTTTATGCTTTCCAAAATCTTTTCATCTTCATTTGTTAGGTTTTTCGTTGTATTTCTCCACAAGCAGTCAATCTACTACTTTGCTGTCTAGTAAAACAAATAACTATTTTTATACGATAAAAAAGGTCGCGAAAATTTTGGGTTGAAAAAAAGTTGTGAAATATTTCTTCAAAACAAATTTGATAGAAATGACAGATGATAGGGATGACAGATGACAGGAATGACAGATGACAGGTAATATTTTGTTTTGTTGAATAATTATACGTTTCATTCTTTTCTGATGTTCGCGCTCCTTTTTTATAAGTAATTTTCTTAAGTCATTACAGCTCTTGGCTATGTGACCTATTGCTTGGTTTTTTGAAGTCCAAAACGTTATTGGTAGATTTTTATCATTATTTTTTTCCATTGGGCCTTAAAAGGAACTACGAACAACTTCTGTTCACTTCAATATTGAATTAATTGTGATTAATGTTATATATTATTTGTCATGTCGAAATCTATAAAATATTTAATGATGTTACAAATTTACATACTTACATGTGTATACCAGATCCCTAATTATCTGAAAGGTGATAACAAAATCAACATCATTTAGATGAAAAAATAAAGATAGTTTTACGAAATGGGTACATAATGAGAGTGTTTCGAAGATTTTTCATGCCTTCTTCTATACCACCTTTAATAATTATCATTATAATATATCAAGGAACATTTTGGTTATTAGTATTTTGGTTTAAATATTTCCTCTTTAAGCATTTTCTCATTTTCTATATTGGATTTAATTTTTTCCTTTAATTTTCTTTGATTTTCTTTCTTGTTTTTAAATTTTCTTCCTCTGCTATGGCAATATTTGATATTAACCCTTCCTTGATATTTTCTTCTAATTTTAGTACTTCATTGTTCATCAAATTATATTTTGTGTTCGTTTTTATTACCTCTTTCTCCATTTGTCCCATTCTCTTATCCTGTTCCATTACTTTCTGTTCTGTCAATTTTTGTTTGCTTTCAAATTCTTCAAATTTCCTCTCCATCTTCTCTATACCCTTCTTTAACATATTTTGGTCCATTTTGACCATCTTCTTTATAATAATTCAAACATTTTAACCATATCATCTCCTTCTTCTTTTCTTTGTCCTTGCTCTCCTCCTGCTAATGTATTAATCGATATTACCTCTTGTCTGTGTTCTTCCAGTATTTCCGAAATTTCTTCCTTTCTTAGATTTTCCTCCTTTTCTTTGATAACAATAAAAGTTTCTGGATCTCCTCCTTTCAAAGTTAGACTTGCATATAATCTTTCTATTAGATATTTTTTAAGTGCCTCTACATCTTGTCGTCTTCTTCTTAAGTCTTCTTACAACTCTACAACCTTTAAATCGTATAATCTCTTTCCTGTTTCTTCTTCCATTTTTCTTTATATTTTTCTTACTGTTAGTTTTCAATTTAAATTTGTGTGGTTTCTACTTTTGAAACCCAACGTTGGGCGCAATTTGAGATGGTTAAGTCAATTAATATTTTAATTTTTAGTTTTTATTTTCAAATTATCACTTTGACATTTTAAAATACCAAAATCAACAACTATCCAACTTTTTTTGAAGTTTTCTTTACATAATTTTTTTAAATAAGCAAATTTCTACTCTAAATATCATTACACAAACTACAAATTTTTTAATCATAACAACATTCCCTACAATTTCTTCACAATATATTTGCACTTTTCCACATTTTTTTTTTAATTTTCTAGCGTTTACAATAATGATAATTAAATAAATTGCTAACATATTAAAACCAAGAGAAAATTCTGAATGAAACAAAGCAATAAATATATTTCTAAAGATCTAAAAGGACGAAAAAATTTTACGTTAAACTTAATTATTTTTATATTACTCGAAACGTTGCATCATATTTCACACATAGAAGTATATTTATCCACGTATAAATCATTAAAAAAGCATTTCCCGCTTTTTATAACACGCAGGGTAGGTAGTATAACTAGTCGACGACGGGGTAGACTGCCAAGGGGGTGAAAGTGGCTCCCGACAAGCAGCTGCCGACACCTGGAGTACCAGAACAAATACAGTAGCGTAGTGTAGGTCAGTAAAATAATTCTGTAATTTTTATTTTTATAGAATAGGTAACAAAAGGGAGTAACAGAAAGAGAAAAAACTGTCTTACTCAGTCACTAAATAAGGATGATTAATAAAAGATCAACTTTTAGACAACATTTTACTTTATCTATCAGCATAGTCCACTTCAAGAATGATTTGTCTTTGGACTTCAAATAGGCTTCAGTTTCTGCAACCCCTTCTAATTCTTCTTTTTCCATTGCCCTATCCGTTGCGGACGTTGGCTATTAACAAGGATATTCTTATCTTGTTTATACTGCGTTTCTAAACAGATCAACGGATGACAATCCAAACCACTGGCGCAGGTTATGCATCAATGAATGTCGTCTTCTTCCTGGTCCCTTCTTACTATCCCCCTTGCCCTGGACAATCAGCTGTAAAAGACGGTATTTATCATCTCTTAGTATGTGACCAAAGTATTCGAGTTTCCGCTTCTTCACTGTAAAGACAGCTTCTTTCTCTTTCCCTAATCTCTGCATGATTTCCACGTTGGTGATGTGATCCGTCCAAAAAGCATTCCTGTTATAAGAAAACAGAAAAAAATAAGAATAATCCAGTAAAAAACGATGAAATATTTTAGGTAAACTATGCCGTCAGATGAGGATGAAATTAGTACAACAGAATGTTTCAGGTAAATCAATAAGAAGATGAATATCTTAGGAAAGTTGAATGGCTTGACTCCAAGGAAAAAACGAAAATGTATCGTGGTTTTAAGAAAATTTTAAATCAACTTGCCTCCGACTATCTCCAGAAACTTTAATTATTGGTGAATTTTTATGTAAAGTTCTTTATTTCAATGAAAATAAAATTTATTGGTATTGAAATTATTTTTTTTTTATTAAATTTTTTATCTGTCAGCCTTAACCGTTGAACGATATAGACCAAATAAATATATAAAATATTCTAAAGGTACTTCTTCGTACGCCGCTGAAGCAAACCAGTCTCCCTCCCCGTTCAACCCCCTTGGCTCGAGCCAAGACCAAAATGAAATCATGCAAATGCACTTGATTGGAACATAGTCGAATTGTTCCCGATAAAAAGCAGGTTTGATTATTCACCTGGGTAATTCGGTAGGTGGCGGTATTGTTTTGTTTTTATTGTCCAAGAATTCTATTTACTATATTCATAGTAACAATAGAAATCCTCACAATTAGCGTTGAAATTGTCTGAACATGGAGTGTCTGCTTTAAACTATTGGAAGTACAAATTAGTACGCTCTGTTTTTTTTTGTTCAAAAATGTATTTACATATACAAGTATGAAAAATTACATTTAATTGCTGTCAAAGTTGAAAAATATGTGAAAAATTATATCCAATCGAGGGGTAAACCGCGAGGTCCATTTTGGTGTACAGACGTCGTCCATACTGTATTAGAATTTTTAACCAATAATGTTATTAATCTTCTAGATTTGCATGTTCCTTTTCAGAGTTTTAGAATTACCAAAAAATATGCTCCTTGGTTAACGGATGGAATAAGAGCAATGATGGTTGATAGGGATAAAGCTTTTAGGTTCCAGCCTATATCAGAAATTGATATCCTTAATATAATAAATAGTATTAAAACTAAAGCTATTGGGCATGACAGAATAAATATACTGACTTTAAATTTGTGTCTTCCGTTTTTGCTACCATATATTACACATGTAATTAACTTTTGTTTATTAAATTCTGTATTTCCCAATAGTTGGAAAAAGTCATTAGTAACTCCATTACCCCAAACAAGCAATCCAGAGGCTTTAAAAGAGTTAAGACCAGTAAGTTTATTACCAACATTATCAAAGGTTTTAGAAAAAGCTATTAACATTCAGCTCCAAAAGCATTTAATCAAGCATTCTGTCATACCTTCATTACAATCTGGATTTAAGTCAGGTCACAGTTGTACTTCAGCATTGCTTAAGATTACTGATGACATCTTCACAGCTTTTGATCAGGGTAAATGGACTATTTTACTCTTATTTGATTATTCTAAGGCGTTTGATACCATCAACCATAGTTTGCTCTATTCGATTCTATCATTTATCGGCTTAGATTCGACAGCTGTAGATTTATTCAAGTCTTACCTAAGTAATAGATTTCAAGCGGTAAAATGTACAGATAATGTATCGAGTTTTTTACAAGTGAACACTGGAGTGCTCCAGGTTCAATCTTAGGTCCTATACTTTTTTCTGTGTACGTTTCTAATTTTCCGGAAATATTTGCATCTTGCTCGCAGCATTATTATGCAGATGATACTCAGATTTATATTTCTTTTCCTCCCAATGAGATGGATCAAGTAGTAACTGCTCTAAACTATGATTTAAACAATCTTCACAATTTTTCTTTAAATCACTGTCTTCAATTGAATGCATCGAAGACTAGTGCTATTATCTTTGGAAACAAAATACAAACAGAAATTTTTAAAAAGAATTATTCATCAAAAGTATTAATTGACGGTCATAATATTCAGTTTAGTAAAAAAATTAAAAACTTAGGTGTATGGTTTGACGAGGACTTAAGATTCACTGATTATATTAGTACATGTTTACAAAAAGCCTCCGCGTCACTAAAATATTTCAATCTCGTCATGTTCTTGACAAAGCGGTTAAAACACTTTTATGTGAAACCCTGGTTTTATCGAAAATGAATTATTGTGATATTATGTATAATTCTTGCCTGAATACGTATGATACTAAAAGAATACAAAAATTACAAAACTCCTGTCTAAGACTTATATTTAGTATTCGCAAGTTTCAGCCTGTCAGTCATACACTTAAAACCCTTAAATGGCTAAATATGTCAATGCGTCGTAAAATGCACGCAGATTTATTTTATATGGATTTATTAAAGGAAAAGTCTCCACCTTATCTTTACAAAAAGATCACATTTAGAACGGACGTACATACGATTAATTTAAGACATAAACATACATTGGCTTTACCCCGTCATGGAACCCAATTTTTTAAACGATCCTTTTCGTATTGTGTGGTTAAAGCGATGAATGATATACCGCGTGAGTTATGTTACTTTTCAGCATGTAAACTTAAAAAGAAAAAATTATTATTTGATTATTATTTTTCCAGACAATAATATTTACTCATTTATATATTACTTACTTACTTTCTATATGTTTTGATTCTGTTTTCGAGGTTAGATGGAAGAGCAGTTCATAGGTTAAATATTAAATACATTATTAATTTATAGCATTGTGATATAACCTATGAACTGAATCTCGCCTCAAAAAAAGAATAATAATGTTATAAATTGTATACTGTTATGTTAATAAAGGCATTTATTATTATTATTATTATTATTAGTAGCCATTACTCAGCCATTACTAGCCATTACTAGCCATTACTCGGCCATTAGTGACCACTAGTAGCCATTACTAGCCATTACTAGCCATTAGGAAGCCATTACCGGCCATTACTAGTCAATAGTGAGGAGCCATTACTAGCCATTAGTGTACAAAAATTTAACTCGTGGTATACCCCTCGTATCCAATTTTAAAAGCGCTGCCAGAATCGTTTCTTTTTCGAGGAAAATACATAGAAATAAGTGAATTTGAAAATAAACAATAGTATATTGTGCAACGAGTGCGCACGAGTTGCAGATACTATTTTTTTTTACGAATGCGGGGATAAAATAAGAAATGAAGAGAAATGAAGTAGGTGCCGACGACAAAAAAATAAAAAAATATTCAAATAAAAAGTAAAATATTTAGAATCAAAATAATTTTGTATTTTTAACGATAATATAATAATAATAGGAAACTAAAAAAAGCAATTAATTTTTTTTTCACCTATGGTTATCGAAACATTAGTACAATTGGTGAAATTGAAATTTATATTTTGGGGTACTTCAGCCGTTGTCTCGATATTTGGGATGATTTGTACATTTTCACGTGAGGTAGATGGTTTGTCGAAAATAGCGGTCACAATTTGCTGGCCAATTCGTTTTTTAATGCCGATCGATTCTTCTACATAACCTTCAGCGACAGTGTCAGATTTCCATCCGTCATGTCTTTTAATTGTCAACAGATCGGCACCACAATCAGCTGACGTTCTTCTGAATGTATGTCCAGTATAAGACTCTGGATCTTTTAACTCCAAATATTTTGCTACTGTTTTAGGCATATTGCTAAACGTATTGATTCCAATGACTTGTTTTGTGCATTTGCTGCCCCGATAATTTAGGAAAAATCGTGTTGTGGTCGTGTTAGTGGGACGCAAAATATCATACTTTTTGTATATATGGTAAAAATTATCCGTAACAACAAATAATCTCGGCTTATCATTTTTAGTTTTTGGAATTTTTACCAAAAGCATGTCACCTTTATCTTCCATATTATCCACAGTTAACTCACACAGCTCATGTCGCCTACAAGCACCTTGTACCCCAAAAATTAAAGCTACCTGAAATTAAAAACATATAAATAAGTTGGCGCATCGATTGATGTATACTGTATTGAAATTTTTGAAAATTTAATTACCTTTGTAACCAGGAATTTATTGTCTGGAGCTTCTTGAAGGAATTGATTGATTTGTTCAGCACTAAGTATCTGGGCTTTCTTGCTTCGATATCCTTTATATTTTTGTTTTAAAAAAGCAATTAAACTTGAATAATTTTGAATATTAAGTTTGTGCTTGATGTCAATCGTACTTCGCAGCATCGAATAAGTCGACCATAAACTTGACGGCTTATAATTTTCGGCCAGTTCGCTAAAGTAAGATAAAAAAATCGATTCCGACAAACTTTTAATTTTTTTCTCCGACCTCCATTTCATGAATTTCTTATGAGCCGCTTCATATTTATATCTTGATTTTTGGGGAAGTAAATTGTTAATTACTTCTTGGGCTTGTTCAATAATCTCAGGTGGTACATATTCATCTTCAGAACTCTCATCAGTCTCTGGTTGCATCATTATTGTAGATTTTAATTTTTTAATAAATCAATTTATCTGTCACTTAAACGTCACATTTGTTTGGGGGTCTGTATTGACAAGTTCCATGCGAAAAGTAAATTTTGCGTGCGCAAAATTTGCTTGTCGCACGGAACTAATTAAATAGCCAAACAGCCATTTTACACCCGAAAAGGCGGGCGCAAAGATAGTACTTTTCCCGCATGAGTAAAAAAATATTTTTTTTTTAATTTTTAAATAATTCTTTAATATACCTTCAAATCCACTTAAGCCAAAACGTTTTTTCTCCGTCTGAAGGACCTTTTAACGTGGGTAATTTCGAATCAATCCAAACTAACCCATCTTCAAATCCTTAACGAGCTGTCAGAAACGATTTAAAGGTTATCAGTTTTTAAATTTATTCAAAAATTTTATTGATTTCGGCAGATCTATTCATCGGCCTTATTGGCAATCTTTCAAGATGATGAATCCTTTTTTTTTAAATAATACTATTGCCCTTTCGGTGATTTGCAACTTGCATAGCGGTACTTCTGATTCTGATGGTTATATCGAAATGCAGTGGCGTGGAGAGCGTTTTTTAAAAATAAAACGACTTCCTAAAAACTTTTGAAAGATTAAAAATTAATACTATGAATATAAATCCAGATTGCGAACTGTTTAATTTGCATTACTGGGAAAAATATTGTTATTACATCAAAAACAAAATTTAATCTTGTAATAAAAATTGCAGTTAATAATTATACAATTTTTATACATGAATAGAATATTTTTTGTTACATTAATAATTCGAAAAAAAAAAATGAAATCGACAGAGGATGATTATTTGGGGAATTTATAATATAATTCAACAAGAGTTTATTGTAAGACTTTGAATTTAGAATTTATGACATCGAAACTAAAAGTACTATATTGTAATATTGTAATAAGGAAAATAATCAGAAGAAGAAGAATAATCATACATAGGCCAGACAAGATGCTATTCAATACTACATACTACTTTTAAGGTTTTGCTGAGGCGCATTTAAAATAGGATTTAATCAACATGAATCCTTTTGGTTCTATTTTTAGATATTTTTTTTATTTTTACTTTTTACTGTGCCAAATATTTAAAATTTAGGGCGAAGGGGTAGGTAAAGGTGATTCAATTTGTGCTTATCTTTGACCTTTTAGCTTATATTGTTTACAAAAAAAAGTTGTTTTCTTAACAAAATTTACAATTTTACAAAATCCTGCTTCATTATCTTACAAAGTATTCTCCTTCATTTTAACTTTATCCATATGTCATCATGTACCAAGATACTTCCAGGTTTCCAGGTTTAATAGCCACCGAAAAGGTTATCCCTTTCTTAGTCCAGAAGATAAAAAAGAACGAGTAGAGATAGGGAAAATGTTAAAGGACTCACAAGTAAAAAGAGAGATGATGAAAGAATTAAAGTTGCAAAGAAGACAAGAAAGGAAAGCAGAACTGAAGGTAATACGAAAAAAACAAGAAATGGAAATACTTAAAGTACTACGGCAGATAGCCGAAGAAAAAAAAAAGGAAAAATAAGTTCATTTCACTTTTTATCCATTCTCTATCTGCACCGCTGCTGGCGCTATTATGCCCAAATATATACATCTGCTCATTCTCAAAACTTGATTAACTCAAAAGAATCGAATGGTAAATTTTGTTTCATTGATTGACATGATTAATCTTGGTTATAGGTGGTGTGGAGGGCTATTAACAGGGCGTTTTAAACTTTAGAGCCACCCAAACGTGAATTCATTAAATACGCATTTTTAATCACTTTAATTTCGGCCATTTGGATGTGTAGATTTTTAGATTTTGTTTTCAAAATATCATAATCTTTAACCACGTACTGTATTTGTAACAAAAACGATCGGTATGCTTAAGAGATCAACTATTTTTTTAATTACTTCTTTAAGACAATAGAGTTGAAAATTCCAATAAACCCAGAGGCTAGATAATCACAGATTGGAATTCATATTGTCATATTATAGCGTATCCGATCAAAATATGATGGAGCTATTTTATAGACAGATATGCTCATTAAAAGTCACTCAAGAAAAAGAAGTCATCATCGATATAAACAGGAACAAAAGTGATATGTCATCTATACTGTTTAGAAGGTCAGTGGTGGAGTTAATATTTTTTGTACAATAATAGAGATGGTTTTGGAAGGAAATGTTATTTTAAAACAATTCTTAATGAATCATTTGTTTTGTGTGTTTCATCTCTGATTCGATCATATCCTTGTGATCTTTTATGATTCGCAATTTCTGGCATTTCTTTTAGATATTAATTTTCTTCAATTTTTATACGGTTATAAACATTTCTGCTTTTTATTTGTTCAATGAGTCCAGTATATAGTTGAATTTCATAGTTGACTTTTTCTATATTGACCACTTGGAACTAAAAATTTTAAAACACTAGATGCTCTTGCCATGGTCATAATATACGTTATTTGATGCGAAAAATAATGCATATTCACAAAACGGCTCTAGAGACAAGACTCTAAGATCTAAAACTACCGGAAATTGAGAGGAGAAAATTCTAAAGAATCTCTTACTATAATTTATTGTCCAAAAGAATACTGTCTTGGAATAAAAGACTTTATTATACAGAGAAATGCATGACAAAAATATAAATACACGTGATGAAATAGAAATAACGCAAACAATTTTTTTATTCTCAGTAAAACAAGAGAGTGAGAATAAATTATTTTGTAATTTATCGAACTCGCGAGTTATATTTGACTAGATTATTTTTTGATTCACAAATTTTTACAATAAAAGATCAATAAAACTATTGAAAAATTTAATTTAATTAATTATTACAATATCTATACGAAAATATCGTTGGAACATTGTGAGTACATTAAAAGACAATTTAACAATTTAAATTAGTACAATGAAAAACGCAATTATTAAAAATATTTCGAAACTCACTATTTATTGAGGATTTGGAATTGCTTGTTATATTAACTGTTTCCTCCTGCGTATTTTCTACAAGATTATTTATTATATTTGAATGATGTTCTTGGTTCAATTGTAAGTATGGTTTAATTGAACTTGCAGAATTATGACCTTGATTAGTTCTTGTTCTCCTACACCAGCTTTTGAAAGGTTACTTACTGCACTTGATCTGGCAGAATGATTAGTTATTTTTTTAGTAACTGTGTCTAAACCTACTTTTTCGGCTGATTCTTTCATCCATTTTGAAATGGAATGTATTCCCACAGGAACGTTTTTATACCAAGAACCATGAGATTTCCAAGCCGGATTTGGAGTAAGAAACAAGGTTCGGTTTTAATATTTTCCTGACCTGACCATTAGTTTTTCAAAAAGACGAACAGGGCAAATATCTGGGTTATTTTTGTTTGGTGTCAACCATTTACTATTAGCGCACCTTTGTGCTCCACCCTGTGCAATTTTTGTAAAGATGGGATTATATTTAATGCGGCCAGTATTTAATTCCATTATGTCGGTTTCTTTTTTAAAATAATGAACATTTCGTAGCTTCTCCTCCCCTCCAAGCTAGTTCATACGATGTAACGTGAAAAAACTTTCTTTGCAATCCACAAGGTGTATCTTCGTCCCAATAGTTAAAATTCAATAGTTCTGTATTAGAAAGTGCCACAGAACTTTTTTGTAAAATTTTCCTTTTTGCATCTCTTGCATTTCGAGCATTTTTAATTCTATATCATGGAAAGAATCAAAGGACCTGTCATACTTATTAAAGTAAAGTTCTTGATCTAATTTTGTCGTTTTATTCCACATTGTCTTTATTACTGCTTCTTTATAATCATTTCCGTTCTTTCTTATCATGTTATAAGCTCAATCTTTTAAAATCAATGCCAGAGTAGCTGTTGTAGCAGATTGTTCCAGAATATAATTTCTTTCTATGGTGAAGGTCTTAAATTGTCTCCGTATCGACTGATTACTTATTAGAGTGTTTTTCAAAGTAGTTTCTAAATATCTTTTGTTATTTCTGCATCAGAAAAGGTACTAAACCGATGATTTTCACTCATTTTATATAACGCGTTGACATATTTAGGTAATTATTTTGCTAACTATCTGACATTTGCTAAGCAAACAAAAGCTACGGTGATTATTTTTTTCATCTGTCAAAACGGTCAGATTTTGTGGTTTCAGCCAATAACAGCTCAGGATCCTAACCAATCATTGTGTTTTATACTGATTATTTCATTCACACCTGGCTGCGCAAATGAAAAGTCATGAATTTAGTCACATGATATGCAATATGATCGGATATTTAGGTAAATAAAAAATATCAGCGGCTATTTTAGTCGATTGTATATTGTTTGATATTAAGTGTCAAAATTTGACGTAACATTCACTTAAAATTGAAAATGTCTCGTTTTGGTTCATGTTCCACTACGGAAATCAGTGTGAAAATATAAGCAAATCTATCCCAGAAAATATCAAAAAGAGAAAGGAGTCTGTTTGGAGACAATCTTAGCGAATGATTTTGTGGGGTTCATGAAATAATCTTCCTGAATATCACTCGACTAAGACAAATAGAGACTATTATTTTCTTTAATTCATCTCGAGCAACTTGCATTTCGAGACAATTCAATTCGACCATATGAACTTTAATAATCAAAGAATAACTCCATCGAGCTAAAGCTCTCGGGAGTTATTCAGATTATTAAATGTTCATATGTTCTCATCAAATTGTCTCAAAATGCAAGATACTCTCGATAGAATTAGGCAGAAAATAATAGTCATAGTCTTGAGATATTACCTTCGATTATTTTTTTCATCTGTCAAAACCGTCAGATTTTGTGGTTTCAGCCTATAAGAGCTCAGGATCCTAACCAATCATTGTGTTTTATACTGATAAAACCGCTTCTTCGTATTTGTTTCTTGATTAAACTGTGTTTACCTTTTTTGAAATGTCAAATGTAAACATTTAACAATTTTTATTATACTAAAATCTATTGCAAATCTATGTTAATAACCAAATTTCAAAATGTATTTGTAAACTAACCTGTTTTTATTAGTTTATTTCAAAACGCCTTTAACATTTTTACATAACATAACACTAAACTTAAAATTAATTAAATTAAGAAAGACTTCATTTCATTCTTCTTCGCTTTTATTAACGGCGCCGTTTCGCGGGGTAGCCAGTCAAAAAATCGCTTTGGTGGCCCTGTATGTAAAACTATAACAGCTCAGGTTTCAATTTAAATTGGTAAAGAAAATTTTCAATATTTGTGTGTAAAGTGTCTTTTGCATAAATGACTATGTTCTCTGTTTTTACTACAAAATGATTCAAAAAATAATCCTTTCAAATACGACTCGTCCTCTGAAATTTTATAGATTAAATTTTTGATCTTCATACTCAAACGCCTTTATTTTAGGCAAAACCACTCAAACAATCAGTTTGTTTTCGTGGTTTTTCCAAATAAAGCCGTTTTCGTGAAAACCAAAAATTTAATCGATAAAATTTGGAGGACTCGTGGTATTACCTTTGATAAAACCGCTTCTTCATAATTGTTTTTTGATTAAACTGTGTTTACCTTTTTTGAAATGTCAAATATAAACATTTAACAACTTTTATTTAGCATTATCAATTATTATTATACTAAAATGTATTGCAAATCTATGTTAATATACAAAATTTATTTGTAAACTAACCTGTTTATTCGTTTATGCATACACACAACATCAGTTTTTTAACACCCAAATACTTAAAAATCCATAAATCTCTTTAAAACTGACAAATGTCAAACTCTATATCCGAATTAAGCCAAACGCAATCACGTATGCCTTGATGGCTCTGTATTTAAAACTATAACACCTCAATATTTTTTGATGAACATTTGTGTGTAAAGTATCTTTTGCATAAATAAAAATATTCTCTGTTTTTAATACAAAATGATTCAAAAAATAACCTTCCAAATACCACACGTCCTCTCAAATTTTATAGATTAAATTTTGAGGTATTACCTTTGATTATTCCCGAGAATCACAAGGTATTTATTCCTACTATAGTAATGACTTAATTGGTTGAAACTTACCCTTGTGACAAATAAAGAAGCATTTCATTGGTTTTAAGAAACGTCAAAAAATAATCTTTTAAACATTTTAAAAGTACTTCAATTTAGGATTCACTACCAAATATAGTCACTTTGAATGTACGCTCCTGATTTTCCGAATGTAATTTACATTTCCTAAAATCTTTGAATAATTCCGGCACAAGAAAAAAAAGCCGTCGATCACCGAACGATATTTCTTTGTCGGCTGGAGATCGAAGTCTCTTGTATATGAACTTGATGACTGACTGTCAAATGTCTTCGCGTACAACATTGGAACTGTGTCGGAAATAAATTCATCATTATTTTCTTTGATTAAGTGTCCGAGACTCGGCTTTAAATTGTTTTCTCGTAATTTTGGTGGTATTTTTAGTTTCTATTTTTAATTTTCGTTTTATTTTAATTATAATTATATATTTCTTTCGAGTAATAATTGTCGAAACAACTGTTATTGCGATAATTTCGATGAAGCTGCTACTGCTTCAATGCGCATCTGGCACAGTTTATTTATTAACGGATTCTATCACTTAACCAAAAATGACTAACATTTTTTAAATTCAAACAGAAGACCAAGTATACAGAAAATCTCACAAATTCCTTAAACATACACGTGCTTGTGAACTTACGTTAAAATCTTTCGGATTTGATCATTATTTAAGTGATTTCGAAAAACCTGTAAAACATTTCCGATCTTGTAGATAAATTCGGTAGTACTTCGATGGTTAGTAAAAGTAGTTCATTAAAATTTTATTTATGAGCCCTAAATTTGAAACCTATGCAGTAAAAATGCCAAATCTAGCCAATTACCAAAATATTTTGGTTTACAAGATGCTTCCGACCAAGATCTCAGAAAAAGATCTAAGAATTAGATCAGATCTGGGAATAAGTATGTGGGTTGAAGTTTATCTTTCAAATCGCACTAGATTTTTTGGTTTGACGGATTGACAGGTTTAAACATTTTTAGAATTTATGGCTGGTTGGATTTAAAAGGTTGAAATAAAATTTTCAAAATATTATACTCGTATTCTTTTATGTATTTAATGGGTCGAAGTGGAGCAAACATAATTCTTTTTTCTTTAAATACAAGAAACAAAATTAAAAAAGACAAAAAAATAAAAAAGTATAAAATATTTGTTTTATTTGCATCCAAAGTCGACCGATGTTTTTTTGTGACAACACCGCTTCTTTAAACATTGTTTGACTATTCTAAAATGAACTGTATAACTTTCTTTTCCCAGAACCCCAAAAATAATGCACACACGTTACCTTTAACAGGTTTATTAAAACTTCAACGAAATAAACGTAACAATAAATGACTCTAAAATACTACAATGATTCACAGTACTTTTAATTTGGTCGCTTAGAATGAATTTATATTAAAACATTTCGTTACTTAACTGTTAACCATAACTCATTTGTAAATTAAATAAATTTACGTTACATTGAACGGAGATGTGGCTCGATTGAGAGTTACCAACACACTGATTTAATTTGAATTTGTAAGAGATATATTGGGCATTTAATATCCCGAAGCAAGCCCTTAGGAGAAGGAAACTTGCGGTACGTCGCACGTGACGGAGATGTCAGTCGTCAGACGATCAAACACACAGAATTGTTAAGTAACGCCCACTTGTATACGTTCCGGAATTCGGATCCGGAAGTTCGAGGCGCCATGATGGAATTCGTTTATCTCAATGTTGGCGCGGTTGTCTCTCTTCGACTCGTAGAGAATGAAAAGTTTTGAGTTGATTTGTTTTATTCAAATATATCTGGCGTTTTACCAATGGTGCGGATGCCAATAACTGATGTGTTACCAGTAGTGCGGTTGCCATTTATTATGGAAATTAAACAATATTCAAAAAATATGACGAAATCAAAAGCCATTTATCTAGTCAAAGCTGAAAAATTCATTACACCGGTTGTAAGAATAAAATTATTTTTATCATCTCTCCCATCTCATTAGAATTAGTTTCCTGCTCCATTATTCCTTTTCTTAATGGAAAAAAAATTCCTCTGTTTTGAAAAATAGTTCTACACAACCCTTAAGGCACGTGTCACCAATCACCCCCTTTCCTCAGAACGCGCGGTATATCGGCATCTTTATGACATGTGCCACGTGTGTACTTATTCTATTATTTAAATCAGGATGATATCCCACCCTAGCATGACTTTGTATTGCTCAGAACGAACAAAAATTATAGTTTTCTCTATGGAATACACGTACCTATATGTTATTGAGGGGTGGGTGGCAGGACCGCAGCAAGGGGTTAGATAGAAATATATTTTGATTTAGTTTACTCTTGGTATTATTTTAATAAAAAAAGATACCACAACATTGGGAATTTATAAATTCTACTCAGAAAGACATTTTTTTAAATCGACGAAGAAAACCTAAAAGAAAATAGAATAGCATAATAGAAGATATACTAAAAGAGCGCGAAATCGTTGAAAGTCAATAAAAGAAAGACCAAGAGACAAAAAGAGGTGGAAGAAATTTATACAAGAGAGGAAAGGGATAAGAATAACAGAGTAATACTGTTTTTGCTAAAAATTCGGGATAGTTACAAACAGAAATATATTTTTTTTGGAAGAAAACCACTTTATGTTTTCTCATAATCTTCTTTATTGAGGGTTAGAGAACCAAAATTTAATAATCTGTTTCTATACTAGTTTTAAATTCCTCCAGGTTTCTATTTTCTTTCTCTCTTAGTTCTTCTCTATCACCTCCCTTCATCTTTTCCTGCAACTTTCTTCTGTTTATAGATGAATTCATTTTAAGTTATTTTTTCTACCATTCTTTCATCTTCGATTCTTTCAAGGTGCCCAAAAGAACAAAGTGTTCTTGAGCTTAAGAATTATACTTCTTTGGACATCTCCTTCTTTCTACTTTTATTTCTCATCTCCTTAAGATATTCTTGTTTAGCACCCGTTTATTACGTGTTGATCCTAAATTCTGCATTTCAGATTCAAAATAAATAATACCGCCCCCTCTCGTGGTAGACAGTGAATTCCTATTTAATATTTAATTCAACAATATTTTTAATTTTTTTTTCAATAATACAGCGCCAGATCGGAGCCTTAAATTTTCGATTACACCTCTGTATTTACACACATATTATACAGGGGTGTGTGGTGTGGGACTAGTAAATAAGCACATGGTGTACTGGGGATTTATGCATGTGCAACTACGGGGTAGTTAGACCGGTAAAAGGGGTGTGGGTTGAGATAAAATAATGATTGAAACTTGATTTGATGTATGCATATGTTAAATGACCCGCCCGGTATGTTTGCAAGGTGATGAAATACGGCGGTACTCAAAATGTTAATGAAAGAAAGGAAATTGAGGTTTCTCTAATTAAATAATTATGATTAATAAAATAATAAATTGCAATAAGAATGTACCATTTTACCTTCACAAGTTACAGTTCACAACTTGAACAGTGTTTTTCGGCAGTTATTCTAAAAAACAAAAAAGTACACAAAATAGTTTTGACCGATCATAAATTAAAGTTGCGGCAGTGTATTTTTCATTTTGTATGAACATTTGTCCATGCTAAATCCCTGTTCGAAGTTTGCGTTTGCTTACAGTAAATCTAATCAACATTAACAAAAATAAAATGAGTTTTACATGCAGTATGTAGAATGGAAGGAACATGGCAGTCAGCTGACCCGACGAAAGCCGAAATTCGAATTTTGCCTAAAAGTTATTGTTTTATTAATCATCCTACGAACTTATGTCATAATTTTTTTATATATTTTGTAGATTGTTAACTGGAAAGGTTAAGAGTTAAAGAATAGCTATTAGCTAATCTTCGCCTTTCCTGGACAAATATTATGTAATATTTGTTTATTAATTTTTTTTATTTGGTTCATACACACTCAATCTATAAAAGAAATAAGTGGGAATTGTAATCGGTGGAAAACAATCCCAGGTTAATCTACTCACTTAACACACGGCGAACTTGCTTATAGTAGGTACTCTGGTTAGTACTAATCGTGAGTAGATATAAACCAGACAAAAAAAAACAAAACTAACAGAAATCTGAAAGAAAGCAAATTAAGAGAATTCGATTGCCATAGTCTAAGCTCTAAATCTACAAGAAAAAACTGAGAAAGTGCTAATTCGCTACAGATATAAATAATAATCTTTATTTAGCGCAAGCTAATTTTATAGATACAAATAAAAAGATACAAACCTTTTTTGTTAAAATTTTTAAAAAGTGTCTTAGAATAAACATATACATTACAATTAAAACTTAATTTAGACATTTATATAATAAAAAAGCCTTTAGTTGTTTTTTGAAAGAATTGAATCGCTGATTATTAAAAGGTACTTATGTCGCATTTTTTGTGAAAATGAATTAGGGTCAGATAGGGCATCTAGAACTGTATATTTATCGATGAGATATAAAAGGATTGCAAAACAACCACTCCTTGTCTATTTTATTGACGATTATATTTAGCAATGGGTATTAAAAGGTACGTATGCTTAAATAGGTTTTTCGCGATTATCTCGAAAACAATTTTTTGTGACATAAGTACCTTTTAATAATCAGCGATTCAATTAATAGTGATGCAGGTCTTTATGTTCATTATAAGTAATAATCCCTTTATGAAATATTGATTTTTCAGTATTTTTTTTATTTTTAGTTGTAACTCTTATGTCTGTTCGTGTACGTGTGTTGTAATTGTGTATATCATTGTTAAATGTTAGTTTAGATGTTTACTACCTATTAACATGAATTTACTTTTTGACGCATTCAGTTTCAATGACTTACCGTTACTTGACTATAATACCAATAACTCTTTATTGATAATATCTTTATATATATAGGTCTTCAGAACAATTATGTCATTAATGTAAGGTATGAACAGAAGTGGTCCCAGTGTACTACCCTGTGGCACCCCGTTTTCATTTATTATTTGAGAAGACGTTTTCCCATTTATTTTTATTACTTGTTTTCTGTTCTGAAGATAGTCAATCAACCATCTCAAAGCTACACCCTTTATACCATATCCTTTTAATTTTTTTATTAATTTATTCCTATCAATAGTTTCAAAAGCGCGTTTTAAGTCTAAAAATGCTGCCCCTGTGATAATGCCTCTATCGTGTTGTTTGTTCCAATCAAATATCACATTTTGTACTGTTGTTTCACAACTATGACCTTGTCTAAAACGAGATTGAATTGATGTAAGATTAATGTTATTTTATTGTGTGTATCTTATCAGTTGATGATAAACTATTTTTTCAATTACTTTTTCTATGGTTACTAACATATTAACGCGTCTTAAGTCGCCAGCTTCTTTTACATGAGTAACTTTAGGGATAGGAATTACAGTAGAAATTTTTAATCTTGAAGGGAGCTTACCTATTTTTAATAAAGTATTGACCAAATTCAAGAGTGGTTGTTCAACGCTATGATATATATTTTTAAGAAACTCCGCTGTTATTTCGGCTGGACTACCTTTATTGGCAAAAACAATTTGTCTCAGTTCATTATAGGTAATTGACTCAAAATTATTAAGTTCCACCACTCCTGAAACCTAACTTTAATAACCACTTCTTTTTTTGGTGCAACTTCATCTAAAGCTTTTTTTATTACTGATTTTTTTCTTCATATTTTTCATTTCAAATAAACATTGACACAAAAATATATGTGGACATAATTGTAACGGTTACTAAAAAAAAATCAATAAAGTTTTACTTTTATTTTACGACCGCTGGATGGCTGCAAGAGTCGCAGAACGTGTGCCGGTTATATAGTGAAGGTATTGTGTTTGCTGCATGTGTGTTTCTAGTTATACTTGTTGGATTAGGGGTGGTTTTTGGCGCTTTGTCATTTCACGTGCGCACGCTAAGCTTTGTGCATTAGGCCCATTGTCATTGCATTTATAATGATAGTATTCTTTATTTCGATGACGGTGTACAGCTCCGCCACCATCTAAAAAAAGCGTTAGATTCAAGTGCGGGATGTAATTGGAAGTGGTGTTGCTACCCCTGTTGTTTTCTCAATGCCGACCATGAAAATTTGAAATTGGGACCACGTGGCAATGCTATAAATATTTTTAAATAATCCAAATTCCAAAGTTGATAAATTTATTGCGTTATCATTTAGGCTTAAGATGTAGTTAAACACCCCCATGTTTTCCAGTTTGCGGTCCACCGAACTGCCCCCAAGGGCTAATAAAAACAATTTATCTAACATTTACTATTTTTTTATTCCAAAACTTACTAGACTATTTATGGGAAATTAAATGATTTTTTAAAGAAAACTTTCTGGATTTAAATTTAAGCATGTCACAAAAGTATGTCGATTTTGACAAGAAAACCTCAAACTATTTCTGCGTCCAAACAAAAACTAATTTAAAACTAGACTTCCTAAATCAGTTTCTCAAAATCAAGTCTAGAGTATCAATAAAATAAATCTTCAGCAAAACCTATCGAATCCTAAAATTTATAGTGACAACTTGCGCCATTTAAGCAATTTTTTTGCAGTTTCAAGTTGCTACAAGCCGCAAAGGTGGTCCCGAGCTAAATAATGGGATGTCACCTTGTTTTACAACTAGTTCAGAGGTAAAATATCTCGTTATAAGGCGGGACAGCTATCACTTAAAGCATTTTTGTATGTTCTTTGTATTTTCTTCATCATCGCATTTGCACATCTTAAGATTTCGAGATAAATTAGTGAGTAACAAAAGAACTAATATATTGTGATATGGATTGGGTAAAAAAACTGTCGAGATACGATGTTAATATTTAATAATATACAGGGTGTATCATAAGGAATGGTCACTATTTTAATCATAGGTTCAGGACCTCCAAATATTAATATTTTACTAAATAAATCTGTGTCAAATATTATCTACTACTAAGATACATTGTATTGAAGATAAAATTTATTTCTCGTTTTTTTGCAATAATTTCTTTATTATTTAATATATTGTCTTGAAATTTGGTACGCTTATATTTTTAAGTTAGTAAATCATAAGCGTGTTATCAATTTTGAGATTAGATAAAGAGGGCGCCACCTACACTTTACTGGATGAAGATAAGTATCAATTTTTTTTATTCCAGGCCTTTTTTGAATTTTTTTCAAGTCTTTATGATACACCCTGTAAATTTGAACAAAAAAGGTATACTTGTTTTAATAGCATAATCAGCTCATTTCGAGATATTTGCATTTAAAATATTCTAGCCAAAGTATCTATTTAATTTACTTTAACATATTTCAACATAGTAGGCTTTGAAACTATAATGAAAATGTACAGCTGTCAAATAATTAATTGTTAGATGGCAGCAGCAAGTCCAGAAAAATTTATACACAAATCAAATTTACAGTGTGTATCTAAAGACTTGAAAAAAATTGATACTTATCTTCTTCTAGTAGAGTGTAGGTGGCGCCCTCTTTATCTAATATCAAAAATGATAACACGTTTATGATTTACTATAACCATACCAAATTTCAAGTCAATATATTAAATAATAAAGAAATTATTGCAAAAAAACGAGAAATAAATTTTATCTTCAACACCCTGTATCTTAGTAGTAGATAACGTTTGACACAGAGTTATTTACTAAAATATTAATATTTCGAGGTCCTGAACCTATAATTAAAATATTGATCATTTCTTATGATACACCCTGTATAACAAACCTTAAGTCGGTAACAAAAAAAGTTTTGGAAAAACTTTTTAAATTCACAATTTTTTATATATTTTTTGGTCCGAAAAATAATGTCAATCAATTTTATAGTAAAAACCACCGTCTCGTGTGAAATTTTAAATTCGTACAATTTTTATTGTCACATTCCCCAGAAAAAAAAATTGGAAAAATAGTCAAAAATTTGATACTTACCTAGAATATTTGACAAATCGATTTTGTATATAGTTTCGTCTGAAAAAGTAAAAAATGCTTTTTATAATCAAAATTAGGATTTGTTTCAACTTTCTAAACTATTTTCTTGACTTGACTTCCGGTGGTTTTACCTAATTAAAATTTTTTGACATTCGTTGTTTCAACAGTAAAACCACAAGGGCTTTTTATTATCCTATTGAAATTATTTTGCCAATCAGTGATTTTATGAGAAAAAAGTCAAAAAAATTTGGTTTTACCCTCCAAATTTGATTATATTTTACGAAATATTCATTAATACCCTTTGTATTTATTTACTTATTTTATTTTTTGTATAAAAACTCAACTAAGTATCCAATCTTTCTTCAAATCCCACAATTTATACCTAATGAACCATCTACCAAAAAACCACTGCGTATCCAGCAAGACAAAAAATTCGAAATAGTGTCAGCTTCTCGAGAATGAAAAATTACCCTCTACATGGGAGGTACTAATTATTTGAAACAAAAAACGTTTGATGGCGTTACATTTGTAAATTTAACCGCTAACTACTTAACCAAAATGATTCAATTTCAAATAATTATGGTGTTGGGAAAATGAAAAAAGGATTGTTTGTTTAAGTGGTTTCAATTTTTTAACGTTTTTTTAAATTAATTGAAAAACGCCTTAAAGTCGTTAGGAGTTTGAATTTCTAGGAATGACTAGATGTTTTTAGAAAGCTCAGTAATGTTATACGAAAAAGTAAACTTTACAAGCGTGGCTTTTTTTATTGTTATTCAATTTCTGATTCTATATTCTATATTCATTAAAAAATAACAGAAATTTTTCTAGGTGCTTCCCACAAATGACTCACTATCTTACTTTTGTAATCAAAATAGTGCTTTTTCTGCAAGGATTTTTTGGGTGGAAATTTTGAATTTTGAAACGAAACTCAACATATTTCGCTAAAATTGATCACGTGATCCACGATTTCATTCATTGCCAAGTATGTCATCATCATCATTGCCGTTCAATCCCGTAGGATTATGGCATCGCTTATAGCGTTTTAAATCCATTTAGTGAGTTTTTAAACAGTTTGTTCGGTCTTGTTCGGTGAAAATATGTTATGCAAGAAGTTTTTTGCAACATTTATGAATATTCCAGAACTGCATCACATTATCGTCCACTGTAGTTACTTTTTGAAGGGCATCTAAACATAGAACGGTATTTAGATTTTATGGAATTCCTGAGATGAGGTGCCGCTGTACACCTCAGGATAATTATTAAACAATAATTTGTCTTAAATCAATTTATTTATTGTATATCTAGTTATTTTAAAACCTTTTCTAAATTTGTTTCACTTTCTTTATTTCTCTGGTGTAAATGGGTTCAATAAAATCATCTAATTAACAATAACAAACGTATATTTTTGCAAGAGTTGAGTGAACCGTTTATTGTATTTCAATAACATCTTTGTTTAGATTAACGATATTTGTATATGTATTAAAAGTAAATGATTAAAACATCTACCGGAAACCGTTGATGTTACCAATTACAACATTGTTTATATTTATCTTATTTTTAATAAATTATAAATAGTAATTCATTCGGGATTTCTTTGTTTAATAGTTTTTATTATTGACAGATGAGTAGTGCAATTTTTCAAAATGCGATTTTGGTTGAATTTTCTTTTTATATTTTCACTTTTGTCAGTGTTTTTTGTGGTAAGTTGTTACTTTTTAAAGGGCATCCAAATCTATAACTGCAATTAGATTTTATGGAAAACCATTTACCGGAATTATTAAATGAGGTGCCATTCTACATTCGTCAGGGAATAATATTTTGCATGACGGGGCTTCAGTACGTCTTAATTCCTTCAGGATTAATCAAAGTAGATTTAATAAAAGATGTAAAAGAAATTAAACTTACCGGCAATAAAATAGTATGAAGAAAAAATCAGGATCTGCACATATTTTTTTTACTCAATAAAGTGGCCCCATGCTGCAGGAAGGAATGTAAAGTAGTTCAGGATGATAGATTTTAAATTATATTGTAAATATATATTTAGTTAATGACATTCTCATTACAAACGATCTTCTGAGCTGGGGTTTGCTCGTATGGAGAGAAAACGGGGTCTGGGATATAGATAAACTTTTATCTTTATAATTTTTTTCTTTACTATAAAGGATAAAAATCATTATTATTCTTATTTGCAGGCAACTCTCACGCACGAACTACTACCTGCTAGGAAAATTTATAATAATGACGTTAAAAATTTGAGGATAAAATTAAAAGATTCAAACAAAATCCTGAAAGAAATGAAAACATCCACTCTACACTCAATAAAATATATTATAAAAGAGAGGCTTGCCAAACAAACACACAAAATGGAAGAACATTATAAAAAGCTAATGAAAATAACGGCTAACCCGATTTCTAAAAATTATATCGCTAAGAATTGTTTCGGAAATGAAATAAAGGACAATTTAAAATATTCCACGAATAATGGTATGTACCAATGTTACCCCACAAAAAAAGAGTTGAAGGCTTTAAAACAAATTCAATCCAGGATTAATTTACTAGAAAATACGATTCAAGACATCTTCAAAACTTGTCAACATTATGTTTACAGTGGACCATTGGATTATTGCGTAAAAAAGAAAGCTAATAATATTTACCGGCAGACATTTTGGATAGAGTTTGAATTTAGTGCCAAATTGAAGAACATTTTAGCGAATTGTGATAAATGTGCAGCAAAAGTTGAACAAAAAGCGTTTAGAAATATGAATGATGTGTACGATCGAACGAAAAATTGTATGTACGAGAAACTTTATCATAAATAAGTTTTTTAGTTTAAATAACTAGTTTTGTATCTATATTTATTAACACATAAAAAATAAATGTTTTTATTATTATTACTGTCAATTTTTCAATACCTCACTGTTACATTTATGGTTCCTTACATTATCCCGTTAAAAGAAGATGATATGGGATCTTAATTTTCGATTATATTAAAGCAAAAATAACGGAATAATAAATTTCGAGCCAAGATAATGTGTCAAAGTATTGCGTGTTTAGGTAATCTCAGAAAATAAAAGATACTTTTTTATTGCAGTTTTAAGTATTAAATTATTCAATTATTGATTGTTTAATGTTTATGTGCCATCAAAAATAATAAGCAAAGGAAATTTATTAACGTTTTCTTTAATATCTACTTTATATTTAACGCTTAAAAAATTATAAGAGTATTAAAACATTAGAGAACTGTGGAGATCTAATCAAATTAAACAAATAGTCATAACGAAATTATTAATTAAATATACATTTGTATTAGTTTTTTGCTTTAAAACTTGATTTACTAATTCTTAAATGAACATACAATTTTTTTTACAAAAAGCCTTAAATCCAACACCAGATGAGAAAAACGTTACGACTTCAGGTTCTTAAACTTGAGGGGACCAACAAGCAAGAAAACGCTTGATTGCTCGACCTTAAAATTAGCGTCGCCTGTTGCTTTGTTCTCTGTAAAATAGCATCTAAACTCACTCAATTTTTCTTCTACAAGGTCTTTCTTTCTTTCGTAATTTTTTTTATATTAATATCAACTTTTTTGTGAAAAGTACAGTCTTACTATTATAATCATTTTCTTAAATTATATGAGTTTTAGTTAAACCGAAATAATTGGAAAACAGAAGAATTTATAGAAACACAAAAAATATTTAAGAATGAAACATGCAACGAAATAAGTTTGGCAGGGATTATATGTAATAATATGAAATATGTTTTGCAGTTTAACAATATAGAACACCACAACTGAGATGGATATATAAGAAAATACCAGTTCCAATTTTAACGTAAGCATGAGAATGCTGAACACAAAAAACCCAAACAACTACTGTCTTAAGTTTATGTACCATCGATTACAGCTAGCTAAACTGCTAAACTTGCTAAACTGTTAGAAAATGAATGAATCAAAGTTAAGAAAGACAGTTACAGAATAGTACATTGTTTACCTAGTAGTAAAAGCGATACATTCCGGGATGACAATGCAAATTGTTGGCCGAGGCGTTAAGCCGAGTCCAACAAGCATTGGAGTCTGGGAATGTGCTTTTGCTACGAGGTACACATACTATTTCTTCTAAAATAGCAATCAACATTATCACAAATTCACCGGCAACACTAAATATTAAAGCAACCTAAATAGTAAAGACTACATAAATATCTAGGTAATTTTAAAATTCTTACATTCTAAACGTACCTTATTCACTTAGTATACATAATCTGGTTTCAATTTGTAGAACAGACAAAATTTCTGATTTCTTTGGTTTAAGTTGTCACTTTGACGTTTCAGGAAATTACGTAGATTTTGACAAATGATGATAAACTAGAGAGAAGGATGGGCCACTTAACTCAATCTGTCAGACTGTAAATGACGTCATGAAATATTGTACATAATACAATTCTTGCCTTCTTATAAACAGAGTATTCTGCATTACAGCCAGAAACAACACAATTTTAGCACCCGGCATAACTAATAAGTATTTCGTGACGTCTTAAAATACATTTACATTGCTTCTTATGGAAGTGGCCCATCCTTCTCTCTAGTTTATCATCCTTGGATTTTGACGGCCTTGTACGTCAAAAATTTTGCCGGACTGTTTTCGATCCAGGAAAGTTCGTTGCTTAGCAACGGACTAAAATACTAGAATAGCGTATTTTGGGTTCTGAAATTGCTCCTAGAAAGTAGGCATTCTTGAGCGATTTCAGAAAAACGTCTTTGATAGTGGATAGTTAATCAAAATTAAGCGAAAAGTGAACATTGTATACAGCTCAAACCTCTGTAACGGTTAAAGACGGAAACACCCTGTCGATTTTAAAAATTACTAATAAAATAGGGGTTGCATCTAGATGAAGGCCAATTTTATTTAACTGATTATTTTTTACCTTAATTTCCGAACACTTGGACTGATTGAAATCGATCAGTTTGTTTGGGAAGATGCAAAATGTGGACCAAGCTACCTGATAATATCATTCTATATTAGACAAGAAAATTCCCCCAAAATTCGGACCAAAAAGGGTGGATTACCTGCAACGAGAAAAGGTACTATAATTCTATAGGTAATTTAAGCACCTGATGCATTTTGAATGGGAAAAATATTACCTCAGTTACTGTACATGGTTTTTCGGCACAGGTCCAAAAAATTTCACCACTTTCCAAATCTTTTTTTCGTGATTACTTTTCAGTATACGGCTGATTTTTTCTTTGGGGATTTTTATATTTATTAATCTATCGAGTGTGTGTTTAGATTAAATTTATTTGACAGAAGTTTGTAGTAAATTTTGTATTTGTAATTCTTTATCTGCAGGGTATTTTATTTTTGTAGTGAATATTAACCCTCCAAATTACGCTCCTGTTGCTATTAGAATTATTAACTTGATTCTTTTTTTAACCGCGTTTTAATAACATCATTTAATACGTTCATTTGCATGTATCTCTTCGTAGGTGCTAATTGATCAATCCCACGAGGGTAATTATGAAAATGGTTCACTTAATGGTTCAGTGAAAAAAAGATTTATATCATATTTATAACCAGTTGATCAGGGTGGCCAAATTGAGATGCCACCTTGATTTTTTTCTTTCTCGGCAGTGTCCATTAAATAAATTATATGTCTCGAAATTCTGTATTAGAATAGGTTATTCAAATGTAGTGTTGTTTATCATAAACGGTTTTTAATAGTGGTGTAGGTATGGTGGTTGCCAATAGAAAGGGCTATTAATGTCTCTATTGATTGAAGAACAATTTCTTTTCTTCAAATATTTGGCAAGTCGTTTTATGTTTCGCAAATATATCTATTAGCAGTCAGAGAAAACAAAAATGATATATAACCTCACAAAGTTTTCTTTTAGAGAAAGTCGCTCAATAAAGGCAGTAAAATAATTTAAAAAAATATATAGCTGTAGATAACTTCTCAAATATATTATTCGAGTGAAGAGGGCGTTGGATAAAATACACCAGCTTCGTCACAATCAGCGGCTATAAGTACCCGGTGGATCCAAGGATCTGCTTAGAGATGCGGTGTCGAGGTCGTCTACTTCTCACTGATGAGGCGTAGATGTAAAAAGTGGCCCGACGGCCTATTTCCACTGTGACCTTTGCAGATCTATTGTGGTTCCCCTGATGATTAGATGACCTGCGCGAGCTTCGTCCTTTTAAGTATAGTTAGGATCTCTGACAGTGGCTCTTTAACGTAGCTCGCTGCCTCTGGGTATTTCGTTCCGTTCTGTGAAAACCTTCTCCTTGATTCTGTCTGGCAAAACCTGCATGTGGTTTCTTCTGCCAGACCTATGTTTTTCATATGCTTGTTGAGTTTACAGTGTCCTGTAAGCATGCCTACTATTGCTTTTACGGACCTTCTGTCCTTGCTTAGTAGGTCTACCGTGAGTGTAGGCGATGGTTTCTTGAGAAACCTTTTTGCCTGCATCTGTCCTGGGGATTGTTCCCACCAGCTTTGGGCTTGTTTTCAACCCATTTGCTGATTGCTTTTTTAACTCTTGTTTTTGCTATACCGCAGAAGGGTTCTGGACCATAGAATGGCATTGACGAGCCTTGCCTGGCCAGTTGTCGGCTTTTTCATTTTCTCGATGCCCTTTGTGTCCTGGAAACATGCCAGTGTCACTTTCTTGCGGTTAGCTAGTTTATTCAGGCACAGTCCCACACAAGTTTAGAGTTTACTTGGGTGGCTTTAGTGCTTTTAGTTTTGCCTGATTGTCGGAGAATATAACAACGGATTGACCTATGCTGTTTTGTCTGTTTATTTCTCCTATACAGAGGTATATCTTCGAACCGTCTCTTCCTCTGTAGGTCTGGATGTTTGTGAACACGATAATTCGACCAAATTACGTCCGATTTAAAAAATTCTTTCTCCAGTCGATAGCTACGGCCCTTGGGACGAACTGATTAGATTTTGAGTTCTGTATGGCTGTCCGTTCGAGTAACCCGCCATAGAAACGATCCCGTATAAATGGTTTTTTTGTGATTGTCGTGCTTAAAACGTGGTAACCGGTGGAAATTGTAATACGAAAAGTTATTGGTAATAACAAGACGTGTAAATTAAGCTATATAAAGCTTGTGACGAAGTTTCACAAACCCTTGGGTTTTCCCCATCAGCCTGTTTTGTTTTGCAATTATGTTTTTCTTTTCATTGAATTATGTTTTTCTTAATATTATTTAAATAATTTACTTTATTTATGTAAATAATTGACACTTATTTAAATAATTGCCTACTCTTAAACTATTTTTATTTTAACCTTGAAAAAGAAGGTAAATAAACGTTGAATCATTCGTTTCCGCTAATCCTATTTTGATTCTATATTTTTTAGATATTTTAAATGTTATTGAAAAAAATGCCTCGAATTCGTCCCACGTACCACTTTCTCGACATCGTATATAAATTCCAAAATATCGATAATAATTGCAAAATAATGGTATTGGAAGTCATCATACCCGAGTTAGTGGATATTTAAAGTGCAATCAGATATGATACGTGTTTAACATAATCTTAGTACAAGTTGATTTAAGATTTTCTAATAATTTATATTTAATACCTTTATCAGTTCAACTGTTAAATTTCTAGAAGTACGTACATTTTAAAGGTTTAACATTCACATAGCTACTGTACAAAAGATAAGATATTTTTTATTTTGTGTATGCAAAATATATTACTAATTAAATGAAAACAGTTTAAAATGAAGAAATTATTGGTGTTGGTATTAGCAGCGCAAATTTTCTTGTTGGTAAGTTTTATTTTATTAGTATTTGCAAATTAGTGTTATAAAATAAGTCGTAATTTAAATTACTTAGATCCCTGAATGTTTTCTTTTGTCGTAACGATAACAGATCTCAAAGGACGAGATTCTAAATTGTTTCCAATTCCTTCTAACCCATTTCTGCAAATGGAATTTAAGATTTCTATCCAGTCTTCTTTGGCCATGTTTCGTTTGGGCGTTCCGCTTTTCTTTTTTGCTTTGGCTACTATTGTATCAATTTTCTGGGAATTGTGTGTCCTTCTTTTATTTATTCCCACTCATATCCTGCAATAGATCTTCATTTATCCTTCTTAACCACCAAATTAGCAAGTTGCAAGAAAGAAATCGATCCTGAAATTAGCGATTAGTATATTCCTACAGCATTTAATGAGCCGTTAATAACTGTGTTGTTCTGCTCACATAAGTTAAAGTCATTTTTGCAAAAAATTGCGGATTCGAATATTTTCATTTTTAATTTAATGAGCCTTTAACTTTCCATGTATTAATTTTTAATTCTGGTGACTTTGCTTTTCCAGCTTAAGAGCAAACCGAACCCCTTGAAAAAATTTAAAATCATTCTAAGCCTTTAGTTTTAGTCTGATTTTTGTGAAATTTTCAGGAAATACTAATAATGGAATCCCTTGATTATTTTGTAAACCTTCTAAAAGTATTTATTTTGTTAATTTTAAATGGAAATTCGCAAAAAGAAGCGGACCCTTCTTCTGTATTAATTCTGTATTAAATCTATGAAAATTTGCTCCCATTTGTTTTAATAAATATCAAGTAGTTTTTAAATAATATGCTTTCCCACCCTTTTCTTAAATAGCTTTGCATGGTGCTGCCTCATTGTTTCATAAAAATACATTTTTATATTAGAAAATCCTCATAGAAGTGAAATTTGCTTTTCATAAGAGCTTTGGATTGCTCTTAAGGGACGCTAAAATTGTTGCAAATTGTTTAAGAAAATCCCATCGTACAATTTTTTGATGATTTATATGATTTTCTATGGGAAAGTTTTAATTTATACCTCGGAATTATTGACTGCATTAAAAACTTGCGACACACATGCGCGTAATTTAAATATATGTAATCATGATTGCTGATAAGCAATACGATTATCAAGAACACAATAAGAGAATCGTATTTGTTCAATGAGATTGCTTGATTATTTAAACCACTGACTACTTTTAATATTTACCTACTTACTTAATTTTGAATATGTTTTAGGTAAAATCTTATTCCTTATCCACAACCTTATCCACCTCACATCTCTCAGAAGAATATGAATTAAGAATTTCCTTGACTAAAGCAACGTTAACAAAATCAATCATGGAAGGAACTAAAAATGTAACTTTAATGAGAGAGCGACTCAAGAATACAGTAAATACAGCAGAGCACTCTTTATTGCGAGAGCTGGAACATCTCAAGCAGCATATTAAAGAAACTATCATCGAAGCTGATAATAAAAATATTAATATTTTCCCATGTTTAAACCAAACGACTATATTGTCGGATAACATCCAAACTATAAAAATATGTGAAAAACAGCAAAGTCTGGATTATATGCAAAGCGAATTAAATTATTTCAGCCAAAAAATTAATACCTTGGAGAAAACAATAACTGACTGTTTTGCGGAAGAATTTAAGGATACATTTAATACGTTCAATATAGATGGTACACACCCTTGTGTAGATAAAGAAATTAATGAAATAGAGACAAGGTTGGCCATTATGAATTCGATTTCTGCTACACTTTTGGAAGATGCTTATCAGATGTGCATGAAATGCGTTAGATTGCAGTTGATAAAGTTGGATGATGAGATTATTTCAACTGCCAGGACCTTTACTAATTGTATAGACAAAATAATGCATTAACTAAGCCGGATTGAAAAAATTTAAAATATAAACTTTGTTAAATTTACCATTTATTCATTGAAAATTCGTAAGCCCAAAATATCCAAAAGTCTCGTAATATATCTAAATATAAAAAATTGTTAAAACGTATTTATTGGTGGTTTGATACTTACTAAGTGACCTTCGTGAGCCATAGAAGTAGGTGCAGTTATTTATAACTCACTCAGTATATACGACGAAAAATTAATTTAAAAATTCTGGACGTGTACTTTATTTATTACCTTTTCACGTACTTTCTTTATGGTTCATAACTATTGGGACATAGGCTAAGGGCAAGTTATTGGGATGATTCTTGATGATGAAATTAAGTGGTTTTTTTTTTGACGAAACTTTTTAGTGATTTTGATTAGAAAATATGACGTAAACATCATTTCTACGTAATTTTGATACTCTTGTTTAAAGACGATTATTTTTTTCATCTGTCAAAACAGTCAGTTTTTGTGGTTTCAGCCAATAAGAGCTCAGGATCCTAACCAATCATTGTGTTTTATACTGATAAAACAGCTTCGTCGTTTTTGTTTTTTGATTAAACTATGTTTACCTTTTTTGAAATGTCAAATATAAACATTTAACAATTTTTATTATACTAAAATGTATTGCAAATCTATGTTAATAACCAAATTTCAAAATGTATTTGTAAACTAACCTGTTTTGATTAGTTTATTTCAAATCGCCTTTAACATTTTTACATACCTCACTTCAACACTAAACTTTTTGTTCATTAAATACCAGATTTTGAATACCTAAACACCTGAAATTAATTAAATTAAGAAAGACTTCATTTCATTTACGGCGACGTTCCGCAGGTTAGCCAATCAAAAAATCGCCTTGGTGGCCCTGTATGTAAAACTATAACAGCTCATCATTTCAATTTAAATTGGTAAAATAAATTTTCAATATTTGTGTGTAAAGTGTCTTTTGCATAAATGACTATGTTCTCTGTTTTTAATACAAAATGATTCAAAAAATAATCCTTTCAAATACGACTCGTCCTCTGAAATTTTATAGATTAAATTTTTGATCTTCATACTCAAACGCCTTTATTTTAGGCAAAACCACTCAAACAAACTGATTGATAAAATCACGAGTCCTGCGGACTCGTGATTTTATCAATCAGTTTGTTTTCGTGGTTTTTCCAAATAAAGCCGTTTTCGTGAAAACCAAAAATTTAATCGATAAAATTTGGAGGACTCGTGGTATTACCTTTGATAATTTCACCCATTTTCGAGAAAAACGCAATTGAACAGGTAATTTTATAATGTTTTTTTTTTATATCCTTTATTACAAGAATTAGAAAAGACATAAACGTCAGAGGAGGCCACATAGAACATTTAATTTAAGTTTGCTCTTTTTATGTTAAATTATTTTTAATTCTGCTTTATAAACAGTTGAAATAAAGTCTTATATCACAAGTTTTTTGTCTGTTGTTTGAAATCCCCTTCTCAGAACTGTTTAATCGCGTTTTTCTCGAAAACGGGTGAAATTATCGTATTTAAACAAGAGTATCAATATTACGTAGAAATGATGTTTACGTCATATTTTCTAATCAAAATCACTAAAAAGTTTCGTCAAAAAATGATACCGCTTAATTTCATCATCAGGAATCATTCACGTGGCGCCCCCTGTAACAAAATGTGAAATAATACATAACATAATATTCCTTGTCCTAAGTTATGCCTCTGTGCCGATTTTGATAACAATTGAGAAATATACAGGGACATTATCAGAAAAACGCGAAAAAAAAATTAAACTTTAACGCCCTGTATCTTATTCCACAGCAATATTTTATTAAGGTATATTTGATCCTATCGCAATATTTTGGTCCCAATAACTTGCTCTTAGCCTATGTCCCAATAGTTATGAACCACCCTGTATACACATTTTTCTAAAAAACGGCTTCTTGAATTTGAAGCCAAAACTGTTCGGAACCCCATAAATAACCTTATTTCATTCCCGTTGGTACTTAATAAAGGACCTCCGAAAGAAATAATCCACATTTAATTGAATTGTCTCGTCAACGGAGTTTGGACCACCAGGATGAGCATCCGGAGCGAAATGTTTATTTCCTAATCAAGTAGCCTTTGTTTATGTCCAATCACTGCAGTTACATCCAATCGATTCTGATTTGAATTGCAATCCGAGTAGGCATAAATCTGTTAAGCGTTGGCATTTATTTAGAGCAGTGACTATAATTTAGAGGTTATAGTATAGGGGCCAGGAATTTTTATTTATAAAAATTCTGTGCTTACAAACTTTGTACAAATAATTCTTCATGAAAAACTAACTAGTGTTGAGGGAAAAAACAAAATTAGTTCCCTAAAAACTAACTAGTAAACAAAATAAACTATTTCCAAATGAATTTCTAAGTATTTTTTGGCTAATTAGATATTTAATCCATTGGTTCCGAAGGTTCCTGGTATAGGTATAATGGAGAACCATTTTTTATGAGTTTGGAATCTTCAATTGAGTTCTCAACTGAAGATTGGCTCTCCAGGAACCGTGATTCTGCAAATTTTGAAAGTATCGGTTCTTAAACAAAAACCTGTGGAACAGAAAAAAGTCTTAATGTTGATTAAAAAATTAATTAGGTTTAATTTAAAAAAAAAACAGTTTAATGAAGGTTTTAAGGTACGAAAGCAATAATATTTAATATAAAATAAGAAATTTAAAGAAAATTTTGGTAACGTGATTCTAAAAAACCTGAATTTAACGAAAAATATTGAATATTTATAGATAGTTATTCAAATTCCTGGCTTGTTAAAGAGGAAAAAATGTTCAAATATTTGTTAATGTTATTTTCAGTGCCTGATGCTCCAAAACTAAATAAATGTTAATGTGCTAGGAAATACGTGGATCCTGTCTTAATTAAGTGGTACTAGGTATAATAAATATCTACTACACTGATTGTTTGATACTCCGACACCATTCAAAAGCAAAAAATCCGGCTCAATGGAACCATAGGTAGAACGTTTAATTTTTAATTTAAAAAATTATTTGTAATCTATGCGGTATTCAATCATATTTTTGCGCGCATTTCTAATTCAAAAGTCACACTGTTAGAGATATTTGAATAATATTTGATGCTGAGAAACATGACAAAAATCTTCCATCAACACGAATCAATGAAAACACAACACTTTATTGGAAAGGAACTTTTATAAACCGAAAAATGTACACACGATAATAAAGAAACATAATTTTTGTATTGGCGTAATCTCAAAATCGTCAAAATCGATTCATTATAATCCAATTGGTTTATGTTACCCCATAAAAAGAAATCATATGAATTTATGTCCAGAGATCTTGGAGGCCACCTCGTATACTCAATCTACTTTTCCAACTATTCCAGCACGAATATTTATAGAAAATTTTCTTTGGTGCTCAATAAATAGAAAATCAGGAATTTTTGACAAACCTGAATTTTGCGTTTTTCATCTTCTGTATATAAGGATTATACTGTTTGAATGTGGTAGATACGAGGTCTGTTTGATAAGTCAGTGACTTTTTGAATTTCCCGCGCAGTAATTTTAAATGCAACACAGCTACCGTCAACGCCATCTATGAATAGACTACTGTTAAATTTTGAGCAAGCTGGGTCATTTAGTTTGTGTTTGACAGCCATTGAGAGCAGAGAACCTCTTGAATTTTAACGAAAATGGAAAAAAAACCAGCACCGAAACCAAGGAAAGACATGATAAATACTATGGGAACTCCGCACCATCAATTTCAATGGTTAATAAGTGGTTTACTGAGTTCCATTGTGGTCGTACGCCGAATGTTCTGGTCGCCCAAAAGAGGTCCTTACACCAGAAATCGTCGATAAAATCCATGGAATGATATTAGATTATAGGAGAATGACAGTGCGTGAGTTGGCTGAGGCTGTAGGCATCTCAACTGAGTGGGTACATCACATTTTACATGAATGAAAAAACTATCCGCGAGATGGGTGCCACGATTGCTCACACTGGACTATAAGCGCAACCGAGTGACCATTTCAAAAAGGTGTTTGGCGATGTTCTGCCGCAATCCGAATGAGTTTTTGCGCCTTTTCGTAACCGTGGATGAAACATGAATCCACCAACACAAAGGAACAATCAAAACAGTGGGTTTCTCCGGGTGAACGTGTTTTTTGGGGTTCACGCGGTATCATTCACATCGAGTACCTTCAGAAGGGTAAAACGATCAACGGCCAATATTATTCAGGGCTTTTGGACAGATTCGATATTGATTTGAAACAAAAACGACCGCATTTGTCGAAGAAAAAAGTGCTGTTCCATCAGGACAATGCACGAGTGCACACGTGTCTAGTCACGATGGCAAAATTCCATGAATTGGGCTACGAACTGCTACCTCATCCAGCATATACTCTAGATTTAGCCACTTGCGACTATTTCTTGATCCCAAACCTGAAGAAATGGCTGGGTGGTAAGAGATTTGGGTCGAATGAAGAGGTCATCACGGAAACAAACGCCTATTTTGAGGACTTTGAGAAAACCTATTACATGGAGGGAATAAAAAAATTGGAAAAACGCTGGACTAAATGTATCGAGCTAAAAGGAGATTATATTGAGAAATAAAACTCTGACTTGGCGAAAAAAAATTTTTTTCTTCAAAAAGTCACTGACTTATGAAACAACCCTCGTATGTAAAGGGAGTTCATTAAGTGTACGCATGTTTTAATATGTCAAAGAGTTACAAAATGAGAGGGAAAACAAAGTGGAAAAGGGAAAAAGACCGCCCAAAGAAGAAGTGGCTTAAAGAGGTCCCAAAAAATATGGAACAAGCTAGAACAAAAGAAGTCAAAGAGACTGATTATATATTTATATATGTCGTTGGTTATGTCTCTATCTATAGCAGAATTTGTAATACGAGATTAAAGAACGAGGAATTGTATGTAAGGCCCCTGACTATGGTGTTAGGTAAAATCCAAAAACGATACGGGATATTCAAATTGGCAATCAATTATTTATTAAGGAGCGGAAGATATTTAAGCGCCAGATCAACTTTATGAGGTTGCCGGCCTCTTTATACTCATTCTAAAACGTGTTTATTTTTTGGAAACAATTCTATAGTCGTCATTGTTAAAAACTTTTTAATCATTTACTTGGGGGCCGTAGCATTACTTCTAAATACTGTCACCAGGAAATTTAGCAAGAGGAATATTTGAATGTGGTATAATTTTTTTCTGTTTTATTTTAGTTCCAGTAAAAAAAAACATATTTATCATAAGATTTATTGTTTTGCCTAAGTAAAGTTTTGAAAAACTAAGCGCCCGTAAATTTTATTTTGGACTTACCTATTCCTTCTAAAATGTTTGAATTAATTCATGAAAATCTTTCCAGCGTGTTTTCATCACAATTTATTATATTACAAGCTACATAGGTATCACTATTGTTAGTATTATTATTAATTTTTGCATTTTGAAACTCTGCACTAACTAAATAAAGACAGCATTTTATTTTAAAACAACGAGATCACTATCAAAAAACGAAATTCAGCAGCAGCAGATGAAGTCCTCTTCAATGATTTTGAAAGCAATTATCATAAAAATTAATATGAAGTTGGCAGCATTAGTAGGCTACAGAACTGGCCATTTTGGTCGCCCAAACAAAAAAATTAACCGCTCAGAACGTGCCACCGCTAATTTTTTTTTCAATAATCTCGGCAATGTCGTTACCATAAAAATTAATTTTACAAAGCCTCAAGTTCGTTCTAACACTAATAGGTTTGTAAAATACAGCGCTGTTTTAAAAACCAGCCAGTTGCATTCAAATAATGACCTTTAACGACTGGTTTAATTGAAATTTAGTTGTTCTGGCATTGAAGAAGACGTTGTTTTCGTAGTTATACAGGGGGTAACAAAGACTTTTGCTACCTTATAAATTCATCAGTGTTTAAGTATTAGTATACAAATGTTTTTTGGTAAGAATGGAATTATCAAAACTGGTATATCCAAAAGGATGGCAAAACTCGCGATTTCCCAAAATTTTTATCTACCAACGAGGCCAAGTTCACAAGATGTGAGCAAAGAACACTGGACGAATTATATTAAATTAAATTCTTGAGAAGACTAACAACTAGAAAGTAATTTTTAAAATAAGAAATGTTGTTTTTGTTCAATTTTTTTGGCATTTCTTTACTGATTTTTGATGAACTTATCTTCAAAAACAGTTGTTTGTCACACATGCAGAAGACGCTTTAGGCAGCACTTAGGTATTAGCTGCTAAAGCGCATTTTCTGTAACACAATATATTGGCACCCTGGTGTAAATAAACCAAAGTCACACATCCTATAATTTTATTGGTACACCCTGTATACTTGCGGCGCTATTACCATTTGATATTTCAGCATTTCTTTGAGGATTTCTAAATAATCTGCTTCTACATCAGCTGCAGGATAATTACGAAGAAAAAATTTTCGTTAATTCAGATTTTGCTAAATGATAACAGAAAACATTATCATTATTTCGTTGGTGGTTTGAGAATGCAAAAATAGAAGTTTATTTTTTTGAAAGTACGTGAACATGGGGAGAATATTAACTTGTTTGATTTTTAGATAAAATGAGTAGGAATCATTATTTTTTGTATTTTTAACAATGACTACAAAAAAAACGTTATTAATTATTTCAGAAGATCAATTTATTTCGTTGAATATTAAAAATATTTAAACGCCTTTTTTTATTAAATTTCAATGAATTTTTAAAAATTGTGTAAAAAATTAACCATCATTTCCAATTTTTATATTTTATTGATGAATTTACTCATCGCTTTTGTTACAGAAAGAGTGCTTACGTATTTTGCAGACATCGAGACTCGTATCATTTTATTTTTTTAGTTATATCTTACATTTCTGTAAGAGGTTTTGAATAATCAATTTTTAGCGGCAGTAAAAACGACGGCTTAATTAATGTTAATAAAATTATAATCGATTTTGACAAAATAAACTTTGTAAACTGCTTCTTACTATATTTCAACTTTATAGATTATTTAAGCGGTTATTTTTAATTTTTTTTTTGTAATTAGTAATGTGGTTCTGAGAATGAATGAATTGGTAACACATTATGAAGAAATGGAAGTTTGGTTTTTATCATATGACGTCTTTGGGGTTGTTACTCCACAAATCAAAGAACAAATTTACGTTGTTTATATTGAAAATCGCCTTTTAAAATCTTGATCGGTTTAGATGGTGATCAACTTGAAATATTACGTTTTTAATGATATGAGATTCATGTGTTTATTGTTTCATAATTTCAAAACTAATCATTGTAGATCTTTAATATTTGGAAAAAGAATAGAGAATATAATAGAGAATAGAATAGAGTATAGAATAGAAAATAGAATAGAGAATAGAATAGAGAATAGAATAGAGAATAGAATAGAGAATAGAATAGAGAATAGAATAGAGAATAGAATAGAGAATAGAATAGAGAATAGAATAGGGAATATAGAGAATATAGAGAATAGAATAGAGAATAGAGTAGAGAATAGAGTAGAGAATAGAATTGATAATATAATAGAGAATAGAATAGGGAATAGAATAGACAATAGATTTGAATGAACAGATTCTCAATATTTTTTATATTCTAAGTTGTCTTTTTTGATAGTCGAGAAATTGTCATTTAAGAAATGTGTGGATTCTTCGCTTTGCTATGGCTAATATCCTAATACATTATTGTTTTCTACGTAATTTTTTTTTCAGAGAGATCATCAATACTTTTCAAAGCCTTATCGAATTCATTGATATAAGCATCAGGTGAAAGCCTAACTTTTCCAGGGGTAAAACAACAATTAACTAATTTATTCATCGCTTTATAAGCATTAACATAAGGTATCATTTTGAAAACACCTACCTTTTCATATATCTCTGGATCTTCTAATTTGTCAGCTTCTTTCAAGAGCGTTCTATACGCATTCCCTTCAAACGCGTCTCCCTGGTAGTTTTTTGAAATAAGATTGAGCTTTTTCGGCCACAATAAAGCTTTTTCTTTAGTTACAAGAGAAACTATTCCTCGCCAAAACACACAAATCCCTGTAACACGTGAAGCTCAGGTACGACACATTTTTGCAAAACATAAACTTCATCCTTTTCAGAGAAAATAGGAAGATTAATGACACTTTTTACTACACTTTTTATCCTTACCTGTAAGACAGTATTTTTGAAAATCAGCACGAAAATCTCCATAAGTTTTCAACCGCCTACAATTTTCCGTTGGTGAAGTTCTGCTGAACTCGTCGATGCAATAGAATCCACACAATTTTCAGAAATAGATTTACCTCTTAAAGTATTTATCGATACAAAACAGTATGGACAGCGATATGTGGAGGTAGCAGTTTGCTGCCTATTAATAATAAACAATATCTTAAAATCTGCCACAAATTCAAAAGAAATATTATTTAGTTTGGTTACATAAGCTAAGAGTTTGAAATTGTCATAAGATTCTTTGATTTGTGGAACGATACATAATAATATCAATTTGTCTACACTACTAACTACTACTAATACTTCCACCTTCAAAGTATAATGATGTATTTTTATATTCATCTAAATTATTTGACTCCAGCTCATCATTTTCAGTATCTCTCGAGATTTGAGTTTGGAGAATAGGCAGAATTGTCTTAACAAAAACCTTGACCCCCGTCAGCCATAACCTTGACAGTACAATTTCCTTCTATATTTCTTTTCTCTATGACTGCTTCAAGTAATTCTTCAGCATCAGCATAGATGAGAGGCCTTTGTTGTTTTTGTGATGTGTTTTCGCATTCAAATTCATACGAACCTACTTATAAATATCTTTCAATGCTTTGGATTTTCACGACATATGCTAATTGTAATTTTTAGGGATTGATTTTTTACCTACATTACACCTCAACAACTTTATGATTTTTCTCATCTGATTTAATATACCTTATAAACTGTGATACGCGACTATGTAAGCTTTCTAGCACACTTTGTCGTATAAAAATCTAAAAATGCACATAAATCAGGAAAGGAAGCAGTTCAACTGATTTTTGATGTCGATTGATGTCGAATCAATATAGAAACTTTCTGCTTTAGCAGATTTCGGATCCATTTTAGTCCTTCAAGCACACCGTGGACACACCCTGTTGATTGTCTGATTGTCTAAAATGTGAAAAAATTCGCTGTCTGTTTGTAAATGTATTCTTATAGATTTTGGTGCGTGGATTTCAAAAATGTACATTTTTTGTTCTAGCTGTAACGGAAATGCCAAAAACGTTATTAAAATTTTGAAATATTTTAAATCTCGCCAGTTTTCTTTAAACCACCTTTTAGGACTCGACGAGTGGATTAAAAATTACTCACGATCTATTTTTGCAACAAGGGTTGCTGTGATTTCGTATTATCAAATTTACGTTAGTAAAAACTATCAAATAAAGATGTGACAACCAGGATTTTTTTAAAACTTCCATTAAAATCTATGCTTAAGAAGCTCAAGCTCAAAAATGAATGATGATGTTTTATGATCAATGGACACACTCTAGAGTTGATCATATTTTTAACGACTTTCCTCCCTATTGAAACTCGATCCATACATACAAATGTAAATGATTTATGCTTGGGCTTTAATAGATTTTTTTCCGACTAATATTTTTAATTGCACTGAATTCATTAACATTTATTCTTTTATGAATGTTTTTTGTTCGTTATCGATTATATATTCGGCGTTCTTAAGCTTCTCAGGGAGCAAAAAGTGAAATTAATTTATTAACACAAAAGATCTTAATGCGATATGATAAGTCGAAACGTCTTCTAGAAACCGTTAATGGACATGATATACATTTATTTCTGATGATCTTAAATAATATTGTAGGTATTCGAACCAATCGTTCTTGTCGGTATTTGATAAGATTTCTTACCAAACTCTTGAACCTAACCTTGAGATCTTTGCTAGAATCATAGTGGATTTGAAAGCATAAAAAAGAGTACGCTTTCTTTTTACAATTGCTCAAGTAATTATTTGTTATATTGAATGTGATATAATTGTAAACATTTTTGTTGAATTAATTTAATTTTTCTTTTCAATTGTAAAATGAATAATGAAAAAGTACGACGATTATGTACAAGCCGAAGGAGTGTACAAATGATGTGAAATAAGTAAAATCACAGCTACAAATAAATACGACACCTCTGGACTTCAAACAACTACTCCTTGGCCTATATGTCCCAACAGGTATTGAATTACAGAAGTCCAGACCCGAGTAGAACCCGAATCCTTTCGGGACTTCAACCCAACAACTTCGGTTTTGTTACTAAAGGAGCCTGTCATTCTTAGACCGGTTTTGGCATTATTGTGCCTCATCAGTAAGAAGTAGACCAGCTCGACATCGTATCTCTAAACGATAGCTGAAGACTGCATTGGACCCACCATATACTTAAAACAACTGGTTGAGCCCAACGAAGTGTGTGTTTTACCCTTTCACCCAAAAGTTCCAGAACCAACGCATTAATTCGCATTTCTATTCATTTATATTTTGGCTCGCTCAAGGGTTATTATTGCACGTGTCTAAGGGATTTTCTTTGTTTAAATAATTAAATCTTGTTGCTATGCGGAAGAAATTGCGTAGTTGGATTTGTATCTGAATCTTTGGTTCGTTTATCCAGAGACAACTTATGAGACGGGCAACTCAATGTATTATTGTAGGCAATAGGAGAGGGGGCTCTAGTCAATATTCTTCTTTTCTCAAGGCCTCTTACTGCTGTGAGTATCCATTCATCAGTGGCGAGAAAATTTAAAATTATACTCGACCCAAAAATGTATATATTAGTAATAAATAATGTTTCTATACAAAATTTACAGGACAATAAAAACTGTCATTTACTACAAAATTGAAAAATGTTAAAATTACAGTTCAATATTTGTAGTGAAAATAACGTTTTTATTGCTCCTGTAAATTTTGCCAAAGAAACACAAATTACACTAGATTATTAATATTTAAACTTAGAAAAATGATACACCAAACTCTTTTTGCTTCCTATAAATTGTGTATTGTTTAAGATACAGAATAACAAACTACACTAATAATAATACAAAATAATGGGGAGTTGGTGGCTCAGCGTAGAGCACTGGACTTTAATTCCGCCCTCTTCCACTACATTTACAGTGTTGAGATCTGCCTCTTTGAATTTAAGTGGTACAGCGCTTGGTTTTAACTTCCAACCAATTTCATTAGTATAATTATTTCTACTAAAATGATTTCTGCAGATTGTGTAGTTCCTCATATTAATGTTTGGATAGGTTACACCCAGACTTTGGCACCACATGTTGCACCTAATATGAATTAAAATCAGTACTAATAAAACTGTATTTTTTTCATGTGTATTGCTTGGAAAACAACGCAGTTTCTGAACTTCGACGTCACTGCAACCACAAATTAAGCTAGAATTCACCATTGTTTTTAAAAGTCTCACACTCATTACTATACAAACTAAAATTACTCAACAATATCACACACAGAGAAATAAACGAAATCATAAAACCAAAACAAAATGGATTCTTCCAATACATATCAACAACCAATAACATCCAACGTCTGACACTGTCAAAAATGTCAAACGTCAATCACAAAATATGCAACACCAGCGACCTCAACGGCTGCCTCCCTCCTGAAGAACGGGGATAGATGTATGTCCAGATTATTATAAGAGAGAAAGAAAGTTACATATAGAATTTATATGGGCTGCCGAACAATTTTTCCTATTAAGTTACCCGTCTCTTAAGTTGTCTCTGGTCTATCTCACTAGTAATCGAATTTCTTCGAATTATCCTTCTAGCACAATTATGGACAATAATACCAGAATGTATAGGCATTTAGTAGGTAACAAATTTAGAGAAATATTGCTAGAGTCTGGTGTAGAGTACGTAAATTCTTCATCACTGTCTGAATTACTATTTTTTTTTTCACTAATTCACACAATCACAATTATTCAAAATCAGAACGTATTATTATTTTACAGTTTTGTTCTCTAGTTTCAAGACTTTGTTTTACACTAACGTTTAATGAAAATTGAAGTGATTGACGTCAAGGTACGCAAGTGACAGTCAAAGGTTCATTCCCTCCTATAAATCAAACTTGACAACCTTAGTTTTTCTGGTCAGCTGCTATCAATCCTCAAATCATACCTAAACAATCAGTGCCCCAATCACAAACTTTTATACAAAGCTCAGGAGTTCCGCAAGGTTCAATCCGGGGCCCGATATGAAATTCTATTGTGAAATTAATTATATCCAGGATTTTGAAAACCTCCAAAAAAATCTATCAGAGTTTAACGAATGGTGCATTAGGAATAAACTATGCCTCAATATAGGGAAGTGCAATGTAATGATTCTGCAGAAAAGACTCGTTTCATTTATTCCCATACACTATTGAAAACTGTATTCTAACACGACCTAACCTAATTAAGGACCTGGGAGTTTACTTTGATCCTGCGTTGACATTTTCGAGCCACATCGAGAAGACAGTATCCTCTGCATTTCGAATGCTTGGGGTTCTTATTCGCAATATGAAAGAATGAATGAATTCTCTACTATGAACTTACTATTTTCCATACTTGTACGATCAAGGCTGGAATACGCGTACATCATCTGGAATCCTATGTTTAACTACCAAATAGTTCAACTCGAAAGGATTCAGCGAAAATTCTTCAAGAACCCCCTCTTAAAAAATGTATTACATACATATTATTAATAAAGACCAGTTTATTTATTTATATATTTATGTATTCATTTATTTTAGACAAAGAATTTCCAGCAAGAGGTACGAACGCTTGAATGCCTGTAGCGAAGAATCATGCTATCTGTGATTTTCTTACATAAATTAGTCAATGGTAATATCGACGACTGCATTAATCTAACAAATATGCTAAATTTTCACGTTCCTAGAATTACTGCTAGACGCAATAATTTAATATATCTTCCTTATCACAGAACCAACATTTATAAATCCTCCCCTTTGTATCAGTCAATTACACATTATTCCGAGATCGAACCTAAGCACGATTTATTAAGCTGTAAGGTTAATCAAATTAAATGTTTTTATTTATCAAATTAAATGCAATTAATTAAAATTCAAATTTTTCGCTTAGCTATTAACGCCTGTTGTAATTTTGTTTATTTCTGTCTTAACTTTATATCTGGATATTCTATTCACCTGTAAGTCTCTCATCCGTCGATTGGGAGTCTGATATAATTACACCCTTTTTTCTATGAGTTTTTTAAGTGCGTAATTATAATCGTTTTCGCAATCTACGTGACGAAGTTCTGAAACATTATCTTGTAATTGGAGCAACCCGTTTGATAGTGTAACTACTAAATAAATAAATAAAATAAATAAATAAAGGTGTCTAGAGAGTGAGAAATTACAAAATCGTTTTGTTTTGACCTAGCAGGGGCGATATGATTTATTTTCACATATGGTAGCTGAAAAAATTAGTTTCTTTATTTAAAAAGAACTTTTGGTACTTCTTAAGATGATATAAAGTACTGAAAATACTCACAGCAAATGAAGATATTAAATCCTGAGAATAAATCGTTTATTTAAAAAAACCTCTTCCATTTAAAAACATACAATCGTTTCTCGCAGCAAGAGATAATATTTTTACCATCGTTAAAACATTCACACTCCGTTTTAACGGTTCGCCACATATTTTAATATTTCCGTAACAAACGATTGGACTTTCTCCATAAAACAAAAACCTTATCATGGAATGTCATAAAATCTGGTGTCATTTCAATAATCTTGTTTAAGATTCTGCCTCACAGCTTGAAATGTTGTAAATGAAATACAACACGTAAACCAACCTGACGAAAGTTCTTTAAGAAATGGCCGGGAATTTTGTTGTTTTTAAAGACACAGTGGTAACAAGACAAAATGTTATTTAATCAGTGCTATAAATTCTTATTTTAGAAAAATGTTAGATTGTATGTATCAGATACTAGTAGAAAAATAATTTTAAATATTTAAATTTTTAACTATGAAGTTGATTTATCTTATTGGGCTAATGAGAGAACCAGCGAAATCAAAATGTATTCTTGGATTTGGCTTTATATTAAATGACATTATAGAAAAATTATTTATTAGTTATTACATTATTGCTTTCTACTTGGTTACTCGATAAATTTTTATATTCGACAGTATTTTTTAGGAACGTTATGAGCCTGAAAATATTCATAATTTTGTTATTCTTATTGCGTGGGCGTACGACCTGTTGGGCTACGAACCAAATTTAATTATAGGCCATTTCAAAACGTTAAATGGCTAATGAAATTCGTACACAAGGTGAGAGTTATAATTTACGGATACATTACAAGGAATACGATTCATGAACGTCATCTTTTTATCCGTCATCTGTCATTTTGCAGTACGAGTTCGGTCTATGTCGCTTTCAGGCAAAATTGTTCCTTTTTATAATTCGATAATTGCTATTCATCAAGCTGTTGCTGAGAGATTACTCCAGGAACAATATGGTTTTGCTTTTTGTTCATTTACGCACAGTCGCACTCAAATTTTTATACATGAAGGAATATTTAGCAAAAAAATAAATTTTCAGTTATAAATAATCAAAAACATATCGGCCAACTTTTTAGAAATAGAATAAGGATAGGACATTAATTCTGATCATTCCCCTATCATTTTAACACTTAGTGAAACATTATTAAAAAGAAAATAACCCTACATTGACTAACAAATTAACAGATTGGAAAAGCCTCAAAATCACCCTTGAAGGAAAAATTAATCTATTTGTTCCTTTAAGAAATAAACAACAACTAGACGACGAAGTGAAATTGCTTAATGATAATATTCAACAATCAGCTTGGGAAACTACACCTGCTATTAATAGAAGGACGGTAGGAAACAACTATCCTAGAGAAATAAGGGAACTAATCTCTGAAAAATAGCTTAGAAGAAAATAGCAGCAAACTAGAGCCCCACAAGATAAAACTATACTCAACAATGCTACCCATAATGCGAATACCAGCTGTCAGATTGGAAGATGGTAAATGGGCTAGAAATAATTAGCAAAAAGCAACAAGATTTGCAAATCATCTAGAAAAAATCTTTCAACCTCATGAAGATCAAGATGAAGAACCTACTCTGGAAGAACATCCACAGATTGATCAAGAAATAGAATTTACCTCTCCCAAAGAAGTAATTACTAAATAAAAGAAAATATCAATCCGAAAAAAGCTCCAGATTTTGACTTAATTACTGGAGAAAATTTTAAACAATTATCCAAAAAAACAATAATTAAAACAACTAACCTAATAAATGCTGCTTTCAGACTGAAGTATGTACCCAGCCTTTGGAAAATTGCGGAAGTCATTACTGCCTGTTATGTCGAGACAATTTGAGAAACTCCTACTCAAAAGACTAAAACCACTTATCGAAGAAAGAGATCACCAATTTGGATTTAGGAATAAGCACTCGACCATCGACCAAGTTCATAGAATAACCAACATTATAGAGAAATCATTAGAAGAGAAAAACATTTGTGCTACTATTTTTCTTGATGTAACACAAGCGTTTGATAAGGTTTGGCATGAAGGCTTAATACATAAGCTCAAGCACATATATCCTCCATTCAAACATATCGGACAGATACTTTAGAAGAAGAAGGCCTATTCCAATCTTAAAGAAATTAAGGCTGGAGGACCACAAGGAAGTGTCCTAGGACCTATTCTGTACTTACTGTACATATGTGATATTGCAGAGTTAGAAAACAATACCATAGCCACCTTCGCCGACGACACTGTCATTCTAGCAGTAGGAAAGAGCAATGAAGAAGCAACCCACAAGCTGCAAACAGCTCTCCACCTTATCTATGACTGGACGAACAGATGGAAAATTAAACTTAATGAAACTAAATCACTCCACATTAAATTTACAAACAAAAGGATAGATCATATTCCAGTCAAAATAATTGATAACCGGATTCCATATTCAAACAGAGCAAAATACTTAGGGATTACCTTAGATGCCAAACTCCTATGGAAAGTGCATGCTCAAAAGAAAAGAGAAGAACTTGGACTGAAATATAGAAAAATTTACTGGCTAATTGGAAGAAACTCTGTCTCTTCACAATAAGCTTATGCTTTATAAGCAGATACTTAAGCCTGTATGGACCTATGGTATCCAACTATGGGGATGCAATCATCCAAAGATTTCAAAACAAAGCACTGAAGAACATAGTAGATGCCCCTTGGTACAAATGGACACTGTTGACCAGACCATCAAGAAATTAGCCAAGAATCATGAAGAAAGACTTCATCATCATCCAATATCGAGGCTATCCAGCTCCTTGACAATACTGGCTTAGAAAGAAGACTTAAGAGGATCAAACCCTTTGAGTTAGTTTAGTGTTTTTAGTGCAAAAGCAGAGCTTGAGTGTGCACGTTAAAGTTTAGTACAATCCATTCTACAGAACCTAAGGAACGCTGATGAGTATACCTTAGTTTTAAGTTTCAAACTCTATTAGATTAAGTTAGAATTAAATTGCTCATTGGTCACTGTTGACCAGATTATAATATACTAAATGCCTTTATGGGTGTTTAATAATAATAAAAGACAGTTATAAATTGCTGAAATAATTTGGATGTTTTTTTATTCTCAAGTTAAATTCTACAATAACCTTTTGCCTATAAGTTTGTTTTTGATTATAACATTAAGTACAATTTGTTCACCTTTATGGTACTGAATATAAAATATAAACCAGCAACTTTAAACTTTTTAATAAAAAAATATTACTGAATTTTGAATAATTATATTAGGTACAGATTTTGAGTATTTTCTTCACATATTGTACGATCCACATTTGAGATATGAATAATATTTTCTCTTTAAAAAACAGAACTTTATTCAGACAAGGAAGAAAAAATGTATTGTAAAAGCCTCGATCAAGGCTGGTCATATTTAAAACGCTTTGTGTTTGTATTAAAACATGAATTAGACTGCTGTTCGCATTTAAACATAATTTGATTCGTTCCTTAAGTGGACAACTTTTTTCTAGTAAAATAAAATGAAAAGCTACAACTTCCAGTTTATGTAAATTTTGTAAGTTTATATTATTACTATTATAACTAGAACTTGGGATTAACTTCCTCTGACCCTCTTGATACGGCATTGTTGATTCACGTACCATTCATATCCGTTTTTGAATTGCATTATATTTATTTTACGCCTACAGCCACTACCGAAGCTCATGAGCCTTACTCTCAATTTGAAACGATAATAATGTGATGTAAGCACTAATTGCTATAAGACTTGCAGTTATACCCAAACAACAATGTCTGTAGTAAAAACCTTGAAATTTTGAAGGTTTCAAACCTATAACATTACCGATGGAGATAAAGAAAAAGATAATAAATATGAAAGAAAGAAAGAGTGACATTTATTGGTCTTGATAATATTATTTTTTGACAGATGAAGACATCTTTTGCTTATGTTGACCAACCCCAAAATAGTATTCCGTATTGTAAATAACACTGAATCAATGCACAGTACGCGATTCTAAGGACCTCTTTTGACAGTAGACTTCTCATCTTTTTTAAAGCAAAATGCCCTCTAGATAGTTTTTACGAAGTTCGTCAGTATGGGTTCTCCAATTAAGGGTATTATCAATATGGAAACCTAGTAATCTTACGATGTGTTCTCCTTGTGCAATTTCAGTTTTTTTTATAAAATTGATTTCTTTGGCTTTATCTTTATTTAGACACAGAAGATTTGCATTGAATTATTGTTCACTTTCTTTCTGTACCTCGACAGACATCTCATCCACCATATCAGTGTCTTTGCTGTTTATTAAAAATGTATCTGTTATATCAACGTACGAAGGTAAGTCATTCATATATACAATAAACAGTAAAGGCCCTAATACGGATCACTGTGGAACCCCATGTCTAACCTCCTTTACATCGGAATTTACATTGTTGTGAGTAATATATTGTCTTATATTATTTAAAAATGATTTCACTAAATTACTTACTGGTCCTCCTATTCCATACTTATCTAACTTTTTGAGCAAGATGTCATGAGAGACACTATCAAATGACTTTGATAGGTCACATAGCAATTCCTATGTCCTTATTTTTTACAATCGTGTGTACCACATCTGTTACTGCCTGTGTTGGGGACCGCAGTGACCTAAACCGATACTGTCTTTCACTGAGATGTTCTCCCCGTTCTAGAAATTCAAGGAGTCTCTCTTTTAATATTATTTCTATAATTTTTGATATTATTGGGTAATGGTGAGCGGACATTGTCACTTTCTTTCGACTTTTCGATTCTTTCAACTATAAGATGCTAAAATGTGAGATGGAAACTGGAGGAGAAGAAATAACCGGGAACTAAGGGATTTATAAAGGTACTCTAGTATAATTAGACATACTAAAGCACTGACGTTAAGATGGAGACCAACATAATCTGCCTGAGAATTTAATAACTAAAAAAGAGTTTGGTGTGAAAGAGTGGAAGAGAGTAACACAAAAAAACGTCACTGTAACTTTGAAACTGAAACATTGACCCAAATTTACGAATTGTCACACATGCCATTTTTATTTCGCATGGTGTTATATTCAGAGTTTAAAAACTGTATCGTATGAATATAAGTATTTTTAAATTGTATACAGACACGGTTTTTTCTCAGTAAGCAAATATAAATAACTTTAAACGAATATATCGCGTCTGTCGTAACTAGAGTACCTACATATAATATTTTTTCGATACATTAAGATCCAAAAAAGGAGAACAAATCAAATTCTGTAAGTTTATGAGACTACTAACAGCCCATTGTTTATTTTTAAATTGGAATTTGCGTTGTAGAGTTGAAAGGATAAATAAAAAATGTGTTAATGGCCAACGAGTATCACTGGAGTACACAATTACTTCTAGTAAGTTTTGATTCATCGGATACATCTTCCTCAGATAAGAGAAAACAACGAAAAAGGATTCCTGAAGAATAATTTCTTTTTACAATTTTATTTCACTTCGCAGAGATAATATATTTTGATAAAGTCTTTCAGTTCTCTTGCATTCTTTGGCATGTATATCCAAACCTTATATATTCCTGAATTGCTGTTGTTGGAGCTTCTATTCCTGAAATATAAAGTTTCTCCGTATATGATGATACCGTAAATTTGTTGTTTTTGTACCTATGTACCTATCTTTAACTTAAAAACTTATTTTCAAATGCTCACTTGACATCTGTTTTTAATTTTCTTTTATTGAATTTTCTCTACAATTTGCTGATAAGTGTGAGTGTTTTGATTAAGCCATATTTAATAATACTAAATAGACAGTAGTTTACCTTATTTTTTACTCGATAACATATTAATTCTTAGATTTTAATGATATATATATATATATATATTTATATCTCATTATCATAAGAGCGTCCATACATTACCGATTTACATTGATTAGAGCGTCCACGTGACTAGAGCGCCCGTATACGGACGCTCTATTGCATCCACCTGTAAAAATTTGCGAGATGACTCCTGACTTATAGAAAACCCTCATGACAAAATTTTGGTGGACGCTTTTTCGGTGTCCAAATGAAGGAAAATATTCAGCTGCCGTATATTATTAGTTAACAGGTCCTGACGTTCGGGTCGCTAGCAGCGTCAATTCGTATACATGATATACGATTACTTCATATACTCGTTCGATTGCCAGGCGCCCTATAGATTAGACAACAGTGCCTTCCATAACAACCTTAAGTTCAATTTATTTTACTAGAATATTCATTAGGTAGTGCGTTTCAGATTAACTTTTTACAATCGATCGATACATATTATATTGGCAATTTCGCATTCTGGAGATCGCCATGATCGGCTCCAACGAATATCTTGGTGGTTCCAAGTCGTTCGCGACTCGGTTTTTTCCTGCGAATTTAAGTAACTTTTTTTGGAAGTAAGGGGGGGGGGTAATGAAAATCGATTTTCACTTTACTTGTTACTTCCCTAAACAGTCGTACTCATAAATCTAGAAATTTCGAAAAAAATGTCCCGGTCAGACTCCAGGCATGACCTCATCAGGTCATCAGGGTCAATGTCATTTGAGATCAAATTGAGGAAACCTTCTGGGAAAAATCTGAAAAAAATCATACAAGGATTTTCAGGGTTGCTGAATCCGAATCCGAAGTTCGCTTGACCTCATGAGTTCAGGATCAATGTAATTTGAGAGTCAAATTGAGGAAACCGTCTGGGAAAAATCTGAAAAAATTCATACAAAAGATTTCAGGATCGCTGATTCCGAATCAGTGGTCAGCTTGACCTCATCAGGTCAGGGTTAAGGTCTTTTGAGGGACAAATTGAGGAAACCTGCTGGGAAAAATCTGAAAAAATTCATACAAGGATTTTCAGGGTAGCTGAATCAGAATCCGAGGTCAGGGTCATTGTAATTTGAGAGTCAGATTGAGGAAACCTTATGGGACAAATCTGAGAAAATTCATACAAAAGATTTAGGATCGCTGATTCCGAATCAGAGGTTAGCTTGACCTCATCAGATCAGGGTTAAGGTTATTTGAGGGTCAAATTGAGGAAACCTTCTGGGAAAAATCTGAAAAAATTCATACCAAAGATTTCGGGATCGCTGATTCCGAATCAGAGACAGCTTGACCTCATCAGGTCAGGGTTAAGGTCATTTGAGGGACAAATTGAGGAAACCTTCTGGGAAAAATCTGAAAAAATTCATACAAAAATTTAGGATCGCTGATTCCGAATCAGAGGTCAGCTTGACCTCATCAGGATAGCTGGTTACCTGACCGGACCAAATTCTCATCAGGTCAGGGTTAAGGTCTTTTGAGGGACAAATTGAGGAAACCTGCTGGGAAAAATCTGAAAAAATTCATACAAGGATTTTCAGGGTAGCTGAATCAGAATCCGAGGTCAGGGTCATTGTAATTTGAGAGTCAAATTGAGGAAACCTTTTGGGACAAGTCTGAGAAAATTCATACAAAAGATTTAGGATCGCTGATTCCGAATCAGAGGTTAGCTTGACCTCATCAGATCAGGGTTAAGGTTATTTGAGGGTCAAATTGAGGAAACCTTCTGGGAAAAATCTGAAAAAATTGATACAAAGATTTTCAGGGTAAATGAATCCGAATCCGAGCTTCGCTTGACCTCATCAGGTAAGGGTCAATTTCATTTGAAGGTCAAATTTAGGAAACCTTCTGAGAGAAATCTTAAAAAATTAATACAAAATTTTGAGGGATGCTGAATCCGAATCCGAGGTCCGCTGACCTGATGAGCCGGACCTCGGATTCAGATTCAACGACACCGAAAATCTTTGTATGAATTTTTCTAGGCTTTCTTAATTTGACCCTCCAATGACCTTGATCCAGACCTGAAAAAAAGATCGGACAAAAAAATACACCGACCGACCGACAAATTGTTCGGTATCTGAATTCGATCTGTGTGTGGGGGGGCTACTTGTCATTCTGGGAATCGCCATGATCGGCCCCAACGAATATCTGGGTTTTTTTCTGGGAATTCGAGAGTCACTTTTTTTGGACGTACGGGGGGGGGGGCGTAACGAAAATCGATTTTCGCCTTACTTGTTACCTCCCTAAACAGTCGTACTCATAAATCTACAAATTCCGAAAAAAAAATGTCCCGGTCAGGCTCCAGGCATGACCTCATCAGGTCATCAGGGTCAATGTCATTTGAGAGTCAAATTGAGGAAACCTTCTGGGAAAAATCTGAAAAAAATCATACAAGGATTTTTAGGGTTGCTAAATCCGAATCCGAGGTTCGCTTGACCTCATGAGTTCAGGGTCAATGTAATTTGAGAGTCAGATTGAGGAAACCGTCTGGGAAAAATCTGAAAAAATTCATACAAAAGATTTCAGGATCGCTGATTCCGAATCAGTGGTCAGCTTGACCTTATCAGGATCGCTGGTTACCAGACCTGACCAAATTCTAATCAGGTCAGGGTTAAGGTCTTTTGAGGGACAAATTGAGGAAACCTACTGGGAAAAATCTGAAAAAATTCATACAAGGATTTTCAGGGTAGCTGAATCAGAATCCGAGGTCAGGGTCATTGTAATTTGAGAGTCAAATTGAGGAAACCTTTTGGGAAAAATCTGAGAAAATTACTACAAAAGATTTAGGATCGCTGATTCGGAATCAGAGGTTAGCTTGACCTCATCAGATCAGGGTTAAGGTTATTTGAGGATCAAATTGAGGAAACCTTCTGGGAAAAATCTGAAAAAATTCATACAAAAGATTTCGGGATCGCTGATTCCGAATTAGAGACAGCTTGACCTCATCAGGTCAGGGTTAAGGTCATTTGAGGGACAAATTGAGGAAACCTTCTGGGAAAAATATGAAAAAATTGATACAAAGATTTTCAGGGTAGCTGAATACGAATCCGAGCTTCGCTTGACCTCATCAGGTAAGGGTCAATGTCATTTGAAGGTCAAATTTAGGAAACCTTCTGGGAGAAATCTTAAAAAATTAATACAAAATTTTGAGGGTTGCTGAATCCGAATCCGAGGTCCGCTTGACCTCATCAGGTCGGGGTCAAGGTGATTTGAGGGTCAAATTAAGGAAACCTTCTAGGAAAATCGGAAAAAGCCATACAAAGGTTTTCAGGATCGCTGAATCCGAATCCGAGGTCCGCTTGACCTCATCAGGTCATTTTTCCTGATGAGCCGGACCTCGGATTCAGATTCAACGACCCCGAAAATCTTTGTATGAATTTTTCTAGGCTTTCTTAATTTGACCCTCCAATGACATTGATCCAGACCTGAAAAAAATACATTTTCACTGAACAAATTGTTCGGTATCTGAATTCGATCTGTGTGTGGGGGGGCGACTTGTCATTCTGGAGATCGCCATGATCGGCCCCCACGAATATCTGGGTTTTTTCCTGGGAATTCGAGAGTCACTTTTTTTGGACGTACGGGGGGGGGGGCGTAACGAAAATCGATTTTCGCCTTACTTATTACCTCCCTAAACAGTCGTACTCATAAATCTACAAATTCCGAAAAAAAAATGTCCCGGTCAGGCTCCAGGCCTGGCCGGAAGTGGGGGATCCAATTTTTCCGGAATCCGATCGGGTCCAAGTTTACATTTTGCGTCCGAACAAAATAATTTTTACACTGACCAACTCTACCCATGGGAGTCGGGGTGGTGGGGGGGATATTTTTCAGGTTCTATTTTTAAGTCAAAATCTTGTACCCTCACCCCAAATCTCAACCGGATCGGACAAAAATTACGGCAGTTTGAAAGTTCTACCCGCTCTCCTGACCACGAGTAATTTTCGAGTCACTCGAGGACAACTTTCCCGGAACATCTGATGCCGGGCCTTCGGCCCCGTCTTCAAAGCGGTCGTAGATGAGTCGGTGTGCGTTTGGTAAAAAAAAAGCTCGTGCGGTAGTATTTAAAAAAGCTTGAGAGGTGCACTTGTTCTTATAATTTGATCCTGTATCCGTTAGTGTATTTTGGTGACCTTGTGGTACTTTTCTGTTTTTGCTCAAATTTCAATTAGACAACCACAAATGCGTAACTTACATAGTTATGAAACTGTTGTGTGCCAAACGCCATCAGAATGACGCACGGCAAAAAAATATTAAGTGTCCAAATGTCGAGTTTGTTTGAGTTTATTTCAAAGAGAATATCGAAAGCTCGCATGAGTAACTCTTCCCACTATCCTCACTTGTACTGGCAACATCGCAGGACGCTCTTATATTCAATGAATAGATGTCGGTATACACCGAGGACGCTCGACAATCTATGAAATGAGAGTGGTACCGTATATTATAGACGCCCAGATGATATACTAATGAAAAGACGCCTTAATGTAAATAGAGTGGAACTATAAATGTTTAACGTCTTCATCTCTTACTTCAAAAAGTATCTTTGATCTCCCTGCTGTATGAATTGTCAGAGTATATTACAAGAAACTTTCGATAAATATGAGTATCAGAAGATGGACGCTACATGCTTCATCTTTATAGGGACGCTTCAAAGATAGTAAGATGTATATATATATATATATATATATATATATATATATATATATATATATATATATATATATATATATATATATGATTGTACAAATTCCAAAATGTTTTCCTCCCCCTCCCACTTCATAACATTTCCCCTGTTTTGACATTCAATCAACAATAACGTTTTCGTTACCGTTATTGTTGATACTAAGATCCTTAAAAAATGTTCCTATTTTTGGTACAATATTTTTGGATATACTTCAGGAGAGGAAGCAAATAAAAAAAACAATTGATAATTTATAAAGTAGTTTTTAGTTCGAACGATTACTAAATCAAAATCGAGACTAAGTGGTCGATAAGTTTGTCGATTTTTACCCGTTTGAAAATCATCCTGCTGCAATTAAATAACAACAGTCAAATAAATCTCCGCTTGGCTGCAAAATTCAGTGTCTGCACTAATCCACCAATGGCAATTATCAAAAATTACACACTATAGCGAACAGCAGCATCCGAAAACAAAAACTGTAATTAAACATTTTATTTATCTAATCGGATATCGGAATCTGGAATCACAACTGTAACAGGTAGACACTCGATTATTACGGTTACTTACATTTTTTTGGATTATTTTGCTCGTGTCGATAAAAAATATTTTGTTAGTACATACGCCGCACCAAAAGTTTATTGCAAAATGGATTACATTAAAATTTGCGTTGGTAGTTTCTTAGCACTTGAATAACAATACAAGTCGTGAAAGGTAAGTATTTATTTAATATTTGAATAAAATAAACCACACTCTAAAAAATGGTTGTGAAAAAACTTGATTAGTATGGTAATTTTCTCAATATGTGACATACATTTTACATTATATAAGCCTCAAAAATACATCATAAAATTATTCACAGAATAATGTATGTGAAAAATACGGCGAACGTGAAAATTCATTGTGAACATTACTGATTTACAGAATTCATTCTATGAATGAAATTGTACAGGTTTAATTATGTGAATTCCCACCACCTGAACTGCGCAATATCAGATTTCTATTTTTAGAACTCGATGTCTCAGAGGAAAGCCGATGTTAGGCAAATTAGTTGAGGGTTACGAAAGATTGGAACGCAGTAATATTGTTTTTCTCCATAACCTAAGTAATATTTATTTGTATTCAAAGCAGTTTTGTGGTGTGAGTTGACCAGAAATCGAAGTAGGTGAGTATTCAATTTCATGAAATTTTAATTTTTCTTATGTCCACAACAAATGTTGTATCACTAATGCTATCAATATTTTCTAGGTTAGAAACCAACTACAACACTTTATTTTATATCTGGAAAAGACAAATATAAATGATAATGGATAAGAAAATTTCTTGATTTTGAATATAAAATACCTGAAGGATTTATCCACCTACCTAACGTACAACTATGGAATTCATACAGAGAATTAAGATTCAAGAAAAGTGTCAGCCGTTCAAAAGGTTTTCAATTTCATAAAGAAGTTAGTGGATATGTGAGTCATGTATTCACATTATACATATATGGCTTAACACCTCATGTGAGGTTGCGCCACTTTAGCTTTCTAAATCCATTTATCGGGGTGGATCAGTCCCCATCATCGGTTCATTATCGCACTTTTTCGCTAATTTGCCGCCATTTCTTCCGGTCTCTTGTATTCTCCTTCCATCTTGTAACCTTGTAACTCCTGCCCTGCTTGAATCGTCTTCGACCTCTGCCAACCATTTCAATCTGGGTCTTCCCCGCCTTCTTTTTCCTCCTGGTTGCCATTGTAGCATATCCTTTGTTACAGCTTCTGGTCCTTGTCTCCATATATGTCCCAGCCTCTTGATTCTTTAACTTTTAATTTTCTTTATTATGTCTTCCTCGTTCAGTTCTTCTAATAGCTCTTGATTCGTTCTCCTTCTATATTCCTGCTCTCTTATCTTCACTGGGCCCAGAATTGATCTTAATATCTTACGTTAGTTTATCTTTAGCTTATCTTCTTCTGTTTTCGTCATAGTGATACTGAATACATTGTTATGGGCCTTATTATTGCTTAGTCGACATTTTGCTTTTTAACAGATGTTTATTAGCTAGATATGCTCGGTTTGTTGCCATTATTTTTTCTTCGATCTGCGTTCTTCTTTCCCCTTTATTGTTTATCATTACACCCAGGTATTTAAATTTTTGTACTTCTTCGAATTTTTTATTTCCTATTCTTATTTCCCCATTTTGTCCTGTTTTCCAAATCTCATTATTTTAGTTTTCTTAACATTAATTTGTAGGCCCAACTTCACCCCTTCTTCTTCAATCTCCTTTAGCATTTTTTCCATGATTTTCCTTTTTTTGTCACTAATACTAAGTCATCAGCATATGCAATTATTTGGCTTCCTGTTGTTCTGGGATTTCCCTTTTGTAACTCTCTTTAAACGAATTCTAGAGCTAGATTGAACAAAGTAGCTGACAGTGAGTCTCCTTGCCTTACACCTTTGTTTATTTCGAATTCTTCCGTTTCCCCTTTTTGTGTCAGGATACTAACTTTTGATTGTCTCATTGTCATCTCTATTAAATTTCTTATTTTTTTACTTACTCCTTGTTCTTTTAAGGCTTTCGTTATTTCGTACTTCTTTAGAGAGTCAAAGGCTTGTTCGAAGTCTAAAAATAACATTTCTATTTCATACTGATGTTCATATGCTTTCTCCATGATTTGTTTAACAGTATGTATTGCATCTGTTATTGATCTGTCTCTTATGAATCCACATTGATATTGCCCTATGATGTTTTGAGTTTCAGTTATTAGTCGTCGTTGTATTAGTGATGATAATATGTTATAGGCTACGTTTAATAGTGTAATGCCTCTGTAGTCTCCTTTTTGTGTATCGTTATAATTTGTCTGTGTTGACATTTTATATAATAAATGTACTTATTCTGAATAAAATTGCATGTTTCTTTATATTATGTGTTTAAATGTCACTATGAATTCATACCAAATAATTACCAAGTAAATTCACAGATCAATGAAGAAATCACAGTAATCATTTCGTAAGATTGCGCAATAAATCTAGTGAGTTTCCATTGTATTTTTACAGAATTCATAAGGGAATAGGATTAGTACCTAAATATCTGTATTTTCACGTGATTTTACATAAACTTTTTTATCAGTGCATATACTACAGCAAAGCATTGGTCCACACAGGACACTAATTGAGGAACCACATGGCAATTCAAAACTATATACCTATTACCAATTCAGTCAAGGACACACTTCTGGATTATCTTCTATCAACTCACGTATCATTCTTAATTTATAGTTTATTCAATGATTTGTTTTAATTTTATTTTTATTTAATTCTACTCTCTTCAGCACAGGTTTGGTACTAGCCCTTAGACTATTTTGTCAAGAGTAACAAACAGTGATATATTTTTATTGGTTCTACACTGCAATTATAATTAAAATACAATTTATTTCTTAATTTACAATGAAATCAAAACATCGGTAAAAAGCGATGATTCTTCTCTTCGAAGTAAACACTTGTAACCTGTTAATTTGCTGAGATACTGCCGTTTTGTTTTAATTGGAAAATACTCATTAAGAAATACAGACTTTAGTGTAATGAACACGCAAAGAAAGCAGAAGCAATTTTAGACCTGGGATGCCCCTAGTTCACTTCTTTTTTATTGAATACCTTGAGGGTTAGTTTTCTGCAATTTTGATTATGTTTTTAAAGTGAAAACTTTAACATAGCTTGGCGGCGGATGTGATCATCTTAAAAATTGTACTTAGTATAGAGAAAGGAGAAAGGTGTTTTATTTTTAATAACAAAGTTTGGTTTACTGATACTTCCAGCACATTCATTTACGAATACCTTTAACAAAGAATAGAGCGATTCCACCAGAAAGCTACTGGTTTTTCTGCATATATTTATACATTATTGTTTCGTCACTGGAGTGACATAAAGTGTTAGAGGCGTATCGAGTTAGTTTCCTGCAATTTGGACTCTGTTTTGAAAGTAGAGACGGCGTTGTTTTTCCCTTTGCGCTGTATACGTATTTTCTCGTAAACATGGATGTTAACAGCAAAACTGATACAGGAAGATGTCTTAAAAGGATTAAACTTTTAGGGCTGCTGTAAAACTTGGGTATATCTGGCACAATCCATTGAATGCTGTAGGAATGAAGTGGTAGCTGTGATTCAGAACAGGAAGGAGTGTAAGAAAAACATTATCGACCTAAGAACGAAAAGAAGTTGGTTTTATCTGTGACCCCTAATGATCCATTTTAATTTTTTACCAATTTCAGTTACTTTTAAACCACTTCTACCGTCTAAAAAGGTTTTAAATAACATAGTCATCAATCTACTCAAAAATTCTTATTAATTTTACACCGTTTCCAACAAAAAAAATCAAGTTTTTGTCGAACTTTATGCCATTAAACAATTTTAGTACCCTTATAAATCTCACTTGCGCGACCATATATTATTTTAACAGCCGCATAGGTAATTACCCGCTACACATTTTCTACCATATACCCATATAGACGAGATGCCTCCATTCGTATCCATAGAAGAAAGGAAATCATTTGAAAGCCAACAATTTGGAAATAGTTAACATACGAAATAACAGTGGCATGGGTTTAATGAAATATTATCTCAGATTGTGTGCTGATATCGTTGGGTTAACTACAAGTCTCTGTATGTGGTTAGATATTTGAAGATACAAAAAAATAAAAACTCTAGTAAAAGTTGATTTAATTATAACTTTTTATATCAAGTAAATATAAACAAGTGGAATATGGCAAAAACCACCAACTTACTTTGTACTCTAGTTATAATGGAGATTTGTAATACAAGCAGGAAAAACGGATAAACCAATTAGCAAAAGATTAGTAACTGAATTTGTAGAAAAAAATAATGTACCAAACTTGCAATTTTCTACCTTTTAATTTTCCACGTTATTTGACTATTTTCCAGAGTTTTTCTGCTAAAAAAAATTTTTCCTAAATTTTTAAAATAATAACTTAAATATCATAATAAAAACAGTTTAGGCATCTTTAATTCGCAAATTTACAAGTTATACGTATTTCTGTCTGAGAAAATCTATTTTTGTTTGAGAAAATCCATTTTTGTCTGAGAAACTCCATTTTCTCATTGTCTTTAGGGTTTAACTTAGTTTTCCATGCGTTTTTATTATTTTTCCATACTTTTTTGCCAATTTTCTTGCAAAAACATCGTAAATATCGATAATAACAACCGATGTTTCATAAAAAATTACTCTTTTGTAATTGTTTTTAATTTCTAATGTGTTTTTTATACGAGTTTAATTTTTATGGCAAAAAAATCTGCAATTTAATATATTGGGCATCCCAATTTTTTAGTCACAAGTTTTTTTTCGTATTTTTGTTTAAAAAAATGAGTTTGGCATCGATATTAAAATTTGACTCTTGAGTTTTTCATATCATTTCATTTTTTTAATTTTCTGACAAAACATTTTTTTGTACAACTGTCAAAAAAACTTGACATTTCTGAATCTCTATTGATGCGTAAATATTTACTTTTTTTCGCTGCCAAAATAATTCACAAAATAAACGTGAAATATTACTTTATGAAGGATTTATTTTTAACAGAGTCAATTATTAATTGATTATTCCTCATAAAACAATTTCAATTATTGGAATAATAATTGATAATAAAGTTTGAACAATTACTTCCAACATAAATTCCCGAAGATTTTCCATGTTGCTGTTGATCAGAAACGTTAGATATTTCTTGAAGAGTTGATTCCACAATTTTATCATATATTTTAATTGGTTTGGAAGAAGATAAACAATTCAATATTTTGTTAGAAATCTCAATTTTGTTATTATTCTATCTTCTATATATGCTTCTGCTACGGAGGTAGATTACCAGCACATTTTCAGAAACATTTTTTACATGTTTCTTGTCGCACCATTCATGAAATTGGTCACATGTTTTCTGATATACTAACTTGGACTTGCATTTGCTTTCTCAGATATATCTGATGGGCTATCACTACAACTATCATAATCAACATCCATCTTTTTAAAAATAACTTGAAATTGAAGCAACTACGAAGCAAACACAGTCAAACATTCAAACACGCGGCGTGCCAACAAACCGTTTCTATAGTAACGACACAGAAAGACCACTGGATGCTGTGAAATTTTGCGATAACTTATCGGGATAAAAAACCACGTCAAGATATATTGGGAGTATTTATTTTTAATATATTTCAGACGATGTAAATTCACATTCACAGTTGTACAAAAAATGTTGTTTGTATTTCGTGCATAAAATTCGTGTTCTCGAGAGAATTTTTATTAACGCTATCATGTGCCATTAAAAAAAAACACTCATTTTAATACAAAAATAACTATTTTAATTTTTATAATATCAACAACACTTTTATGTTGGTTTTCAATTTGACACGTATCTTATTATGATATTTCCATTTTTCTTACATTAAAAAATGTTAAAAAAACCCCAGTAAAATCAACTATTTATTTATTCTATTATGCCTCTATATTTTTCAAATTTTCAATTACCTAGTATTTTTGTCAAAAAAAAACGATTTTGTCATTAATTTTAGGATCTGACCCAATTTCCCACATGTTTTTACTATTTTTCCGACATTTTCCAAAGTTTTTCATCATTAATTTCGTACATTTTATGTTCTCTGAATTTTATTTTAACTTATTTTTGTCTGAAAATGACGACTTGGGCGTGGATTTTAGATTTTCAGTTAATTTTCCACACCCGCTTACTATTTTTCCCGACTTCCATATTTTTTCTTCAATTTTTCCGCTAAATAAATTCGATGCCAATAGATTTTTTACCCCTTTATGTCTTTTCTTGGTGAGATATTCATTTTCTTGTAAAAAAAATTGAAAAATCTAAAACTAAATAAACAACAATTTAAATTTTGACGATAACCCAAATTTTCCCCTAAGATTTCTCTTCTCCTCTGACTTGTTCAGCCTCCCAGCATATCAAACTTCATTTACGTCTGCTTCTTCTTGTTAATTTTTTTTTATTGTTAATTGTGCTACCTGTGAGTTTGGACTTAATGAATGTAGAAGCTGTGTGAGAGCCTTTCCGATATTTATTGAATTGTTCTACAACGTTTACATGAACTTTAAATTCAAAATTTACGACTACGTCTAAATTAAGTTGTTAAGCTTGATTAAGTTCAGGTTTTGTTGGGAACTGTGCTAAGAACTGGGTACTTTGAAAAAAATTTCTTAATGTTTCTTTAGCTTGAGAGTCCCTAAGTCGGCAATCTGCGTACCCAGACAATTTTTAGGTAAATTGACGTCTTTTATTGTCAAAATCATGATCTAGTTTATATTATCTATATATACTGTACTGATTACAATCTTTGATTAAGTGGTTAACAAAGTCTATAAGTAAAACACACTTTAAATTAGAAACAAAATTTTTGTCTGAGTGATAATTATTTGCGCAATTTCCTTGATATAAAAGTAATCGGTTTGATTTAATCCGGTCTACAAGTACTTAGTCTTGCGCTAGCATTAACATAATGGTTGCCATTAAAGCATTATTTGCTTGTGCCATAGTTGCTGTTATTTCTGGTAAGTTAATATTTTTTTCTTTCGCAGCATTGTCCTTCTAGACATGTCCTTATTTAGGTTTGGAAAAATAGTTGTTATTTTAAGGTGCCAATACACTATAATTAACTTGACTGTACCGGAATTAATATATCATTTTTTCAGCTATTCCAGCACTTAGAGACCAAAATGACCAACAAACTCTTGAAAATATTTGGGATTGCGTACAACCTAAAATGCCCGCAGGAATACCTGAAATCGATTTCCCAAGTTTTAATCCATACCTTCAACCATTCAACTTAACTTTCGGAGTTGAATTTATAGTTTTCAAGTAAGTTAGTTTAAGCGAAGAAAGACAAACATAGAATGAATTTTTCCAGACCTGGGATAGTAATTTTCTTGACTAAAAAAAATTGTCTTTGGCTTGATTTTAGATACTTTTTCATCGTAGACAACGTACGCTTTTATGGACTTCCCGAAGCTAATGTCACTTTCACTCAGTTGAGCAAAAACAATGACAAGATTGCTTCTTTTGAATTTTCTGTACAATGGCCTTCACTCTTCATCGATGCCTTTTGGGACAAAATTGTAGATTTCAATGGTACTGATGTCCCCACTCATGGTCTGATGAAGTAAGAGAAACGTATTTTTATTAACCCGCGAATTATTCCTGCTAGGACAAAAAAAAATCATTTTTTTTTCTCGATTTAAAGTGTGTAATATATTGTTAAATGAATTAATTTTTTTACTAATCAATTATTTATTCGTAGCATGACATTGACTGATACTTTCTTAAAAGGAACTTTAAAAATTGAAAAGCCTATTTTAAGCGGAAATATTACAGAATTGAATATTAAGCACAACGGAGTCAAAAACGTAGAGGTAAGATGCATTTTCCCATATTTTTGTTAATTTGATAAACTTAAACATCATGTATGATAAATATTCTAAAAACAGTGAAATACATATTTTTATCTCCAGAACTTTGGGGTTGGCGTAGAATATTTCAGAGGTTCTTGATGGATAGTTACAACTTTACCAAATTACTAGCTCCAAAGTTATACTCTATCCAAATCGCAGAGGCCAACATAAACATTGGAGACACGCAGTGATCACGCCAAGCCGCAGAGACGTACTCATAAATTTTATTTTAAAAGTGTTGATAAAAAATATCTATACACACAAGTCTGAGTAATGAATAATTTTTTCTAGAGTTTTCAATTTAATATTATATATTTTTACCTGTTAACTATTTCATTATGTCGTTATTGTTGTTAATAATAATATTTTATTTCTGACTGGAAAAAACGACGTGAAATTTAGGGTAAATTAAGGAAAATCAAGACGACTGAGTAAAAATTACACAAGGGAGGTGGGGGTTGCGAAATGTACCTTTTTGGTTTTTTACGATTTATGGCTGAAATAAGCATCCTATAAAAAGTTTAATATAAAAGTTGTAGATAATTACAAAATCTAAATCTTTTATATTAATCATTTTTCAACATAACCTCAAAATTATCGAGATAAACATTAAAAACTGTTTTTTTTTTCTTTTTAATTTTTATATCCCGCAAAAACATTTTATATCGTCACGATCCATTAAAAAACTATTACGGTGGCGTTGTCCATATTTAAAATTAAGTTTTTTTTTAATATTGTGGAAGGTACTTTTCTTGAAACTCCGAGTCTTCGTTTACTACTATTAGTACTTTCTCAATAGTTAGATGTTAATTTCTAAAGAAAAACTCGTGAACTTTTCGCCGTATTGAGCTTTTATAAAATCAGATTAGGACCTCCATTTGGTGGTCTAATTTTGGTGTATTTTCTGCTCTGATAGAACCCCGGAACTCTTATATTCGGATATAATTCTTCGAACACTTCGACTTCCAATTCCAAGTCTCTCGGCAACTCGAAGTTCTCTACTTGATATATTTTAAAAACTAATTTTTCAAAACACAACAATCCAATTTCCGACAGAAACATCAACGAATCAGTTCTCTACAACCATTCACAAGCAACTAACTAAGAAATATAACATTAGGGGGTAATTATATTCACAAGAGGTACTCAAAAACAAATTAAATAGGTATTCCCAAATCTGCTAACACAAAGTGCAATTGTAAGTCAGTTATTGGTGCCAATCTACTTAATGCGGTTCTGCAGACGGCAGACGCTACTCTATAATACAAACACGGCGTGCCTCCCACTTTGACCAATAGGAAGAATATTTCCAATTTGATTACGCGCTGATAAATAAACAAACGCTGGCCTCTGCGATTTGGATATAGTATAGGTCTGGAAACCTCAGTACACATTCTGTGCTACTGCCAAGGTCTGACAAGGCTAAGGTTTTCGACTACAGGGGAGGAAAAACCACAAACTTCCCAATATATGGAAGACCTAAGGTCTGGCCTATGGAGTATAATAACAAGGACGGGTCTAGACAGGGTAATCTAACATAACATGAGGGCACACACAATAGATCTGCAAAGGTCGCAGTGTAGAGGCTATTATAAGCACATAAGCCCCATTGCTAATTTAATCTTGGTCTGGTTCTCGTTGTAAATTCTTCCAGGATTTGTTTGTTCAATCTTCTCTATCCACTTTCTCATCGGTCTATAATTCTTTTAAAAAAAAATAACATATTTTTCTATTTTCAGGTTGGTGTAACTAACATGGGAGAATTCGAAGACTTCGTTTTCTCCAAATTGTTCAAATACGTTTGGGAATTCATAATTGGTAGCCACTTGTTCGGTGAAGTTTTACAATACTCATTACAGAAAAATTTGCAAGCTTTGCTTGATAATCCTGACAACCTTAAGGTTCTCTTGAGTGGTTGTGATATTGATAGCCAATAAAGGAAATTTTAAAAAATATTTGTTTTGTTTTTATATAGTTATAATACGGCGCAAGTTCGGTGAGACAAGGAGACAAAGTGTGAGACAAGGTTACATCCATGCAAACCTGACGGTGGCAAATACCACGATAGAGAATGTGTCGAAATATAAATATCTAGGAACTTGGATAGAACAATCGGGTAACAAAACAAGAGAAATAAGAACGAGGATAGAGATAGCCAGATCAACATTTGTAAAAATGAAGAAGTTATGTCGGGATATTAACATGAAACTTAGGATGAGGATGCTGCGTTGTTATGTTTTTTCCACGCTCTTGTATGGAGTTGAAAAATGGACTCTCAAGAAAAACCACATCGACAAACTACAAGCATTCGAAATGTGGTGTTACCGTAGAATGTGGCGTATTCCCTGGACCGATAGAATTACTAATGCCGAAGTGCTGAATCGGATGCAGAAGGAATACGAAATCATTAACACCATGAAAAAAAGAAAGCTTCAATACCTGAGTCATATAACGAGCGGACAGAAATACACACTTCTCCAACTGATAGTCCAGGGAAAGATTAGTGGAAAGCGGAGCATTGGCAGACGCAAGAATATGAGGGATTGGTTTAACTGTAGCAATGTTCAACTGTTCAGAGCTGCAGTCAACAAGGTCACGATTGCTGTGATGATAGCAAACCTCCGATAGGAGATGCACTAGATGATTTGCGTTGATGCACAAAAAATAGTTCATTTCTCTAAAATCGTTTAGAGATGTAAGGAAAATACTTATTTATTTTTCGATTTAATACGAATTTAAATTAAAAAAGCCGTACTTACATATTTAACACAGTTTTATGCCATCGTTTTAACATTTGCTGCATTATCTTAGAGGTTTTTCTACACTTGTGCTAGGATACCCATATCATGGGCAACAATTGTCATAATATCATCTATCGCAGGTGCCTATAGAAAAAATCGGGTGCAAAAATAGCCCAATAACGCTACCTTGGTGAATACTTCAGTAAATCATGCACGAAGAAAAAAGTATTGCTCCCATTATCATTTTCATTGTTTAAGAGTGTTTCAAAATTACATCAATTACCTCAAGCAACAACTACTTTCAGTCTACATACCATAAAACACCTTTTATATCGGATCTGATAAGAGCGTTACATCTTGGTCCAAAAATTTCGGTCTCAATTGTGATTACTGTTAATTAAAGTAAATAAACCGTAATGGACATATTAATTAATGTCAATTAAGTGTTAACAACTTTTTATTGAAATAAAATTAATTTAAGTAAAATCTTTTTTTTGTGCTTACGTGACGTTCTGATAGGAGAAAAGAAATGTCATAAAAAGTGGTCTGATTAAGGAAGAAATTATTTGTAACGGGAGCCTTAAGTATTTGCAATAAATTCGGTAATGAAATAAAAATTCTTTGGTTAAATGGACGGTTGTATCAATTAAAAATATGAAAGCACTTTTCAAAGTGGTTTCTGAACCTGCCTAATTTTACCGCTTTTGAAAATTAAGTCAAACGAAATGCAGTCCTTTAAATACCAAATGGGATCGATAAGTTTATAAAAAAATTTATACTTTGAAAAGAGAAATAAAATTTTGAGTTCAAAAATTCATCCTTACATTATATTTTTACTGGATTTAAAACTGGTGATGCTTCTTTACCTTTGCGTTCATAATTATTTGGTTCTTTTAATAATCTAGTTGAAGAATTTCGTTGTACTTTATAGCCAAAATCCCAAGCATTTCACATATTTTTGATTTTTTGAATTGTTTATTTTGTATAATTGTATGATTGGTGTTCATTAAGTCTTATCTGTATGCTTGTAAACACAATTTTTTATATTCTGGATTTTATTAAAAGGTTTGGTATTTAGTATTAAACCCTTCAATGTATTATGCTCTTTGAAAAATTGTTCCTAAATTACAGTTATTGCCAATCCAAAAACAATTCTAAACTTTAGAAGAATTGAAATGTGGTAAATCTGAGAAATTGTTACGATTAAATATATTTACATTTAAATTGTGTATATACATAAGTAGTTCTAAAATCTTTCTGAAGTTGCAAAAGAAGCAAAAATACTTGTATAAGATCTAAATCTAGCGTATATCGGAAAAAAAATCATGTATTATATAGGAGAAGTATATAAAACCAAAAATTGAGATTAAAACCCAAGGTCAAATTATATCCATCAACTTAAAATACATAGAATCCTGTTCCAGATATAAATCTTATTCTCATTTTTAATTTCCTCACTTTCTTTTGTGCGGGTCTCAAAATAATCGATACCCATACAAATTCCCAAGTCAGAAATTCAATACTATGTTGACAGGTCATATAATATTATACAGCGTCTTAGGTAAAAAGTTAGTGGAGATCTTCGTTAAATATCAGGGTGTTTACAAAATGTGGTCAGCACCCAGCGGTCAGCATTTTACGAATTTTATTCTATGAATAGATCGGAAGGTCCATTTTATTGAAGAAAAAGTTATTTCACTGTTTATTTTTTCTTTGTGTCAAAGATTTCTGATATTATTCTTTTCTTGGAGGTGTAGGAAACGGTCACATGTCTAAAGTAGCCGAGGAATCTATTGTATTTTTAGAATATTTGAGCTCAAGTGGCCGGAATAATGCGTTTTTTCTCAAATGTCATCAGTTATGTAAGATTTGAGATGTAAGATATACGTAGAGATATACATATTTCGGTACGGTCGGTGGTTTTTTTTGTTAGAAAAATTCGACACATTCTGTAGACGTTCGACAAAGAACAAATTTACAATTTTTAGTATATGATAATATCTTGGTGTATTTTATTCCCTGTAAAGTATTTGTCGAGTAGATATAACTTGATTACATACGCTACAAACTTTAAATCGACACGTAAAGAAGGTTTTATTTCATCAACTACATGAGAAACTTGTTCTCCACACTACATAAGTTCGTAGGATGACATGTAGATGGTGCGACTATTGACAAATCCATCTTTAGAATTTTTAAAAGGTACGTGAGAATGTGACAAATTACAGTGGTTTTAGTGACGCTAATTTTGTAATTTTTAAAACAATGAAAAAATCTGAATTTGAGTTGATAAACCATTGCTTTTTAATGAGAAAAAAATACTTAAAAAAAATCAATTTTCTAAACTTTTGTTTTAATCCAAAATACTATAATGGGAGACAACCCCTAAGTAAGGCATTTTATAATATATGGTCAAGAATAACCCTTTGGTGAATTTACTTAAACGCCACACGTCTACTACCATCCAAGGGGGCGTAGACGAAAATCACCCCAAGGCAGGGGCGGCTTTGATTAACTCGTGTCGCCTGGATGAGTTTTATATTTGGGTCTGTTTTGTGGATGTTTATAATTCTTCTAGCTTATGGTTTTGATCATATTTTGAGTATATTGATTACTTAAAAAAAGAAAGATTAATATTTCAATTACTATAATTTGCTCGAAATTTGGCAAATACCTGATGATCTAAGCCAACAATATAGTCAAAACTGATATATTGTTACGTACTATTGTTGGTGTGTTTTTATGATGAAGTAATTTTTTATTTATCTATTTTATTGTTGTTTAATTTGTTTAATTTTAAATTTTAGTACATAACCTATATCTTTTTATTGTTTTATTGATGGATTAACTAACCACGACTTTAGCTCTTTCCTTTCTTTAATTTAATTTAATTTAATTTTGTAATGTGAATTAATTTAATTTATTTTTTAACTAATTTTAAAAAGATTTTAAAATTCACATAATATCTTTTTATTCTTACCTTTCCTCGTAATCTTAGACAGAATGGAAATTATATTGGTGACAGTTTACATTGGGCGCCATCTACTATAAAGAGTAGAGATTCTTAACCTCAGGTGTGCTTCTATTGGCTTGCTATTTATAGAAATTAATAATAACGACTCATTAAATAGTATTCATAAACATTTATTTATAGCAGGAAATTAAGTAACGATAAACCTTTTAATTAAATATGTAACAAGTGCTTGGTCGAATAAGGTAAGTACAGTTTTTATTTATAGAAAGAAAATTAAGAGTTTGAAAAAAATTTATTGTCACACCCTTATCTTATTCTCCAAATTAATACTCTAACATAATTTATTTCTAGGTTAAATAAATCTTAACCTTAGTTAATTGTTTTATGACCTTTTTATTGTTTTGATGCTTTGTTAAATATCGATATTTAATAAAAATATGGTACCTTTCTTTATGACTTATTCTTTTTTATTCTTTTTCCTTTAGCTATTATGGATGGATAAATATTATTTTTAAAGATTTACAACTGGAATACTTTTCAAGAGAGGAACGGGATAAAATTGAATCAGGATACAACTGGATTACTTTATCAGGAAACTGAACAGGATGGATAATTTGGCTTTTTCTCTTCATTTTAGGAGTTTTCTTTTTATTTTAAAATAGCGACTTTTTATGTTCGTTATTATTGAGTTCTTAAATTCCATAAAACTTTATTATTATTGCCTTTTTTTCGCTGTATTTCTTTAGTTTTAGAAGTCGGAAACTGCATTTCTCTGATTTATACTATTTTCCTGGAATTTTAACTAATTACGTTGATATATCATGGTACTGAAATTTGAGGTTAGCTTGTAATTTTCTTTTTCTCCTATGGTCTATTTTTATGAATGAGAGAGTAATAAAACAGCATTTCTAATGCAAAACTTAGTACGGTCATTTTAAATATTTTTACGGAATAATCTAAATATTTCCTAAAATTGTCATAAATGTACCTGAGCTAATACAAGTTTTGGGTTTTTTTATTGGTCTTTTATAACCATAAGCGGTACAGAACAATAGAAAAAGGTTTGGACAGGCCAAAAGCCCTGTGTATTAAAGATAACATAGCCGTATCTTAAGATTATTTTCAATAAGTACCTATTTGCCAATTTTGTTTTATTTTAATTCCAAGAATTTCTTACAGTAATCGAATTATAAGTAGATAAATCCCTTACCAACAAATTTCACCGAAAATGCGATTGTAGGTTTTCCATTTAGTAAGGAGGTCCAGTTGTGTATTCTTGACAGCTTACTAAATGTCGTTTAGTTGCAACATGCAAGGTGCAGTGTGCAGTCTATTGTGAATTCTAGTGTGATCATGGAAAATTTGGAAGTACCGCGTAAACGACCAAAAATCGGTCCTTTAACAGTTAATGAAAAAACATTAATATTTAATTGTTTTAAATCATTTACAGACAAACATTTATGTAAAAGTGTTGATGGATGACACAGTGGAATTAGTTAGTAGTACGCTTGGTGTTGGGAAATCTACGATTTACAGAGTTGTTAAAGAAGAGAAATGTGGCGAGTTTCAAACAGCACGTAAAGCTCCAGGAAAACCAAAATTTCAAATAGAAAATCATTTGAAAGAAAGACTTCGAAGGAAAGTGCATGCGTTCTTCTTTAGAAAAGAATTTCCGACAGTAGACAAAGTTCTTGCCACGGTTCGAAATGATAAGGATTACCCTGAAATGAGTCGAAGCACACTATGGAAACTTTTAAAAGAAATAGGTTTTCTATGGAAAAAGCATTCCAGAAAGTCTATTTTAATAGAAAGAAGAAATTACCTAAGGACTATAAAAGAAATGAGAAACCAAAGAAGAAATATATTTTATTTAGATGAAACATGGATCAACGAGGGACATACACCAAATAAATTTTGGCAAGATGAAACTGTTACAAGTCGAAGACAGGCTTTTTTAAATAATTTATCTACTGGTTTAAATCCACCATCAGGAAAGGGGCGCAGACTGATAATAGTACACATCGGTAGTTCAAACGGTTTTGTTAAAGGTGGTTTATTGACTTTTGAATCTACTCGTACCGGTGACTACCATGAGGACATGAATGCTGATGTCTTTAAAGAGTGGTTCGAACAAATGATAGATCTTCTTCCTCAGAACTGTATAATAGTAATGGATAATGCAAGTTATCACTCGAGACTTACAGAAAAAATGCCCACATCCAAGTGGTTAAAAAAAGATTTACAGAATTGGCTAAATTCAAAGAATATTAAGTTCCATCCCGGTTCTGTGAGAAGAGAACTGTATCATTTGTGTTCCCTTCATAAAGAGAAATTAAAAAAATATGAAATTGATGAAATTGCAAAAAATCGTGGGATGACGGTGGTTAGATCACCACCATATCATTGCGAAGTAAACCCGATTGAACTGATATGGGCACAGATAAAGGGAGAAGTTTCAAGAAAAAATAATTATTTTAAAATGAGTGATGTTAAACAGTTGTTTTTGGAGGCTGTAAATAATGTGATGCCTGAAAACTGGGAAAAGGCAGTAAATCATACGATTAAAGAAGAAGAGAAAATGTGGAAGTTGGACAATATTACTGATGAAATGATCGAGCCACTCATTGTAAATATTGGGTGCGACAGTTCATCTTCTGATTTCGATTCTGATTTGGATTTGTAGGTAAGAAGTAGTTTTTATATTAAAATTATTATTTATGAACGTAACGTTGTTTAAAAGTCAAAGTTTAAACCCTTATACCTACATAACCCGTTTGACACAATGTTCTTAACATACCTTGTGGAAAAATAAAATATTTTAGAAAAAATTGCACTTTTTTACCTTCAGCTGCTTAGAAGTTATAAGCAGGTTAATTAGGTGAAAATATAAGTGTACACCCGATATATTTATTATATTTATACAAAGGTTATTTCATACGAAAATACTCGAGGTATAACTTCACAAAATATTTTAACTGTCTACTAAAAGAAGTCGTACGCCTATGGATTACGAACGCTTTATTATTTTAATACTCCCTCATACATAAAAATAGACTATAACAATTAATATAATAATATTCTCTTAGTTATTATATTCGCAGACTTATCTGAGTACACATTACTTTGAATTTATCTATTCAGTTCTTTGCTATATTTTAAGTAAATGCCTTAAATCTGTTAGTAAAAATCTTTTATGGGCTTTCAATGTTAAATTTTGCTATGTGAAATTTCATAGTTTCTTTTACAATTAATATGCTACAACTTGTTTAAAACATTGTTTTAGAATCGCATTCTGTCCTGTGATTACTCAAAATATGATAAGTAGTGATTTTATTCACATTAATAAGATTATCTGTTTCTTTTTATTTCTTCGTGTTAGATATTAAATTTTGTATTCTCTTTTTGAGCTATTTGAATTAGTTAACCGTTACAACATACGAGAAAAGCTAGGTTCACTTGATGAAGAGTTGTCTCTAAGGAGTAGGCAGATTGATAATGGCTTCTAAATAGATGCCGAAACGTCGAGAAATTTCAATTTTCCAACCCATTTTATACCGTGAATCTATCTTCGAATATATTCTTCCGGAATTTTTCGTCGTTGATCATTTATCTTTTATTTACAAAATTCACAGACCCGATCCTGTTCGGAAATTACTTTAAGCTACCCTTTGATGTATTAGGCTGATATCCATCAGTGAAAAACCATACATTAGAAGAAACTTTTGATGGATTATACACCATAAAAGTCCGCGCCACCGTTCACCGAAGCGGCGGTAATTTTTTTTTAAGTTTAACTTTGACAGCGTTACGTAGAACCATTTTGAGTTCGTAATTTTCAGTCTAACGCTTTGATGGACAAATCATCGGATTAATTATATGCAGCTCGATTGAAAAGTGGCAGGAGGAGAAGGCGAAGGGCTTGCATTTTAATTGCAGATGAGTTTTCAAGTGCTGATCAATCACTAGTTCTTGATGGGTTAGGGTAAACAATCTAATTTTTTTAAGGGATGCTTATAGTGTTTTATTTCGTAGATTAATTTTAGTGAATATTAAGTGGAACATATACTTATTGAGCGTAATTTGTGAATTTTTTAAAAGAATCTCAAGTATTCGAAAACTGTTTTTTTAATTATTTTCATACTTTCTTACAGCCCCCCTGAGCAATATAATTCTCCCAAAATGAGGTTTTGAATCAGCATCAGTTACTGAAAGATTATCTCTCCCTCCAATTTATAAATGCAGCGGGAAAGTGTCACATTGGTCACAACCCATATTATTCTCTAGAACACCTTACTGACATATAATCTTTTACCGATATGCCGACATACGTCTGACTTAGCATTCAAGGACACGGTAATAAAAATCGCACCTGAACCGGGCACACGTCACGTTCATCAGGCGCTTTTTCAGTACTCGCTGAAAAATCCATTACGCTTATGAAAAAAATTACACAAAATGTGCGGGTATCAATTTTCATATTCATTCGTCTATGTAGGTCGGACTTACGGGTTAATAATCAGGACCGTAGTACTGTACAACAAATATTAAAATCATTTAACAAATAATTATTTATTTATTAAATTTTCCCTACTAGGCGTAGTTTCCTTAACGTTTGTTATGATATACAGGGTGTAACAAAAAGGTAGATCATAAATTGAACCACATACTCTGGGGTCAAAAATATCTCGATTGAATTTAACTTATCTTAATGTAAATGTGCACACAAAAAAAGTTACAGCCCTTGGAAAGTACAAAATGAAAATCGATTTTTTCCAATATTTCATGAACTGTTTAACATTTTGTAATGAAAATGGATAAATGGCGTTCTTATCGTAAGAGCATGTTTTTCATATAAAACCACGAAATCTGTACAGCCCATAAAAATTCCAGGGGGGTTTTAAACCTCTAAAACCCCCCTCATTTTTGAAATTTTTTTTCCTCTTAGCATTTTTACGAACAGTCAGTTTTTATCGAGATAAGGCATTTTTTTTATTATCCTTTAATTCTTTAGTTGGCTGTTCAACAACCATTCAAGAATTACTAGACGAAGATTATCCTAAAAGAATGGTATTTTGCGACTGGTTCTTAATGTAAAACAATCGAAATATCAATTTTATTAATCATATTTTGTTTCAATAGAAATGGCATTACGAATCACCATAGGCCGAAAGAAAATCTTCATTACCAAAGGACTTTTAAAGTGAATGTTTGGGCAGGTAGGTTTTTCTTTTTAAAATGGTGGCATGAAAATGGAGGCCATTTCGAACATTTATTATAGTAAATGCTACACATTTGTACATATTTTTTATACCTGCGATTCCTGCGAATAACAGGAATAATAATTTACTTTTTGTTACTTAAAATTTTTGAAGGATAATGAAAAAGAGACCACCTCTCGATAAAAACTGGTTTTTCGAAAAGTGCTAAGAGGCAAAAAAATGTCAAAAATGATGTATTAAACCAATGGTGTTACAATACTAATTTAATTGTAACACATAGAAAAGTTTGGGGGGTTTTAGGGGTTCAAAACCCCCCTAAAATTTTTATGGGCTGTACAGATTTCGTGGTTTTATATGAAAAAGATGCTCTTACGATAAGAAAGCCATTTATCCATTTCCATTACAAAATGTTAAACACTTCATGAAATATTGGAAAAAATCGATTTTCATTTTGTACTTTCCAAGGGCTGTAACTTTTTTTGTGTGCACATTTACATTAAGTTATGTTCAATCGAGTTATTTTTGACACCAGAATATGTGGTTCAATTTATGACCTACCTTTTTGTTACACCCTGTATCATATGGGTATAGTAGGGCAAGCATTGGAGTGGTGTGTTGATTATCTAAAAAACAGAAAGCAAAGTATAAAGTGAATAACATCCTATCAGAGGAAATTAACTATATTAGAGGTGTTCCACAGGGAAGCATATTAGGCCGTCTGTTATTCTTAGTTTACATCAATGATATTGTTGATTTCAAGGGCCAATGTGTCATTCATCTATTTGCTGACGATGCCCTTATATATTTTTCTTGCAAGAATTTAGATAAATTAATACAAGTTGTTAATGAAACACTATAAATTATTTACAAATCGTGTTGCAATAATCTATTAAAAATCAATACAAATAAAACAAAATATATGCTGGTAAGTAAACTATATATGTAACCAATTTGTCGATAACATCACAATTGCTGGAAATTCTTTACAGTTTATAGAATAATTCAAGTACTTAGGAATAATAATTGACAAACAAATGAAGTTTAAGTTACATTTTCTATTTAGAAGTTCAGTTTGCCTATCACAGTGGACTAAATGTATCATATATAACACTACAATACTCTTTTTTTTTTGACTAAATCAAAACAAGTTGAACCGAATACAAAAATTGCGGAATAGACCAATGTGAATAATATTATTTTTTCAAAATATACTTCCATTAATTTAATGCTTCACACTTTGAGGTGGATGCAAATCAGAAATTTTCTACTACGGAATGTATTATTTTTTATTCATAAAATCAAATATGGTTTACTTCCGATTTACCTACAGGAGAAGCTTGATTATCACAATTATCAAACACGGAACAGAAATAACTTTTATATTGAAACTGTTAACTATTAAAATTTCAACACAGAATTCACTATTTTTTGAAGGTCTAGATCAATCTAACTCTCTTCCAGAGAGAATTAAATCTATAAATTCTGTAACATTTAAAATTCAAGTCACAGAATATTTAATGAACGAATATTTTCTCCATGAACAATATAATCTGTAGAATTATTTAGTTTTGTATGTATTCTTTATTATTTTAACTCGTATTTTTTTTTATAAACTGTATATTTGTTATAATATTATTAAAAAAAAAGAGCTAAATAAAGGAATTAATAATTAAAATTTGTAATCTTAAGGGTTTGCTATAATATATATTTAATAATAATACAAGAATTTTTGCATTACGCTAAAATAAAAATTAATACATTTGACCAACTTTATAATCCAAAAAAATATTTTTCTCTGTGGTTGTTAATCGCCTTTTTTAAATCCTTTTTAGCCATGATGTTTTTGCATATAAATTCACAGTTTAAAGCTGCATGACCTCTTTTTCTCTTTGCCTTTGGATACCATTCTGTTACTTTTATAGGACCCCTACCTTCCAGCATATGCTAGAGATGTCCATACGTACACAGTGCAAGTTTTTAGTAGTTTTTTACCACTGTGGATATATCGTCATATGTATTTAATGAGCTTAAATTCGTCCCTGAATATTTCTATGTATTACAGCTTTTAATATCCTGGTCGCCTACTTACAGTGAACTAGTATTCATATTCTCTTATCATCTTCCTCTTTAGCAAATATTGCTTAATGTCATATTTTTTATGGCAAATAAATATTACCTACTGTTCTACGTTTATGTGCAATCGCTACTAGTATTAAATAAATTAAGTAACATAGTGCTGTAATTATTTGTAAAAGCGAAATCTGACATGTCGGAACCTTATTTATCGAACTCAAAACCAATAAAAGCTAATGAGTAATTTGACTCGAAAACTATATTTTCTGTGTATTTATTTATTTATTTATTCAATAAATACAATGAAAAAGCAAATCCTCCGCGTATAAGTTACTTTACAGGTATGAGAAAATCCAGAAAAAACACGCTGGAACTTATTGTTTAAAGCCAATCGAAATTTTCTAAATACCTTCCTGGGGAAAGTTAATTGCAAACAATACGGCTCGTACTTGGTTTGTACCTAATCATAACCACGACATGAATTTGATGGTTGAACCGATTTGCGTTCATTGTTTCAAGCACGTACCTATAAAAAAACTTGTAAGAAAATATTTCGGTGGCGATTTTTTCTAGCTTAGTTTGGTCTACATCTAACAACCCATAGAAAAATTGTAAGGTCAATGTGTAATAAAATCAGAAGGCAACGAAGTGACCACCCAGAAGGTTAGTGTGTACGCAAGAAAAGGATAGGGTATGTTTATAGTAATTAGTATTAATAATCAAGATTGAAAAATCAATTTGTCAGAAATTGTTTCAAGCATAAATTGCACTTACATCCTTTATCTACTGGCATCTTATAATAGCATATTATGGATGTTGTATTGTAATAAGAAGGTCTTTATGGATCTAGTACCATAAGATAAACGTAATATATTATAACTCATGATATTTCGACTTGCTTGATTGACACATTCATCCGTACACCCACACGCACCCTCTAAGAAGGGATTTTTTAACATATTTAACTATAAACGAGGTAAAATAGAGTTTAGACAAGTAAAAAAAAATATTTTTAATATTGGTTTCGGTAAATATACTTTAAAAAATTATAACTGGTATTTATTTACCTTTTTTTTAACTGGTGCATTAAGATATAACACCTGAAATATTCTATGCCCAGTACAAGCTGCTGGATTTAAAAATAATAAACAAAAAATATACGTTTGGGGTGTTAAAGTTTATTTGGAATAAAACTGGAGTATTCTCCCTCTACAGGGGCTTCTAGATCACTCAGAGTTATTTTAATATGATCCAATTTTTTTTTTCTTATATTTTGTTATTATGAATAATTTTAGACCCTTTAAGCAGCAATTTTATTTTTTCAAAGACCTATTTTTTTTGACATGCGACAAAAACTGTATTATTATTGAAGTATTTTATTGTTTTTCCATTAGAGAGATGTTATTTATGTCTATTACATAATATATCTCTTATTTTTCTTTTATAAAATTTGTTTTTTATCTCTTTTAAGATTTCTAATAATAATAATATGGTACATTCAATATATGTTTTCTTTCAAAAGCTATTTTTAACGGATATTTAAAAACGTTTAACGTAGAATTCAATACAAAATAAAAATAATTCATTGTAAAGTTATATTCCTGTTTTGCCGCTGATTTTATCTTTGGCTGGATTGGTAAGAAATCGACAAGAACTTGCTCACATTTGCCGCTTATACTAATCAGAAGATTTTATCAAACATTACGTATGTGGTATGACGGTCGTCTTGTCATATTTCAGAAATTGCGCTGTTTTTTAATGCAAGAAAACACATTTCGGAATTTCATGAAAAAGATGAACATAAAACATATTTACGATGGTTGCACTAGATATTCTTAACGGAACGTTTAGACGAGGTTTAATTTCAAAATTATTGGTATACTAAAAGAGTTTTTTTGTCCTAATTGTTCATCTTTGGCATATTCTGGTACTGATCAGTCTGCAGTGAATAGAAGATGTTTGTTTTTTCAATTGCAACGCCCTGTATCTCTAAAATTGAGGCTCTTAGGTCTTGCATCTATAATTCAAACTTAATTTATTATTCCATCCCTAACGAAATTGACACTTTTTTAAACACCCTGTATAGATAAATTAAAAAAGTTATTTTTTTTATCTAATATAGAAAACCTTTTTCGCAGGAAAATGCCAGAATGGTATTTGACAAGACTATTTCATGAGTGACAGATTATTCTGCATACATATAGCTTACAAAACATACTACCTATTATATATGCAAAACAGGTAATTTATTTAATCACAAAATACTACAAACTTAATCATTTTTGATACAATTAAAATATAAATTGTAATTTTGGTACACAGTAGGAGTATTGTTTGAAATCTTTGTTAATTCATTGATAACGTTGGGTGTAGGTAAATCATTAATGTTGTTGATGGGCCCAGCAGTAGAGTGAGAAGCTCGAGGAGTGGCTGCAGGATCTTCTGTTTTCTATTTTTTAGCTGGAGGTTCTGAAGCGTCACTTCTAAGGGTGTTTATGAAGTTGGACTGCTCATTATCCATCCAGAAAAGGCTTAATTGAATTGGCTGAACTGTAATTTTAATTAGTTTAGCCAGGTTACTGACAGCTGTCGACCGCATAGAGTGATTTGTTATTTTTATTTCTTTTGTATTTAATCCTGCCTTCTCTGCTGCTTCTTTAGTCCATTTCGAAAGTTCGTTTTTTCCCACTAGAGTGTGTTTGTACCATCCAATTGATTGTTCTTTGTTCCATGATGGGTTTACTGTTAAGAATAATCTATCAGTTGTTATTCTAGATGAACGTTTAACCATTAGAGTTTTAAAAAGACGGACTGGACAAAAGGTAAGGTTCTTCGTGTTGGGGTCCAGCCATTTACTATCGGCTATTTTTTTTCTCCGCTCTGGGCCGTTTTATTGGAGAGAGGATTATATTCTACTCTCCCTAAAAATCAGGATTTTTGAAAATCAGTTATTTTAAAAAATATGTAACTAAATTATCTACCATAGATAGTAGCACATCTAAAAATGTTATCTTATAGCGGATATAGCTATTGACTTGTACGAGTTTGGAATTTTATTTATTGGATTCTAAAAGCCTAACTGATAAAGCCGAAAGGCAGATACCGGTCTTAGGATGTCGAATCTGATAAATTAAAATTCCTTACTGGTTTACTAACTTTGTATTTAAAAATTTAATGTCAATACTCTCTTCTAACCATAGATGGTAGCACATCTAAAAATGTTATTCTCCTGTTTTAATCCCAGAATTATCCACTTCCTCTTCAAAATAATGAACTCTGCAATTGACTGCTTCTCCACCTCTCCAGGCAAATTCTACTGAAGCGATATGGTACAATTTTCGCTAGAGTCCCGCCGTAGTGTCTTCGTCCCATAATAAAACCATTACGTAATATTCTTCCAATTTTAATGAAGCAGAGCTCGATTTCCTTCGTTTCGCATTACGAGCTTCCCTACTAGACTTAAAGAGAATATCTTTAAATGGATCAAAAATTATTTTCCACTTCATAAAATACATCTCTTGCATTTTTTTGCAACGGTGTTTCACATTGTCTTCACAACTAGTTCTTTGTAATTTTCACCGTTTTATTTCTTCATATTCCACGTCCAATCTTTCAGGATTAGGTTTAGTTCCAAAAGCTCGTATTTCCTTGGCTTGCAGAATTTCGTAAACTGGTTTCATATTGACGTATGGGTTTTAACAGTATTGTACGGTACACTTTTCTCAATCGCCAGACCAATATTAGCCATAGAATCACTTCCAAAGCGACTCATTTTCACTACATAAGCTGACTAGCACTGTTAAAAACAATATTACAAAATTTATTAATAAAATCAGAATACTATATTCTGTAACAAGGTTGGAATGAGAATTCGACACGAGTGGAGGATTCCGAACCGCGAACGAATGCGAGCGTGAGGAACCACGAGTGTCGGATTTTCGTTCCAACAGAGTAACAGACTGTACTTTCTCCACGGGCACAGAAAGTAGAAATTAAATATAATAAAATGAAACCTCAATCTCTCAACATTGTGTAGGTAGTATTTTTATATTCAAGCTTGGATTTTTGCGGTAGCAAATTTTGAGTTATATTATCGGCAATTTTTTTATTTCTGGAGGAGTATTTTCAAATTCTACATCTGAATCGTTTGATTTTCTTCTCCTTTTTAATAAATTAAAAGTTTTTAAAAACCAATATTAAGACCACGTCAACTAATACTGACAGTTAACTTGACATTCATGGCAAACCTTACTGCTGTAAACAATCACGGAATACAGATTCTAGCTCTAGAGATAGAATGTAATACATATAAAATACATAAGAGACAAAAGTTTCAGAATTTTCTTTCAATCTCAAGAGCGAGAATGTTTCTTTTCTGTTATTATAAGTGGTTTCAGAATAACTACATTCAGTAGTGGCCGTGGAGAAAAATTGTTTAGCGTCGTTTTCTGGTGTCCTAAGAGACCATAATTACTTTAATAATTTTTGGTGACAACCGCTGTCAAGTTTTGCCGCGGGTAAACTAGAATAAACTACTGACAGGAGCTGTCATACAGCTTTTTCGTATATTGTAATTCAAAATTGCGCGTTTGTGATTGGTGGAAATTAAGACGAGTGAAATAGTCTACTAAAAATTACAATTCACGCACAATTAATTTTTCCGAAAATTTCTCTAATAAAATAAAAAAATTCAGAGTATAATCTCAGTAAAGTAAATTTGTTTATTTTTTAATTTTAATAAAGCTTCTCATGACGATAAAAATCTCGTTATTGCCGATATTATAATATATTATGGAAATTAATCGGTATGTTACACAGGTAATACCTCAACAACGTTCCTGTAAGTGGAAAAATAATTGGGCCGTTACTAAATCTTACAAGCAAAGTACTTGATCGCAATATTATCAATATAAAACATGGCATGCTGCGGATAGACCGAGACTAAGATGACTACTGCTATAGATACAGAGTGATTCAACATTCAAGTGCGATTTACTTACAGACTAGGTATTGTTTCATGAAATAAAATACAAGGATAATTGTTAATAACGCCTCAAGTAACACAAGAATCTATTAAAAAGATTTATGTGCTAATATCAAAGTTAATAAGCATTTAAATCTGTCCACAAAAGCTTTTAGAAGTAGTAACCACAGCCCAACCGTTGCCAAAAGGAAGCGCGTGACTTGGCATAAAAGAGGATTTCATTCCGCTATTCTGTATAATGCTTCCAATGCTTATAATGCGCACGCGCAGGCTGAAGTTTTAGGTCAGATATTATTTAGCATTATGTGAGTGTAATCGAATATGTGTTACTTGAATCTTTGAATATTTAAACGAAAAACCGATATGACAGAGCGAAAATTGTACGGAGTATTATTAAAAAAAATAAAATTTAAGATTAAGTATTATCTAGTATCAAATACAAATTCAAAACTAAAAAAAAAACTGTTACAGATCTTAAAAAATACGCCTCAAGTCATCACTCAATGACAGAAGAAAATGAACGAAGAAACTGTTAATATACCATCATTATGATTTCGAGTACGCCCCTTACGCATTTGAAGACCAAAAAAATTGCAAAGTGTAGAATTCGGAAAGACTAAAACGACATTTAATTTCGGATTGTCTAGCCGGTACTGGCAAAACAGTCAATTATTTCCTTCTAGACGACAATTACTGCAGTTCTTAGATTACATATCTCGAGATTGTATTGAAGGGTTCGAGTTTTTAAGGTATTTCAAATGATATATATTTCTAATAAAACTGAATGGTTTCGAATTGTTTTCATTTTAGTGGATTGTGTTTTATATATTGCTCGTTAATGACTTTAGATGAGTGTTAGTTTTGTGAAGAATTCGGGATTATAACGTGTCATTATTTTCGGGTTTTTTCGGTCAAATCGTGGGAAAAATTTGACAGAGTGAATTTAATATCTGCGTTAAATTATTATATATATAATAGTAGTAAAACGTTCTTCAAGCGAAGAATATTTAAAGAACCCGGAAAGTCAGGTTGAGTGATATATTCCCTGAGCCATATTTCACAAAACAAAGAATATTGAAAGTTTGCCATTAATCAATAATTTTTTACAGAAGGAGTGTCATACTACTACTAGCAAGTTTAAATTGAACTCTGTGAATGCTGTAAAACAACTGAAGTAAAAAGTATAGAATTCCACGATTCCACGGTAAATCATATACGAATCATCGACAATGGCGTAAGAATCATTTTTGCAAAGGGTTTCATTTTGAATAAAGTGTCTTTTGAAAAAAATATTTTTTGCAGTTTCATTTTAGTGGAAACTTAACCTTGCGGAAGATACATGTTTAATATCTAACAAGATTTAATATTTCCAGAGAATCTGAATAGTTTAATACAGTAGCAAAGAAAGTGGTACTAGAAATTCACACAAGATGTGAAGACAGTGAGTGGTAAAAATTAAGGAAAAATAAATAATATGTTTGGTAAACATGGATGCTTACAAAGCGATGTCTATGTAAGCAAAAGCAACGATAAAAGAATGCACATACTGCGGGAAGGTGAATATTTGAAGCTAAACCAAATAACTTTGATAGAAAATCAAGTTTGCTACTAATCAAGAACAATAAAGTTTTTGGAAAAAAACTAAATATCTTAAAAGCATTTTACAAGGAATATGACGCTTAGAACCAGTAAAAATCACTGAGAACGAATTAGTTAGTTAGGAGAAACCAAAAAATCATAATTTTATACTTTTATTATACTTTTATTTATTTATACACGGGTAATACCCATTTGAAGTTTATACATTAGATAAGAATAAGTTACAAAAAGAATTTTTATATATAATATACAATAGTAAAAGTATTTATGTAGAATGTATTTTACATTTAAGAGAATATAGAGATGTATTAAAGAAGTCAAGAGTATTTTTGTTTCCATTGTCCATTAAACGGCACAGTGGAAGAATCTTACATAATTAGTTCTATGAAACGGAGTGGCAAATAATTCTGAGCTTCTGAAATTACGGGGTGGTACTCGAAAAGAAATCATAGACAGTAATTCAGGACATTTGATGAAATTATTGAGGATCTTATATAAGAACAGTATATCTATTGCATATCTTCGTTTATCCAATTCTTGAATGCGCATAAGTTGTCTTATTTGGGTAGCTGAGAAATGTTCTGACGGGATATGTAATTTAAAAGATATATATTTCAAGATCCGATTTTGCACTCTTTCTAAGGCAGTTATGTGGTTTTGATACATTGGACACCAAACAACTGCTGCGTATTCAAGAATTGGTCGAACTAGAGTGAGATACAAATATTTTAAGGAAGTCAAGTTCGTGAATTCATTGGTATGTCTACGAATAAATCCTATCATCTTGAATCCTCTATATTGAATATATTCATAATGTTTCCTGAAGTCCATCCTACTGTCCATGATTACTCCAAGATCCCGTATACTGTCTAATTTTTCCAAATATACTCCTACAATGTGTAAACGTGGATACAAAGCTGTTTCAAGTCTAGACAACACAAGATATTTACACTTGTTGATATTAAGAGCTAACTGCTTGACCTGACACCAATCATGTAATTTATCGAGATCATTTTGAATTTTATTAAAATCTTGGAGATTGCCAACTGCAAAATAGAGTCTAAGGTCATCAGCAAATAATAAAAATTTACAATTAACAAATACTTTCCCAATATCATTAATAAATATATTAAATAACACAGTGCCTAAATGGCTTCCTTGAGGTACACCAGAGGGGACTTGAATTTCTTTAGATAAACTGCCGTTAATTGTTACTACCTGTGACCTATTTGTTAAGTATGATGACAATCATTTCAACAATTTTCCAAGGATTCCAACCGCCCGTAGTTTATTACATAGAATTACGTGATTGACACTGTCAAATGCCTTGGAAAAATCAGTGTATACACCAACAACTTTATGTTTAGTTTCTAAGACTTCTAATACTTGCTGAGAAAAAATAAGCAGTTTAGTAGATGTTGACCTCCCTTGGCAGAACCCATGTTGCTGAGGAATAATAATTTGTCCTATCTTATTATTAGTTTTATCGTAAATAATATGCTCAAATAATTTAGATATAGAACTCATTATGCTGATAGGTCTATAATTTTTTATACTATTCTTAGCGCCATTTTTATGCACTGGTGTGATAAAGCAACATTTCCAAGATGACGGATAAATGCCAGCGACGCAACCATCTTGGAACGTGAATATTTTGAAAATTGACAAGCTTGATTTTACCCACATTATTCATTCAGTGAATAAAAATTATTTGGTAACCCACATACTCATATATAAGCACCGCCACTGTTTTCAAAACATGTCTGCTCGTTAAATCGAAGTGATCGGGTTAACCGTATACCGAGTATCCAATAAATAATAAGAATCAATTGACAATTGAAGCTCGCCTTGTCATAAGCATTATTTATTAACTGCCCGGTTTTATAATAATATTTTCGGTGACTTTGAGAGAATCTTTCGGATGACAGGATGTAATTTCATTTTCGCGTCAATTTTCGACGATCAATTTTTTTTTTCCGAGGAATAAACTAGTTTTTTAAAATGTTACTTGCACGTACTTATCGGTCAGATCGTTGTAGATATTTAAAGAATTACGCTTTAGAACACGCTATGTTTTGATATTATTGCGTGATGGAACTTATGTTTTCATTATACTCGTTATATCGTTGTTCTTGTGCTTACCTGTCTACTGAATTTTATTGAAATTGTCAGATTTTTAGTTTGTTTTTTCCTTTCTCAATACTGAAGAGTTTTGACCTAGCAAAAGTTGACTTATCGGATTATTTATTATTTGTGAAAAAATACCGTTTGATGATAAAACTCAATTCAATTTTTCTGTTCTTAAAAAAAATAACACCCATCGATGGGATCAGTAAAAATACCCGATTGTATCTATAAACCTTTCGTCTACCTGAAGCAAAGAAGAAAGATTTCTATAAAACTACCCCTAAACAAGGGTTGATAGAATTTTGTTTCGATCGTCTGAGGTTTTAGTTATTTATCCATTTATTTATAGATGGCATTGCTGTCGGTAACATCTGATATAATGGTATATACTTTTATAAATTTTTTCTATAATATACTCTTCAATATTTAAAAAATGTACTGATTTTACAATAAACTATAACTAACACAGGCAGTTATTTGATTAAGATAAAATTCTAAAACTCCACAAATACATAAATTCATAGTGGTTTTACTTTTAAAAAATGTTCTTTCTGGATAATAACTTTTTCATATTAAAATGTTTTAATTTGACGTTTTGACTTTTTTTTCTAATCTTACTTTTTAACGGTTTTACTATCCAAAAAGAAGAACATTTAAATACATAAATATCATAATTGTTGTACAACTCTATAAATCCGGTTTTATGACTTGTTTTTTAATATGACACACACATTAATGGTTGCATTTTGAATTGGTTTACTAATTAATTATTTGGAAGAAAACAAAGAGTAAAAATTCACAATAATATATCTGCTGAAAATGGTATTAACTCTCCGATCCACGAAGTGGTCTATCAGGCCAGGGGTACCGCTGAAAACGTTTTATTTTTAAACATAAATAATGCACATTGTCCATATTTTCAGTACCTTTCAGAAAAATGAACATCTTCATTTTACAATAATTTTTTCTTAAATTGTTTTATTTTTTCCAAAAAAAATTACATTGTCCTGATAGACCACCGTCGTTCGTTTATGTAAGTATTTTAGTGTATTCTGTGAGTCTGAAAAAACCTCGAAAAAAAAAGAGGGTGATTTTTGGCCGTTTGAGGGGTGGGGTCAAGTCGAAAATAATTTTAGATGCCGCCATCGCGTTCAACATGCTCGAAAACGAGGGGGAAGATATATTTTGGCAGTTTGAGGGGTGAGGTCAAGTCAAAAATAATTTTGGATAACGCCATCGTGTTCAGCATCCTCGAAAACCAGATGTTTTTGCACATTTTGCAAATGTTGGATATGTATGGATCACATCAGAGCCTGTTGTGAGGAATGTATTCAGCGAAATGCCTAAAAAAACTGCTGGTATGTTTGTACGACTGTACTTTCTGTATAGGAGTATTTTGCTGAATTCTTTGTGTTTTTTATTAGAGCTTTATTATTACTTTATCAGTTATTATAAACCAGAAATATTACTTTTGATTTTTGTAAGCTGTCAAAATTTTTATGTCAAATATATCACTTTTTTTTATTTATTTTTATTTAATACTAAGTAGGCATAAACAAAGAAAATTTTTGCATCAGGGGAAAGAAAATACCCTATAAACACAAATAAAAATATTCTATTTCAAAAATACCAATTAAAAGAATATTAAAATATGGCTTTTATTTTTGGTCCCAATAGACCACCGTCTTGCACTCTTGTTATTATTCAGACGTTGTGGAACGGAGTATTAACATTGGTGTACCCCAAGGTAGCGTCCTATAGGACCACTTTTACTTATTTTATATATAAATCATTTAAACCTCTTTGTTGTTGAACAAATTACCGATTTGTATAAAATCTAGTTCGTCAGTAAGAGTTTTTAAAATGAAAATAATGGAACATACCTATTCATAATTAATAATAATTGTAAATGTCTTTTAGATGTAATAATTTCTTTAACCCTCGAGCGGGCGCGCTTTTTAGAGTTACACGAGAAAGCGCGCCGCGGCAATTTGCCGCATTTGGTTTTTCATGTTTGTAGTATACAAATAACGAAGAAAATTTATTTTACTTAGTAAAATAAGACAAATATGCCATTCATAATCATTTTATTATAGTAAAAAAAATATACATTTCCAAAACAAACAATCTAGGTAAACTGAAAAAATTAGTAACAAATAAAACTTACACGACTGGGCGCGCTAGCGGCAATCTGCCGCAAACACGTTGAAAATTCGATCTGGTTTGGAACTTTAGCTTGTACCAACTGAACAGAAATATTATATTGCACCAGATGTGTCGATAAGCGGAGTCAATAACATAAACAAGGAATACCTAAATGCCCAGTTTCGAAGGAATCGTCACATTTTAATTATAACACAAAAAAAAAAGTTGCGGCAATAAAAAATTATGGTATCTATATTAAATATTTCTGTATATGTTGTTTTTCAAATTTTATATTTTTTTAAACTATAAATTTGAAATTATAAATTGTAATTTTTTTTAAAATATTTGATAATTCTAAATTTTAAGAGTTCTTTTTTTTTAATATTTCGAAATGTAGGTATATTAGGGTTACCTACTTCAATAAAGATATTTTTTAACAGTTTTAATGGTGTTTTTATATAAAGTAATGATAATAAGGGTGTTAAATGAGTAGATTTAAGAATGGCATTCTAACTACTAATACAGTAAAAAGTTTTGGCCGTTCAAAAGCAGCAAATTTCGTGTCACATCTATTTTTAACGTTTATAGATCCTTTTGGTCCTATTCCAAATTTTATTTCGTTCATAAATTGGTGTGAAGAGGGAGACTACAAATAAAATGGGACCGATCTCGATGTTATCACACCTAATAGCTTCTGTAACACCTCCAAATAATTAAGTTAATTTCTAACATAAAATTCCGCCTCCACACCCAAATAGAAAATTGCGTCGTAAAAGTACCGAATTCTTAATTTTCGGTATCGGATTAAAAAATCTTTGAAAGTTAACTGAAATTTTGAGATTTTGATGGGTTCATTAGAGTATAATTGAGGCTTATCTTCCATCAGATGTTAGAAGAAGGTTTATTTTTTAATTGAAGGATAATATTTTATGTATTTTATGTATTTTGTGGAAAATTAGGTGTATATTTCAAAAATCTACACTTTTAAATATTTTTTTATTTAATACTTTTGTACTTTGGATTAAAAAACTGCTATATTTATGGGTTGTCCAAAAATAATTAATTTTGGCATATTTTTTAGGATTAGATATAGTTTTTTCGTGAATTTCGACAACGTCAATCATATTTAATAAAAATTACCTCTTTGCGTATTCTTTTATTGGGATATTCTTATTTTTCTCTAAAAAAACAATATTATATATTTTTTTTTGCTTGAAAAAAATACATTTTGACATCGATTTTAAGTTTTAATGTAATTTTTACTTCTCTTTACTATTTTTTTTATACTACTTCACCGCTTCCTCCAGGAAATATTATTTTTTTTCATAAATTTCTTAAATATATAATATAATCAATTTTGTCACTAAAAATTACATCTAGTTACAAATTTTCACGATAATATATCACTTGTTGCCAACTTTGTGATCAAATTTATTATTTCCGAATCAAAATAATTAATTTTGCTATACGTAACTGTAAAATTTTCTAAAAAGTCTCTATAATGTTAACGACATGTGGAAGGCTTATAAAACTACTATCAAAACTACGTTCTACACCTTTCTATTTGCATTTCCTTGTTGCCAGTGATTGAGGGATCTTGTCATAAAGGATAACTGTTGTACTTAACACCTTGCTAAAGTGATCAACAGGTCCTAAAGAAATAATTCTTCCACCCACGCTATTATGTAAACAAGGGTCGCGTGGCACCTTCCACAAGTCGGTAACTGATGCCTTTTTCAAACATTTATTTTTCGCTCTTATCAGTTTTGGTTTACCAGCCCCGTCGGGAAGAGACACGGGACGTGCCAGAGACGGTTTTACCGCTAAATAGTTATCGTTATAAATTTTTTTTTGATAATTCCATAAATTAGAAAATTATATTTCAGTATTGAATAGATTAAGTACGGTCATGGATATCAGCGATCCTGGTACGTTAATAACACTATTATCATTATTACCTTTTGCAAAAATTGAAGGAACAAAGAAATTCATTTTAATCCTGAGACTTCTTCTCATTTCATATTTCATTATCGTACTCATACATTTCAAACCTATGTTAATTAAATAGTTATTCCTATAAATAGTAAATTTTTTCTAGAAATTATTCATGATTTTGTTGCCGCCCCCTTTTAAAACTCTCCCTGAAACCGTACCTGGATTTTGACAGATAGGTGTTGTAGCTTTTACTCGAAACGTTGCGTAATATTCTTGAAAATTTATACTCGCAGGATTATTTTTAAGTCGCAATCTAATCTGATATTTGCTTTAGTTTGGGTTATCTAGAGCAATGTTGAATTATATACAGGAAATGATACAGTGGTACAGTTTGTTTAATGGACATTTGTGTATTTGACCTTTTGATTTGATGAATTAAATATTAAAAATGATCAATATTTCGCAACGAGGAGACAATCGAGTTTCCAAACAAACTAAAACCTATTATAGAAGAAAAGAAACTAATTCCATCCCACCAGTTTGAATTTAGAGAAAACCATTCAACTATATATAGACAAAGTCCATAGAATAACTAATATCATCGAAAAAACCTTAGAAAAAAAAAGTTAGCTCTACTGTCTTTCTTGATGTAGCTTTCGATAGAGTTTGGCATGAAGGACTCAAACACAAAATGAATAGATTATTGCCAAAACAGTTCATTATTAGCATCCTATATATGAGAAAGATAGGATTAAACAGGAAGGAGCATACTCTAAAATTAAAGAAATTAAGGCAGGAGTACCACAAGGTACCACAAGTGTATTAGGGCCAGTCCTATACCTATTATACACTTGTGATATTCCTGAATTAGAGCAAAATACAGTTGCCACCTTTGCAGATGACACCGCTATCATGGCAGTAGGGAAAATAAACGAAGAAACAAGAAAACTACAAACATCATTAGATAGAATTAATAATTTGACCAATCGTTGGAGAATCAAATTGAATGAAAATAAATCGTTACATGTTAATTATACTAACAAAAACAATGAGTAGATACCAGTCAGAATAAATAATACCCAGATCCCTTATGCTAATTCAGCAAAGTCTCTAGGTATTACTACAGATGCGAGACTACTCTGGAAGGTCCATGTCAAAAAGAAACGTGAAGAACTCAACATAAAATTCAGAATAATGTATTGGCTGCTTGGAAGAAATTCTACCCTGTCATATATTTATTATGAAACCGGTATGGACATATGGTATCCAGCTTTGGGGCAAAGTCATTTACTCATAATACAGATATTCCAGAACAAAGCATTAAGGAGCATAGTCAACGCTCCCTGATACTGCAGATATAGTGAAAGAGACGGACACTGTTAACCAGACAATTAACAAATTTGCAAGAAGTCACGAACATCGACTCCACCAACACGAGAATGTCGAGGCTAGCCAGCTCCTGGACAACAGTGATCTAGTAAGAAGACTCAAGAGGAAGAAGCCCTTTGAGTTAGTGTAAGTGAAAGTGACAGAAAAAAGCAGAGCATAGTGCGCAGTAGTGAATCAAATACTATTAAACGAGCAAGGTTTGTATGTGTGTGTATGTGTATGTGTGTGTGTGTCCAGAGGATCTCGAAATCCACTCGTCAGAATTCAATGAAACTTTCAGGGTAGACTAATTCCTATCTAAATCGGCGAAAAATGTAGGTCTCATGTCTGTGAAAATTCGATCTTCCGAGATATTTACAAGAAAAGTTAAGCTTTTAGTTTTATTTCCTAGCAACGGCACATAATAATAACTTGTTTCTATAGTAATATATACTATAAAGGATAGATGAGTACAGTCAAAGTGGGGATATAACGTCACATTCCATAGGCGTACTTTGCAAAATAAGTTTCTATAATATAAATAAGGTCACAGCATATAAAATATATATACGCACTTCGTAGATTAAATTTTGAAGTTATATTATTTACAAAAAATTAAAATAAACTTTATGCATCCGACACTTTAACATTGAACGAATTAAATTTAACCAATAAATAACAAGGAGGATTATATGTTGGGATTAAATTAAATCTCTTGGCATTAAAAGTAACGCTTCAGTACTTACCTAAACTCAAAGATTAAAAAAAAAGTTAGTTCAAGAACTATCTATAAAAGTCACTGTCTTCACTAAAACTACTGGTATTACTATAATTGTCTTTTCTGAGGTTTATTATTATAGGTTCTATTAAATTATCCATTGATAGTGGATATACTTTTATACCTAAATGAATTTTCCACCTTTTTAACATGATCAATGCATTTTCCCCAATGTTCTCTATTTACATCTGAAACTGCCTTCAAAAACAAATTTCGCACATCAGGAAATTTAAATGTTTTATTGTTTTGAGAAACATAACCTTTTAATAATTGAGACCAGATCAGTTCAATGGAATTTAACTCTGCGTTGTTCGGAGGAAATCTGAGAATTTTAATTCCTTTTTCTCTGGCCATCTCATCCATAATATATTTTTCGAATTTGTTTTTATGTTGCCTTTATTACTAATAATTCTGCCTTCAAGGATTTAGGAGAACTGATAATATTTTTAGAATGAAGCCATTTTGAAATATATATTAATACAAAATTCTGAATCAATTAAAATACATACGATACGGCTATGAATAAATAAAGTATGACTTATCTGTCAAAAGAACAAATTTATTACAGTAAAAACCATGGAAACAAGAGTCTAGACAAAAACTATATTAGGCCGATCAGATGTATTAAAATTTAAATTTTAACTACAAATAAGCATTGAAGGATGAGGTAAAAATAAAATTTCTACCTCTTGAACCTGTACTACGTTCTGCAAATTAAATACTGCACTCCTTTCTTCTGTATAGTATAGTAGTAAAAAGGTTTGACTTTATTTAATTTCTGGCGTTTTAATCAGAAAAGAAAGAATTCAATTTTAAATTTGTCGCTTTATATAAAAAATGAAAGGTTCATTTGACGGACATAAATAATTTACTTGTCAAATGACAGCCATCTTATTAATTCAAAGTTGAAAATACAACGTTGCCAATTCAATTTCAGAAATCATGGGTTTAGGTAAATATTTATAGGAACGTTGAGTAACACTGTTAAAATGGACACCTGTCTTCCCTTCCCCGATAGTGTGAGACTACCCCTTACGGCTACTATTTTATTATGCGGACAGTTTTAATATTTAAGTTTTCATGATCAGAGAGAGAGAGAGAGAGAGAGAAAGAATTTTTGAAAAAATATGATATCAATATCTGCCACACCTCGAGAGTCTGGTCACAGGTTTTTGTGGAGGTTTTTACCCAAGTATGAATATCAGACCTCTAATTTTCCTTCACTGCAGATCAAAAAATAATAAAATCAATTCAACATAGAGTTTTTCTTATATAGTGATAAATAGAGTGAGCTGAGCGATCTTCTGTTGACGGGACGTGTGCCCTACACGCTGCTGTTGCACGTCCCGGAAACGGGGCCTGTCCACCGTGACAATTCGCGAAGATCAAGCGTCAGTAGAAGTTGCTCTAAAAGGGTGAAATCCCCAGAAACTAGGCAACTTTAATGCATTTAACTAACCTCTGTGACAAGCAGTTGATAAACGTCAACAACAGCTGCAGCCAATTGAAAATTAACACTGACAGTTTTTTTAATTTTCCCGCCTACTTTCAAGCCAATCGCCAATCAACTTTTTATTTATCTCCCTATCAGTAGTTCAAGTAGATGTCGCCCACTCCGTGATTTTCGCGAATTAATTAATAATTTGTCATGTTATAAATATACTTAAATTATATACTCATCGGGCTGCTTAAAAATGTAGATTTGAATATTAAGAGCGAAGCTCGGTGACCAGATATTATACGTTAAGTAAGGCGTAAAAAAATTATTAGAACCTAAGGTACAGTAGTGAGTAGACTTTAGTTATCCAATCTTCACGTATTAATTTAAGTTGGACAAAAATTACTCATTGATCGCTATGTGATCAGATTGTAATAGTAACAAATTCCCCGTAAGGGCTATTTTAATAAAAATAAATATAAGGACAAAACTGGAAAATGTTTACAATAAATGAAAGAAACATATGATTAATAAAAACATCTGAGCACCAAAAAGTTACTCTATAATAAACATAATCTACTTACAACTCGAGCTTAGTAGAGCTTCAAGAAACAAAACTAGAACAAAAAGAACCGGGTCAATATGAGGCCCATGAGGAACACTGTTTCAAGAGCAAAGAATGTCAATGGCCTTGGATAGTGCCAACTTATTCTTCTGAAGTAGTTATAAGGAAATTCTGGAATTCTGCTGGATTAGTTGTGTAATCTCTTCTATTTCTACAAAACAGTAGGCGACACCCCATCGTCTTCAAATATGATTTCAACACAGAAATAAGTATTGAAGTAAAGACCAAATACTTCCGGATAGACTCTTAAAAATAGAACAAATCTAGAAGATATAAGGAAGATAGAAAATGTGACTGATGATTTTGAAAGCAGAAATATTCTATGTATCCTTCAGACGTTGGACTTTTTCCATGCATTTTTAGAGTCTAAAACCATCCATTACAGGTACAGTTCCTCGTGTATTTTTGCCAACAGGAAAAATCCTCGTTACTTTATTTATTTTGATCCTAATAATAAATATTATCTGTCTAAAAGCACCTACTGGTATTTTTGTCCTCCAAAAATAGTATCACCAAAACTACTTTCAGATTCCAAGCTTTATTAACAAAAGTTATATAACCTAAACCTGATCCAAAATTTTGTCCTTTAGATAGATAAAAGTAAATGTAAAGTAAACATTAAAAAACTGTAAAAGATTTAACTTCAAAAAACGAGAACCTTTATAACAAAACGTTATATGAAGTGCTAATATTATTTCGCTTTCAACTGTACGCTCCCGACTTTTTTTTCATTAGTACCGGGACACTCTGTATCTACTTTTTAATTAATATTCATTCATGCAAACGGCTAGTGTTCTGTTACTTCATTTTTTGTGGCATACAGAAATATAATCTCTGATAAATCTTTTCCCACAAACACACGGTAGGTAGTACCATCTAATTAGGTACCTATACTATTGTTTCCTACTACCACAACGCTAGAAATGATGCTTGCTACCGTTACTGCTACCTTCCTTTACCCTTTTTATCAGTTAAATCCATTGTACATACGAAACAAAAAATAGTCCAACCCAGTGACCACGCACTAAAAACGGAACCACTCTAGATTATATGATATATTAACTGTAAATAATAGGTAAGTGCTATCCCTAATATCCTTTCAAAGAACCCAGTCTCTATTAATATGCCCATCGGTAATAATTAAGTATTTAAATGATATGATCTTCATCAATACGGTTTAGGATTTGAATTTTAGAGGGTAAATTATCTCCTCTTAGAGCCATTACTTCGATCTGATATTATAGAACACACTATATCAAATTTGGCAGCAGCGGGTTTATTTTTTGGCGATAGAAAGTTGATGACAGGGCCAATCTAATAAACCACAAGATGAAAGGAGTTTTAAAAATTGGTTTAAAATTAGCAATAGCTTTGGGTCATCATTAATATGAAGTGCGATATAATCGCACCATAGACGTATCAAAAAGTCAATGATTAACAAAGAAAAGTTTTGTTTTTGCATCTTTTATGTTTTCCAGCATCTATGGTAAGAAGAGAGTATTGACATTAAATTTTGACTGAATCTAGTCAAGATGTCACTCTCTTCTTTTTTATCCCTTTCAGAGATTAATACAAATGTTATGTTATAACGGATATAGCTATAGCTATAGCTTGACTTGTACGAGTTTGGAATTTTATGTATTGGATTCGAAAAGCCTAACTAATGAAGTCGAAAGACAGAAACCGGTCTTAGGATGTCGAATCTAATAAATTAAAATTCCTTACTGGTTTACTCATCTTTTATGTTGTTGAAGACTATCTTTAGTCCTGGTTTTGTCGCATTTGTTTTTAAGGTAGATGATTGGAAGGAAGTCCCTTCCAATTTTCTTGCAAATGCCAGAATAGGTTGAAGGCCAAGTTCCTGATGTTTATAAATATATCCTTCTAAAAATATTCCCCTGGTACGCCCGTGCATCCCAATTCTTATGGAAATAGGCCATTGGATTTCTTGCCGTAGATCCAAAAGTAATGTAATTAGGACTGAGGAAGAATATGGTTCGGGTTGAAATAAGATCAAGGCGGTTTGTGTGGCTTTTTTTCACACCTACCAAGTGAGAGATTGTAGATATACGAAAATCTTTAGACGACGTACTGCTTGAGGTAGATTATTATTGATTTTTTTTTCATACATTTTAGGGGAACACCCAGGTATTTTGTTGTAAAATAGTTGATGGCTTTAGGATACTAGGTAAACGTTGATAAAAATGCTGTAAGATTTAAAAAAAAATAATTTACCACAAGAATTTAAAAAACGGAGAATATTATTATAAAATCTTAAAAACACCATAACAGAAAAAGTTGTAGGTGTCAATCAGAGCGTTCAGCAAAATCGGTTTGTCTTTAAGTGTATTTTTTTGTTATTATAAAGATGCTTTATCAACACACTAAACTCAGATTTTCCCATTGTTTTGAAACTAAAACTACTGAAACTTGTAGAAGGTAAGTGCTTCCTAAAAATCATATGGCTTTGTCAATAGTGGCACCATCTATATGTCATCCTACCAAATTGACAAGGTACTCGCGAAAATTAAAAATAAGTAAATTATTTGCAGCTCCATAAACAAGTAAAAGAAAAATTAACTTGAACATTTTCAGAACACCATTTTTAATTGAATAGACAAACTCAATTTAAAATAATTTTAAACATTTCCATACCTAGTGTTTTACTTTAAAGTTACAAATGCAGGTGATACAAGTTTATTTCAGATAACGCCATGGTTACAGTAATTTTTGGAATATGACAATAACCCCTTTGACTTCATTAAATACACACGTTTATAATCTGTCACCACAGCTGTGTTTATTTCTACGTTTTGTGTATAATATATGCATGTTTGAAAAAATAGTTTTATATTTATATTTATATTGATAAACGGGGGAGTCTTATTGACACACTGCGCAAACATGTTTCTGTAATTTCGATTCCTTTACATCATTCATAATCATTATTATATGCGGTTACCAATTAAGACGTTTCCTGTACGATGACACGTAAATATGGGTCATGATGATCGGTATGATAATATAAAATAATAATAATATGTTTATTCAGAAAAAAAGTATAAAAATATAATATAAAGTAAACAATAGAAAAATACTTTTACATAGACAATTTAAAAAATTAAAAGGTGAATAAACAAATTTCCACAGAAGTAGTATAACTACTTTTGGTAAGTAGTAAGAGTATATACCACCCTGAAAAGGAGGAAAACTCCTATAGCAATGAATTAGGAAAATGAAATGTCCTAGAAAAATGTATTATATACCAAAAGATAATAAAAAAAAGCAAGAGTATGAAGTAAATGGTAAATAATAACTTTTAATATACGTGTCAACTTATTATTTTTTCTGATGAATTTATTGAAAAAGAAGTGGCCCTAAGACGGTTCCTGGAGGAACTCCAAATGTAAGTTTCTTTAATGTACTAAATGTATCGTTAATCTCTACACATTGTACTTGCTAAGAAGTTTACTGTGACATACTGTATCGAAGGCTTTAGAGAGGTCTAGGAATATACTTATAATAATTGGAATTTTTTAAGATTGTAAATTGCATCTTCTGTGGATTTGCCCTCTCTAAAGCCATATTGACAGTCTGATAGAATATTGTATTTACTTAAAAAATTACATAATCTAATTTTTATTAGCCTTTCAATTATTTTAGATATTAGAGATTAATATGATTTTCCATTTTAGTTTTATCTCCTATTTAAAAAGCGGCTTAATTTTATCTGTTTTAAGATTTAGGAAATTGATCAATAGTAAAACATTTATTTATGACGAAATTTAAATGTGCTGCTATTGCCATATACAAGGTATTTCAGAGAAAGGTAATCGCGCTAGAAATGGTATTTTGCTTAAATATAAAGCCTAGAGACTATTTTTATAATTTATTTTGTAGATATCTCAAATTTTTTTTAAAACTAAAATAATTTTATCAGTTAAAATTTTTTTATTTAGTTTTGTCTTACTTCTACTTAATTTACATCTCTATTCCAAATTTTAACTTAGATCTTTTTTGTAGATTTTTCTGAAATTTTTCTATTAAAAAAGAGTCTTTTTGGTTCAAAAAAAGTTTGTCTTTACTTTAGACTTTTCCAGATGTTACTTCTACTTAATTTACCGCTCGGTGCCAAATTTCAATTTTCTAACTTTTTTGTTTGTATATTTATCTCAAATTTCTTTTAGCCTTGAAGAAGTGTTAATTATATACAAGAACCGTCAATTTCATTTATATCAGTTCCCTGGATTGCCCTTTAACCTAAGAATTATTATTTTGATTTTGTGCTTATTATTTTACACTCATAACTACATCTCTATAAAAAAACTCATAAATTATCATTATGTACCACGATTGATCCTCGGTACCTCTATACCGTTCTTCTATTGTAATAAGAGTGGTCAATCATCCACAGCCCATCTATTAGCAGCAAAAGTGGACCCGTGACGGACCGCGCGCGTTTACCAGCACCTGCCTAAGGTACCGCTCTCGTACCAACCGAATCGGTACCGCCTCATACTGAGTATCACGTGCGTCGCCAGATAGTACACTTCTGGTTGCCTAAGGCTCACTGTCGCGGAGAACAAATCGCCAAATAATGGCTTTTTAAAAGGTGTTTTATCTTAAAATATACGTATATGGGTCCGTTTTTGGATTGTTTACCATGAATGCTTTTGTCTTTGTTGTTTTTCTTGAACCCTTTTACTGTACGACTGGGAAAATACTGTTCTTGATTCATTGTATAATTAATTTTATTAAAAAATTATTACTTCTTCAATTATTTTTTATTGCTTGCCTCCAATGAAAGAATAACGGATCAAGGATCATATATTGAAATAAAAATTCATGTCGAAATTAATTGGTAAAATCAACTTTTGAAAGCATCATTTATGACCTCCTTTTCATTATCCGATTGCTATAAATATATCAGCAAAGTGTCAAGTTTGTTTCTGCAATTTGACTTATACATATTTATCCTGTTTCTTCTTTCCAAACTAAATTATCGTGTTACGTATTTTGTATCAGAGATGGTGTTGAATCCTGAATAACACAAGTACGGAGAATATAAAATGGTGTCCGCCTATAAGGATAAATCTAGTGAAAGGATTAGGATGAAAACAGTTTGAAAATGAAACTTAAGATGCATTTATAAAATATAATAAAAAAGCTACTGCACTTAAGGGTTATCTCGATTATTTCAGGTAGTAGGGCTCCTGTTATTGCGACAAGCTATGTTGGAGTTTGTTCTATTTTCGTTATTAATGTTGTAGTCCCCAGATGATAGCATCGTATGAGAACATGGGTCTGATGATGAAAATAAAATAAGAAATCAAAATTGTAATTTAAAAATAAATTTTGTACTTAGAATTATGAAAAACTAATAAAAAAACAATATTGAAAAGTTGTATTGAAGAAGTAACTTTTGAAATGTATTGACAAGTAGAAAAAGAAACTAGAACTTTCTAGGACAACCATATTTGGATTAAGGATATTTGAAAATTAATGGGACCCAACTGGGGAGACAGTAAGAAAGTTAAAAATATTAAAATCTGGGCGCCAATTGAATGAACCCCTCATGCATTTCAATGAGCCTTAAATATAAACTCTATTTAGTTTTAGTTTCTAGCAACGTGGGAGCTTCGCAGAAATGTTGTCCTGATAAACATCAGTTTATTTTTACATCTGCAGTTCTATATCTACTTCACCACACTTCTAAATAAATTAAATCAATCACGAAAATAACAGTATGTATTTTTATTTTAAATTTTGACCCGTGGACCAAGGAATTGATATTTAGAATTGGTTTTTGTTTCATCAAACTGAAAATAAGCATTTGAACCAACTTTAATAACTAAATTAAGAAAGAACAACAAATGGGGTAAGTTATCATCTTAACGTTTTTTTAATGGAAGACAAAACTCGTAAATCGTTTAGTAGAAGTCAAAAGTAACGTTTCCAATTTGTAGAAAACCGCATCATTTAAACCCCATAATTTTCTCAACATTTTTAAGGAATGGTCAATAATAAAAATTAGGTTATCCCTGTGAAATATAATTAGCGAACTTCCTACTAGAAAATAAATATTTCCGCAACGGTTTTTCGTTGTACTATAAACAAAGACAAAAATGTAAGAAATAAAAATACTAATTGTCTGGATTAAATCCGGTATTAAAGGACCATGCCTGGATTAGATCCGGCTCGAAGGACCATATCGAGATTAGACCAGAATTCTGCTGTTGCAGCCATAATCGCCTAGCAAGAAAAAAGTGGACTGTATAGTTAGGTTACCTGCATTTGCTACTTCCTGTTAATTGAAGAAGTGGAATAAAATATGACACTTAACAATCTCCATATATTAAGTTATGTCTGAAAAGGTAAACAACATGATGTCACTTTTCTCGTATTCCGGTATAAATAAAAAAAAATGAGGTAAACCTAACAACAAAAATTTTTCATTTTTAAACCAATTCCTATTTTAGTATTAACATCGACCCGAATCATTCTTTTGTGAGGGACAAACCAATTTTAGAATAGGGGTAAATCATGTCATGTCTAGATCTCGTTAGCCAAGCGTTATTACACCACTTATAGCCTCTAAATATCCTAATAAGCTTCATGTTTATTCATAAAAATGCCCACCTCACAATAGTCCAGACCCTGTCAAAAACCCATTTGATGTCATCATTAAATCAAAGTAGGCGCGGCACCGATTGATTACGAAATTAAAGGAGGCCGTGCTATGCTCGTTCGTGGGCTATTTTGGGCAGTTTTCGGTTTATTGGGAAAATTTAGTAGAGACCTGCCTTTGTTGTCAAAGTTAAGTAGATGCGCCAACGTTAGTATGTTGTCTCATTCGGTTAGAAAGAACATTTTTTATTGCTTAATTGGTTATTTATGATGCGGCATTCTTAATTAGGGATTAATTGGAAGCTACAGGGCGTTCTATAAGAGCTTGTTAAATTTAAACTTTTATACCCGTACCTTGCAACACATGATCTAAACAAAAAATTAGAAAACAAAACTTAACCTCGTATTTTGACAAAGAAATATATAATCTATTATCTTAAAGGGTTTCTGTAGATATTATTGGCACTAAGAATATATGCATCGCATGATGAATAATCATCAATCATTCAACGAGCTCATTCAATCTACTAATATAAATTATGCAAATTCTTCCAGAAGACAACTGGTCGGCTGTATAAGATCCAAAACATACTTTAAACGTCCAAAAACGAACGTCAAACACCAAAAGCGATCTTTAAACATTAAAAAGAATGTTAAACGTGAAATAATGAATGTTAAACGTCAACAATAAGGAAAATGTAACTATTGGTCCATGTTTTTTACTCCTGACGTTCGTTTTGTCCCTTTGCGAAGACCTACACCGACTAGTTGTATCCTGGCTACCTTCTGGAGACCTAGAAACCTGTTTTAGGTGTTGTAAATCTACTTTCACTGGCCTGTTGTAATTTTTTTCCCTATCAGAATCTTCATCGTGCGAATAAATAAGTAAGAAAATTTATATTGATCACCATACGTATTTTAGTCATTAAAAATTCCAAAAATGACCTTAACCTTATTCTTCCTAACAAAACGCGTGGTTTATTTTTTTTGTTTAAATTCACCTCAATATTCGCCAACTACCTGTTGATTGCACCAACTCACTCTTCTCCGAACATCGCTTTTCGATAATCTTTAAAGAATATTTCCGCTCTGACGCCCCCGCACTGATTTTGAGGATTTTTAGTATTCACTGTACGCTCCCCAGACCATAAAATCATTACCTAAGACTTTTGTAACAACAGATCACATGGTCCAGTAGATCCTGTTTACGGTCATCCCAGATATTCAGCTGTCTCTTGTACTTTTGCGGTTTTTTACTTCATCGAATCGAAAAAATGGTATTTTTTAAATCAATTCTTTATTGGAATTTTGACCTCTATAGTGTAAACGATCTGATTTAATTTTTATGGTTCTTATGGGAAGCTATGAAAAGCAACGTCGACTTCCAACATTAATTTTTCACAAAAATGGAACAAGCGAGAGTTACAAATAGTTCTAAAGAGGTTTGAGCGAACTTGGATCTCCATTCAAAAGATTGAAATTAAAACAAAATTTTGATAAAACAAATATATTGTTATGGTGTTAAAATTTTGAAATGTTGGGGGAACAGGGTTGTTATGGGATGTTTTGTTTATGGAGATTAGATTGTTATTAGTTTTTAAAAATGTCAGATAAGGATTGGTAGTGTCAGATAAATTGAAAAATAAAGGAATTTAAAAAGTAAGAAAAATCGTAGATTTATCAATACCATCTCAATTGGCGCCAACAACGTGGGCTCATAATTGAGTGAACCCAAAAGATGAAGGAAGATAATTATGGAATTGGAATAAGGATGGTATTAATGGAATTAAGAAGACTAAGGGAAGGAAGAGAACAAGACAAAGAAGATTTGGGAAAAATGATGGACAACAAAATTGGAAATATGGGAAAAATGATGAAAGAAGAAATAAAACAAGATAGCGAATGTTTTAAAAAAAATAGAAGAGTCAAAATTATACACTGAAAATAAAATAGAAGAGACGAAAAGGGAAATAAGAGTGGAGATGATAGCTAGAATAGAAGAAGTAGAGGTGCTACAAGAGATAAAATTAAAAGAAACTGAGAACAAGTTAAAGAAAGATATACAAGAAAACAAAAATAACATCATTTCAAGAATAGAGAAAATTGTAACTAAAATAGAAACAAATAAAGAAGAGGTTAGAAAAATTGAAAGAAAAACAATAAAAGAAATACAAATTTTAGAAGCTAAAATAAATAAAGATATAGAAGTAAACATAGGAATAGCAGAGGCCGAGAATAATAAAGTAAAAAAGGAATTAAAATTAGAAATCAGAAATATGCAGACAAAGATTGAAGAACAAAACTACAGGATGAAATAATAACATCGGAAATAAATGTGACAAAATGGAAAATACAAGAAATAGAAAAAAAATGTACCAAGAAAAGGAAGAATGCAAAAAACAACATAGAATTTATTCAAGGAATTTAAATAGAAATAAAATTAAAAAAAATTATCATAGATGGAAGATTAAATTAAAAAAATATTTTTGGTTATTGGGAAAAAATTAAAAAATAGTAATTTACGTAACAAATTCCGAAAGTGATATTTTACGGGAAGAGTAGGAAATTTCCAGGACGAGCCGTAGGCGAGTCCTGGAATCCTGCGAGTCCCGTGAAATCACTTTTGGATCGTTTTACGTATAATATTTTTTCTGCAGCCGTTTTGCATGTTAAAAAGGTTATCGATGGATAATAACGTATGAACTTTAGATATCTAGACAATTATATATAACAATCACTCTTATGAATACATTACTTACGCAATAATTCATAAGTATCCGCTTTAGCAGATTTACTAATCTCATGTGGAATCATTTCACTCTACTTATTTCCATTTTTTTGATTTGAAAAGCGAAAAAACACACGCCAATGTTACATGACAGGCGTTGTCAGAATAAAATACAAGTTTATGTTATTGTCAAAACCGCCTACTGATATCCAAAAAAATAGTTTTTAGATAATTTTCACGTTATAATTAAGTAATTATAACGTGAAAATAATTTGGGGGAATTGGTTATGATGTTAAAATTTTGAAATGTTTAAAATTGACAGGGTTGCTATGGGATGTTTGTATATGGAGATTAGATTGTTATTAGTGATAAAATGTCAGAAATGAAATTTTAAAATAAAGATTATAAAAGTTAAGAAAAAGCTATAGAATTTTGATTTTCTTCTCAATATATATAAAATATGCGAAGGCTATAATTATCAATAAAATATATATTTACTGCAAATGCATTTACTAAAAGTTCCATTTCATCGAGAAAAACTAGTTGTCTCCCATCTTCTGAAGATGGTAAGTTCTTCTTCTTCTAATGATAGGTAAGTTGTCTCCGATGACTAACAGGTACATCTCATCTTTTAATCCCGGTCAACTAATTACCTGTAATGTCGTCAATATTTCACAGGGATTTAATATTGCATTGAAGTGTTCAATAAACTATTTATAAATGCTGATAATTTATACAATATAACATGATTCTTGATTATTGGTATAATAAGGTTTTCAAATCGATTGGTATATCAGACAGAGAAGTTGCAGTTTGGAAAAATGTATTTATGTTAGGAAAATATTACAAAGTAAGCAGTTATTAGATAATCAAAATCAAAAACTGCAAGCAAAAGAATTGACTACGTTTGATTTTGTAAAAAATGTAACTGAGAGTACATAAAAATTAGTATGCAAGTATTTTTTAAAGTCTAGATTATAGATTCTACTATCACTTTAAGCTTCAATTTGAATATATAAAAATTAGTACTTTATGATTGTTTGATTCTTATACCTGAAACTTGGGAGATAATTAACCTATGACCTTTTTCAAACTGTAATTAAAATCATCATAGATTATAATGAATCTCCTAAATTGTTTTAGCCAATCTAGTTTTCCGTGTAAAACTTATTAAGTAATATAGATTGTTATTTTCAATAACACTAATATTGAACTGTCATATTTTTGTTAAAGCTCATTTTCTATACAGTTTTAGGAATAGAATGTGAATATAATTATACAAAACTTTTAAATTGAAAAAAGAATTTTTCTAGAATTCGGATATTTAAAATCGGTTTGGCCTTGGTCTAAGTGTGGCAGAGTTTATAATATTCTCTCTTCTGAATAATATTGTATGTTTCTAAAGGATAAAATTTTAATTTACTTCCACATTGTATACATATAAACCGGTCCTACCGCAATAACACAAATCTTAAACCACAAACCTAACAACTTAATACTTTCTTCACACCGTATTTTGGAATATTAACTCCTTAATATTCATGTCGAATCCAATAAATCATTTGACTCTTGTTCGCTACCGGTGATGAAGTGAGAAATCTCAAAGAGTTCATTTAAAAAGCATTAAGTTCTTCATAAAATCATAAACTCATTTCGGAAAAATAAATCCTCCATTAAGAGGATTACCATGAAGAAGCCATGAAGCGAGTACCATAAGGACATTTGTCTTGAAGCCCATTGACAATGATACTTGAATAAATTCGGAGGAATTCGTAAAAGAATAAGTGAATGGCTGGGTAAAGAATGAGATTTAATTGCATTGAGTGAAATAGGGGCGTGAGGTATCTATTCTTTCCAAGGTAAAAAGAATCAGAGGTAACACCTTGGTTCCATTCACAACTACAATGCTTTGTACATTCAGTAGAATGCGAATTTTTGGGTCTTTAAAATGTATTTGAGTAAGTTCAGATCCGGATTCAGGTTAAAGTCTAACTGAATGTCAACTTTTTTGAGCTTTGACACTGAATATAGACCAGGGCCAGTCATTTTTGTAACAAAAAAAGTCTTAGCAGTATGTGAATGGTTGGAAAGTTATAAGTAAATTAAGAAAAATCAGGACGACTGAGTAAAAGGTCCAGAAGGGGGTGGGATTAACTAAATATATGTTTTGAGGGTTGGTTATTGGTTTTTTAAGATTTGTGGCTGAAATGTACGTCCTATCGAAAAAAGTTTAATATAAAAGTTGTAGATTATTAAAAAATTAATCATTTTCCAACATAACCTCAAAATTATCGAGAAAAACGCAAAAAATCCGATAAGTAAGCTTTAATTTTTTGAAGCAAAATATTTATTTTTTGATTCTATACGAATTCGAGGTTTCAACGAAGAAAATGAGCACTGAAACAGTTAAAAAATTGAAAATTTATAAACCAACCTTTAAAATTGATTGATTAGGTTTTTTTTTTAAATTAAATTTGTATAAAATCATTGTTAGCAAATATTAAGAAATGGAAAGGTTAATAAACAAATAATATACAAGTGAAAAATAAAATAACTAAACCTTATTTTTCTAAACGTAACTTTTTTTTCTATAATAAATAATAAAAATTTTTTCCATATGATTTCAACTTACGTGGACACACTGTATATAAAAGGTATTAGGAGAAAATAAAAAGGAAGAAAGATGTAGACAAGCACAATCAAAGATTATCAGAAAAGGGATCTCTCAAAGTAAAAATATTAAAACAATAATAAAGATTGGAGAGGAAATGTAAAGAAAATAAATAAGTTTCAAATCTTGTTTATACGACCTTTTGAATGATGACTGCGGTGTTGTTTTTGGGATTAACGTTTCGCCAATTTATATTGACATCTTCAGGGCACTGTCAGATGAAAGTTGAGTTGTACATATAAACTGTCGAAACGAAAACCTGTTATGGTTCATCATCGTTCGTTTAAACGGAAAACTCTTCTTATGTAAGTGGAAATACTATTTTAATTTCTATTCAATGTCAGTCACTTTAACCAGGTTCAGTATTTGTTACTGAAAAAAATTAATAATAAGATCCAAGAAAAAAAAGATGAAATTGTTTTATATATCTATAACACCCCTTTCGCATCTTACAGTGCCCTGAAGCTGTCAAAATAAATTGAAGAAACGTTGGCTTTCAAGAAAATTTCTTTTCTTTAATCCAAGACCTAAATACCAAAAACAACATGTCGTATTAAATTTCTGATTACCCCTCTGTACTTGACCATTAGAATTGATGCTACCGATATTTTTCGGCGACCGCAAATGTGGTACCTTTCTGGTCAAATTTCAGGACATTTCATGTGGGTGATCGATACGCTTGGACACGCTAGTTATCAACAAAAATAATCGGAGTGCCGCGATTTTGTGCTTGTCACTTCTAATACCTTTAACACCGAGGCGATGAAGGATGCTTTTGTCGGATTGTTAGTTTATTTTGTAATCATTTTTATTAGTACAAAAAAAGGACTGAATGTTATAATTATTTGTTGTTTTATTATTATTGTTAACTACAACCTTGGTTGTTTTTCTTAACGTATACATTTTTCTTTATGATTTCGGCCGATATAGCTACATCTAATTTTTAAAGCATAACCTAGTCTATCTTTTTGAATATAGAGTCATAAAAACTCGCTAAAATTATACTCCCGGCTCATCCAATTTCATAAATTAAATTTAAATTAGTACGAGGCCGTCCACGAGTCCATGAGGTACGCCAAAAATCGAAAGTCCCGATCTCCATTTCACACAGGCCGCTTCATATCTCTTTCAGATAACTGATAATTGAAATTACCGAATCCCGGGCATAAAATTCTTCTGATCTTCTGCTCCTTCTTCGTCTTTGTTTCTTTTTTGGGTACCAGATTGATGTACGATATGACGAACGTTGGTAGCTTTATTATGGGGTCGGTTGTTTGATAGCAATATGGATAAAGTTTAATGTTTTGGTATCAAATAATTACATTTTAAAAATAAGAGTAGGTTTTAATCGCTTTTTGGACGGGTGTTATAAAATTTTGGGTAGCGCTTAATTTGGATTGGGATGGATAGAAGCAATTTACACTCACTCTAATATTTCGAAAAAGTAATTTTCTACGGCGTTTCTGCAAAGCTTCTTCAAAATATAGTTGATTCATCATGTGTATTTGTTATAGTTTTATGCTTCTCTAAGCAGTAGATCCTCGTATTTTTGCATTAAAAATGTTGCCAGAGTTTCAAGAAATTGGCCAAAAATCAAAAGAAATATATAGGACGGATAATTAGAAATAATTTTAAAAAAATACATTTTTTCAGAGATTTTTCTATGTCAGTAAGAATCTACAAACACCGACGCTTTTCTAGCTATCAATTCATAATAATAGTATCGGAGGTGTTTCTATTCTATCCTCAATTATTGTCAGAGCGACAATTTGGATTTTAGGAAGGGTTATCAACGAATGATGCAATTAAGATCTTGGTTTCCTCAATCTATAACTCGATTGATAAAACTGAACCAACAGCGGTACTGTTCCTAGACGTTTGATACTGTGAATCACTCATGCAGGGATACGGGGACTCCCATTAAAATTTTTCGAAGACTACTTAACTAACCGAAAACAAATAGTTAGGATAAATGGAGAACTCAGTGGGGAAAAAGTCATATCGGTTGGAGTTCCTCAAGGTACCGTACTGGGACCAATTCTGTTTAATCTATATATTAATGATATATTTTCTTTTAAATCTTCGGGCAAGGTAAACAAAAAAATATTAAAATAAATATTTCTTATATTAAAAATTAATGCAATAAACCAAAGTAGCGTAGTAACCATTATTTATTATAGGTCATCACTTGTCACCCCTGCTCAACCTCTATAGTCTTAAAGGGTTGTTACAGTGATGAAAATATTTTTATTTGGTGTTATGTATTATTGTTGTTTATTTAGTCAAAATTTTCTACTACTTTTTTATATATGTATACAATTCGTAAATTCTTTTCTAAATAAACGTTATTATTATTATTATTTTGTAGATTTACGAAAAACATTTCAGCCAAATACTTTATGGATTAATTACTCTACTTTAAAAAGTCAAAATAAACTTGGATTTAAATCAATATTTCGAGCTAACATCATTTTTTTATTTTTGATTTTATCTGATATGAAGCTTGTAGGAAAACTTTTGTTCCTAACAATGTTAGGAAAATAATTCTTAAGCATAAATTTACCACCTTGTAATCTTGAGGGTTGTTAATTGTCACAATGAACAAGAATTTTTTACCAGCCACCATTAATTATATATTTTTTACTAAAAATCAATAACTAAGACTCATGCCGACTTAAAAAAATGGATACCTAATTAACTAAACGTTCCAAATAATAACTAATAAGTGAATAATCACGAAAAAAAAATGCTTAGTTAATTATCCGAACCAGTCACAGATCCATTATCGGCGTTTCAACCCTTTGTAAGGTCAAAATTTAATAAAGGATCTTTGAGCTTCCTCTTAATGAATGCCTCCGAAAATCTCGGAACCCGATTAAGATTTTCGGAACAATGGAAGGGTTGCTTTATAGAAAAGGGATGATCAGTACATCCTTTTAATTTTGTTAGGGCAGACAATGCACCTATTACACGGTTATTTATAGAAGCTAATCATCAGATTGGGGTTTAATAAGGCTTCTAGAGAGATTCTTGTAGATTAAGGGTGGTTTTCTATCAAAATAAGGAAATTCATTAATCAAAATTACTATGTAATTCGAAAAAAATCGTTTATGAAATTAGATTATAATCTTTAGACGATTAGGTTAAATTACAAAAAAAAATACCAAAAACGGGAAATAAAAAATCCTATGAAACTACTTACGATTTACTTGAATCGCTGATTATAATTTAAATCGTTAAATTACAGTGATATTTTTTATTATGGTGCTAGTAAACACTATTATTCAATTTAGGTTAAATTTATATTTTTTTAATTCATAAAAGATATCCCAGTCATTAGAAAAACCCAAAAATATTTTTATTTTGAATTGAATATACCGTATATATAAATAACAAAAATAAGAGGCCTCAGAACAATACCTCGAGGGTCTTCACACTATCATCGTGTTCATTTAGTTTATGAGCGATAAAACGTCACAAAAACATGTTTTTTATAATTAATAGACTAAAACTTTTTGTGTTATTTTTCAATTATTAGTGATTATAAAAAGTTTATTAAGTCGAATCTAGAATGTTTAGTTAATTATTTTGTTTAGCATGAGTCTCAGTTCTTAATTTTAATGAGAAGAACAAATCTAATTAAATGAAGGAAGTTCTAAAAAAATCAGTTCATTGCACGTCCATTTAGTACAATATTTCCTAGACATCTCAATTTGTGTTATAGACAAGCCAAAAGAGTTTAAACAAAAGTTGCTACGAATTAAATAATACCAGTTGTAACAATTATTTTTGGATATACAGGGAGTTATATTTTTACAGAGGAGATATTTTTTTTATTGGAACACGATGTATTTTATTTCAGTAATATAATGATCTACTAATACTGTACCCAATACCAGCATAATTTTGAGTTATATTGCAAGTTATTAATTTTTTGTGAATTAAATACGTTTTAAAGTCACTAAAAGACGAAGTAAATAAAAATTCACGAAAATTGTAAGTAATTAGATATCCTGTGTACTCTTTTTATCGAATAATATCTAGTTGAGAATTCCATTGTACTTTGTAGCCGAAATCACAAGCATGTTCACATATTTTTGATTTTTTTAATTATTCTGGTGTTCATTGTCTTATATGAAAAGGTCTAGATGTTTCTCCTATATACAATTTATTACATTCTTTTGTATTCACGTAATAATTCAATGGTAAATTTTCTTTCAATATTTATTTTGACTGTACTACTAATAATACTTCAAAAATCTAAATCGCTCAACAAAATAAATGATAAAATTATTACTAACTAACGATAAAATCATCAACTATACTACCGACGAGCTCTGAAAAAAAAAGAAAACTACATATTATATCGATTGTAACCTCACGCCCAATGGGTGTCTTCTTTGTACGGAAAACAGCAAGTGTTCACTATTGTTCATTGAAAAATAAACCAAAAAAGTCTTTACACGCCAATTCTTACATTCGCTTCAAAGCAAACGAACCTCCCCTTTATCTGTTCCTAGAACTAACAACAGTAGAAGAATAATTACAGATAAGTGAAGGCACGACGCTTACAAAGGGCCATATTTCACACCTTAACTCGTGTCACCAAAACTGTTCTAACACAATTTTAATTGTCCTTCGGGGTATCTATTTGTTATTTGTTGTTACTTTCGGATTTTGGCTTGTGCCGAACTCGGCTTATCTCATTTCCTGTTGTATTTCGGACAATGTACTTCTGTTCTCATTGCTTTTTATTAGAGTTTACAGAGAAGTTAGGTTCAGACCCAGGCTAGTGTTGTTCACAAATTCTCTAAGGCAATGAACCAAATTGAAATGGCGTTGTGGTATATATTTAAAAAGATCTGTATTTAAATTTTGTTGTACAATCGTTTCTTCTTAAATTTGAATCTATTTTTGCCAGTAGAGCAGTTAGATTGGTTTATCTAAGGCGAAAATTTAAAAGATATAGAGCTCAAATCAATTGGTAAGATTAGTAAGTATCGATCTAATAGACAAGGACGTCTTTAAATGTTTCTAAAATCTGTTAAATAATAATACCACTAAATAATCCAACCCTGTCTTTTATCGAGCTGATAAGTCAGTTCTAGCACCGGTAATTACAGGTAAAATATATAAAATCATTAAGCTTAAGCGACAAGAAAATATGTTCCTAAAATTTATCGTTCACTTTATTATTACTCTGCACATTTGGATATTATGATTAAAGAGGCTCGATATTTATTCTTAAATGAAAATTCAACAGAAACTGAGTGGTTTTAGTAGCAAGTACCCAGAAGTCCAGACATTGTCTAAACAAAATCTGACAGACGCGTGCTGATATTTCACAGATTGTTTATACAATATCATGTTGGCATAGCAACCCTTTTGTAAGTAACAAGAACTGCAACAGAACAAAAACCAATCGGAAATCTAGAGTTCACCGTGAGCCAGAAGGCAAACTAAGACGTTTCAAATATTTAAAATGGCTTACAATAAAAAATTTCAAATATAATTCACCACATTTTAAAATCTTATATACCGCATTTATAAAAAAGATTATTGTCCCGCACAAATTTGACGAAAATCTTTAACAAAATATATTTTTATGTAAAAAATTACTACATTTGATCACGAAATTTGTTCATCAAGATGTTACTAGGGCAGTAGAAAAAAAGGGCATTGAAAGATATACAGGCTTATTGTGCAAATGCATTTAATAAGGTCGATCGTAGCATTCTGTTAAGCAAGTTTTGTATTTTCAGAAAGATCATACCAAATTAATCAAATCTTTTTGGATGTCACAATCGCGATGCAAAAAAATAGGATACCAAATTTTGTCCAGCTATTATTACCTACTATCTTACTGGGAGTGATATGATCGAAACTCGTGTTAAAGATACAGGCGATCTAAATTGAACTGGACTAAAACCACAGATTCCACAAAAGCTCAAAAACCAGCTGCCTTGATGAATTTTTAACAATTGTAAAATCGGACCACCTTAGATTTTAGATAACCCCTAATGACAACTCATTTGGAAAGGTTTGTCGTGGTTTCTTGAGTATTTTATCCGAAAATTTCTACATTTGAGATTTCGTATAAAATATCAAAAACAGTAATAAATTACTTGTATTTTTAAATCAGAAATGGGACACAATATAAGGTAGTAGTATAACGATCACTGAAATATAGAATATGAATTATAAAAATGTTTTTTAAGTTTAAAAAAAATACTTTAACCTCATGAGTAGTTATGAAACGTACGATAGGTCCTATACCTGAAGAAAAACGGGTCCGCGCTGTTAATATAGGCACAATAAATCTCGTAAAATCTTTAATACCTCAGCCGCATTTTTTAAAATCCCATTGGTATTCATTACACACGAAATTTTTCAGCTTTTGCATGCCGAAAACGCAGTTATTCGCTTCCATAATGCTTCCAAATCATTAAAACATAATTTTCTTATGCAAATCTTTGACCCGTTTTTCGAAAATGAAGTCATTTTCTTACTAATGTCAACGATTTGTATTCAGCTTACTTTTTAATACTCGACCATTAATAAACATAACCTTTTAATATATTAAAATAATAAAATTTCGACAAGTCATCGACAAACTCGGAATTAATGATCGTTTTTTAATCTCGCTAAGAAAAGAAACGTCAACGTAAATCAATATTAATGAAGGAAGAAGAATATCTTCATTAAAAAACGTATCAATGTGCTAAAAGTCTGATTGGGTTAGTTTTTGATTTGAAATATGGTGGGATGTAGAAATTAATATAGCAGGAATAGTTTGCAAGATTAAGAAACGACTCTATTTATGTACGTGCTTTAAATCTTGTGAAAATCTTGCTAACGGCTAATTTTTTAATGTCTCTTTGGCAGACGTGATTAATATGACTAAAATATTTAGTATAGGATTAAAAGAATTATCAATTTGTTTGCCATTTTAATATTCCTATGTTCGATTATATACTAAATACACACTCTGTATATTCTTCATGAAAGCCTTGATGTATACACATGTATTTTAAATAAATATGGATACTTGCACATCGATTTAAAATATGGTTCTAATATTTTGCATTTTTCAACTATTTTTAGAATAATCTAGACTTACTCACTCAGAAAGAAACTTTCTTGTTACGTTCGGGTGTATTTATGACCCTGAAAAATATTCTTTATTTGATTCTTTTAGACAATATCAAATGTACCAGTAATTGCGCGTTTTATAACTCATATTCAACGGCTTAACTTATTGTTAGAAATTCTAATTCTTCTTCCGCTAAACAAGTGCGAGAAATATCAAACATTTTCTGATGAGAATGAACGTTACTGTCGCGTCAAAAGTATGACTGACGGACATTGTCATCAATAAATCAACAATGGAGCTAAAGATTAACCCCTTTTTGCACGTTAAACATTCGTATTGTTCTCCTGAGAATAAAATTCGGTTGCTTTAGCGGTACATTCAGAGATCGAAGAAAGGATCCAAATCTTTTCCGTGATCCTGTGTCAAAGACCTCAAAGCTGGTTTAATTGTGACGATAAAGAGATCCATTACAGTAACGAATTATTGGTAAACATTTAATTACTACTATATTTCTGGGGAAAATATCAATGTCATAGAAAATGAGAATGTAGAAAAGGTATAGAATACCTTGAAAGAAAAGTGCCACAACCTGGAAACTCAAACACTAGGGGACGACTAAACATGTGACAGTGTTGACACACTCTCAAACTTCGGAAATTTATTCTTCATCCCATCCCGATCAAAATTGTTCACGGACCCAACTTAATCCTATGTACAGATTTCGAGCTAGCGCGAGTTTAAAATGATTAGGGAGAACTCGATATATGGGCATTTATCGGCAAGTTAGGCGTTCATCTCTTTACGTTTATGGTTTATATGATGGATATATGTCATACACACCCAGATACACACACACGCACACATTTAGCGTCTTTTAGAAGATTTTATTTTGATTTCTAAACTATTACTTAAGAATTTATTACATTACATTACATTTTTCATTTTTCAATCACTTTTTTGTTACTATGACCATGTCCGACATGGGCGTTTCATTAACAGGGTTAAACGCAGCTAGTCACCTTGAAATAAATTAAAAAACTAAATAAATGTTCAATTGAGAAATATTTTTTATAAGAGAACGCTTAACAATTAATATGTCCAGCACAAACATTTTTTGGATTACTTCAAGAGCATACTGGTGAGTTTTGAGTGCTGCACCTCTCGCAATGATTCCATAACGAAGATGACTTTCTACCAATTCGAAGTATAACATTTTTAAATAACAGTTAACATTTTAAAGTCTATCCATTTTTTATTTCTAAAAAGTTTATCTTCACTTTCTGTTTTAGGTCTTCCCAATTATCTGCCCTATATGAAATAGCAGTATCATCTGCGAGGCCAATAACGTTTTCACTGGTTTTTAAAGAAAACAAGCAATTAATATATATGTTGAACTAAATAGGACCAAGTATGGATCCTCGCGGCACTCCATATTCAACAACTCTTGCACTGCTAAGTACATTATCTATTCTCACAGTCTGCTGTCGATTGGTGAGATACCTTTTAAAAAGATTTAAATAATTATTTCGTATACCAATATCTTCCAAGCACTGCAGGAGAAAAAAAAGTAAAGTTCGTGTGACGGGTGGTTCAGACCGCGACTACCGCTTTCTGCATGGCTTAATGACTACAGTTACATAGCCATGACCAACGGTTTATACGTACTCACCGAGCCATGGTGGGTTGCCGATATTATGAACCACTTGATTTTCTTGGGAATCGAACCCGGGTCGTCTCGTTGAGAAGTGTACATGCTAACGCTGAGCCATGGCACCCTCTACAGGATAAGATGATGACTAACCGTGTCAAATGCATTTGAAAGATCCAGAAATATATACAAACAGGGCTTGCTTTCATTAAGTGATTCACTTAGGTACTTGTGAAGTTAGGACACTAACGGCGTTTTGTGTGGATGTTTTCTATCTAAAACCAAACTGTTGTTTTGAGAGTATTTCATATTTGTTTAGGTATGAAACTAATCTATTTTTAATTAATTTTTCAAACTTTTTTGAGAAGTGGGTGATTAACCATATGTGTTGGTAATTGCTGATGTTGTTACATCTCCCTTTTTATGTAATAGAGTAACAATTGTTCTATACATTTAGATAGAGTATGTATAAATGGTTTTAAAAGATAATCACAGTTTAATTTAATTATTTCAGACTTTGTGTTATCTATTCCAACGATTTTCCCATTTTTTAAATCAGAATAGGTGCAATTAGGAATAGATCACATCATATTTTTGTGCGTGGGGTATTCCAAAGCAACGTTCAGTAACGTTGTCCCGATACATAATGTTGGTCTAGCAGTGGTCGGCGAAACCGTTGGTGGAGAGATGACGGAAAATCGTCAAGGTTTGACTTTATTTAATTTCGCCATAATAACCTACAAATTTTGACAACTACTGACACGCACATCTCTGGGTAAACGTTAAGAATATGGGGCCAGCTGGGATTTTCATGGAATTTTCACAGATGTTATAAAACATGATAAATTCAATATAGCGATAGAAGTTTTTGCGCGGTGACATTTTAAATTAAAAATGTAAATGTTTCTTATCATTATCAATTATTTATTATTATTATTTTATTATTTTATAAGGTATCATTAGCTGAAATTTAGATATGGCATTCGAGTTTATACGGTTGGTTTATATTTTGTAATACTAAGTAACAAGAAAGTAAAAAACGAGTTTGGGCAAGTAACAAAAATATAATTAAGTAGAATAATCCTTGGGTGAAATTATTGACGAAGAAAGCAATCGGATCCCACTTTAACGATGACTCGTTACAAACAAATAAAATTTTTGATAAAACAATTAACGAACGTTTTATTTAGATCCATGCCGAGGCGCTAAAATGTTGATGACGATTGTAAAATTTTAATAACTCCGGTTCATAAAAGGTAAAAGACATGAGTAGTAGAGAGATAAATCAGATAAAAATGTGAGAAACAGTAGAAGATTTCCATTTGTAATGCATTTTATGTTATCCTTAACTGCCGGAGATTTTGTATTTTATAGTTGATCATAAATTATCGAGGATTTACTTTCAGTAGCTACTATAAAAATTAATTTACTGTCGTAGTATTGTAAAATGTATCTATGAAGTTGTGATCATGGGAAAAAACTATTCTTTATCTTCTCCACTGATTTTAGTTTAAGCACTGAGAATGTAGAAGAATTATTTTTTTTAGATCTTGAAGCAGATTTACTTTTAAGTTTCCTTTCTTTTTAATAATTACAAATTATATTTGTATTTTTGTAAGTGACAACAGTAAGTAAGAAAGCCTGTAAATAGATGCAAGCCTAGCAAAAGCTGAGAGATGTATTAAATAAAATAATCAATTCAAAACACACTTCTGGAAGTGCGAAAATTCATATGTAGAAGACAGTGATGAGGTCAACAAAAAATAAGAAAATAGGATAAATATATGGACGAAAAAAATATTTTCAGGTAAAAAAGGATAATTTTGATTAACCTGGATAAGTTCGTAGGATGGTATATGCTTTAAAGTTGGCAATGCCATCTACCACTATTGATGGAGCATAAGAGGTTTTTGGCTTTTATCTGTTGATTAAATGAGACAGTTTGTGGAGGTGAAAGTGAGGTATCTATTGATCTTTTCTTGTTGTTTCCCTATTTCTTATCCACTCTGTCTCTCTAGCTAATTATTCTTCATCAGTGTGATATTCTATTTTATCTTTTTCCTCCACCTGTGGAGTAGGAGATAATTTCTTTAGCAGATCTGAGTGATTTTTTTGCATTTGTTATAATTGTTGTTGTATAGTATTTATTTTGTTTACTAAACAACTTTTTTCATATTCGGAAATTTTCCAAGTCCTGTATAGTGCTTGTTCATTTTGCGATCTCGCACTATTTTCCTGAAACAGTGCAATATTCTGTTGACCTCGATACACCATCGACACCCGAAACACAGGAGATTGCTGATGCATTGTCACACTTTATTTATTGCAACACGATAATTTACCGCCGAGTCATTGACCGCCGGGTATCACTCACGTAACATGATAGCCGAGTGTGCGTGTGTGTGTGTAGCTTTTTTGTGTTTATGAACTTTAACATTTTGACTTCAGATTTTGATAGAGCATCAAAAAGCAAGCTTAGGGAACACTTTCAAAAGGAGTTCCAAAATATGAAAATTTTGAAGTTTAAAATGACATTGAATTTAAAGTACATAGTGAATGACAATTTTGGTATAAAAGTGAGTAGGTGTGTTGATTAGAATAAGAACTGTCAATCTAAGATTTTATTAATATTACAATTTGTTCGATCTTTGGCAATGCTAGAAGAGCATTCTCAACTGGTTATAAAGTATTAACCTTCAAATGATACGTGTCAAAATTATATGACATTCTGACGTTTAGTTTACAAGTTATAGCGGTTTATGGACACTACTTTTTTAATTTTTAGACTGTTGGATCTTTTAAACAATCTGGAAAAATCTCAGATTTGATGAAATTATGAGGTACTTTAATGACTAATTTTCAGTTTGTTTTTTCTTATCAAGGAATACCTTACCTGTCCAGGTAAATTGAATTTCAATAGATAATTTTCGACTATTCTACCTGTTTAAAATTGTCCCTTTAAATACTTTTGAATTTAAGAATTCCAGGAAACCAACCCCAAAACTGTTTTGTGCAATTCAAGTGTGAAAAACGCAAAGAAATCCCAACAAAAGCCACAACTATAAAAGTCGCTTTAGACTTCCTCATCCATTGCTTATATTTGAAATATTACATCGCTCAAAACCTGTTTGTACTAATATGAACCTTATTGTATCCTTCCGTTGGTCCTTAAATTGATTGATGTGCGTCGACTCAGCAGGATACAATAGCTTATTAGATTTATTGACATTTAACTTCTATTTTCACATAACCTAACGAACTTTTTGATTGAAAAGTCTAAAGTTTAAATTGATTTTTTTGTCGGAAATGATTAAAGAACTATTTGTTTTATTTTTAATGTGACGTCTCACTAGAGTGGTTGATCTAGGAAATGCATAAATTTTTATAGGCATCTGTTGATTCGTAGGTCCTAGAAAAATTAACAACATTAATAATGCATAAAGATTTTTTGGTTTAATATAATGGAGATTTGTAGGATAATGGTTAGAAGAAGAAATTGTATAATATTTCAATTTTGGACGTCGAAAGTTCCGTTTTTCTGTCCATCATAGAAAATGTTGATTTTTATACATCAGAGAGACATTTTGGTATTTTCTAATTTTAAATTTCAGGACCATTTTAAATTTTAAATCAATGTTGATTTATGCTTCGAATGTAAACTTAATCTCCATAAAATTTAAAATTTTTCAGTAGCTACACTTCCTTGAAGAATTCTCGTAATATTTTCGGTTAATGCAGAACTAACTGAATGCAAAGTTTTTTCCAGAACACATTATACAAAATCAGTTTTTAATAAGTACGTAAATATTAGTACCTTTCCTTCAACAATGCCATTCACGTAATTACGTTCATGATTACTACTTTTAGAAGTTCCTGAAGTGACTTTAATAATCCGTTTAAGATAAAAGTCATCTGATTTATTCAAAATATAAAATTAGACCCAACTTTACTGATTGCTCGAATAACACATAATGCATATGAAATAAGAATTCGAAAAAGATAACCATAATAATCAGTGGCGTAGTCAAAAAAATAAATAACTGAATATCTATGATTCAGAAAAAACGATTTTTAGAGCTTATTTAAAAATATTTATAAAAGTATTACTAAATATTAATGTAGCGAAATAGTATATGGATTTGTATTTGACTTTATTTTTGAAAAAGAAACGTTGAGATTTGTATACAGTTGGAATCTATGTAAGGATTTCACTTTATTTCGAAAATTTTCATTTATTATTGTAATATTCATAACCTTAAATTTTTGGAATTAAGACTTCTTATCTTATCACTTTAAAAAAATAGACCTTAGAATCTAGCGTAAGGTCATATATCAGCTAATCGATTTTTATTTTATTTGTTTTTATTTTATAACTTTTTTAATACCTAATTCCTAGTTACTAACTGGTCAACTACTGGATTTAATAAGAGAAATGCCGAAAATAAACAATAAACTTACACAGGAGACATTTTTTGGATTTCTTCCTCTTTAAAAATTCCTACCCACGTCATTGACCACGATCGTCTCTGTCAGCTAAATTTCTATCAATTTGTAACGTAAAGTACCAAGTCATCATAAATAAAGGGTTGCTCGGCAATGAAATGTGAAAAATGTTTCAAAGCAATCGATGAATAGAACGATTAGGGCACAACTATTGTTAGTATTTCTGACATGTGGTCTGGTTCCACAGAAAAAGCAACTCAATCTAATGTTATTGGAATATTGGCAAAATAACGGGATAGAATTGCATTTGAGGAAGTGTCACTTTTGACGTACGAATACAATATGTGGAAACGTCTTAATACTTAATTTTGAGGCGTTGTACTGTGAAATAAGGTTATGTTGTGACATTTAAATCGAATACGATAATAATATGGGCTTAAAGGAGATTACTTACGCTTGTGGTCAAGGAAAATAAAAATTGAGGAAGCAAAATATTACTTTCAGAATAATAGAAGAAAATAACATTTACAATAGGGACAAAAATTGTGTGAACCAAAATATATGCCAATCCCCCAATGCTCAAAGCCATATCATGCGACGAAATAGTAAATAAAGTTTTTTGGATACTAATAATCAGTTTTTATCGTAAGTAATGTCATAAGGGCATCTAATTTTTCTGAAAAAAAATCCAAAAACACATTACTAAGTAACATTTTAACAAGAAGCATGAGCGCTGGTGGCAACAAAAATCAGAGTCGAAGACGAGGATTTTTGCACCTGCACGAATGCATTTTATCAAAAAAATATTTTCGATTTTTTTGATGGGTTTACTGTTAAGAATAATCTATCAGTTGTTATTCTAGATGAACGTTTAACCATTAGAATTTTAAAAAGACGGACTGGACCATTTTATTGAAGAGACGATTATAGTTCCACATTATCTTCACAACTAGTTCTTTGTAATTTTCACCGTTTTCTTTCTTCATATTCCACGCTCAATCTTTCAGGATTAGATTTAGTTTCTCTAAACTTGTAGTTTCCAAAAGCTCGTATTTCTTTGCCTTGCAGAATTTCGTAAACTGTTTCCATATTGACGTATGGGTTTTAACGGTATTGTACGGTACACTTTTCTCAATCGCCAGATCAATATTAGTCATAGAATCGCTTCCAAAGCGACTCATTTTCTCTACATAAGCTGACTAGCACTGTTTAAAAACAATATTACAAAATTTATTGACAATAAAATCAGAAAAATTGTTTAGCGTCGTTTTCTAGTGTCCTAGGAGACCATAATTACTTGTTATCAAAGGTATTGTAATTTTTGGTGCCAACAGATGTCAATTTTTGCCGCGGGTAACCTCGAAAAAATACTGGCAGGAGCTGTCATACAGTTTTTTCATCTGGAAACCATTTGTAATTCAAAATTGCGCGTTTGTGATTGGTGAAAATTAAGACGAGAGAAGTAATCATTAAAAAATCTTCTGAAACGTCTCTTAAACATTTTTGAAAATAATTTCTGCTAATTGTTTTTGACTCTTTTCAGTAATGGGTCTTCAGCAAATAATATTAAAATGTTCCCTTTAATGAAAACGCCATCTAAATAATAATTAATAACAAAACACGTTTGGAAAAAAATGCAAATCTATTGTACAAATTTACGCTGACTACAGGAGCTATTTTCCGCCAAAATTAATTATTTTTCGCACTAGGCTTCTGTCAAAATAAACATCTTCCTTAAATTCCAGCTGGTATAAAACGACAAAATCTTGCTCCGAAAACCACCCCCTGTGCTCTGACATCCTGCGTTTGTTCCAAATATTTTTAACACCATCGCACCGGGGAATCACCACATTTTGTCACTCTCTTTTGTTCCTACAATTGTCTAGCCTACTGTTATTACCCCGAAAATGGCCCAGTTTTCATTGACAATAAACAATTATGGATTTCTGTGGTGGCGTTATCTGTATCGGAGTATTTTTGTGTCAGAAAGTTGACATCTACATTTTTGGGTACGTGTTGTGTGTGGGTGGCATTAGTGGTTCTCAAAATGTATAGAATCGCCAATTTGATTGTAAATCTCATATAAATGCTCAGCCCCACGTTGTTAAGCTTATGACTTATTTTTAGAAGAGTGAAAATTTGGCTTGATGAATGGTTAGTCTCAAAATACGAGAATTTCTTCTTGTGCTGAAACGATTCTATGATTAAAAGATGGGAAAAAGTCATGGCTAACCATGGCCAATACCTTTATTATTAAGGTAAGTCATTTTGTGATTGAAATAAACGCTTAAATGTTTCGAAAACATCGACTTTATTAAGCGAAAGACCTATTAATTTATTTTTGTAATTTATAGTTTTTGGACAAAAATGTAATTCGGTAAAAAATTGCTGAGAGAATGAAAAAACTTATTTTTTTATGGTTTAATGTAGATTTTTCGTTCCTTTGACCAAATTATGCACACTTTTCGGTCAACCCTCGTGCTATTTGGTACCACAGGTAGACCACCAGGGCGTCACATGAAAGATACAAAAAACCGCAGTGGCCATAAAGTCTCTGTTTACTTCAGTCATTATTGTACTATTTGTATACATTTAAACCATTGTTGTGGCTTTTAAATATCCCTAAACTGCTGCTCTTTTGCAGTCCGTATGTGGCACGCTTTTAAGGTTCATTTTTGACTAAAATTTAAAATTTATTACGGATCTACATCATGCCCACCTGATTGACAATAGTTTTTTGATAGATAACCGAGCTTTTGAAATAGCATAAACGCTTTCATGTCAGTAAATTTTAGCCACTGTTATGTGGGGATTTTATTTATAAATGCACTAAACGTTTCTAAATATATTTTTCTTTATTTGGATTGGAGAAATCTATACAAAGAAATAATAGTTTGTACAGGTACCAAGACGGCATCAAAAATATATAATAAATTAATCCATTTCTGTAGTTCATGATTCATATTTGTTTTTTTTTTAATGTTCTTCTTTCTGTTTAATAAAAAAAGGGAAAGACAGAAATAAATTATTAATAACCTTATAACAAATCACTTGACTACTTAACTAACGATAATTTATTTACGCTGTCCATATCACACTAGGCAAAAAACAATACTAAAAAGCCCCACATCCTGCGGGTTATATCTTCACGTACATAAACTCACTTGATTGATTTTATTCGATCGTTATGTGTTAATAAAATGAGAAATATTGTTGTTTTGTTCATTAAATGGTGTGTGAAAGCCTTTGGAACCATAAATTGTGATACAACTCCTTTACTTTATTGTCTCATGAATCGAGAACGAACGTTTAAAATAAATTGAGGCATCCAATATTGACAGTCATAACCTGCGATCGAAATAAAAGAATAGTATAGATGAAATCGTTTTTGAAATAAGTGAATGAAGTTTTTATAAGGACCGTGAGTTTTACTTTTACGTAATAAGAATTTAAAATCGAAAAACAAATGTATGGATAGGTGATAAAGTTGCTGTTTTTGAATTGGGTCGCAAATTTTTTTATAGATGTTTATTTATTTTTTTATTTATTTATACATATAAGAATACAAACCAGTATTCACTGTTTACTAAACTAATACAAAATGTATAAATCCTTATTAATTGTTGCTTAACAATAAAAATAAGAAAAAAATATACAGGGTGCGCCAATTATTTCCACTCGATCTCTAGCACCGAAACTAAAAGAGATATCAACAAGATTTTTTGTAGGGTTAGACAGTGTCACTCGGACTCCAATTTTGAAATATTTTGATGTATACAGGGTGGCTAATTTTTGTGGAATGAAAATTAATTTGGTTTTTTTAAATTGAACACCCTGTATACGATTATGTCTTCTGATTCTACTTAATATTAGATTTACGGTAGTTATTTGTATTTGTAAATCCGACGCGGCGTTAACAAGTTATTCCTATTTTAAGCAGATTTAATGAAAAAACAGCACTTCAGAAATATTAGCACAAAAACCACATTTTTTAAAAAAATTTTCAAAAAAGCTACTATGATGTAAATGACACATGCACCTATCACAATAATCATACAACATCTTCACCTGTTGCACAGGGTGTTTGCCGATGGCGTGCCAATAGTCTAGTTTTCAAATGGCAATAACTTAATTTTTTCAAATGGGACACCCTGTATATTTTTCTTCAGTTAGAAGCTCTCCCTAATACGCATTAAAAAAATATAGGGTTTTACACATCTAACTTTACTATTTACTTTAATAATTGACGTTAAGTGACAAACAACATACTTTACACAATTTTTAATAAGAAATCAAGTTACCTATGAAAATGACAGTAGGTATATTTTGTTATGGCATTAATTGTCAACATAAAATTTTGTATTGTATCACGTCTACTATATTTAATCGGTATTGTGTATAAAAAATGGATTTTAATAAGAATTATATTGTTCAAGAAAATATTGATATGATATGGATACTGGGTGAACGTCAAAAAAATGCGTTTCTTGCTAGTAGGGTCTATCGTCAAAGATACCCAGAAAGACGTCATCCACAAAAAGATACTTTTGAGAATTTAAAGAATAGATTTGATAGAACAGGAACCGTCAAGTATGAAAAACATTCACGTGAAACTACAGCTGTTACTATTGAGGTAATGATCAGTATAGTTGAATATCCCAATATAAGCACAAGGCAATTAAGCAATCAGCATAATAAAAAAGAATAAATATCACCCCTATCATATCCAGCTTCACCAAGAATTGTTACCACGTAATTTCGCGCGTAGAGTGAAATACTGTAGATGGTTAATAAACAAGATAAATACAGAGCGTAACTTTTTAAACAAAGTTTTATTCATAAGAACGGTTGTGTAAATAGACACAACTTCCATTATTATTCGGACCACAATGAACATTTATTTAGAACCACATCACAGTATCGATGGTCTTTGAATGTGTGGGCGGGAATAATAGGTGATTATATAATTGGTCCCTATTTCTTTGATGGGACTGTAAATGGAGCTATATTTTTAGATTTTTTAGAACATGATTTTCGCAACTTATTGCAAAATGTGCCTCAAAATTATCGCAACGGAATGTGGTTTCAATTAGATGGTGCCACACCACATTACCTATTAGATGTTCGCAATTGGTTAAATAGGGAATTTCAGGATCGTTGGATAGGAAGGGGAGGACCTATAAATTGGCCTACTAGATCGCCTTGCCTTACACCTTGCGATTTTTTCTTGTGGGGTTTTATTAAAAATATTGTTTACAAAGAAGAGGTTACCACAAAAGAAAATATGAAAGAAAGAATTACTGTAGCATTTAGACAGGTGGCCCCTGCAATGCTAAGAGATGTGCGTAAATCAATGAAAAAAAGGGCAAGAAAATGTATAAATGAAAATGGAAGATATTTTGAACACCTACTATAATTCTTAACTTTCACTATTGTAGTTTTCTTACGATTAAACTTTTTAAAATTTTGTACTTATTAAAAATTGTGTAAAATATGTTGTTTGTCACTTAACGTCAATTATTAAAGTAAATAGTAAAGTTGGATGTGCAAAACCCTATATTTTTTTAATGCGTATTAGGGAGAGCTTCTAACTGAAGAAAAACATACAGGGTGTCCCATTTGAAAAAATTAAGTTATTGCCATTTGAAAACTAGACTATTGGCACGCCATCGGCAAACACCCTGTGCAACAGGTGAAGATGTTGTGTGATTATTGTTATAGGTGCATGTTTCATTTACATCATAGTAGCTTTTTTGAGAAATTTTTAAAAAAATGTGGTTTTTGTGCTAATATTTCTGAAGTGCTGTTTTTTCATTAAATCTGCTTAAAATAGGAATAACTTGTCAACGCCGCGTCGGATTTACAAATACACAAATACAAAAACTACCGTAAATCTAATATTAAGTAGAATCAGAAGACGTAATCGTATACAGGGTGTTCAATTTAAAAAAACCAATTAATTTTCATTCCACAAAAATTAGCCACCCTGTATACATCAAAATATTTTAAAATTGTAGTCCGAGTGACACTGTCTACCCCTACAAAAAATCTTGTTAATATCTCTTTTAGTTTCGGTGCTAGAGATCGAGTGGAAATAATTGGCGCACCCTGTATATTATACATATTATATAAAAAGAAAAGTCAAGATGAGATAGAGATGAGATTTTTTAATAGTGTTTGTAAAAGTTATCAAAGAGGAAGTTATCCACATCGGTGAGTGAAGAGATTGTATTGTATGATTTACTGCATCCTTTCAGAGGAGAATTTAGGTAGTAGTTAGTAGAGCTTTGACTAATTTTGAAAAGCTTTTTCCCTCGCGTGTTTTAGGATGGAGTAATGAAATTAATTTTACTTAAAATTTCGTTAGATTCAATTTAACATCAATTTAACATCTGAAAGTTGACGTCGGTCGACTAGTGATATGGGCTTCAGTTCTCGTTTGCTAATATCGAAGTATGTATAAGTATGAAATTTTTTTGAAACATATTTTATAAATTTGTCTTGGACTTTTTATAATCGGTCGATATAACAATTATAATAGGGATTCCAAATAGAAGAACCGAAGCTTAAAACACTATTGACATATGCCATATATATAGATTTCTACATATAATAGACTCTACCTCTTTGAAGTCGTGACAAACGCATATTAAATCATACTGCTTTATTAGCTTTTTTTGAAACATATTCGATATGTTGGTCAAAAAAGAGTTTGGAATCGATATAAATACCGAGATCTTTGACCACCGTAACTTTTGTTAAAAGTTCATTATTGAGGAAATATTCGTTTTCGATAGTGTCTTTATTCCTTGATATTTTTTTGTGTTCAGATAAAGATGGTCTTGCTGGCAATACAGAGTCAGACGATTTAAATCTTCTTGGATCATGAGTTTATCGGAAGAATTAGATATTTTTCGAAAAAATTTCATGTCGTCAGCAAATTCCAAGAATTTTGTATTAATGAAACAAGAGGAGATATCGTTAATGTATATGTTGAACAGAAGGGGGCCCAGGTGTGACGTTTGAGGAACCCCTGAGGTTATTCTAGAAATAGGAGAACGAAACTTTCCGATGGTTATAGATTGGGACCTATTGCTGATGTAGGAACCAAACCAGCTAAGCAGATTGCCATGTATACCGACTTCGGAAAGCTTTCTAAGATCGATTTTATCGAAAGCCTTATTAAAATCGGTATAAATGGCGTTTACCTAATAACTAAACTAATGTGGTCAGAAAATAAATGGCAAATATGTTCGACATCCGTTACCATATGATTACCAACCTTCAGAGCATTAATAGCAGAAGAACTACACTTTTTAGATTTGACGAAGCTCCAAAGATGCTTCGGATTATCACAAATACGCGTTTCTATTTGTTGAATGTAGTTTTTATAATCGATGTCAATCAGATATTTCGATCTCCCGCGGAGTAATTTAAAAGTTAGATAGTCTAAGTAATTTTTGTATTTTTTCCATTTTGTGTGAAACCTCTTTTCTTTGATAACTTTTATGGTACCGATGTTGAACCACTGAGAGTATTTAGATTTATTTTTATGGTGCTTAGGAACATGTTTGGTTATACTACTACGTAAGATATTTTAAAACTTCTGAAAACTCTCATCTGTATTTAGGTTTAAAAACTCCTTTGTCCAGTCGAATGACTGTAACTCAGTTTCTATAGAATTATAATCAGCTAGACTGTAATTAAAGGTATAATGAATATTGTTATGAAAATGATTACAGAATAAGACATTTGGAAAATCTAGTACAAACTCTAAGGTGGTGTGATGATTGTCCACGGGAACAAGAGAGTTTTCGCAAGTGTTTAAGTAAAAAATTATTGCATAAAACCAAGTCTAAGGTGATATTAGAAATGTTACGAAAATGATTGAACTGCGAGAGACCACAACTATTGATTATTGAGGTTAGGAAGACTAACTAACTATTGATTATTGCTTAAGTTCCAAAATTGATAGTTAATTTGATATATGTATATCCTAACTATTCGTGACTTGTATTTTCCGGTTATTTGTATTTGGGATAAATGGAAGAACAGCTTTGGTGAAGGATTCTCTTTCACAAAATCTGAACTTCGTCCTTTATTTTCAATAATTCTTATTTTTAATACTGTTAAAATTATAAATTGAAGTTGACAGTAATACAGGCTGTCTACTGTTTTATTTTTGTTAGTTCCAATGTTTAGCAGGATTTCCTACTTGTAAAAACTTCTGGTTTGCTCTGACGACGACAATATCAGATTCCCGAAACCAAAATATCATGTGGCAAACGGTAACCGCAAAGCAACATTTAAACGGCAAAATGACGGCAAAGAGTTATAAATTTATTTTTCGAAAACTTTACAAAGAGCTGATGACAGCTGATTCAGACTACGAGATTTATGGATGGTAAATTAAGATGAGGGTGGGTGGATCTACGATCTTTGTGGGAACTTAAGGGTTGAAAATGCTAATTTGACCATAAAATAATACAAAAAACAGATAAATTTTACATTTTATACATTTTTTTGGATGAATATATGAACAGGTTTGTAACAGAAGGGAAGTAAGATATTTTATGGCGTTTTACTTGACTTTTACTAATAACCTAAGATTATATTGATAAAAAAATAAGCTTTTTACCTTAAAAATTTTTTATTCAATATCGATTTTTTTTTAACTTTAATGCTTGTTTCATTAGATGGTGAATCTTTCTTACTAACTACAAGAAAAAAATATTATATTTTTAGAATATAGACTTGGATCAAAATTAAACTGTGAAAGAGACAAAGTTGCAGATTGGAATAAGAATAAAACACAAATGAGGGTACTAAAATCCGGCACTCTGGGATATATTTTAGCACAGGTAAAAAAAAAAACCAAACCTCCCTTAGATAAAAAATTGCCATAACTTAAAGGCTTCAGTAAAGGATTAACTGATTTATGGGTGAAAATTTTGCTTAAAAATTTCACAGTCAATGTAAAATGATACTTTCTCGAGATGACATCTGAAGATACAGCTTGCAGTTTTAAAAATATCAGTTCCCATAATAATTTTCAGAAGGACGAAAACCTTCAAAGCTTAGTGACAGTTAGGAATACATTGTAATTTATACACGTACCTATCGTTTACCGTTTTCGATGTGACACCTTCGGTATCTTGATATCCGTATAGATGGTATGGTGATGAAAAATTTACATCGATTGTAAATCTGGAAAGTAACACTCGTTTAGATTTTGTAATTTACTGCCGATTATGTTAAGATTTATCTGGATATTCAAGAAAATCAACTAAAAAGTTTAAATTTTTTTTATCTAAAATCAATAAATTATCCAAATCTCAAATGTGCCCTGAATTTTTCAAGAAAATTCAAAAATCTCAAAGTCAAGTACCACAAAAAATCTAATATAAAATTAGATATCGGTTTTTTTATATGCAAAATGGTTTTCAAAAAAAAGCTTTAGTGATAGTTTTTCTTAATTTTTTTTTTCAAAATTTATTCCAGTTGTTTTAAACATTTTTGTCCCATCTCAGTGTTTGTTCTTATAAAAATACAGGGTGATTCGTTATTAAGAATAGAACGCCTCAAAATCAAGCCCGCAGAATAATATTTATTAATAATGACTAGTAGTTTCGGTTAAATAACCATCATTAGGTCTAAATATATAAATAATAGAAAATAAATTTTTTTCAAAGAAAACTATGATTATGACTTACACAAAAAATATAACATAAGTATTCACAATGATACTAAGTGGGCAGGAATAAAAATTTATTGATTGTTATTATTATTTAATTATTTATTATGCTTTTTTTATCAGCATAATCTTCTAAAATCCCATCTAAAAACCCATAACTATACACTCTCTTCTTTCAACAACCCTTTTCCCTTACTTCGATCATTACCATGACCCCTTTTTCCAAAAATACAGGGTGGTCCTTTAGTAATTGTACATAAAATGGTAGATGGTAGATTCCTCACTTTAAAATATTACGATTTGAACCAACTTGCTCTAATAAAATGTTGCTAATAAGGAATATACAGTGTGTTAAAGGTTACATTTTAAGAGTTATTTTTTGCAATAACTTTAGTGTTTTTGGATATGTATGCATAAAAATTTGGAACGGGGGGATTTTGGGCACGAGAAATCAGAATCTAGTACCTACTTCGATATAATTAGGCCACATTTGTAGCATAAATGTGTGATAAACTTTTTTGCTCTTTAAGTTAGCGCTATTTTCGTAAAAGAATATTAAATCCACGTTACTTTAATAGAAAAAAGTATACTTGCAAAAAATAACTGTTAAAATTTAACCTGTAACACACTGTATATTCCTTATTAGCAATATTTTATTAGAGCAAGTTGGTTCATATCGTAATATTTTAAAGTGAGGAATCTACCATACTTCTATGTACAATTACTTAAGGACCCTGTATATAAACGAATTGATAAATTTTGCCATCCTAGTGCATCACCCTGTATGCGTGTGGAGTTGATTCAGTTACTTGAATATTAGCATTTTGATCACCTTTATTGAAATAAACAAGGAGAATATTAAGTTATATGACAAAATATTTAATAAATACGCCGGAGACTCTAAGCTCGCACAGAAGAGTAACCCACAATAGTAAAAATATTGTGAGTAAATATATTTTGTAAATTTAAAGAATTATTAATAAAATCCGAAAGAATCTAAATGAATAAATTTTTAAATGAAAAGTACTGTGTATTGTCAGTTATAAACGTCTTTTTTTGTAGGTTTGACCCCCAATTTTTCACAAAATAACTCATTTTTCTTACCATTTTTTTTACATATTTTGACTTTCCCAAACTTCCTAGAAAGAAAACAATAATAAATAGAATCTTTAAGACAAAAAATCTCCTTTAAAGTATTTTCCATTTTTACATAAATAGCACAATCGTATTACGGGTAAAATAATTTACAAGTGATATATTTCCATTAGGACATAAATTATTAATCTCCATTAAAATAAAATATACATTCCAGTGTTAGAAAAAATTTCACACCTAATTAATACAAACAAATTTACATTTCCCTGGTGTGAAACATTCAAACATTTCTCACCTCCCAGAGCAAATCCTAGCGGGTTATATTTTATGGCTTTATATCAAAAAGAAAGTAGAGATAAATAATTCCAGACCAATATATTCTTTAAAACAAACACCGAATAACATTAGGGAAAACAGACTGTTAAAAAACGGAGGTAGAAGATATGTTAATCAATTTCGATATGCCTCAAACTTGCACTAAATATGAGTTTTAAAAAGTTAGATTGATGGGATGTATAAATAACTTTTCTCTAAAATGCTATAATAAATAATCCATAAAATAAATGGTTGACCAGGTTACTTACACATCAAAAGAATTTTAATTCGAAAGGGAAATTTAAAAAACTTACTGGAATATTAGAAATGCGCGTTTGCAGGCGATCTTTACGCTTTACTTTATTTAGACAAAAATACAGGAAATTCTAAGTTTCAACTTTTGATTTTTCTTACAGTCTCCTTCAGTTTTATAAAATTTCAATTTCATTTCAATTTAATTTGCATTTGCTATTTGACCTGTCATCTTTATTAGGTAACTATCTTTTTTATATTATCTTTTTCTCTTTAACCTCAACTCGCATTTCTTCTGACTACCCAGCACATTTTTTCATCAGAATCCACTTATATTTTGTCAATTCAGTATCTTCAGTTTTGATCTTTTAATTATATCAATAAATCTGTAGGTACTTCCACTATTTCTTGGTATCATATTTTTTTGTTGTTGGTTAATTTTTTAACTTTTAAATCTTTATTATTGTTTTCTATCTCAGGCTTTAGGCTCCTCATCAATAGAAAGTGATGACTTTTATATTAAATTCTTGTCTATATCTTTCACCTCATAGAAGCCTTCAGCTTCAATCACTATTTAATATATTGTTTTAATAAAATTTTATTATGAATATTGTTTTTAACTATTGTGTCTCGTACTTATTTTTTAATTCTATTTAGGGAATTTTAAACCTTTAAAACGTTTTCAAATTAAAAACCCCCTGGAAACAGATCGAAGAGTTTCTTGTTTTTTCTAGGTAATTGTAACTTAAAAATTTGCTTTTGATCCTTTTTCTTTTATTCCAATGGAATATTTCAATCCAATTTACGAATTAATTTAATTATAAATTATATGCTCTCAATAACCACCTATAAAAAAATGTTCAACTCATTAAAATAGATTGCCAGGTAAATTGTACGCGAAATTAATATCATTATTAGTTTCTCACGCAGTTCACAATTTTTATTTTTTAACTCCCTTTCTCTTATTAACTGCAATTTGGGCAATTATAAAAACAACCGCATTTATTTTTGCCAACCAGAACGATCACAAAAATTGTAAATTAGTTTTGAAGACTTGCAAAAGCTTTTATTGTGCTGCAAGGATGAAATTATTATTATTATACGATAAAAAGAAAAACCTTTTGTAGTGAATATGTATGGAAAGAAGCGAATAAGCCTGGTAATTCGTACAACTGCTTTTATAAGTGATGGTTTTATGAAGTTATTACGATTATACGTACTCTTCAACTAGCATCTTTTCTTTGAGGTTAATAGTGTAAAATAATCCTTTTTTAAATAATCACTCACAATTATTTCTTCTTTGATCGGCGAAAGAGAAAAGACCCCTTGAAATTTATCGTGGTAAATTTGTCCTTTCTCTTTCTTTTTAGCGTTTTTCCTAACTTCACATTTCTTTCTTTTTCTGTCAATTTAAAAATCATTTCGAAGGAAATCTTGTTTTTCAATTTATTTAGGAAATTTATTTCTAATATAAAACAATATTTTGTTAACTCATCCATCACAATTATTCCTTCTTTGCACCGTATGCAACTTTTACTAAATTATGTGTATTATTTCTCATTTCTAGTATTTTTATGGTACTGACTCTTATTTCTAGCGCCATTCTTAATTTATCATTTTGTTTGTGACACTTTTGCAACTTTTTTACTCTTTCTGTTCTTAAGAAGCAATTTTTACGATTACTTCTCGATTTTTCCGTATATTTAGTTTTACGCCTTCTACATTTTATTTTTTTTATTGCTTGATTTTTATTTATGCTATTTTTTACTCCTATTAACAAATAATTTTAAGACGGGAACCATCAATAGCAAAGTTACAAGCCGTTATTGGTGCGTTTGAAAGAAAAAATTTCGAAAAAACAACCACAAGTAAAGAAGCAAAAAGTATTCTTTCACCAAGATAAACCACCATGTCACAAGTCAATGAACAAAAGCACAAATTGCATCATCAATCGCTTTCCCATCCACCGTATTCTCCAGATCTGGCTCTACTTGTTTGCAGACATAAAAAGAATTCTGCAGGGAAAGATATTTGGCTCCAATAAAAAAATTTGCCTAAAAGTTCTTGTTTTATTAGTCGTCCTACGAACTTATTTAGTGACTATGTATCTTCGCGTCACAGTGAGCGATGATAATCTCGCGTTTGATGTGCGAAAATATTAAATTTATTCTTATACATTTATTCACCTCTTTAGGTATTTTTACAGCCCATTGCTTTTAATTATTTCATAATTCATCTTCGAGTCGGTTCATTAATATGGATAAAATACAACGCCCTGTAACACGAAAGGTTATTTAATGATTTGCCTTATTTGTACTTACTTTTCTGAAATATATAACTCAGGATTGTGTTCGTGATGTTATAGTGACGTGAAGACAGGTAATTAAACAATGTTCCACTTACTATTTAAGGTGAGAGAGTTTGCTAATTAATTAATTTATATTTTATATATGATTTAAATATCAATACCCACGAAGGTTAATATCTCATATTAAAATATACGAATAAATCTAGAAGGGAAAACCAAGTCATTAATGTACAGATATTTTCTTTGATTATGAAAATTTCATGTGTTGCTTCCCTCAAAAAAATGTTTATTTATTGTTTCATCTTAAGTTACCCCACTGTAACAAATTTCTATTTTTTCAAATTGTTTTTCTAGATTTTTTTCTCAAAATAAGTGGTGTTTAACGCCAAAATTCATCAAAAAAAATTTTTTTGTACAACTGTCAAAAAAAATGGACATTTCTGCATCTCTATTGATGCGTAAATATTTACTTTTTTCACTGCCAAAATAATTCACAAAATAAACATGAAATATTACGTTATGAAGGATTTATTTTTAACAGAGTCAATTATTATTTGATTATTCATCATAAAACAATTTCAATTATTGGAATAATAATTGATAGTAAAGTTTGAACAATTACTTCCCACATAAATTCCCGAAGATGTTCCATGTTGCTGCTGATCAGAAACGTTAGATATTTCTTGAAGAGTTGATTCCACAATTTTGCCAGATATTTTAATTTGTTTGGAAGAAGATGGACAATTCAATATTTTTTTAGAAATCTCAATTAAGATATTCAAACTATTATCTTCAATATATGCTTCTGCTATGGCGGTAGATTTCCAGCACATTCTCAGAATCCTTTTTTACATGTTTCTTGTCGCACCATTCACGAAATTGGTCATATGTTTTCTCATATACTAACTTGGATTTGGCCGGTAACATATTAGATATATTGCATTTGCTTTCTCAGATATATCTGATGGGCTATCACTACCACTAACATAATCAACATCCATCTTCTTGAAAATAACTTGAAATTGAAGCAACTACGAGCAAACACAGTCAAACAGTCAAACACGCGGCGTGCTAACAAACCGTTTCTATAGTAACGACACAGAAAGACCACTGGATGCTGTGAAATTGTACTTATCAGGATAAAAAACCACGTCAAGATATATTGGAAGTATTTATTTTTAATGTAGTACAGACGATCAGACGATGTAAATTCACATTCACAGTTAAAAAATTTTTTTTTTGTTTTTAGTTTAGTTAAGTGTATTTGTTATTTTTTCTTCTTATCTTACTCCGCAGTGCCGAATTTTAACTTTGTCAGATTCTTTTTGTTACAAATTTTTCTCGAAAAATTATTTTTTCCAAAGTTTTTTTCTTCCATCTGTTACTTCCACTCAAATTACCCCTCTCAAATAAAAATGTGTCTAGATATATTCAAAATACTTTTGGTTGGGTGAAGTTATTTGAAATATTTTTTGATAAAATAGAATTTTAAGTAATTTTTATGATATAATTTTTAGAAATAAATTTTATTCATCATGATGAAGCACAAACCGTCCAAAATGACTAGATTTAACACCCATGAAATAACGGACATACCATCACCCAACCTCCAATAGAGCCAATTAACGAAGAGACTGAAGAAAAAGGATAAAAACCACACAATAACGCCAGCAAATCGATTTTGTTTCAAGTGGCAAGTAAATCACTGGTTACTGGAATTAGACATCGGCTACCTACAGCCAGGCGTAAACAATCGGCTACAATCAGACACCGATGAGAAATCAATATAATTTAAACAAGGGTATACAGAAACGGTCGTGCATAAAAAAATTGAGAGTACCGAAGCGTGGTAGGCGAGATCGCGTGCTTCAGCTTCTTCGGCTCGTATCATACCTTCTAAATAGTTGTAAATACTTGTTTTTGTAGTTTGTTTTGAATTCAAGATTATTTTATTCGAAATATAATTTATTTATAACAAATATTTCTATTTAGCATTAAAAATGTCCCTTCAAATATTATAGTTTTCAGCAGGAATAAAAAAATACTTTTTGACAAATTTATATCTGGGTCATTCCATGCCAAGTGAGAAGAAATTTTTTCGATATAGTTAGGACTCATTGTATCCTATTCGGGTACTAAGAAGATCAATGTTCCCCAATTTTGAGCAAAAAAAAAGTTTACAGGGTGTGCGCAGGGTCACTATCATCAGAAAATCACAGTGTATGCAATAAAACGGTTTTTCATGTCTGACCTCCCTCAAGGACCTCCTTGGACCCTTCCTTTATATACTCCTTACTTCCGATATCCCTACCAGTGACGATATTACGACTGCAACATTCGCAGACGACACGGCCATTTTGTCAGTTGATTCAGATCCTAACTACAGGACCATCTTATAAACCTACAAACCTGGCTAGAGCGCTGGAAAATTAAAGTAAATTCGGACAAGTCCACCCAGATAACGTTCCCAACAAGACACGTCAACTGTCCATAACTCAGAATAAACAGCAGCCCCATTCCAATAAAAAGCGAAGTTAAATATCTTGGGCTGCACCTCGACCAAAGGCTCACTTGGAAACACCATATCAAAGCCAAAAGGGTTCAACTATCGCTGAAAGTCAAACAAATGAATTGGTTGCTTGGAAGACGATCACAGTTATCACTGGAAAATAAACTCCTACTATATAAAATTATTTTAAAACCCATTTGGACATATGGGATCGAGCTCTGGGGATGTAGCAAACCCTCCAATACAAAAACTCTCCAATGTATCCAGTCAAAAACACTCCGGATGATAACCAACGCGTCATAGTACGTTTCCAACGCAACAATACACAACGACCTAGGGATTCCCTTTATCAGCGAAGTGATAGCAACCAATGCCAAAAAAGCTAAAGAGAGAAATGCTAAACACGATAGTGACATAATAAGACAACTTTATCCAGTCCCGTTAGAGCATAGAAGTCTTAAAAGATCCTGGCCAGAAGACCTGATTGATTAGGTTGAAATGGCGAACCGTTGCTGAACGGTACCTACTACAAGTCCTATACACCCAAAACATTTACTAAATACTTATAGTGTTAAAGTAGTTGTAAATTTGCTATATATTCCAATAAAAAAAAAAGTTTCTGACCTCGCGATTTTGAGCTAAAAAAACATCGGGCCCTATGTATTCCATGTAAAATTTCCCGTAGAACACGATGCCGTAACCGGTTTTTATTTATTTCCTCGGGAAAAGCCGGAAAATTGTCTTTTTTCGAAAAATTGTTTCCTCAAAAACTAGAAAAAAATTTTTGTCAAACCTACTGACACTTTTCATAAAATGCTACTACCGGAAAAATTCATTCCGTCAACGTGGGATTTTTAGCTGAATTTGTTTATATTCATTTATAGATGTGCTTATCACCATCACTCATCACTATAATGAAGCAAATGTAACATTTTTCATAAGTGACCGATTCCCTACCGTTTTCCCGAAACGTTTTTTCCGACGACCTTTTTCCCGAATTTTTTTTCCGAATCCATTTTTCCCGAATAACCTTTTTCCCGAACGTCTTTTTTCTCGAAACTTTTGTTCGATGATTCCATTGCTATGAATGTGTTGCTATGGCACTGTTTATTATTGACAGAAGGCGTGAAATGGTTGAAGAGGAGATCCCAGTAATTATTGGCGAAAGCAAGACGACATTCGCCGGATTCTTATATCAAAGATCAAAGGTACGTGGTGCTATGACGTATTGGGAGTGCAGAAAACTTCGCCGGGGTGAATGAAGATGTCGTGCGCGAACGATTATGGGGCCTGTGAATCCCGTTGTTGTGAGTGTTGGGGACCACGATCATCTCCCTGACCGGGAGGCAGCTGGTGCAGAAGTTGTTAGGCACAACCTAAAAAGGAGAGCAAAAAAGCACCCTGAACAACCTCCAGCTCAAATTATCCGTGAAATGATAGCTGGTGTAGCTGGAGTAGCAGCACAATTGCCCGAGAGAGAAAATTTAAAAAAGGCGATGCGTAAAGTTCGGCGCAAAAATCTCCCAGCCAACCCCAAATCATTACTAGAATTGGGAGAATTGCCTAATCAATTTAAAAAAATTCTAAGTGAGGAAAAGTTCTTATTGTTCGGCTCAGCTGATTCCTGCGATCTAGAAGAAGGTCGTGTCCTTATTTTCGCCACCGCTCACAACCTTAAACAACTTGCTACATGTGATGTTTGGTACGCAGATGGGACATTCAAGACAGCTCCATCCATCTTCACACAAATTTTTACAACACTGGGATCATTAGCTCAAAATAAAGGTGAAAAAACTCAGATATTTGCATTGCCATTAGTGTACTGTTATCTCTCATCTAAAGAGACAGTGCAATACATAGTAGTACTTCAAGCAATTACTGATGCTGCCGAAGATCTGTACATTGATGATTATGCACTGAACAGAACAATGGGTGATTTTGAAAAAGCCATAATAAAGGCTTGTACCGACGTGTACCAACAGATAGAACCCTCAAAACTACAGTTCATATGATGGCAGCTGTAGCGTTTGCTCCAGTGGAAGACGTTGAAACAACTTTCGAGGTTAAAAATATTCCCAGACTTGAGCCAATTATGAAATATTTTCAAGAAACATACGTTATTGGTGTAAAAGCTGTTGGCAGAAGACGCGCTGCTCCTCCTCAATATCCTCCTAGTCTATGGAATCAACATGAAGCTACAAAAGCAGGTTATGTAACAACAAATAATGCATCTGAAGGTTGGAATAACCGCTTTAGGTTACTAGTCGGGAAAAACTACCCCGATATGTACTCAGCTCTAAAAGAGCTGCAGAAAGAACAAGCTGACACAGACATTGCCTTGATGGAATTAAGTGTTGGGAAAAGTATCAAGGGAAAACCAAAAAAGAAGTGGTACGACATGCACGAGAGGCTGAAATTGGTTGTAGAAGAATATGAAGATTACAAGAACGATAGGAACTCTCTTGAATTTCCTAGAGCTATCGCGCACAATATAATTTTCTAAAAAAAATGATGTATCTTGTGTATGAATATATTTGGATATGAAAAGTATGAACTCATTTTTATACAATCGGGAAATAAGGTGTTCGGTAAAAAATGTTTCGGAGAAAAGGCTTTCGGGGAAGAGGACACGTTACGATTCGGGAAAAAATATTTTCGGGAAAAAGGTCGTCAGAAAAAACGATTCGGGAAAACGGCCGGGTACGAAGTGATCAGTTCCAGCTACATGATTGGTTTATTGGGAGATTTCTTATGTTGTTGAAATCGTCTTCCTAATTTTTCAAATATAAAGCAAATTCTGAAATTTATAATTAGTAAATTCAAATACTTTTTAAGCCCAGGAATAAATTTTTTGAATAGTCCTACCACAAATATTACATCGATACTGTTATTGGTCTCAAACTCTTCTGATGTTTGCAGCGTATACATTTACCAAAATATATTTGCAATATGCTTACTTATATTATTAAATTAAAAATTATCTACGCATTACTCGTAAAGAGTAACGGTACATTTTTTACCAATACGTTCGCTTTTAAAAACACTTTCGTTGTTCCGGGCCATTATAATGATAGGAAAAATGAAAGCTAAAACGTTCCAGCATTATTAATAAAAAATTATTTACGATTAATGGTCGAACCGGCGTCCACCCGACATAATATCATATTTTACAAGGATCGTTCTGAATAAAGTAGCAATTTAATATTGCATGCATACATGCAAATCGATAATATCGTATCAATACAATTTATAAATACAGGAACGGTATCAGCGATGGCTTGAAGATGATTCAGGATGATTATATTTACACCATTATACGAAACTAGTTAAAGAAGAAATTACTTTACATTTATAGCGAATGTGAACAAGAAATATATACCTACGTGCATTTATAAAGCTATACATAATTTAGAACCATTTTTTTATTCATTTCTATATCTTTAATTCCATAGAATTAGGTATTATTGATCCCTTTTATCAATTATTTTACTCAATCGATAACCTACTTATAGAGCCGTTTGCACGGGTTCTACTTAATAGAATATAAGTGATTTATATTTTCCGTTGCACAGTTGGTCTATTGACACATAAGCTCGGTTTAAATCACAACTTAGCTAAGCTGTAGAATTTCTCGGCTTAAGGTTCTCTTACCAGAATTAACCATAATTTTTAATGTCATCATACTGTCATCAATTATTTATTAATTGTTGATCGAATGGTTAATGAAATGGATTTGTTACCATCGATTATTGTATATGAAGATGATGATCTTGATGAATTGTATGTAATAATTAATGGAATTCCAAGAAGAGTATATAATCGAGCGGTCTATTACAATAGTTTTGACGAACTCCCATTTTTCAAAAGATTTAGAGTTACAAAGCTTACAGAAATTGAAGTCCAAATAAAGGATCCTTATGATTTTATTGTAATATTAGTTTTATACATCATTAAGTCAGTTTTTTCAAATAATGACTTTTGCAAACCGGGTTGAATTTAAGGTACACCTTAGGTTTCTCGCCTTCTTAGCTAAGAATAAGTTTTGAGGTGAACCTAAGCAAATGGCTCTGATTCCTACTGTTTCGTCTATTTTTGTTATTCTATCTATCAACGTTTTTATTCATTCATTCCTTTTATATATCCATACTATTCAAGATAGTTATTTTCTAGCTCATATAATAGGGAGTCATGATTTAGGTTTTTTCTGATGTTTTCGTTTCTAATTTGACCCTATTTCGTTTTTGTAACTATTTTGCTTAAATCGATTTTTTTTAATTTCAAATATCTAAGGCAAGACCTTCGAGATAAAAAATTAAAAATTATTTACCAATCTCGTATTCATTATGGACTAGTAGAATTTGGAGGTAAGAAAACGCTTCAACTGAAACCCTGAAAACAGCTTCATTTTTATAAAATGATGTGTCTTAAAAAATCAACTTGAATATTTTAACACTAGTTCGTCAAAACTGAAATATTTTGGTCAAAGATTTTTCAATTTCGTGCTATTAAAACCACTCCACTCTACTGGCTACCAGTCCTTAGTAACATCGAACCACCTGAAATACGAAGACATAATATACTGATAAGAGAGTTTAAAAAGATTACTAACAACCCTGCCCTTCCTATCCACCAAGACTTGATTGCATTTGGAAGACTCAAATCAACAAATCCAGACTGTACCCTCTACTTGAAACTCCAAACCCTCCAACGGGCTTTCATCTACCAAGGAAAACCTGGGTAGCACTCACTAGAATAAGGACAGGTCAAGGCCGATGTGGAGCTTCCTTATATAAATGGAACATGAGACCCGACCCTGGATGCGACTGTGGTGCTCAAGAACAAACCATTCATAATATTGTTCACGACTGCCCACTCAGAAAATTTACTGGCACTGATGACAACTCCTTGAGAGCAACAGCACAGGCTGTGGAATGGTTGCAAAATCTGAGTGTTGAATTATGATGCTCAATATCTATTTTATCTCATGTTATTTTTATATTTACTTTTTTATGTTTACATACACTTACTATTATGTTTGTCTTGATGTCATTGTTGAACTTTACATCTTTATTTTATTTTGTTTGTATTTTATATTTTAGTTCTATGTTATCTATATCTGTATCATGCCATAAGCTAAATAAATAATAATAGTTTCATTTTCCCAAGAATTTGTACTAATATTCCTTCCATCTCTGTATCTGTGTCTGTATCTGTAGAGTAGGGAGGGTGAGTTAGTCCCACAGCACATTTGACTCATTTTACATCCTCCCGAGGAGTTGTCCTCCTAGGCCATCGTCCATCCTGTTCTTTCTAGGAAAGTGGACAAGTCACTAGGAGACATGTCCTTTATATCGGCAGGTTTAGGCCAAGACTCACCGAACACGTACTCTCTCATTGACGATAACTCCGGGTAATCGCATAGGACGTGATTGACCGTTTCGTCTTCCTGTGAACACATCCTGCATAGAGGTGTGTCCACTAGCCCCATTGTATGGAGGTGTTTCCTTAGTTGACAGTGGCCAGTCAGAAATCCTACTGCATATTCCTTCCATTAAAATGGAAATAAAAATGAAATCATTCATTAAAGATATAAAGAATAATATTGTGTTGAATATCTGAAACAATCTAGAAGAAATGCGACTGATCTTGCAGGAGCTGCAGGAGGTGTGTGGAAATGTCGGTCGTAATATTAACATGTCAAAAACAAAATTCATGACAAACCTTGTTCCCAGCTGTGGCTTAAGGATTGACGGAGCTGAGATTCAAATGGTAGATAGATATGTGTACCTTGTCCGTGAGGTCAGCAATTCAAGGGATAATCAGACATGCGAACTAAAGAGAAGGCTAACTCTCTTAGAGGCAGCTTTTGGAAGACTTAAAGACTTAAAGACAGTGCGAGCTGCCAGTGATGACGTATGGCTCAGAAACTAACAACAGCAACAGCACAGGATCGATTAAAATGGAGAATGATTAGGGAGGCCTATGTTCAACAGTGGACACAGAGGGCTGATTGATGATGATTGTTGATGATTGTGTTTAAAATTTAATGTATAGTGTACCGTGTTCTTGTGCCGGCCCTGCGTATTCTTAAATTAATCTGGTCCTATGCATATTATTTATCATTATGTTAATATTGGCTGTATGGTTATTGCGGAAAATTTAGAAAGTAATTCTTTAGGAAATTTTTGGTAAATTTAGCGTTATGGATATTTTGCTCCTTGAATTTTGTTTTTAACCCAATAGTCCTTTACATAAGTAATGATACGTTTGAGACAAATATTTTGGGTAGATTATATTAAAATTCCTAGAAATTATTACTTCCATGGTAATTTACTATACTCCATAATATCGCGTTTAAGAAACATGTGGCTGTACTTGGTATCTCAATAAGTTCGTTGTATAATAATAAAACAACTATTTTTAGGCAAAATACAATCATTCCCATGATTCTTTAATATTTCGATGCCCTATTTGTAGTCCAGTAACTTTATACAATCACAGTATGCGTCAAATCCGTTAGTCCTGATTTTTTGCAGGCTTGTTTATGATATTGGCCTAATGAATAATCCAAGTTTTTGACCTCGAGCGCCGAACGCAACTTTGTCAAAAATCGAAAAAACCGCGAAAAAATCGGTTTTTTTCAAATTTTGGCGTTTATAACCCTAAAGGACTAGTTTTTGAAAAAACTTTTTTAAGACGTTTTTAAAGCAGACTAAATTTGCTACAATATGATACTATAACTGTATCTGTAGACCTAATAGTTTCCGAGATTAAGCCTTTCAAATTTTATCATTTTTTCGAATTTCGCAATTTTTTGCAATTCTGTCGTTCTGAATGAATTCTGACCCTGATTATACTATCGAAGCCCTGTGCTTTTATGATGGGTTGTCAGAAAAGAAAATGAGAAGTGTGAACGATGATGTTTAAGCTAAGCTACGAATAATAAAGTAAAAAAAAATTTACATTCTGGAAAAAGTCGTAGGATGGTGTGAATTTTGTTCTGTCTACACTTGCGACCGTATATCCTCTCGTATGACTTCAGCAGCTGCTTTCACCACGCGTAGTCTTTCTGCTTGAGGATCTGAATTTCTACTATCATACCATGTACTGCTGAGAATTTTGTGACCTGTGTTTTTAAAACAAACATTCGTGTGTTTGAAGGGTCTATCAACGATCAAAATTTCCTCCCCATATTTTGCAAACAAGCGATTTTTGACTGTTCGTAGTTGAGGTCGTTCTCCTTCTATCTAGTCCATGAGTTCATCTAGAGAGAACTGACACTCCTCAGCGTTCTCTTCCAGATATGAATAAATCTTTTCCATGGCCTCATCAACTGTGGAATGCTGACAATTTCCCCTGGACTTTCCTGTTGGTGGTGCCTAGTAGAGCTTTGTTTGGCAAAACCGATGATATTTGGCATCAAGGGCTACCAAATCTGTGTTCTGAGATATACGTTCTTTTATTTTAAGAGCCCATTCATCGCCACGTTTCTCAGCTGATTGTTGCACTGAGAGACAACTTTTCCGCAGTAATGACATTGTTCCGTTTTTCTGGCTTCTTCTTCCTTTCTGCCACAAGGAACTCTTCAGTAATTTTGTCTCCACATATACAACAGTGTTCTCTGAAATTGAACTGTTCAGAGACTGATCTCGTGGCCCTTGATGACGTAATATTTGATTTTCCACTGCTAACAGTAATACTAGCACACTCCGTCGGAGGTAATTAGAACTTCATCCCGCTAGAGTTATTCGAGTGAAGTCTAAAATAATGCAAAAAATTGTGAAGTTCGAATAAAATGATAAACTTTGAAAGGCTTAATCTCGGAAACTATTAAGTCTACAGAGACCATTCTAGTATCATATTGTAGCAAATTTAGTCTTCTTTAAAAACGTCCTAAGAAAGTTTTTTCAAAAACTAGTCCTTTAGGGTGATAATCGCCTAACTTGGATTATTCATTAGGCCAATATCATAAACAAGCCTTCAAAAAATCAGAACTACCGGGTTTGACCCTATACTTTCAAGCGGCAAAGTTACATATTTGGTCTGAAAATAGGAATCTCTTTCCCTGGAGCATTACAACAAGATATAATTCAATGTTTCTTTCAAAATACGGATATTACAATTTAGGAAAATAATTAAAAAATTATAAAATTTTAATTTTTATTATTAGTAATAATTTAAATTTATATATTGTTGTAATTTATTTTGTTCGAAAGCACTTGAAGAAAGATCTAGGTTAGTAAAAAAAATAAAGTATTTCTAGACCCATTACTTCCAATTTCACCGACTGATAACTCCACTCACAGGTAGCCGCTACTGATTTTTCAATTGATTACCAAATCTAAGCGTGATTATTGTCCTTTCGGACCATCAGCCGCAAACAAGGCTATCCAGAAGATTACTACAATTATCACTTTTTTCAATTTCGTACGGCTTAGCGGCTTTTTCAGAATTTGTTTTTTTTTTAATTTTCGATTGGTTTTTGTTATCGGCTTCTGTCGTCGTCTACATTTTTCCAGATGAGCAACTTTTGGTATTGGTTAATCTTGACAAAAAACTGACCGTGCAGACGCGGTAGGGGCTGAAATTTTAGCGCTTGAAAATATTTTGTTTTTGTTGGATTTTAAATATACGTGTAACGGCGACATTTTTTTAATTAACAAAAGTGGTAGAAAGAAAGAAAATACTTTAAAGCGTGATTGTTATATTTCCTAATTACTTAATAAAAAGACAAACTTTCAATTTGCATATTTTAAAAATTAATAGTTTAGTGAAATTAGACGAAAATATTTTACAATTGGCAATAACCAAAGAATCCTCAATTTTCTTAAAAATTGGAGAAAATATGTATTTTTATGTCGGGAAGACATGGTAAAAAAAAATGTTATTGTCCAGACAATATCGGCATTTTTCGAAAAAAATTGAATTGGCCGCCATTTTTGGAAAAACAATAGTAGAGAAAAAAATTTTTATCTTAAAAAGAAGGATTTTGTGTGCACGTTTGTCCAAGAAAATCGAACATTTTATTTCTTTATTTAAAGTGCCCAATTTAGGGAATAATAAAAAAAAATTCAATTTTCATTTTTTTCCAATTTTTTTATGTTTATCGCGATATTTGTGCTTGATTCTCTTAGAAACTATATTTCAGTCCAAAAAATGTTTAAAAAAATATAAAAAATATTTCAGGTTCTAAAGTAAGATTTTTGTGAGGGAACGAATCAATATAAAGTCTCAAATATTATTACAAACGATTTGGCGATCGTTTTAAAATTTAAAACTCAGTCGGTAATCCTGTATAAAATGGTAAGATGCCATTAATATTTATAACCTCAAAAACTAAATAAATAAAAGTTTACAAAATACTTCACCTTCAGTTGTTCAGCTGTTTTATTGCAAAAAATTACATTGTTTATTGATTCGATTTTCATGTTTATTTTATGTTTATCGCGATATTTATGCTTAATTATCTTAGAAAAACTATATTGCAGTCCAAAAAATGTTTAAAAATTATTTATAACCTCAAAAACTAAAAGTGACAAAAATTATGCCCCGTTTTACTTAAATAACGGAAAAATTGCCAGATTTTATTGAAAATGGGAGAAAATGTGAATTTTAATGAAGGAAAGACCTATCTAAATTGCCATTGTTGTCCCACAATGGGCATTCTTTATAAAAATAAATTGTGTTACTCTAGGTAATTTTTCGACATTTGAAGATTTTAATTGACTATTCAGAGAGAGAAAAAGTTTTGATAGCATTTTAAATGATATCTAGCTTCGGTTTCTACAAAATTTTGAACACGTTCAAAAACTTTTTGTCCCATTTCATGTTTGTACAGAATTTTGGCATTGTCCAAAATTTTGTGTTGTTTCTAATTTAGATATATTTATGTAGAATAGTAACACGTTTTGATTTAGTCTTTTTTATTTCTTTTTTAATGGCTTCTTCTGAAGCATCCATATCCAAATAAGCATAAATTTTTAAATTCAAACTTTCTGGATGATCTTAATTGTTGGTGGAACTTCTGCATTTTGCTTTCGCGAAGGGGCTCGACTTTTTAAAGCAGTATATATACGATAACATTTATCATGACAAATTAGTACGGTTACACTAAGTGGCAGTTTCTTTCTAATACCATAATTTTTGTACCTTTTTTCTAATACTGTCCAGTCCACTTTTTTACTGTTTGTAATTTTTGACAAGGCAAAATAAAATCTTTGCAAAATATGCAATTATTATCTATACTTTGTTCTGTGTTTGAGGCCATTATTACCAAAATTACCTGAAAAATATTAAAAATTTAATTTAAAATTGTCTTTTTAGATAGTAAATGAAAAAATACCTTATTGATATGAGTAATTTTCAAGAAGTTATTTTTTGAGAAAAAAATAAGCAAATCATTAACTTGAAACAAATACAAATTAAAATAAAGTTCAAAACAATGCAATTTTTTGCAATAAAACAGCATTTCACCTTCAGTATTTTGTAAACTTTTATTTATGTAGTTTTTGAAGTTATAAATAATTTTTAATGGCATCCTAAACCTAACACATTTTACACAGAATTACCGATTGAGTTTTAAATCTTAAAAAGATCGCCAAATTGTTTGTAATAACATTTGAGACTTTATATTGATTCGTTCCCTCACAAAAATCTTACTTTAGAATCTGAAATATTTTTTTAAACATTTTTTGGACTGAAATATAGTTTTTCTAAGAGACTCAAGCATAAATATCGCGATAAACATAAAAAATTGGAAAAAGATGAAAATCGAATTTTTTTTTATTATTCCCTAAATTGGGCACTTTAAATAAAGAAATAAAATGATTTTCTTAGACAAAAGTACACGCAAAATCCTTCTTTTTAGAGAAAAAATTTTTTTCTACTAATGTTTTTCCAAAAATGGCGGCTAATGCACTTTTTTTCGAAAAATGCCGATTTTGGCTGGACAAATACATTTTTTTTAAAGTTTTTACCATTTTTTCCCGACATAAAAATACATATTTTCTCCAATTTTTAAGAAAATTCGAGGATTCGTTGGTTATTTATTGCCAATTCAGTAAAATTCGTTTTTTGAGGTTAGGATGTATTTTTAAAAAACCCTACTACACTGATCGATACTCTACTTCATCACAGTCATTTTAAGTTTTTTTTTATTTTTCCACGACCCTTAGAGACGGAGATATTTAAAAAATAGTGAAGCAATCCACTCGAAAAATACGAAAAATGCCGTTTTGGCACATATCTCGCGAAGCTCCAGCTCAAATTTATTGACACATTTTTTACAAGCTTCTCTTTATGTATAAATTCGAAAAAATTAAAAAAATTGACTTAAAAAATGTTGGAAAATTTAGTAATTTCCTACCTGGTTTTGAAACCCGTGGTGTAAAATATAAAATTGGTACATACCATAAATTTTTGTTACACTTAATTTTATATAAGGAAGTAAAATTTGATGGGTCTAACTTTAAAAAGAGATTATTGTACAAAAACTCAAATATATGACAGCTTTATTATCAAACCATATTTGCTCAAACGTTTGTTGCTCCTCCAGCAATTTTGTAATAAGTTCATTTTGAAAACGTCTAAAAATGAGCTACTGTAAAGTTTCACAACAGCAATTTAAACTTGAATAACATTAAATGGCATAATAATTTAAGAACGCCTTTAGGAGTGATATATTAGGACAAAAGATTTATGGTTTTTTAGTCGGTCTCATTGTCCAACTAAAGAAGTGAAAATTAAACATAAATAAAAGTCTTAAACATCCGCGGTGGTGTAAAACTTTTCCCGCCTTATGAACAAATTAAGAAAAGAAGCGTCTAAAATACACCACAAAATAATAACTGAGACTAAATAAAATCAACTCAAATTTTATAGTAGTTTAAAAAGTTGATGTTAAAAAATGTCCCTAATTATTCACACAAATTATTTCACTCGCAAATCATACCGTTGAGTTAGACGAAATGTTATCCAGCACCTTCGCCTGACCTTACACCACTTAACTTTTCTCTGGAAATATTTAAATGACTGTAGATTTGGAAGATCTGAAAATTCGGTCCCTATTTTTGAAGCTCTAAAAACAAACAGAATTTAGTATATCGCTTCCCTTTTTATAGATCCCAAGATTAAACTTAGTCTGTATAATATATTTACTAAGATTCCAAGACATAATTTATTATTTATATATTTATAATGCTTATTTTTATTATAATTCATCCTTATTTTCGTTATTTTTGTTTTATTTCACTTAGTTTTTAATAAGGTAAAATCTATTAATACAAACCATAGAACCAGTTCACTCAGATCAATATGTCAACGTTAATTATACAAACTTCGTTACATCCGTATCAAAACATTTCACTAATTACGACCACAAAACTTGCAGGTATATCTAAGACGGAAAACCCAACGTCGAATCGATTGATAATCCTGTGATATGTCAATAAACATGTAAGTATAATCTTCTATTTATTTTCAAAGATTTTGTGAACTGTAAAACAATAAAACAAGAGATAAAAGTTCTGCGACGCCGCTAAGCAATCTCAAGAATACAAACAATGTCGGCGTGGTACAAAAGGTCCCTAAAATCAAGCGTAGCTATCTAGATTAAAACTAAAATCTATCACACTCATAATTCCGAGATAAATCAAATCAAGTGTTCACCAGTCTGTGTAGAGACATCGAGTTAGAGTCTGAATATACACTAAAAAAACCAGATCATAGGTACAACTGTCTGATTTTTTATTTGAACCGAACATAATGATCAATTTGAGGATAATAATTATTTTTGCATCTAGTGATCTAGAACTGATTTTTTTAACAAGGCGTAATACATTTGATTTAAAATCAACTCTTAATTTTAAAATTTTTCATTACAACAAAATTTTGTCATGCTTAAAACAAGATAGAAAGAAAATTTTCAAATTTGTTACTGTGTGTATAGAACACATTAAGTCAGATGAATCAAAAATATAATTTGGATATAATTTGTATTTATAGAATAATAGTTTTTTAAATTAAAGTGCCATGTTAAAAATTAGTGACAGGTCTCCTTGGAGAAAATTGAAGTTTATTTATTATAAATTAGCTTAAAAATCTTTTTGGATTTCTTTACAGCAAAGGATAGACAATTTTAACCCTCTGAAAGTTCGCTGTAATTCTCAGTTTTATATTTTCTCAGTGTATTTGTGTCTAGTCTTATGGTATCTACAGTGCCCCGAAGATATACGCTTTTGCATATTTAGATATAAAAACTATATTCGGGTCATATGAATTCCTTCCAAATAACGGTTTTTTACCTAACGATATTATTTCAAAAATAGGGAAAAGCTTGACTATTAGTGATTGTATGGGTCAAGAACTATCATTAGATATAAAAACACGACTTAAAACTGATGTGTCTCTATCTGCCAGGTAGTATTTTAGAGGATAATATGAACTATTACCAACGTTATATTGAAAAAAAGAAAAGGTACAACATTTTTATAATTTTTAACTTTTTAATTAAACAAAAATTACGTTATATGGTAGGTAGACAAAAGCCTAATAAATAAGTCAACAGAAAATCATTTAAAACTTAACAAAAACCATTATTTGCCAGTCGCAAAGTTAAATTACATCAGATTTAATTTATATTTATCTACTTTAGTTGCTTTTGACTATTTTATAAATATTAAAAAGCATTATACAGTATGTCTTTCTCAATATAATGTGTGATGTTGCATTTTGAAAATAAAGGATTCTAATTAGGTATTTATTATTGAAAATTCTCGCAAAATCTAGTAAAAGTGTATCAAATTTACCATGACAAAATGATTGATATAATCAATAAATGAATTTATTGTTAATTTAATTAGTATCGTATGCATTAAATTTGATTAGCTTCTTAATAAAATGTTTGCAAAATATTCCTGTTAAAGCAATAACGTACATTGTAACATTTAGATATTCAGAGAACTTAAACCTGTGTCATTTACACGTTCTCATTTCTACGTATGTCCTCATGTTAACATGCATAAAGGACATTAATACATGTCGTTACAAATATTAAATCGTGATGTTTCTAGAGAATGTTTTAATTAAAATATAAAATATTGAAAAATTAAATCGACAAAATTCTTGTTTATTATTTTCTTACAACTTTATTACACCCATCTTTAAAATAACGAACATCTTGTTAAATTTGTATATGTTTTTTTCAACAAGCGTCTTTATTTTAATGAAATAATTTTAGTATAAAATGCAAAGAATATCGTCTGTAAATTACATTCATGAATTCCTGTTCATGATGTGCCGAATGCCGCAAATTGTTAAATCTTACTTTCGAGACATAAAATTTAAATTATCCAAAGATATAAATGGGTTAATGTTATGTTATATGAGGTCCGCATAATATTTTTAGTTCAAGTATTTATTATTTTTATTTATTTTTTTTTTAAATTAACAAATTGCATTTTGACAGGATCAGAACTCGTACTTTATTATCTTCAGGTCAGAATATATAGCTGAAAAACAGAATTGCTTTTCTTCGTGTGTCAGATAGTCAGTCTGAAACTAATAGTTTAGGATCAGCCTACTATCTTCTGCTAGCATCGCACATTTATGCCACAAATGTGGCCTAACTAGCGCCCTCTACTCATTAAATCAAAGTAGGTACCAGATTCTGATTTCTCGTACCCAAAAACCCCCAGTTCCAAATTTTTATGTATACATATCCAAAAACGTTAAAGTTATTGCAAAAAATAAATCTTAAAATGTAACCTTTAACACCCTGTATATTCCTTATTATCAACATTTTATTAGAGCAAGTTGGTTCAAATCGTAATATTTTAAAGTGAGGAATTTACCATATTTCTATGTACAATTACTTTAGGGTCCACCCTGTAAGTTATAAAGCACCAAATTTTATGGGTCCAAAATTGTTCAAAAAACTACCGATTGAACTAAAAATTTGTGCAAATATTAATATATTTAGAAAACATTTGAAAATTTTTCTGCTGGAAAAATGTTTATATTCTATAGCTGAATTTTTATATTTTTATTCTTTTAATCTGTTTAGAATTATAGCGTGTTTGTTTTTAGTGTTTTTTCCCTTTTCTTTTTTTTTGTGTATACATTGATGAATCCTATAATTCTGTAATTGTCTTAAGGAAAATAAAGAATTATTATTATTATTATTATTATTAGGTATTATTAAAATCTAGTGTGCGAGGTATAAATGTTTGTTTTTTCAATCGAAGTAATAGGAAACAAAAAGTTTATTTGTTCAATTGTAATAATAATAGATATATTTCATTAATTTTTGAAGAAAAATAAATATAATAATAATAAACATTTATTACTAAATAATTCAAACCTTCTGATAATAACATCACAGAAAAATATTGAACAATCCTCGTATAGCAAAAATTTTTGTAATTTTATATACGCATAGGATATTTGGTAATTACCTGAATTTTTCCGTTTATGATATGATCTTTAGTGGTTCGATGGGAATATATTAATCTGAACAATTCGATTTAGGCATCCGATTGGGATTTTATGACCAATAAAATTGGTTTTCCATAAAATTGAAATATTTACATTAACTTCAAAAATTAATGACTGCTTGCAAAATCTACAAGCCAAAATCTTTTTTTTTTATTTTATGATACCAGCAATGTGCACGTGTGTGTCAAAATAATTAAAAAAATATATTTTTATAAATAAATAAAAAATTAAACAGAGTAAGTTATCCATTTTTCTCAAATGTGGCCAATGTTTTAATAAATAAATTGCCTCCAAGTCAGTAACACAAAATTTTTAATAATCATAAACATAGGGGGGCAACTAATTTCGGCAGACTGCCATCATCAGGCCTGCAATAACGGTGTATAATCAGATAAACAAATTTTTACGATATCAAATAATCCACTTACCCATAGGGCACTGAAGTAAAAACATCAAATATGAAATAACATTAAATTCAAACATTCAAAAACTTTAAAAAACTTTGTAACTAAGTAACTAACTACTAATTAAGATGAAACAAGTTAAATGAGGGTCAAAAACCAGTAAATGATGCAAGGGCTAGAATTCCCGTTAGGGGAAACTATGGTTTCCTTAAATCTTCCAACATAACCCATTAAGAAAGTAAGAAACGGGCGGGAAAAGTGATACATTAAATTAATTTTGATTTTGTAGACGCACAAAGTTTCAAGGAACGTGTCGCTTACTTATCGGTGAATAAAATTGATAAAATGGCAAAACTAATGTCAAAAATTTAAAAAAAGAGAAGAAGAGAATTTTAGTTGTTGACGAACCTACATGGTGGAGACTGGGTCTAGGACCATGTGAAACAGAAGAAAAAGAAGATTATTGATAACTATTGACATATTGACATAAGGGAAGAGAAGAGTGGATTTAGAGAAAAGGAAAGGTTAGAAAAGGTTTGAGAAACTGTCTGAAAGAAAAATGTAATTGTCTTTGGGTCTTAGTTGTTCACGAGGGGTCAACCGCGAGTTAAATCTTTATACACTAGTGGATTTTTCAGGAAACCCAAAGCCAAACTCCCACAACCCAACCTCAGGCTTCTGACCGACGTTCAAGACCTCCCTCTCCCCCCCGAACACCAAGATCTACTGGACTCCGCCCCCCTTTCCATAAGGTAAACCCCCTCAACATACCATACCATAATCTAATATAACAAAAGAACCACTATCTACAGAATCGTGATTTAGGTTTTCGTGGTTTTCCTAAATCATATTTCCCCCCTTAGATTGGGTACCGTTTTCCCCAAACATAAGGGTGGAAATAGCAAAATTGGCGATTCTTAGATAAAAAAAAACTGGGAAACAGCTCCTGTCCATACAGGCCCCAACCAACCAACATACAACATAACACAACAGCGCGCACAGATACCCTTAGGAAATTAGCTAGCTAGGTTACTTATTATTGTAATCAGGGCACTCTACCCTGAAAAGGAGGAAAACTCCTATAGCAGGGAATTAGAACAAATGAAATGTCCTAGAAACATGTAAAACACTACCAAAAAATAATAAATAATAAACCAAAAAAAAACCTAATTTTCGGAACATTTTAAATGATGTTGTTTTTTATTAGCTTCCACCACTAGTAGCTGTAGTTTGGTATAAAGTATATTAAACAATATAATTATTACCGCCTCCCACATGCCCACTCTCAAATATATTCTACTTCCTAACATTGAGATCTGAACTAGTTTTCGAAAACGCCATAAACATCTGAAATATACCCATTTTTGTTTCAAACAGCAGCAATTCTATAAAACCCATAAATACTCGATAATTAGGTCCATTGACTGGAAAAAAATTACCACAAATAATTGATTTCTTTGTAAAGGGCCGCTACCCGATAAAAAAACCCTTCGTTCTAATTTAGAAATTCTTCGAGAATTTCTTAACATTCTTCGCGTTTGATTCGTTTCGACCCGATATCGACGTTTGGAGATGTAAATAATACATAAATAATACACTTTACCTGTCCAATTAAAGATGTCGACAATTTGTTGCGTACCTTTTTTCTCGTCTTTTATTTCGTCTTTTTTGTGGGTTTGCGTACGATGCGGGACGTTTATCGGCAAGAAACAAGGACGGTCAAACAGCCGTGGAAGTGACTACGAACTCGCTTTACTTTCGATTTTTGCCGACGCGAGATTATTTACGTTGGTGGTTAATTTCAAAATAAAAACTAACCTAATCGAGCGACATTTGTGCGGTTTTCCAAATGTCGATGATGAATTGCACAATTACGCGACATGTTATACTATGGAGCTGCAATTTTGTAAAGGACTGTAATTCTAATTCTTTATTTTTTTAACAATGAATTAGTCGCATATAGCCAAGTTTAAAATAACGTTGTTTTTTTTGGGAATCGGCATCGACTTTATATTGAAACGAAATGTCAAAAGTTTTCTATAATTTTATTAACTAATACCAAAAATCAATTGTCGAAATGGTAAAATATAATAACAAATCAACACCCATACTCATTCACTCATTAAATGTAATGTTGAACAACAAAGAATGCGACAAAAATACTTAAATAACTAACACTAAACTACCTTTTGAACTATTTAATTAAAGTCCTTCCTATTCTTATTAAACTTTCCTTCTTGTCAAAAGTTCATGCCTCAGCAAACTCTTCATCCAACAAAACTTCCATGTACCATATGATTAATGTTCAATATACTATACTATAACTTATTTTCTTCATCATTACAAATTTTTACAATTTATTCCCTTCCTTTCTCAAACTTTTTATCGTCCAAAAATTAAACCTTTTACATTATTTTTCTTTCTAATCAATCTCCAAAAAATCCCCTGTCACTTTTTTTTTGTTCCCTGGTTACCTTCTTTTCAATATACCACGTGATTATTTGATTGCAATATTTTTATATTTTATTGAATATTTTTACAAAACTGCAAGCACTTCAAAATATTTTCTTTTTCCACCAAACACTGTCTAACATTTCCCGGCATTTTCAAATGATCTCGAAGCGGATTGTATGTTTGACAATCCAACAAGGAGATGTTCAATTGTGAGAGGAACTTGGCAAGTATCACAGCTCGGAGGGTCTGTTCCTGTTGTTAGCATGATGAAGAGATGAGACGTGTATGTCCAATTCGAATTGGGGCAAGTACAACCTCTTCTCTTCTATTCAAAGAAATTTTTGCATGTCAAGGTTTTATTGACGCCTTGATTTTTCTCAATTTAGATGGATATTGATTCCACTCATCTTGCCAAGTATAAGTTGTTTAATAAAAATCTTAAAGTCATCGGCCCGTATTGGGATATCCTCTATATTCTTATTTAGAGCTTCTTTAGCGGCTTTATCTGCTTCTTCATTGCAAGGCACTCCAATGTGACTGTGAATGTGAAAGTTGTTTTTGTACCTTTTCTCTCCAGGTAATGCAAAGTATCTCTTATTCGTTTAATGAGTGGATCTTTGGTGAAATTGTTTATTAATGCTTCTAGAGAACTATACGAGTTTGTACATATTAGATTACACCAGGGGTGAAAACTACTGAAGAAAGAAACCGAAAAATTTCTGCCTCAGGCGGGAATCGAACCCACGTCTCCAGCATTCCGTGGTCTAGCGGTTAGGGCATCAGCACGGAATGCTGGAGACGTGGGTTCGATTCCCGCCTGAGGCAGAAATTTTTCGGTTTCTTTCTTCAGTATTTTCACCCCTGGTGAACAGGAATTTATTTCTGTATGCTCCCTTGGAATTTTAATTCCATTTTCTAGGAAGATTTTCACTTATATTAGATTACCTTTGCCGTTGCTAATACCTATGAATTTTAAAGCCTGCCAAATTGCATATAATTCTATATTTATTAATTATATTTTTTATGTCAATTTTAGAAAACGACTTTAGAGGCAAGGTCGAAACGTCAAATTAGAAATCATTTTTAATCTAAAGAAGTGGTTATAATCTCCAAAAAGAAGAACATTTATTTTTTTCTAATAACTTGATCTCTTATTAAATTTATAGCATTCATTTACCATAATGAAGAACTGGAAAGGTGTATTTGAAAGTTTATTCAATCATGTTTTTAATCAAACCACCTTTTTGGCAAAATTGGTGTAAATTTTGGTTATACTCCAAAAACACACTTACTACTAGCAATTTTCCTTATTGTTTTAAATTTTAACACGCTGTAGATTTGTTATCTTTGAGAAGATTCTACTATGGTCGATTGTTTTTGTATTTTACACACACCGTGTATAATTTAAAAAAAATACTGTAAGAATTTTTTGGAGACTCTATGCTGGTGTAGAACAGAAATCCGCATACTTAAAGTTCATAAAAATTAGGCGATCCAACAGAGCGTAGTTTAAACTCCTTTAAGTTAAAAATCTACCAAATTAAGATGTATTACAGAATTCAAAATACTTTTCTGTTTTATATCAACTATGAAAATTATATTCAATTAGTTGGGATTTGGCGTAAATTTAGGTAATACTACACAAACTATTGTTTTAAATTTTAATAAAAAATCCATTGTTTCTTGAGAGTATTAGATTTTAAAATTGCAAATTTCTTCTTCTTCCAATTTTGAATATATCAAAATATATCGAAGAGGTTTAACACCCTGTAGATTCGTTAATTTTGAGATTTGGGCATCGTTTTCTATACTATATTAATTATGTGAATAATATAATTAAAAAAAAATACTAAGAATTTTTTGGAGACTCTATGCTGGTATAGGACAGAAACCCACCAGTTTTATGATATTTTGGTTCTATATTTTGGAATTTAAAAATTAAAACGTTTGGATGGACTCTTGCAGCCTGATTGTCGAATACCAAACATTACATTATATAGGTATTGAGTTCTTTACTAATTTACATAAACACTAGTTATTAACACGGTTTCCAAATATGAAAGACTTTCACTCACCAACAATTTAATAATTTTAAATTCTTAGTCGATGTTTTCAAAATTGGATTTTTAAGTGTTCTCCTTGGGGCATGTCGCATATACTTTGTAGTTATAAGTTCAGTTACTTCTTATTGACACCAGCAGCTCTTCTTGAAAGATTGTTTTAATTAATCTTAATAATAATAATACATTTATTTTTACCACAATTTGTACAATAAAATAAGAATACATTACTATAATAATAAAAAGAGTATGTACTAACAATTTCGATGAGTTTACATTAACAGAATAAGGATAAGGTGAATTCACATTAGGCTAGGCCTGTGCGTGAATTCATACTATAAACTAAGTATGTAAATTAATATAGCTACATAAAGTAAATATAAATATAAATGGATTGAATATTGCAGTAAGAGATTTTAACACACAGTATGAAATGAAATGAAGTATAGTTATTTTGCTAAAACTGTTATTAAAGTTATTTATTTTGAATTTGATAATATAGATTAAGAGTGAACAATTTTTGGTAGAAAAATAAAAAATTGTATATGGGGAAATGCTAAGTGACCTTAAAATATTTATAATTTGATTAGTGGGAATGGGTATTCTGAAATTTTCGTATGTTTACAAACATTTTAGGATGAAATTTGTACTTTTGGAAAGTCAAATCGGCTAATGGACAAGGAAATAACGATCATAGAGTTTTCGATAAACTCTTGTTGTGTTTTATTAAACTTTTCAGCATAGAGGCCAGTCTATGACACTAGTTTTTAACTCAAAAGATTTTTTTTTCAAATATTCACTTTATCGAACATTTTATTACATTACAATCTGGTCAAAATAGACCAATGAGCAATTCTATTCTAACTTATATTAATACTTTTTAAGTCTTAAACTAAGGTATACTCAGCAGTGTTCCTTAGGTTATGGCAGATGGGGTTACACTTAACTTAACATGTAAAAATGTACTATGCTCTGCTTTTAACACTTTCACTTCACTAACTCAAATGGTTTGGTCCTTTTAAGTCTTCCTTCTAGTCCTGTGTTGTCTAGCAGCTGGATTTCTTCGACGTTAACATGTTGATGAAGCCTTTCTTCGTATCTTTTGACTAATTTGTTAATAGTTTGTTCAATAGTTTCCATCTTCAGGTCCCTGTGAATATCACTATTACGAATATACCAAGGGGCATCAACAATGTTCCTTAATACTTTGTTTTGGAATCGTTGTATTATATTTAAAATTGTCTGTTTGGTACACCTACATAGTTGTGTACCATAAGTCCATACTGGCTTTAATATTTGCTTGTATAGCAAAAGCTTAATATGTAGTGACAGAGTGGAGTTTCTCCCTATTAGCCAATACATTTTCCTATATCTTATACCAAGTTCTTCTCTTTCTGTTTAACACGAGCTTTCCAGCGGAGCTTTGCTATTTTTTTTACTGGTATATGTTGGCATACTTTATTGGTGAAGTTGACATGTGTAGATTTCGCTTCATTTAATCTGATTTTCCACTTTCTAGTCCAGGTACTTATCCTGTTGACAGCTGTCTGTAATTTTTAAGTTGCTTCTTCACTATTTTTACCTACTGCTAATATACCTGTATCGTCAGCAAAAGTAGCAATAGTATTATTTTCTAGTTGTGGTATGTCGCACGTATATAAGAGTTACAGTACCGGACCCAATCCACTTTCCTGTGGTACGCCGGCTTTTTTGGTTTCAGTTCTGAATATGCTTCTTCTTGTTTTATTCTAAAATATCTCTCAGAGATGTATGATTGAAAAATTTGAGAGTACTGTTTCGGTAAGTATGATCTTAGTTTATAGTTCAACCCTTCGTGCCATACCTTGTCAAATGCTTGTGCTACATCTAGGAACACTGTAGAGCATACCATTTTTTCTTCTAAAGATTTTTCTATTAACTCTATAGATGGTTAAAAAACAATGATCCCGTTTGAAATATTCGAATATAGAAGTAGGAATTTAGAAAGGAAATAAATCAAAGCTAACGAATTTATTATGCCCCCATTTTAAAAAAAAAATCATGTTTCTGAATAACATTTTTTGCTGTCTAAAATATTTTAAGTGGAATTGGTAGCCCACATACTCTCGCATATAATTTTTATCCAAAATAAAGTCACTTTTCTAGTAATTGGGCCTATGGGAATGGTGACCGAATTTTCTACCAAATCATTTCGTAATAAAATACAGAGACCACACAAAGCGTCGTTTAAAAACGTGCAATCTAATTGGCCAAAACGTTAACGACACGAAAGAATAAGCGGCCTTTAGTCCTTTAAAAATTCGGTAGTCCTCAAGATAAGCGTTGAAATGGTAAAGGATTGCCGACAACAAAAGTAGTGAGACCCTAAGTGTCTTCTTTATTTTTCTAAGGTATCGCCTAAGAAGAATTTAAAACGCTTGTTAAAATATCAGCAAAATTAAAACGTTCGGGTAGAACCGTTTTTTGCTTCTTTATTTAATTTGCAATTTCCGTATGGCTATCACTTTTTGATAAGATTAGTAGCGGGTTATCTACAAAAAGGAATTTGTGGTAATTTGGTTCAATAACGATGAAAGTTTAACAGTTTCGTTTAATTAAACTTGAAATTCTTGCCGTTTATGGCGTGGAAGATATTTTTAAAGTTAAAAAAAGACGAAAATTTTTTAGTGCGTCATCCTTTTTTAAGTTTTACTGACGTTAGTTTATGACTTATTCCTTAAACCAAGGTGAACTTTTTTACTAATAACAAATTCTCTTAAAAATTATTTTTATTATTGGAATATTTTTGCAACAGGATATAAAGAGAATTTTTTTTACTTCCTATGGCTAGACCCGAGTCTAGCATTACAGTTTTTTGTGTAATTTCTACGTGACATATGTGACACCAGGGCCTATAATTTCGGACTCATAGAACCGAGTGTGCAATAGTGCATAGGAAGTAAAAGTACAAAAGGTGAGGGGGACCCTGTACATTTTTAAAATCCACCCATTTCCTTCTGTTTACACTAAATGAAACGGTACCCTGTGGATTCAGTACTCGCGTGCTCATAGTTTAGAGTTTCCAGTGACGGGGATATTATATATTTTAAAAGGGTTCTATCTACGCAATTTTTATATACCTTGTGTTTTCTATGATTAAGAGAAATTGTAATTTTTTATAAAATTGACTTTATAACTGTTCATTGTATAGGAATTATTTTGCAGGGATTAAAATATTTAAAAATTAAAAATATGAATAATATATCAACATGTTTGATCAATGAAGCCCAGTTTTGACAACTTAACAAAGCAGAAAATCCCCAATTTGTCACTCTCATATCTCTTTCAACGAAGAAAAAGTTTTAAAGTAAATCTTTGATGTCAAAATTTAAAATAAATCTGATTGTTACTATAACAAATAATATTAAAAATTACGGACGTAAGAGCTTAATAATATTTAATAGAACTTCATGACAATGATTATTGGAATAAAAATATATTAATGGAGATTTCTGGTGAACATTTTAATAGTCTGTACATAAAAATTCGTATTCTTGATTATAAACGTCTTCGCATCAAGTAAGACAGCAAAAGATATCTTTAATTCTAAACAAAGAGACAAAAGAGTATAATAACTAATCTGAAGTATATCAGACTAGCTTTTTGGCCGTAACACACCAATTCTAGTTGGGGAAAAATTATAGAAAAACCAGAAAGCTTTAACCTCGTTAAAATCGGACCAATAATAGCAGAGATATTAGCTATGGCCTTTTTAGTAACGCTACTGCGCATGATTTTTGTTTACATACCCTCGCGCCACCTTGCGTCTGTTCCTTGAGTTAGAAACCGCCCGTTGAGTTAGCACCCGCTTAGTTTTTACCCATAGTTTTAAATGATTTACATTCCCGATAGCTTATCTACTAACTAAAAATCTAATACTGGACTAAAAATGACCTAATAAATGAAACCAAAAGATTATCTTTACAAATAAACAAAGATGCTACTTTGAAAAAATCGACAAGTCAATATAATAGTGTATAGTTCTTAAATTGCTGGTTGTAATCTTTCAGGTAAGTATTAATTTTTTCGATACGCCACTGCTTTCCGAATTTCATTCATTTCATTCCGTTTCATTCTAACAATTGTCAGCTCGTTCATTGTTCACATCGGTATAATTATTGCGATCAACTTTCAATGCAGTTTCATGCAGCACAAGCTAAATCTACCACTTCAAGGTCACTCTGTGATTTATGATAATGACATACTTTCTGGCTTTACATTGCGTTGGGGTTCTAGCCCGGCTGAAGCTCTAATTTTGGTACTGGCGGGATGCCCAAATTTGTGAAATGGTTCGGAATATGAGTATTTTGTGTAAATTTTTACGGTTGATGAGTGACAACAATGGATTTTTAGTAAAATTTTTCTTTTTGGATAATCATAATTTTGTTTAACGGTATTATTTTGTACCTTATTTCAATATGCATTTTTTTCTAATGCACGAGCACCGTAGGGCTTTCGGTATTCCGCTCTAATTTTTTGAATCCAATATGGCGAAGGATAAAAGCAAATTAGTGAAACCGGCAACTTTTTTTTTAAACTATACCGTACAAAACTAAAGTAGTTAGCAAATGGGTTCCAAAAACAGAAAAATTATCGTAAAAAAAGCATTTATTCTTTACTTTTATCGTTTGAAGGTTTTCCAATTCGTGTTGTTGCTTTCTGTTTCGGCTATTAATACAGCATCATCAGTATTTAACAAGAATTTTAATTTAAACAGTACTTAATATTTATATCCTGCAGTCTCTATTATTTTTTAATATTCAAGTCGTTGCCATACCTACTCATTGTTTAACTGCCTTTTTTTAGTTTAAATTAATCCAATATTTCTCATTTTAATTTGTCATTTATACGCAACTTTTCTGTAAACGTCATTATTGTATAAGTTAATTAGAACTGTTTAATTCTTCCAAACTATTTCTTAAACCGTCTCTATCTATTGTGTCGAAAGCCTTCCTCAGATCTATAAAGGTAAGTCTGGTATTTATTATTTGTCTCGGCTTCTTAAATAATTCTTAACTTCTATCCGTAATTACAGCGTCATAATTTTTTAATATTCTATTATTATTATATTTTCGTCATTTACCTGAGCTTCTGGTAAATACTCTTAACACTTTAATTCCTCTTCTTCTATACCAACTTTTTCTGTAAAATAATCTTTCCATACTTGTTTTAATTTTACCCAAATACCTCCCTTTTAGTATTTTTAACTCACTTTTCTTGTTATTTATCCATATTTATTCCACGTTTGTTTTTTTAAATAACTTCTTCTTTTTCAATTTTTGCGTAATGAATTACTGTTCTATGCGAGCATAGAGTCTCCAATGTTATCTTATGGGATTAATTTTTTTGAAGAACCATTTACGTTTTTAAAAAAACACAATAGTAATCATGTAACACGTGTGTATATCTTATGAACTATTTTTACATTTCTTTCAAATATCTTTGAAATTTGAAATGATACCGTATATTTCATACTTGTCGAATTGAATAAAAAACAACATTTCAGAATCGGACATAATCGTAACTAAAAGCGTAAAACGTAATTTGGAAGTTAAAATATTCGATAGCTAATCGAGTGAAAAATCGTCACTGATATTTTCTTAGCCCTATCACAAAAAATATCGGTTACATATCTTTTTAACACTTTCATGAAGATAGGGATTAGATTTCGTCTACATATATCAAATTTATTAGTAGAAAACTACTAAAACATGTATATTTTAAAGGCCGGTAACTTGTATTAGAGATTTTCTCATATATAAACGAAAATATGAAATATATTGTTATGGTATAAATAAAATCAAAATTAAAATAAGGTAAAATACCTTTAAATAAAATAGTTTAATCACAGAAACACTGACAGCAAACGTAACCTATAAAATAATAAAATGCCAAAATTATGAAAGGTACAAGATTATATTATATTCAACTTTCAAAAATAAAAAAAACAGTATTGCCAATTTAAAATATAATGAGAAAAAATTATCTGACTTGATTTAAAAAAAATGTATGGGGTTTAAAAAAAAATTGATATAAGTTGGTTGATGAGTTAGGAAAGATTTTGGACAAAGGAAGAAAATTACTGACTCTGGAAAGAAAGTAAATCAGATAAACCGTTGGGCAATAATTCATAGGAGAGTAGGAAGATAGGAAGCAAAGCTAGAGACAATTAAAAAAAGGAAAAGAAACTAATTTCGTACAACTAAAGTTAAAGACTTTATACAAAAGGTATAAAAATCTTTAATTTGAAATAGTAATGACTTATGTGTATTGTCATTTATATGTTTATAATTTTGTTGTTCTTTCTTTTATATAAATAGTTCCTGTCATTTTATAAGTCTGTGTGACAATTTGTAAGGTTATGAGTAATTTAAAAGGAGATAGACAATGTATTTAGGTGGGAAACAATTTAAATTTAAATTTCAATTTAATAATAGGTTAAGTGTGAATGTATGAGTGAATGTTTATTATATTAATTAGTAATAATGATAAAATAAAGATTTATAATTTTATATAGAGTATAGAATTTTGGTTAAATACAAAATAAAGTATTACGAGGGACTGTCAACAATCTTGACTGAACCCTGCAAGATAAACCCGTGAGATAAATTAAATTTAAATTTATAGACATAGATGGCGCCCAAAAGTTAAAATTAAATTAATTTAAATTAAAATTATAAAAAAAACATAATTTTCATAATAAAAAGATATCATAACAATACAAATATTGATTCTCTAAAGACTATATTAGTTCAAACTTAACAAACAACCCGTAACAAAATATAAATTTAATTAGTATCCGATTCTTTTCAAACAAATTCTCCCTTAAAAATTTTCTGTCGTCTGCGATCATTGAACTCTTTTTTGCTTGCCAATCTCGCACTCAAATTCAAGTTAGGTAAGGTCTATACATCGTCTCGTCTGGCTACTTGGGACTTCCTCGTCCTTTTATTTCCGTTATTTCACGTCCTCTCACAGTCTCTGGTCCATGAATGCGATTAGGATCGGATCCTTTTATGCGCGATATCCTCTCCCCGACGCGACTCAAAGACAGTCTGGCAGGATCAAAACGATATCAGTAGCGGCGACGAACTAATTTGCTTTAAAATTACGTACAACCACAACAAAAATGCTGAAAACTTATAACTGACATCTTTCTTTAGCTCTTCCATCTTGATGTAAGCTCAGAAACTCTATTTTTAATAAGAGATGTGTTTGAAAAATTATCTAAATAGTTTGGCGTTATATTGGATGTATTCCAAGGAGACTCTGTCAGCTCTTTAGAGGAAGCAAATAATCCAATATGCGTAAAAATAGAACCATTGCCGAAGGGAATAGGTAAATTAAAATTCAGAGACTTAGAAAATATTAAGTTAAAAGATCCTGTTAAAATAAAAAAAAAACTAAAGTTAATAGTAGCGGGAAAAGTATTAGAACTTCAATATTAGCGTTGATGGGGCATATCTGAAACTTGAACGAAGAAATGAAGTTAACTTAACTATCTTTATTTAACCTTTGAATTTTGTTTTCATAGGATTTTTTTTAATCAGTCATCCCATTAAGGTAGTATTTAGTTCCTCTTTTGAAATTCTAAGTTAATGAATGTCCTTATTGCATGAAAACGAATGTACTCTTTATTTTATGGGCTGTGTTCAGGAAAAACATCTTAGGACTATCTAAAAAGTAGAAAGCCTGAGTACGAATACAAAAATCCTATTTTTAAGATCCAGAAAGTGGTAATGAGGAACTGTGCAACAAATAAATTTGTCGCGAATATTTTTTCTTCCAGGAAACACCTACTACGCCCATGCTTTTAGGCGTACTCTTTGCGCGAATCTGATACGCATTTGATTGCTTACACGCGATACCGGTTTCAAGTTACCCTGAATATGCTAATGGCTGCTTTATATCAAGAAGTTCCTCTGAACCTGATGCGTCAAATATTTTCTGCCAAAGAAGAAAATAACAATGCTGATGGTGAAATAATGTTCGAGAATGAGCGAAATGGGACGAATACAAATATGTTTAACATAGCTGAATTCATAGCTTCCGGCAAGTAGTGATGCTGATGTAGGAAACAAAAAAGCGATAAAGTTTACGGTAGAACATGGACGATACAGAAAATTACACAAATTTAGTGTTGGTTAACTATTAAGTCATAAAGAGGTTCACTGTAATCTCATGGCAAGTTTTGTTTATTTTGAACATTATACGCACACAAATTTGTGGGTGGAAGACGTTGAAGGATTGTTAATTAGGGAAAGTAAATATTATTTCTGATGGTAATGAAATAACTGTTAATTTTCTGCGAATTAAAAAATATTTTAGAAGCTTTTCTGCGGTTTTGTAGAATCGGGCAATGGTAGCACATTTTTTTAGTTCATCTATTAACTAATCCAGCTATTGACGTTACATGTATTTGGAATTTGATTTATTGGATTCGAAGACCCAACCCAAGAAGCTGAGAGTCAGTAAATAATTATTTTAGGAGGGTTTCCAAAAAAGGAGTTAATCGGATAAAAAAATAATAGAAATATAAATAAAACCAGTTGAGAATGCTGATCTAGCATTGCCATAAACCGAACAAATTGTAATGACATTATTAATAAAATTTTTGATTGACAGTTCTCATTCCGATCAACACAGCCAACAGCCACAATCTACTCATTTTTACCAAAATAGTCATTCACTATGCGTCTACTTTAAATTTTAAAGGAGTTCCGTTGGGCAATAATTCATAGGAGAGTAGGAAGATAGGAAGCAAAGCTAGAGACAATTAAAAAAAGGAAAAGAAACTAATTTCGTACAACTAAAGTTAAAGACTTTATACAAAAGGTATAAAAATCTTTAATTTGAAATAGTAATGACTTATGTGTATTGTCATTTATATGTTTATAATTTTGTTGTTCTTTCTTTTATATAAATAGTTCCTGTCATTTTATAAGTCTGTGTGACAATTTATAAGGTTATGAGTAATTTAAAAGGAGATAGACAATGTATTTAGGTGGGAAACAATTTAAATTTAAATTTCAATTTAATAATAGGTTAAGTGTGAATGTATGAGTGAATGTTTATTATATTAATTAGTAATAATAATAAAATAAAGATTTATAATTTTATATAGAGTATAGAATTTTGGTTAAAAACAAAAGAAAGTTTTACGAGGGACTATCAACAATCTTGACTGAACCCTGCAAGATAAAAATATTATATTAAAACCCGTGAGATATATTAAATTTAAATTTATAGACATAGATGGCGCCCAAAAGTTAAAATTAAATTAATTTGAGAATGCTGATCTAGCATTGCCATAAACCAAACAAATTGTAATGACATTATTAATAAAATTTTTGATTGACAGTTCTCATTCCGATCAACAGCCAACAGCCACAATCTACTCATTTTTACCAAAATAGTCATTCACTATGCGTCTACTTTAAATTTTAAAGGAGTTCCCGAAGTAGTACGGAGGGCATATCAAACCCTAAGCTTACTTTTTAACGCTCCATCAAAATCTGAAGTCAGAATTTTAAAATTCACAAAGACAAAGAATCAACACACATACATACACACACACATACACACAGATCGAATTCAGATACCGAACAATTTGTTCGGTAAAAATATTCCAAATAGAATAAAAATGGAACATAACTTTAGCCTAAAAAAGTGACAAATGATGTAAAAATTCAAAATCAATAACAAAATCGTATTTTTTACTACAAATGTTATTAAAGCAAAGTAATATTTGGGCAAAGCTTATGGTGATATGGCTTTTAGAGAAATTAGAGATTAAAAAAATTAATAAATCTTTAAAAAATCTACAGAAGAAAAAAGATTAAAACATAGGACTGATCGATGCATAAAAAAATATTGCAAGTGCCAAAATCGATGAAAGATGTGGCAAAAATGGTGTTTTTTTTAGAAAACAGGTAAATGATATGTATTTTTAAATTACCAAAAATACTTAAAAAGCTGCGGTAGGTAAATTTAGCACAAAAGGCTGATGAGCGAGGTAGAAAAAACAATAGCAGGAGTAAAAATCGATAAAAAATTGTTTTTTAGTGGAAAAAACATTATATATACTAATTTTTAATCAACAATAGTTTTAACAAAATAAAAAATATATTTAGGGTTCCTGTTCTATGCGAGCATAGAGTCTCCACATGTTGTGTACAAAATATAAATTATTTTCTTAACCAAAACAAAACTTAAAAACATTTATTTATATTTTAAATTTATACCTTGTTATGCATATTTTAAGCTCATTTAGCATTTAATTACTATGTTTTTTGAATCAAAAAATGAAAGAATAATTTTAATAAAAACAATTTTCCAATGTAACCTTAAGAGTTTTTTTTTAAATAATTTGGTAAGAATTAAATCAACTTTTTTTGATTAATAAAAAATTAATTTTCATTCCTATCAATTTTGTTTTATTAGAAAACAAAAACTAATCTTTTTTATTTCAAAAAGTGATTATAAATCTGAACAACTAAGAGAACTCAGCTACACCATATTATTCATCCTTACCTGTTTGAATCCTTCATATATAAACTCCGGTAGGTACTGCTACCTAGCGGCGAAGCTCGGAACTTAAGTATCCCTTTAAACATCTGCCACTTTTACTTTCGTTCCTCATTTCACTTTTTAAATTTAAATTTTGCTTATTTTAAACAACGAATTATCAAAAAAATTAAAATAATATCGTTTTGAAATAGGCGGTGTGTGAGTGTGTGTGTGTGTGTATACTATTTTAATGTCAATTTTTTGGAAATGTATGGTAAATTTTGGGTAGAATGTTTATATTATACGTTTATAAAATAATTTTTAACCAGGCATCAAAATAAAAAAATTGTATTATGAAAAACTGCATTTTATAAATTGTGGTAAATAAAATAAAATCCTTCTGATTTTCTTCGTACTTTTTTAATAATTTTTTTGTTTTAAATTGTATATGGAATTATTGTTTGGTAAATAATGCATACGAATTCCTGATTTTGTTTTTATAATTTTAATTATAATTTTCTTCGTGTTTTATTAAAATTATCAATTATTTCATTACTTGATGGACACAAAAAATAAAAACCTTCATAGTATAAAAATGAAAATTGATAAAAATTAGTTTTTTTTGGTAGATTTTGGAGAAAAATTAGGTCTTTTGGAAAATAAATCAAAGTCGAAGTACATAAAAATAACGAAATTTTATAATAAACGAATTCTTAATTTTTTATATATTTATTTTTGCGAAAATCAAATATTATTATTTTCGCTTGCTTAAAACAAAATTTACATTAAATTATAGTTTTTCTCCAAAATTTTTCATGTTTATTTTTATATTTAGTGACAAAAAAGGATTCAATAAATACAATTATTGATTGAATATATAACAAATAACAAATTTTTATAATCGTAATTAAAAAACATTCTGTTAAATATTGTTTAAAAGAAATTGAATTTTTTCCATAATTTTTTAATGAATCAAATTTATAAAAAAAATTGCCCCAATTATGTTATTTATTTTTAAAACTTTAAAAATATGTAATCTACTTTATTTTTAATCCAAAATACAGTTAGGAAAAAAAGTTTTTCCTGAAAAAAATTATTTTAAATATGATTTGACTTAATTATCCTTGTTTCCAAAATTTAAATAATATCTACCAACATATCTAGAATAATTGGCTAATTGAACACAGTATCAAATTAATCATACTTAATTATACCAAATGAAACATTATTTAGCCCAACATGATACTGTCTTTGTTCTTATTTTTAACGTCCACGCATTATCATATTGACATGTGTTTGAAGCAGGTGTACCAGGCACGCGCCACGATCTACAGAACACCTTGTCTATTTGAAAATTTATTAGTTTTTTTTTCACGTCATCCTGAAGGCTCAGCTGGTCTTTTTGATTTTATCTTTTGACCGTGTCGCTCAGTTTATTATAATATTTTAAAATAATGGTAAATAAAACAAGAGGATATAAGAAAAATATTATATTTATCAGTACATGGATTTTGCAATATGCATTATATCAAAAATAGTTATGTACAAAACGTATCTTGAAAAGGCGTATCAAAATACTTAAAAAAACTATCAACTTAACAGCGTAAACATTGGTCTTATTGAGTACGATATTTAATAAAAAAATAGAGAGCAATTTTCCGGTAAGTACCCATAACATACAAAATTTTTGAACTTTTATTGCGGAATTCTTTTAACTATAAAATAATGCTTATAAACTATAATATAAACAATATATACAATTTTATTTATATACAAAAACAATGACTAGAAAAAACATTCATAAACTCTTGAGATTCTTCAATATATTATATACATATTGTAGAAAAAATATCACTCGTTGGAATGAAGGCACTAGGTTTCCTGGTTTGAAGCAAATTTTTTTGATTAGACACTTTCACTGGCCGTTATTATTCTGTAACAAAACAAAAATTATTACATACAGAAAACTATGCAAAAATAAAAGGTAACAAAAGTTTCAAAAATGAAAGAGAACCTGCGGATTCGCGCTTATTTTTTTTCAATAAAATATCTCAGACAGTATTGTTCATAAGATTTTGTGTAAGGTCCTGTTTCTTAAAGAAACTGGTATGTATAAGACCCCTGTCAAGACTGTATGAAAAGATTCAAGACACAAAAACGGTATTTTACCTTAGGGTAGGAAATCGAAGGGGAACCTTCAGAGTTCACTTTTATAATTCAGGTAGATATAGATTTAAAACAGGTATAAAACATACTGCAGTACAAAAAAGAATATCGGGCTACCAGATTAGATACAGGTAATTTTACTATAAATCTTTTTAAATATCAGTACTGTTATCAACAGTGAAATCCCACGCGATAATCTGCACTCAAAATAAACGTAACAACGGTAAATACTTATGCAAAAGAAACATACTCGATCGTAATATATAAAATAATTATTTACAGATTGAAAACATGTGTGATATAAGATCTCCGATATCGATGTAGCCTGCACACTTTTTTACACTACCTAATCCGGTATTTTTAACCCTTATATAGTTAACAACTAAACAAATTGTTGAAATAAAAATCAGTACTAACCTTAAAATTTTCGTAAGCAGTTATTCTTGCTGCCAAGAAAATATGGCATCTAACAACTCTTCATCCTCAGGACTTTTCGGATCGTAATTTTCGTAATTCTCTGCGGGGTGGTACAGGGTCGTCGAGTAACTCTGCGTCGTTGAAAAAGAACCTTCTGAGCTATGCGAAGGTGTCGGTGATGCTGAAGCTTCTGAACAAGCAGGAGTAGGAAGCAGAACGGGATAAGAGGTGTAAAGATGAGTGGAGTCGGGACTGCTAGTGTAATATCTGTTATCGTTCATTTGATCACCAGCTATAGATGAGTTTCCCATATCGGATTCGTGATCGTCAATCATTTGTTGTAAGGATCTAATATATTCTACTGCTAATCTTAAAGTTTCTACCTTACTAAGTTTTTTGGAGGCGCCTCTACCTTGCGTGGATCCTTGAGGAGATAGAGCTTGAGCAACACTAGGTGGGATATGCGATCGTAAAGTAGCGAAACCATTATTTACTTGCTTAACACGATTTCTTTCTCTAGCATTTCTTCTAGCTACAGAAGCAGGCTGCTGCGGTGGAGCTCCGTAAGGCATAAACTGAATTTTCCTCTTACATCTTAAGTCGTTGTTAGAAACTAATACTGAAGTACGTTCTGGAGCCGGAGCTAAAGGCCGTTTGTTAGAAAGAGTAGCAATTTTAGGTTGAGTAACAATTACACAATTATTTTGAGGAGCGGAATGCTGGATGACGTTATACATCTTGTTTTGATGACCCAGAGTCATAGTAAGCGCCATAGGTAATAACATATACACTAACCGAAAAGTCTCTAAATGTTAGTAAACAAACTAAGCGCGCGTGTTATGGCTTTAACTTTGAAATAAACGTAACGATAGCTTTAGTGGCGGCGGACCGAATGTTCGCGGTGGCTCTTAGCGTACGGTTTTCTATCCGCTGCAAGGCGCCCCCTCTTCTGCGACGTTGCGCGCGCCTGTTGGGGGTTGTACGCGTGCCACAGGACGTGAGACGCATGGCAAAGCTTGCCGAGGACCTCGGATAACTCCGACTAGATTCCCTCTCTTATTCTTATCTCGGAAGCTGCGTGGGACCCGGTGCGGCATCGCGGCACTGGCACAAGCGGACTGCAATTTATCGGCAGCTGCAAATGTTGAAACACATGTAGGACTTAGCGCCTAGGCTTTAGTGTTGAGCACTGCCTTTTTATGACACTTGTAAATTAGCAACAAGTCGATATGAAAGGTGGTAGTGTCTATAAATTTATCGATTTGTTAGGAATTATTATTTTTTAGTATTTGTTTTTGAAATAAGGATTATTCTCGAGCTACAAGTTTGAGTTTATATTTCAAAAAATATCATATTGCGAAATACTTGTAGATATTTCCAAGGGAAAATATCCTTGAACAAATATTTTATATACTTTTTTTTTTTGCAAACTATTTTTATAATGTAGTCGAAATTTATTATTTTTTGCATTATTAGTGAGTGTAATATTCTAAGTTTATATTTATATTAATTCTTTTTTTTTCTCTCATTCAAGCCTTGAGTGGAAGAGCAAATCTTAATCTAGGGTGCAATTTTGGCAAATTTCCCACTCAAGTATTGAAGTTTGTAGCATGAGCGAAGCAATACTCTATACAATATACTATTTTTTTAATAACCCATATACATTTTAGCCGATTTACTAGAATGCACTTTATAAAATATTTAATAACTGGGCCAATATCAATTTTAAAAAAGGATTGATCGAGTTTTCGTTTCATTTTCAATAAAAAAATATCGCGATTGGTTTATTACTAAGCGTGATCTTTAATTTATTTAGACTTAAAGATAAAAAAATCGTTCAGACATGGATTCAGATTACTGCTAAGTTGGATTAATAACGAGAAAAGTTGTTAACAGATTTATATTAATATTTTTGAGTGACTAATATGCAGAACTGCGCTTGTAGTGGTTTTTCATGGCAAAGTTTCTTCGCGGAATTTTAATTTTATTTTGTTATAATTTTGTTGTACGATAAACAGATCCCGAAATCATCCGGTGACAGCCCTTAGTTTATCGTCCAGTAAATTAACGCCAGAAAAACCCCAAATCTAAGCATCAAGTCTTGCGGAAGGGTGGGAAATGGCTCTAGGGTTCCCGAAAATCCGTTTTTCGACGATATCTGCCGAGATATATAACCGGACACGGTGGCCTAGTTGGTAAGGCGTCTGCCGATTCAGCTTGATCAGTGTTCGGGGAGTAGGTTCGAATCCTGCCGTATTTAAGTGGAATTAAAGTCAGATAAGACTTTGGGCAAGTGCAAAAAGGTATTTGTGTCATACGCAGTTTCATTCACGCCGGTAAACAGGCCGGATGAGATCGGATATCTCGTGGAACTGACACAATTACACATTTGTTAGTCGGTAGATCACCTGCATGACAAAGGCATAGTCCTGGGTTTAAGGTGATTAGAGCATTTTTGTTTAGACAAAAAATTAAGAGTAGTTCATTACCTACAAAAGTAATCTTCATAATTTTTTTCGCTACACTAGTATTTTTTGCAAAAACGGCGTTTTAAAAATTCGCAATTTTAAGAATCTGAAAATACGGCGCTGAAAATACACTGATTTTTAATATCCTCCAAATACTGACAGTCTTGTATATTTTTTAATACATATTTTCTATTTGGATTCACATAAAACAATATTAGTTTTTAATTATTGTAAAAGTCTTCAATCTATAATAGCACAGGAATTTCCAATAAAAAACTGATTTGTATTTGACCCAATTCCAAAAACAAAATTCAAATTTATTCATCTAACCGCAACTCTCACTTCGTTCTCCGATCTAGTCTGCCATCTGCAAACGAAATTTTAAAACATCGGACGTTTCAAGAAAGTGGAGGGCGGCAGGTAAAAAAAACCCTTAGGACTAAGTGCAATTGTTATTCATTAAGGGGTCGGTCATCGGTCCTCGGAGTCGCAAGATGATGAAGAAGAAGAAGGAATGTTAATGTTATGTTTCGGAGCGGTTTATAAATCTGATGGTAGTTTTTGGAAACGCATTTAGGATGATCGTAAAGTTTTGAGTGTGTTTACTGAATTTGTTTGATGGTAGCGGTAAAATTGTTTATATGATGTGTTTATTTTATTCCCAAACTTTACCAAAACATTATTTACAAGTTTAAGGAAGTAGAAAAACCACAAAAAAATATGAGGAAGTATAAATTCGACTCAGTTGAGCACAAATTTGGTTCTTGCAGGTTTCATTTATTTTATTAGTAAATTTTTTAAAGGACATTTCGAAAAAATGGAAGGAAAATTAAATTTTTTTTTACAATTTTCTCAAGTTTCAATTTTTCGTCATATTCATTAAAAAAATAGTTATTACCGGTAAATTGGAAGAAAATTGAAGTTTTGTCCTAATGATATCACTAGAAAATCATAATAGTGGAATTGATGAAAGAATTTGAAGATATTGTGATCAGAAAACTGTAAACAGGAAGAAATACAGTAACCAAAGCACAACGAGAAGAAAAGCAGCGCCCGCTTTATAGAAAATTAAGTAGAAATCAATACAAATATTTAAACTGAAAACGAGCAAAATCAGGGAACAAAAAAGATTCAACACAAAGAAAAATTAGTAAAAGAACTGAATGAGGAACATCTAATCCCTAGTTTAAAAGTTTAGCTTCACATTACCTCAATGTATTGTTCTGGGACGAGTATTTCACCTGTAATACACATATGACATATCAGTAGTAGATAATATTAAATTTGCAATGTTTAACAGCAGGTAACACCGCCAATCTGGAAGGCATTATAAGATAAACGTGTGTGTGTTTGGGGGGGGGGATGGCATCAGACAAAGTCCATTAGCCACAGAAATTTGAATGCTTTGATTTGTTTTTTTTAATTTTTTTATTAATTTATAAATCTGTTTTCGTTGCTATAACAAAATTAATTAATATATCGAAAATAGTCTTGTAATTTTTGGCTAGCAGAGAAGGGATATTGATTGGAAATTGAACACTTTCTTTTTGCAAATCACCATACAATATTGTTGTTTGTGCGGGCGGCATTTCTATGGCATTCAAGAAAAATGTGGTTAACATCTGCAATAGAATTATCTGGGCAGTGGATGCAATATGGAGAATCAAGGATACCGATTTTATACAAATGAGCAGAGAATCGTCCATGGTTTAGCATTAAACGTATAATAGTGGACGTATGCCGTTTACTGTAACTCCAGGTATCTATATAGGGAGTATCATTCGTTAGAGTCGGATGTAATCTAAAATATTGGTTTGTAGATACTTTTGCGTGTTCTTTATATTGCTGTTCCCAACTACTTCTGATATCCTTCTTGAAGAGATTAATAATATCTTGAAAGTTTGTTATTTGAATACTTTTTCCAATGTTGCACGCCTCTTTAGCAGCCCCATCGACTATTTCATTGCCTTTAATCCCAGAGTGTCCTTTAGTCCAAATTAAAGTTAATGTTGTACCTTGTTTCATTAGAACATAAATTAAATTTTTTTATAGACAGGATTAAAGGAGGACAGATAGAGAATCCGTTGCCACTGTGATGTTTGAAAAATGCTGATCTGTGCACCACTCTAGAGCTTTTAGTATGGCTACAGCTTCAGCTGTAAAAATTGAGCAGAAAACTGGTAAACGATATTGTTCTATATAATTGGTAGCTGGAACAAAAAAGGCACATCCAGTACCTGACGATTTTTTCGACCCATCTGTGTAAATCATCATTTGATTCTCTCTTAAATTTCTGACTATTGATTTGAACATTAAATTACATAAACTTGGAATCTCTGAATAGGATGGTGTTATGATGGTCGGTTTAGATAACAATACTTCAAATTCATAATCATACAAAGGAAATTTTGGATACATGTCTATTGGGTCATTTACTGATTCTATATCGACAAAGGCATCTGCAAGTGGTGGGGATCTTTTTTTTCTCCAATACTTATTTGTTAAATTACTGATTGATAATGGAGTTATTATATTGATCATAAATGCACTAAACGACCTGTATTTTATTAACTGTTTTATAGCTAAATATTGCCTACGTACATTTAAAGGTGGCTCCTGTGCTTCAGCCAGAACTGCATGATTTGGTGATGACACCATAACACCTAGGCATATCTTGAATCCTGTCTAAAGCTAATAAATTGGATTTACATGACGATCCGTATAATATACATCCATAATCAATAATTGACCCTATGTAAGACTTATAGAATGTTAGGGCAGTACACTGGTCTGCGCCCCATTTATTTTTTGAAACGACACGCAGCAGGTTGATTCCCTTTTCACACTTTGTTTTAATATGTTTAATATGGCTGGTCCATAATAAACGTATAATGAAAGTAAATCTGTGCAGGTCAGTTCCAATAACAAAATAAACCTCCCTGTATAATTGACAATACTACAAATACGGTTCCACATAAAAGATACCAAATATAAAAAATGTATTGACTGTTTGGAAGAAATTTTCATTTGACTATCAGCAAAAAGGTACTGATCTACCAACAAGTATGAACTAATGCCCGAAATAGGTGAGGACCGTTGAAAATAAAATTAAGGGAGTCTTGAGGAGATGCTCTATAAACATGTTGAATTGCTTCAACTCTTAGATAATCAAGATCTAGTTCGTCAGCTGAAGAGGACAAAATTGTTTATTTTATTTTACGTAACCGTTTAAAGACAAATAATAAATATCAAAAATTAGAAGAAAAATATATACAGGGTGAGTCACGGTAGACGCGACGCAAGTGGTCGGAAAGTCAATAAAGTGGGATTTAATATAAGGAAGCTTCCAAAAATCTCCCTGTACAGGGTGTCCTATTTAAAATAAGAACGATATTGTCATTTGAATATGTCATTAAAGAATCGCCCCATTTTGGACGTCCTGTATAATTTTAAACAACTCTAAATACATTATTGCTTTCAATTATTAGTCTAATTTTTTTCAGTTAAAGTGGGACTTGGCTGATTCCATAGGTTTCCAAGTTATTTATTGGTTTTCTTGTAAGTGCTTCCATTTTTAGAAATAACAAAATATCTGGAAATGAAAAAAGCTTAGATATAGGGAATACTTAAGAAATTTTATCTTATTTTTAAGGTATAATCTGTAAATGCAACAAAATATAGGGTCTTCCATAAGAAATAATAAAATTTTGATACGCCACACATTTTTGGGACACCCTATATAATTCAAAATAATTTTAAAATGTAGCATTTATCAACCCACATATCCATGAATAACAAAATTTTGGAAATATTAACTGTTTAGCCACAATGGACCGTCGCGGCTACCGTGACTCACCCTGTACGTTATAGTTCTTTCATATATACTTGAAATTATTGCCGTATATGGATAACATGAATTTATTATAAATTTTTATAAAAAACTTGTATGAAATATAAAAAAAAATCAAAGAGAATTTAATTTAATTTAATAAAATGTACATTTTAATGTTTGCGATTCTATTAAATACCTACTAAGAAAATAATTAAACTACCCAGTAAAATCTCGTTTGGTTTTAAGGTTTAATTGTATATTTATTAGTAGCAAAAAATATCAAAGTCGAATTGTTTATTAAAATAATCGTAAACTACTTGAAATAATTGAAATGAATTTACCGTATTTGTTCGTGCAGCTGCCAACTAGAAACAAGTAAGCTCATAGCACGTGACATTTTCAAATGCATTTAGCGATCCAGTCTCATTTTCTGCTATTTTTTTGTTTTAAATTGCGCTATTAGCCGTTTAATGTGCGTTTAAGAAGAGTCAACCCAAGATACTTTTAAGATTATGTATGAAATCTTCATTATTATTACCTAGAATGAATAATTTTGAATTATGAATGTTTAAGGTACCGACAAAGGATTTAGCAAATTAATGTTTTTATTGGGTAAAATACACTGTGCTCTAATCGACCACTCGAAGGCATTCGACAGAATTAATCACAATTTGGTTTCGACAAATAAAATATATTGAGTTTTATTTATTAAAGCATTATCTGTCCCATCACTGTCAAATTGGAACTTTGATTGGACTGATATTGTAAGTGATGTGCTATAAGGTCTAGTCTTTCGGCCACTGTTGAGTTATAATTAACAGTGCAGTTCCTAAAGTAGCACTGAGAAACAGTAACATAGCATTGACATACAATCAAAAAAATTTAAATGTAAAATTATTTGTTTGACAAGTTATTTTTCCCGGAAGGTTAAAATTGATTGCATAAAAATAGTAATAACTTTTTGTCATTTAATGAACTATTATATTGTACGCTAATGAATCATACACAAGTAAATCCAATCTACATAAAAGTGACATTACATTTTGACCTTGATTTTTACAGTTTTCATTCATGTACGACAGCAAACTGGAGGAAATCATGCGAAAGGATAAAATTGCGTGTATGTAATGATACGATTCATTGACCTGTATATTTTTTATAGGTGTTTTAAATTCATGAAGGAGAGTTAATGAGCAAATGTCCAACAATTTAGCTCAATTTCAAACGGCGACTTTTTACATTTTTTTTTGTTCAGGCTATTATGCTGAAAACGGAATATTGCTGCAACAAAGTTCCATAAAAATCAGATCTAATGTACCGGATACATAACATACAGAGACCTGCAAAGAACCAGGAGTGTATTTAAAAAAGTTTTGCTGCATTTATTATTATAATATTGTAAAAGAGAAACACATTATTTTTAGGACCATGAAGTGTATAAATAAGTATTATGGGTGCTATATAAAAAAGTTAGATGGACAGGGAGAAAAAACAGAAATTGTCTGGTTAACAAAACTTGTTTAACAAATTTTATCAGAAGGCCATAAATTTTAGGCAAAATGCGGACCAAAAAGGATGGACTATCTGCCATTAGAAATGATCATGTAATCCTACGGGTGGATCAATTTATCAGATAGATAAATATAATGGCCAAATTGCCCTCCATGCTAGTTTTCTTTATCGCATGAACTGAGCTAATATTTCATATAGGATTCTACATTCTGGAGGCAGGTAGTCCACCCTTTCTGATCCGTATTTTGGACCCGCTGGGGCACTTTCATGTATGGTGCGTATTTTGTATATTATTTAGATATTACGGCCTTTTTTATTTTTATATTTTTCCTCTATCAAATTGACAACTCTCCCCCTTTCCTGTCAAAAACTCCCTATCACACAATAACAAAATATAACATAACTTACACACTACACAACCCCTCCCCCAACATTTCAAAAAAAAATTAAACGCAGTAAAAAAAAAATATTTTTAAATATGACAAATTGATCTTGCGGATTGACCTTGCATTTTCATTCCACTGCTGTTTCGTGGAACTCTTCCATTCTCGCACCTGTCTCTAGGTTTGTAATTTTTCATATCATCTACTCGTCTGAGATATTCTAAAAATTTTATTGGCTCATTGCCACATAGTCTGCTATTTCATGTCCAAAATGTCTGGCTAAATATTTTATTATATCTTCCGACAAAATTGTAGGATTGAGGTATTTCAATTTGTCCAATTTTCTCATTACATACATTTCCCTACTAATAAAACCTTCCTTTACTTCCCTGTATACAAATTTTCTCTTATATTTGTTTGTACATCACCCCAAAAATCATTTAAAAATTTTTCACAAAAATCTTCAAAATTTTTACACATTTCCTTGAGTGTTAAACCATATTGCTGCCTGTTCTTTAGCAGTCTCTTCTATCCATTTTCTTCATCTTTGTATATCTCCTAGTTCCTTTATTTTTTCTTCTATCCCTTTTATGTACTTCACTGGATGAAGTCTATTGTCCCCAAAGAATTGCAAATTATTTTCGTTATCATTTCCCATTATTATAATTTTTTGTTCACTTGAAACTTGATTTTGCTTTAATTTTTCTTCTAATTCTTTGAACGATTCTGTGCATTTCTTCTTATTTTCCTGAATATCTATTTTCAATTTTTCTTGATCGTCCACTTCTCTAGCTACTTCTTCTCTAACTTATTCTACTTTTCTATCTGTTTCATTTTCTTGTTTCTCTAATCTCACTACAACTCTTTCAATTTCTCTTCTTATTAAAATTATCATTTCCTCATTATTATTCTTGAATTGATTTACCATCTCCGTTCTTATATTTCCAATTTGTTTTTCAAAATATTTTCTTCGATATTTATGAAATCTTCTTTATTCTTTTCTAGATTTTCTTGATCTTGTCTTCTCTCTTCACTCATTTTCATTAACATCTGCATTAATTCATCCATTTGATTTCGTTCTTCATTAATTGTTGTTTCTCTAACAGCTTTTTCTATATTACTTCTCGCTTGTATTTCTTCTTCACGATCACTATTATTGTCCTTGTCAACATCCTTCACAGTTCTTTGTAAAATTGCAACCATATCTCCTTAAATTGATTCTTTTCTAGGTTTCTCCATTATCTTATGTCCACTTCTTAAATACATTATAACAAGAAAGACCCCACGTTGCTTGGCGACATATATTTAGATATTACGGCCTTTTTTATTTTTGTATTTTTTTATTGAATACAAATATTAATATCTCAGGGTATTTAAAGTGGATTCCTCTATCAAATTGATAACTCTCCTCCTTTCCTGTCAAAAACTCCCCATCACACAATAACAAAAGATAACATAACTTACACACTACAATATAAATTATGCTTTTAGGTATCTTGGTCGGAATTTTGCATCCGCCAGCTTTTCTTGATGGTTTATCTACTAGTCCTAAATCTGGTAAAGGGAAACGCTTAATAACCAGACCCATCTATAACGAATGGAGGTGTTTTATAGGTTATAGTAATGGACATCGCCAGTTACCAGTATAGAGCAATGGAACGTATACCTACAAATGAATGAGCTTTTATTACTCTTAAGCTAAATCGAATATACTCTAACACTGTAAATCTAGTTCGACCCTGAAGGTAAAAACTGAAAACAACACCCAAAAAGGGAAATTAGTATACCCTCTCTCGCACGCAACTTTCTACGTGGGAACTCGCCTACAAATTATCCCCAAATTGCCGGCTACCTGCAGACGAAATTCGTAATTATACGTATTGACAAGTTTGTTGGATTGGCGAAATTGAATCATTGTGTTTTTCCGCATTTGCGTATATTGTCACCGCCCGAAGATAGAAATTTTCGATGGATTTCGAACACCCGCTCCCAAATTGTAGAGTTTGGTTGATTAAATGTATGTAAATGGGTTTTATTGAACTGCAATTATATTGGAAAAATATTACACGCGAGACACTGGTCGTTGGATATTTAAGTATAGGTAGCAATTTTTGTGGGCTGCTAAATTAAGAATTTCTTACGACATTCTTGGTTCGAGAGCTGATGTATTACTTTTATGAGTATACTAAGAAAACCAGTGTTTTATAATTTAGATAATACAACGAATTTTGCCTAAAAATATGATGAAAATAGAATAGCTTTCTTAAAATTTTCAGTTTTATTCAGAATCATTCTTACTGAATGCATAATTAATATATTGGAACTCTGCGTTTACATGGACAACGTCAGCTAAGATTTCAATTCCTACATTTTTGAAAACAGTGAAATACATTGATGTGAAGTACATTTTTTCTTCTGCTGGAACAGTTGATTCAAATAAAGAGTCTAGATAAACTAAGACAACCGTCAACTGGAACTAACATTTCAGCAATAATAACACAAAATCTATTGAGTTTGGAATTTTAAAGATTGGACCAATGTCGGTAAGACGATACTTCAGATCAAATTTAAAGTTAGAAATTTGATAAAGTTTTGAGTAATACAGAATGCCAACCCTGATAATACAAAATATCGAATGATATACTGATGTTCACATCTAAGAATATGGAAATAGAGACCCACAAAAAACAAGTTATGAATCTAAGAATATTATTATATGATCTAAGAGAAAACTTAATATTATTTATTTAAACATTTGTTTTTATTATTAATACTAATTAAAAGTTTTGTGATATTTTCAAAATCGTAGCCTGTCAACGACATTACTTTGCCAGTGATTTACGAGCTTCATTTAACCTTACCCATCTTAGCACCCTTTGTATCCCCGAAGCCGAAATCGTTTTATTTTATGAGTACAAGAAAGTCACCCTGGGATAATTGGGGTATTTTTATGCTTCACGACAAATGACGCTATTTAAATAGTTTCGATTTTCCTAAAATTAACTAAATTGTTAAAACAAACATATTTATTAGAGGGTGATATATTTGGAATTTATTGCAGTTTTTACGACTGAATTAACATTATTGTTGTAGAAGATATTTATCGTAAAACTTTTAGTTACTTTTTTAATATTATGAGTTTTTTTGATAAAAATAATTGTAACAAAAGTTTCCTGTTTTTTCTGTTAAATTTGTAGCACGTAATTATAATGCAATTCACGATTTGAATTTTTATAATAAATGGTTAAAATAGTTGTAATTGTATCTTTTGTCAATACAATAATTAGTTACCAGATTTTCAGGTACAATAACAATAAAGGAAATGAAGATGAAGATAATAAATTTGATATAATTTTTTATTTTTTAAATTAAATGTTGATGGTATCAAAACTTCAAAAATTATTTAGGACATTACAGTTATCACAGTTTCTGTCATAATGTGGTTTTTTGAAAGAGCCTATACATTTTAAATAATAAAATATTTATACCATAACATTAAGTCGGTTTCGTTCCTGCGCTAGCATAGAGTCTCCAGAAAATATTTAGTAAAACATATTTTCTGACAAAACTAATTTTTTTACCATAATTTTGTTTTATGTACTGTTTAAGTATTTTCTTTATTAAGTGTTTTAGGGTTTCAGATAGTGTCCAACATAATAACTTGTGCTAGAAAAAAATTATTTTGATAGTGTTTTTTTTTTAATGTAAAACCTTTAAATAATTCTGAAACAATGAAGAATTCGAAATTATAGAACAAATATTTATATTTGTAAAAATTTATCGTGAAAACTTTTGTGACTTTTGTTACCGTACGTTTTTAACATTTTTGACGTAAAAATTCTGTTTAAATGAATAAATAAACATTTTGTTGAAAGACATTTGTTGTAAAAAAATTTTTGACGATTTTTTTATCTCATTTGCTTTCATTGAAAAACTAATTTAAGTTAGGGGTAGCCATATGTGAGTGAAAGGTAATAAAGAGAAGGAGGATGAAAAGTGAGATAATAAGGACTTTTCATCCCCCATCTCTTCGAAAAACTAATTTTGAATTTTTTATTCTTTTCTAAAACAAGAATCTAGGTAAAAGAAACAGTAGGAAGATTTTGGATGGACTTGTACAGTTAATTAAAAGAGCTAATATTCAATTGTAGGAAAAATAACTTAAATTATTTTTGTGGCTGAGGACTATGTTTCCCGATGCCAGAAAAAAAAAATAGGTAAAAGAAAAATTGCGTTATTATTTTGTTAATATAGGGGTGGTTTTAACACTTTTTAAACTATAGTTTTTATAATTTGAGGGTATCAGGAATTATATATTCTAAAAAATATATTATTATTTTATACATTATTTTAATATATTTTTTATGATAAACAACTGTTTTTAATATATTAATGCTCAGATTAATTCTTTCAATATCTCTGCCGGGGGTAGAAACTTTCTTAAAACGACTAAGTTCATTTATCATAAATTAGGACTTACAGAGTGTTAATAATTCGCTAATATCTTACTAAAAGTTCAAAATAAATAAAATGATTTATATTAATAACAAAAATTTATATTAAACAAAATATTGTGTTATTTTGAAATATCGACTCAGTAAATCAATATAAACGATCTTCCCGCGGCTGTAACACCTCAACTTACAACCTTAAAGTGCTTGTAAGAACTCACACAAGTGTGCCAATAAGATGCAGGATCGCCGATAACGACCTCTACCTACGTATGACGTAATTAAATTAGTACGAGTGTGATTAATTATTGTTTGGCACGACGAATGCGACCAGAGAAAACCATTTCGAATTGCGATTGTCGTCGTTATCTTGTGCCAAATAAAATTAATATTAACGGTTGTAAATTTTGAGAACCATCGACAGGTTTTGCGCCGGACAGAAACGGTTCGATCGTGGAACAAGTTCCTGGATTGCGATTACAAAGCGGGGTGGTCTTAAACTGTCACTGATGTCGTCATTGTTAAGTGCTTTTTATTTAGGCAGATAATTAAGTTGAAGTAACATTTGTATTATAAGAAATTGAGAAAGAGAATAAATCCGGGATACACTGGGACATATTTATTAAACTGGAAGACTTGATGAGAATGAGAACAAACTATCCCAATTAAAGAGAAATAAAAGAATTATTTCCACACGATCTCTAGCACCGAAACTAAAAGAGATATCAACAAGATTTTTTTGTAGGGGTAGACAGTGTCACTCCGACTACAATTTTAAAATATTTTGATGTATACAGGGTGGCTATTTTTTGTGGAATGAAAATTAATTTGGTTTTTTTAAATTAAACACCCTGTATACGATTATGTCTTCTGATTCTACTTAATATTAGATTTACGGTAGTTTTTTGTTTTTGTAAATCCGACGCGGCGTTGACAAGTTATTCCTATTTTAAGCAGATTTAAAAAATTCCTCAAAAAAGCTACTATGATGTAAATGAAACATGCACCTATCACAATAATCACACAACATCTTCACCTGTTGCACAGGGTGTTTGCCGATGGCGTGCCAATAGTCTAGTTTTTCAAATGGCAATAACTTAATTTTTTCAAATGGGACACCTTGTATATTTTTCTTCAGTTAGAAGCTCTCCCTAATACGCATTAAAAAAATATAGGGTTTTTTTGCACATCTAACTTTACTATTTACTTTAATAATTGACGTTAAGTGACAAACAACATATTTTACACAATTTTTAATAAGAAATCAAGTTACCTATGAAAATGACAGTAGGTATATTTTGTTATGGCATTAATTGTCAACATAAAATTTTGTATTGTATCACGTCTACTATATTTAATCGGTATTGTGTATAAAAAATGGATTTTAATAAGAATTATAGTGTTTAAGAAAATATTGATATGATATGGATACTGGGTGAATGTCAAAAAAATGCGTTTCTTGCTAGTAGGGTCTATCGTCAAAGATACCCAGAAAGACGTCATCCACAAAAGGATACTTTTGAGAATTTAAAGAATAGATTTGATAGAACAGGAACCGTCAAGTATGAAAAACATTCACGTGAAACTACAGCTGTTACTATTGACAACGAATATAAGGTAATGATCAGTATAGTTGAACATCCCAATATAAGCACAAGGCAATTAAGCAATCAGTTAGATATTTCCAATACCACAATTAGACGCATAATAAAAAAGAATAAATATCACCCCTATCATATCCAGCTTCACCAAGAATTGTTACCACGTGATTTCGCGCGTAGAGTGGAATACTGTAGATGGTTAATAAACAAGATAAATACAGGCGTAACTTTTTAAACAAAGTTTTATTCTCCGACGAAGCCACGTTTCATAAGAACGGTTGTGTAAATAGACACAACTTCCATTATTATTCGGACCACAATGAACATTTATTTAGAACCACATCACAGTATCGATGGTCTTTCAATGTGTGGGCGGGAATAATAGGTGATTATGTAATTGGTCCCTATTTCTTTGATGGGACTGTAAATGGAGCTATATTTTTATATTTTTTAGAACATGATTTTCGCAACTTATTGCAAAATGTGCCTCAAAATTATCGCAACGGAATGCGGTTTCAATTAGATGGTGCCACACCACATTACCTATTAGATGTTCGCAATTGGTTAAATAGGGAATTTCAGGATCGTTGGATAGGAAGGGGAAGACCTATAAATTGGCCTACTAGATCGCCTTGCCTTACATCATGCGATTTTATCTTGTGGGGTTTTATTAAAAATATTGTTTAAAAAGAAGAGGTTACCACAAAAGAAAATATGAAAGAAAGAATTACTGCAGCATTTAGACCGGTGACCCCTGCAATGCTAAGAGATGTGCGTAAATCAATGAAAAAAAGGGCAAGAAAATGAATAAATGAAAATGGAACACATTTTGAACACCTACTATAAATTTTAACTTTCACTATTGTAGTTTTCTTACGATTAAACTTTGTAAAATTGTGTACTTATTAAAAATTGTGTAAAATATGTTGTTTGTCACTTAACGTCAATTATTAAAGTAAATAGTAAAGTTAGACGTGCAAAACCCTATATTTTTTTAATTCGTATTAGGGAGAGCTTCTAACTGAAGAAAAATATACAGGGTGTCCCATTTGAAAAAATTAAGTTATTGCCATTTGAAAACTAGACTATTGGCACGCCATCGGCAAACACCCTGTGCAACAGGTGAAGATGTTGTGTGATTATTGTGATAGATGCATCTTTCATTTACATCAAAGTTGCTTTTTTGAGGAATTTTTTAAGAAATGTGGTTTTTGTGCTAATATTTCTGAAGTGCTGTTTTTTCATTAAATCTGCTTAAAATAGGAATAACTTGTCAACGCCGCGTCGGATTTACAAATACAAAAAACTACCGTAAATCTAATATTAAGTAGAATCAGAAGACATAATCGTATACAGGGTGTTCAATTTAAAAAAACCAAATTAATTTTCATTCCACAAAAATTAGCCACCCTGTATATATCAAAATATTTCTACCCCTAAAAAAAATCTTGTTGATATCTCTTTTAGTTTCGGTGCTAGAGATCGAGTGGAAATAATTGGCGCACCCTGTAGAAAAAGATATTTCAAGTAAGGAAAAATAAATTTGAATCATGTATAATGCTTTTAAACGTTTCTAAACAATTATTTCATCAACTTCTAATGATTTTGCAACTTCAGCTAGCGTTTGACATGAGTCTTCATAAAGTAATGTCTACAATTCTTCCACTTTTTCAGTGCGCCAGAGCGTTCTTTATCTTCAACATCAAAATCAATATTTTTGAAATATATTAACCAATCTTTGCATCACGAAATTTAATATGTTTAACACGGGAAAAAATTTGTTAACAGTTAACATGTACTACTGTCTATAGTACTACCAAAAGTTTTGGTAGCGCCATCTGTTGGAATTTATTATTATTTTTAATTTTAATTTTCATTTTTTTCTCGTGTTCACGTGTGGGAATTATAACAAAAACATGAATGTTAATGAAGACAAAGTACCTTCAATTTGTCATCTGCTTCAAAATTAATCAAAAACTGGTGTATTAAAAGTCCCGGAAAAAATCTAAATCGTTTACATAATATGCCTTCCACAAAAATAATTTCGGCTTAAGGATTTGATTACAGACCAAATGACTGGATGACACCTCAGCTCCTTAATTCTCGGAATTAAGAGAGAAGCAGTTAAGTGATAACTGATGGTGATTATTTTGCATATTTTAAGAATAATCGTATGTCAGGCTCAAGCATTTAAGATACATTTACTTGTGTTACCCTGTAATCGAATCATTACAATACTGGAACACCTGGATGGTTGATTTCGACAGAAAAAAATTGCTATAAAAAGTTAATTCTGCAATATATTTTCTAAATTAGAATAAAACTTTAAAATAAGGCAATACCATGGAATGGATAATTTTCTTACATTTAATATTTTTAATCATTTATAAATGACATGCGGATCATTTAATCCTTATCAGGTATAATTAAAGCCACGTATGATATTAACAACAAGAGATTTATTAATGAAACATTTTTTCGGAAGCTCCAAAAGACTAATTACTTCTCACTGGTTATACGTCAGCAAGAATACGATATATTTTTGTTATATACGTTTTTGAAAAAATTCTCACGCGGCGTCTTTCATCTTCCAGATTAGTACCGCCCTCTTTTTGGTTTTAACGAATCCATGACAAATCTTATAGTAAACAAAGCACCTGCATTTGATGCCGACTAATTATAATTCAGAATTTTGTGAAATGCTTATTGTCGGCTAGTTTGTGTATATAAAGAGGAAGGTCCTGTACCGTTTTTGGAAGGTGTGAGGAAGTAGTACGCCCACAATGTAATGTACTAATAAAACATAACAAAAACACTAGTAGTCTTATTGTAAATGAACTGGGGATGTACTGTGGTCGGCGGCATTTTGGGGTCTAAAAAGACTTGGTCGTAAGGGTATTTGGGTAGCCATCCGCCCCTCAGTAAATATAAATCTAAGAGTAATTAAAACTTAAAAATGTGGTGGATGGAAATCTTGTAGCAATACTGAAGGATATGATAAGTAAAATATTTAGTAAGAAGTAAGAAGAACATCGGAGCGATCGACCAAATGAGGTTACCACGCCAGAAATGGTGAAGAAAATTAACAAAATGGTAAGTAAGTAAGTAATCTTTATTATAGGATATCCTAATCGCGCAATAGATATAATAATAATAATAATAATAATAATAATAATAATAATAACAATTTAGAATAAAAAATAGTAATAAATGTAAAAAGATAAAATAGATAAAGATACACAAATATAAAACAATTATTTAAAACAACTAACGCTCTAAATATTCCAACAATCCACTTTTAAATCCTTTCACAGTATTTGCCTCTTTAATAGCATTTGGTAAATTGTTGAATTCCTAGGGTCCCTTAAAGAATAAGTTTTTTATACCACCACCAGTGTGAGTTCTATATATATGAAATAAGCATTTGATCTTGTCTCGTGTTCATGAATTTGATTATTGAAAACAAAGAAGTCATCAAAATATGTTGGTTGTAGACCTTTGGTTATTTTAAATATAAAAACCATTATTAAAAAAATAATTGATTTGAAATCTATAGCAACTGCGGCATATTTAACATATGATGAATGGAAGTATAAAGACTGCATCTGAAAGTGATTCTCATACCCCGATTTTGTAGTTTTTGCAGTTGGGAAATCCGATTTTGGTTTATTAAATGCATTCAAGTTGGGCAGTACTCAAAGTGACATTTAATTATAAAATTATAAGTTAATATTCTTGAATTAAGTGTCAAATTATTTGCTATTCTAGAAAAAAAAATACAATTTTATAATATACTTTATTTCAGACCCATATTCCAAAGCACTCTTATCAATTTCAAACTTTATTTCATCATAATCAATGGAGTTTTATTTATATTTGGTCGTTATTACCATAACTTTTGTTTTATTTGCATTCAATTTTAATTTATTTTTATATAAATATTTTTCAATATTCTTTATAGAACCTCTGAGGGTATCTACAGCATTATTCAGGTCATTACTAGATGTATAAAGCAATGTATCATCTGCAAACAGATTAAGTTCATGTGTCCCAGGAACATAGTAAATATCATTTAGGTATATTATAAATAAAAGTGGGCCCAGTACACTTCCTTGGGGAACACCAATGTTGATATCTGTTTCATCAGATATTTTTGAACCGATTTTTGTTTTCTGTTTTCTTTCACTAAGGTAACTTATAAACCAAGCCAGCACAGAGCCTGTTACTCCGTAATAATTTAATTTTTTTATCAAAATATCTCTGTCAACTGTTTCAAATGCTCGCTTGAAGTCGAGAAAAACAGCTACAGTATATTTACTGTCATCATACGCATTTTTCCATTTAGTGAAAGTATATTGAATAGCTGATTCACACGAATGATTTTTTTCTAAATCCTGACTGTTGACCTAAGTATAATTCATTATTATCAAAGTATGTAACAAGTTGCTCGTAAATTGCTAGTTCAATCAGTTTCTCCAAAGTTGGTAGGGGCGAAATTCGGTTGCTTCAATTGTATTACTGACCTTTGGTATAGGAATAATAAAGTTATCTTCAGTTGATCCAGAAATATTCCTTTATCCTGAAATGTATTTACCAAGTTTAATATCACTTGCCCAAATACCTCGAATGTTTCTTTTAAAAATTTGCTATTCAGTACTTCAGACTTGTTCTTATTGTCTAAGGAATGAATAATCTTTCGCAGTTCAATCATGTTTAACAGTTTGAATTTGGATAATGAACTGTTAATAACTGAATAATTTGTGGATGACCAATCCTCAGATTGTGGGATACTATTAGAGATATTTGAAACACTATTACAAAATAATTATTAAAATTCTCAGCTATCTCGCGTTTGTTTTCACTAATTGTTATTGAATTATTTTCACGAAAGATGATTTTATTAACTTTATTATTATTTATTGGATTTATTATTGATTTGAGATGTTTCCACATTTGCGTCAATTTGCCGTTCATAGTAAATAATTTTTTTTATGTTTTAACATATTAACATACTGATTTCTAACAATTTTATAGTTTTCCCACAAAAAATCTCGCTGAGATGAGTTGTAATTATTTTTAAATGTTTTATATATTGCATCTCGTTCTTTGGCTTTATTTTTAGTTTAACATCACAGTAAGGTAAGTTATTATTTTTTATTGGTAAATGGTACTGGATGACCGTTGACTGAAAATGCGCGAGATATCAGATATCCTTTTGAAAAGTGCTGCAGATTATTCACATTAAAACAAAAAAAGCGTCAGGAAGATGTTTCAATCGAGTGTTTGGCGACGTTTCACAGCAATAAAGCAGGTGCAGTAACAGTAAAAAATTTGACTGAAAGGGGAGAATTGGCTGCAAAGAAGCCGACGACAGTTCCATTTGCAGGAAAGTTCATTGTGTGACTTTTTGTGTTCCACCTAGGATAGAAAGGAAAAACAATCAACAATTTTATTATTTAATTAACCCATCATTTTAATTCACGAACGTTAAACGTTAAATTTAAAAAACATTTTGTTTGGTTTTGACAAATTTTGCTTGATCTAGAATTAGTCCTTACATGAACATCAAATCAATGTGTTGTTAACTTTTATGCATCTTTAAATGTCCTCTAAAGTTAAAGCAGAGATTCCACATAAGTTCATTACGTCTCATATACCTGTTTTAGAATGAAACTAAAAATGTGTAGCAATTAAAAAAGATACTATATTATTATCTCATCAAGGTATTATATGCTAGAACCGTTGATAAAGGATTATTTTATGATCTAAATGTCTGACTCAAATTACTTAGTATATATAGGTACGTAATTAGGTTTCGGCTTAAAGGTCCTCTCACAGTAACGTGTAGGATAAGTGCAATTTAACACGTTACAAATGGTAGCGGCCATATTGTTTCTTAAAGGCAACTTCTGTTTGAAAACGCAATTAAAATACCTAACACTAAGACCTACAAAGTCGATCTTTTCTGATAGTGGATCAAAATTGTGTAAAATTGGTCAAAAAATATGTGAATATGTAAATAAACGTTTTTTCTTACAATGGAGACATGGAAAAGTACATTATCAAGCTTTGGGTTATCAGGATTTCAGGATTTTTTAAGAAAATCGCTACTTTCTTAAAGCTTCCCATAGTGCAGACTTTTACTGGTCACGCAATCAGATGCACAGCTGCTACGATATTGTCTGACAATGCAGCTGATGTTTTGCAACTAAAGAGGTGAATACACTTAAATACAAAGTATTGCCGATACCGGTGGTATAGTGTAGACGAGCCTTTAAGGTACTAATACTCTTAAGGTGCTCGAAATCGTGCGTATAATGAATTGAACCCTCCGCAACTTTCAACATTTTTATTTAATCAACCAGATCCGAACATTCAACGTTTTAATTGTGGCAGCATTTAAACGACACTAAAAATAAGCCATAAAGTTGGTAGTTCGCATGAAGCTCACGTAAATGTAACGAGCTCTTACAATCAAAACGAGATCAAAGATTTGTTAATTAAAGTCTCTGGTGCAATCGAACCGGGCAGCCAGTGAACTTTTACAACGATGCTCAGCTTAAATTAATGAATTTGTCGGTTGTGTTGAAGAAGATGATGGTATCTAGAGGAATTGTGACTGTTTTTTTTATTGCCAGGGTGTGATTAATGTGGCTTTTATTAATTTGAAAAATTTTATACAATGTATTGATATAAGTGTAAAAGTCTTCTAGTTGGCACTAATCTACAAGACAATTTTGGAACGGGTCGCCTTTTTATATTTCCAATTTTCTCATTCCCTCGTTTGACAGGCAGTTTTCTAAGTATTTGAAATTATCCACTACCACTTTCTATCCTTTTCTATATTATTTTTCACCTACTTTTATTCCAAATATTTTTCCTATTGAATTATATATATTGTTGTAAAATAACAAGTTACTTAATTATAAAAAATTTTATTGCTCAAATTAAATTTTTAAATTCCCCTCGTAATTTCTAAAATAATTTTCAATGTTAATACTTCTTTGAAATCCTCAAAAATTATTATCCCTGTTTTTGCCCAAAATTTAATACAAATATACACAAGTATTATAATTTTATTTTATAAAGGAAAGAAATAAGAAACAATAACGAAACTTTCAAACTTTCAAGAGTATTGAACATTTACTATCTATTTATAAAAAATCAAATTTCATTCAGAACTTCACTCACTCCTAACCTTAATTAAAACTAAAAATCATCCTACTGTCAAAAAAAAAAATAATATTGTTAAACTCTGATCATTAATAACGATTTAGATTAAAAAAATATACAAAACTTCAATCCTATATATATATATATGTAACCCTACGTTCCGGCACCAAAAACGACCTTATATAGACGTTGTGGCACCATATAAAACGTTGTGGCACCAATTTTTGGTGCCACAACGTTTTAAGTCATTTTTGGTATCTTGAGCACCCCAGGATGCCCCACAGCAATTTTCAGAAAGGTGCCACTTGGACCATTTATATGTAAAAACCCGATTTTAGTTAATCCGTATACTCCCCAGGGGTCACCCCGACTCGTCTATAGCATACGCTACGTACAAGCACCAGGACGCGACCGAAGCGTTGTGGCACCATGAACGAAAGTACGTTCAAGCACCTTTTAGTCGTGTTTTGTGAATGCGATGTAAAAATAAACAACTTGATATTTGCGATGTAAGCTTAAGAGGTAAATCTTGCTTTTGGATTGCGATTCATGCTTTAATAGGTAGAATTATAATTTTTCATAAATTATTTTATTAAAAATAATATAAATAATAACATTTGGGAATTATCAAGAATCACTAAAAAATTTCTCCACGGCCACTACTGAATGTAGTTATTCTGAAATCACTTATAATAACAGAAAAGAAACATTCTCGCTCGTGAGATTGAAAGAAAATTCTGAAACATTTGTCTCTTATGTATTTTATACGTACTTCATTCTATCACTAGAGATACTCTTTATTCCATACTTGTTTAAAAAAATAAGGTTTGCCATGAATGTCGAATTAGTTGACGTGGTCTTAATATTGGTTTGTAAAAACTTTTAATTTATTAAAAAGGAGAAGAAAATCAAACGATTCAGATGTAGAATTTGCTACCGCAAAAATCTAAGCTTGAATATAAAAATACTACCGCCACAATGTTGAGAGATTGAGGTTTCATTTTAATATATTTAATTAGTAAACCAGTAAGGAATTTTAATTTATTAGATTCGACATCCTAAGACCGGTTTCTGTCTTTCGACTTCATAGATGGTAGCACATCTAAAAATATATTTAATTTCTACTTTCTGTGGTCGTGGAGAAAGTACAGTCTGTTACTCTGTTGGAATGAAGATCCTCCACTTGTGTCGAATTCTCATTCCAACCTTGTTTCAGAATATACTATTATTTATACTTTATGACATAAATAAAGTCTACAAAATATCGTGTGTTAAATATTTTTAAATTAGGAAAATGTGTAAAAGAATTAAAAAGTAATAAGGATTATGTATTATTTTACACAAAAATTTTTAATAATCAAAAACCTTTTTTTTTATTTAAATGAAACAATTACTTATAATAATATCGATGCTATGTTTTTAAAATTTTATTTTTTTTTTACAAAAAAAGCTTTAATTTTTTTTTATTAACTTCCTAGAAATATACAATCTGTCTTTTACAAAACAATAAGTACTTAAGTTTTAAATAAATAAAATATCAATTGCTGAAGGACCTCGGTCGATGGCCATTTGACTTTGTCAATAAAGTACTATTATTATTATTAATTATAAAATATCTTTAAAAAATTTCTGAAAGTTTATAAAGAATTATGTATTTTAAGAGCAGAAAAATGTATGGAGATGAGAGGTTACGTAAAATAAATCAAATAGTGCAATTTTGTTTCACAAAGGCTCATTTTAAATTATAAACAATTATGGATTTTGTGTAAAATAATAAATAATGTTGATAATTTTAGTCATTTTATTAATTTCTTAGTTAATTAAGTTGTGTTTTTACAAAATTTCGATAGAATGCCAATTCATTTCTCAAGAGTAATTTTTACATTTACACTTAAATTTTACACTTCACATTTTTACATTTAAATAATTAAAATTAGATTTTAATTTTAAATTATAATAGCGGTATCCATAAATAATCAATTATTTTAATAACAACCAAACCGATTATTTTTTTTTTATATTTATTAAAAAATATAATATCTAAGACCTTTTGCCATTTTTAATATTTTCAAGGTAAGTTTTTACAGTTTTAGTTTTTTGTTCGCCACTCCATTGATTATAATTATTTACTTATTTAGATCCATTGAATCTTTTAAATTTTTTGTCCTAACTTAGTAATAAAAAAATTAAATTTATGTAAATATCCGCAATTTATAAATTTATGTATAAAAATTAGATAATAATTTAAAAAAATTAGAAGCACTTTAAAGTAAAATTAAGTTTTTAAAAAATTGGAAAATTAATAAAAAACAATTTTTGTCTAACGCCTCAACCTCCGAGGCGAATACTTCTTTTCAAAATAAAATTGAAATAATATATGGTGCCAAAAGGATATACATTTCAAGTTATTATATTATATAAACTTTGTGGCACCACGCAGGAAGGAACGTTCAGGCACCATTTAGAAGCGTTTTGTGAATTCCGCGTAAAAACTAAAAAATTGTTGAAAAATCTTTACAAAAACTTGGTAGGTATTCTAACGGATTGCGGTGCAAGCTCTTTAATTAAAAATTATATAGATAATAACATTTGGGCATTAAAAACCCCTCTTTTATCAAGAACCACTAAAATAAAATCTTAATTTTACGAGAAAGTTATTCGTTATAAAAAAATCATGTTTGTCAAAAAAATAAGATTCGTATATCACAATTTTAAGTAGAAAATTAAGAAAATGTGTAAGAATATTAAAAAGTAACTAAGATTATTTAGTATTTTACTCAAAATGTTTATATAAGTAAGTTGTTGTCCAAACTAAAAATTTTTATATCAAAAACCCTCAAATGGAACCTTTACTTATATCAATATCTACGGAATCTCTAAAATTTTATTTTTTGCAAAGAAAGCAATAACAAAATGAAATAATATAAAAATTGTTCACTTATACTTAGAATATAGTGCAATTTTGTTTAAACAATGTGGCTCATTTTAAAATATTAACAATTGTGCCATTTGTGTCAATTAATAAATAATTTCGATAATTTTTCTCATTTAATTAATTTCTTAGTACATTTGTGTTTTTACAAATGAACTAAAATTTGGATTTGCCAATCTTATTTGTCCATAAGACTAATTTTTATGTTTTAAAAATTGAAATTTAATTTTTAATTTGAAAATTTATATTTATATTTTATTTTAAATGATGCATACAATTTTTTCAATTCCTAAATATTTTGTGAATAATAATGAAGTAATGTTAGTTTTCTATTGATACATTTTTACTTTTTAAGACACCGTACAGGTATTCTAAGATTTGGATATTCTGATCTTATTTTATGGACTTTAGTAAGATTTTTCTAAAGAATAAACTAAAATAATATTTTTTTCCACTTTTCGATTCCATTTGTGGATATACTGTATATTCTAACCTAGAGCATTTTTTAGAATACGCGATTTTGGCAAAAATTACAAGACTTCAAATTAAAATGACTTAATAGAAATTATTAATTAAAAAGACAGATTCAACAGTTTACGAATGTTTAATAGTATTTTTTATTAATTAAAAGTCTCATTATAAAATTGGAATAAATATTAAAATATGCATTGCCAGAGAAGGATATTGACCAACAGTTCGCACAAAATGTGATCTCGATGAAACTTGGCATTTAAGTACTTGAATGGGTGTAGAAAACGATAAAAAAATCTTTGCTGCTCTAAAGTATATGCTAACTTCACAATTTCGAAAATAAAATCGAAAACTTGGTTTTTCTTATATCTGGAAAAAAAAATAAAAATTTCGAAAAACTAATAGCACCAAAAGAGCGGAAAATTGTACTAAAAATTATATTTAAAGTTAAAAAGTTAGTTAAAAAAAATTGTATTACTGTAAAAAATTATTCAAAATAAGAAAGCAAATTCGAAAACTCGACGCGCGCCGAGCCGTTGAATTCAAATATTCAGGCGAGACGTTCGGAAAAACTAAAGTTTCTTTGTGTAAATTGTAAGCAAAAAAACAAAAAAGGAAGCATTTTAAAGAGGAGACTCTAAGCTTTCTCAGGAATCCATTAATTTTTAATTTTTTTTTTTGTTTTCTCATAGAAAATTTGATCGGCATTTATAATTTCTAAAATTCTCACTGCTTTTTATAAAAGTGAAGATATCTATTAATAGAGGCATAACAAAAAAAAATCCTTGTAGATTTATCATTATTATACTTTTACTTTTGATTTAAATATAATTAAAATGATGATTATCTGGGTTTAGTAAAACTTATGTTTTAAAATTTTCATTTTTTTTTATAATATTCATTCGACGCAATTTTTATTTTCAAAATAGTGTTTATATAAATCAGAAATTATTTTTTTTTAATACAGTTAAAAATAATTCAGAAATTGATTTATATAAAATAAAATTTTTTATAGTAATACAAATTCTTTTTAAAAATAACTTATAATATAATTTTTAGTAAAATTTTCCGCTCTTTCACGTGGTGCTATTAGTAATTCGAATTTTTTTTTTTTTCGAGATATAATGGAAAAACCAAATTTACGATTTTATTTTCAAAATTGTAAAGTTAGCATACACTTTAGAGCAGCAAAGATTTTTTTATCGTTTTCTGCACCGTTTCAAGTACTTAAATGCCAAGTTTCATCGACATCACATTTTGACGAGGTCAAACTCTCTGACAACTGGGCTATTGCTTATTTGCTCGAATAAAAATGTACTGTTTGTATGCTATATGTAGGATTAAAAGTTTTTTAACTTTTTGACTTTAGGTTTTTTTTATAGAAAATTTTGTCATACGCATTAATTTGTTAAAAAATATTTTTTCAGATTTTTCATTATTCTTGTCTAACGCCCCAACCTCCTTAAGCGTTCGAGTCGAATATGTCTGTCCAAGATAAAATTGAAAAGTGTATTCTGAAATAATATATATGGTGCCAGACAGCATATACAGTCAAAACATATATACGGTGCCGGTAGAACCTCTTATCTCTCTACAATTCCGGGTTTGTATACGTCGATTTAGTTTTTGGTGCCAGTACGTAAGATTACCGGTATATATATATATATATATATATATATATATATATATATATATATATATATATATATATATATTATTAAGTGACAATATTATTCAAAACAACCTGGTGTTTACCAAATTAATAAAAAACGGAATAAGTACAACCAAAATATAAATGAATAAAGTTAATACTAAAACAGACAGTCTCAGACTGCCCAAGCTCTTCAACACTCAACTGCAATTAACCCAGGAGGTGAAGTACCTAGGTATAATCCTTGACGCTAAACCAACCTGGAACAAGCAGTTGGAAAAAACCATTAATAAGGGTAAAATGGTACTAATGGCCGCCAAAAGGTACTAAATGGGGCTTAAAACCACGTATGTTACACTGGTTGTACACTGCAGCGGTAATACCCATGTTAACCTATGGCTCTTTAGTGTGGTGGCCTAAAGTAATACAAAGGAAGGCGATAATGGAGCTTGTGCTAAACTCCAGCGTTTAGCCTGCATTTGCATTACAGGTGCCATGAGGAGCACCCCAACAGCAGCAATGGAAACTATACTAAACCTCCTGCCACTTGATATTTATATCAGAACGGAGGCGAGAATGGGGGCATTCAGGTTGGAATGCAATGGCTACTGGGATCCTTATGAACAAGGACTAGAATCACAAAAATCATCACAAACTCGTTGATGGAGATGAGAAGTGATAAATGGCACCAAAAAATAACTTCACAAAGCCCTTCAGCGGTCAGCTGAGTTGAGAAGGTGAAGAAACAACAACTTTCGGGAAGGAACATTGGTTTGGTATACTGATGGGTCAAAAACTGCAAGTGGAACTGGAGCTGGAATATATAGTGAAATACCCAGATGCAACCTAAACGCATCATTGGGGAATTACGCATCAGTATTTCAAGCAGAAGTACATGCGATAGAGCTATGTTTGAGGGAGAATATTGACAGGGCGTATAGAGGGAAAGCAATCCTCATTTACTCTAACAGTCAAGCTGCCTGCAGGCCTTATCATGTAACAAAATCAGATAAAAATTGGTCTGGAACTGCCTACAAACTCTGCTCGTTCTGGCCAACCAAAGTAAGGTAACACTTAGATGGGTCCCAGGACATAAAGGGATAAAAGGCAACGACTCTCGCTGACTACAACTCTTTTCTTTAAATATCTTTCCCACTTTTAATGATCTCAAAAGTCCAACTTCACCTCTTGTTCTGTGAATTCGTCCACTCCAATTCCAAACATCTTTAATCCTATTTAATAGGAAATTATTTAATTTCTCTCTCTCTCTTTCCACTGGATTAAAACCACTTAGTTGTTAAAAAAGTTTTTTTATTGACGTTTCGGCTTTCTATATCGAAAGCCGTTATCAAAATGACATAAAATAAATAAATTTACTAGAAACAGAACACTTGATAATCTTGCAAAAATATGACATCAACATAGTTTATATAGAATAAGATTTTGAGATTGAAGATGTCAAAATCTATTTCAATCATATTTTTGTGACGTTTCTGGGAACGAATTTTTAATAATATTAATATGCAAATGCGCTATCCTTTAAAAAATTCGTTCCCAGAAACGTCACAAAAATATGATTGAAATAGATTTTGACATCTTCAATCTCAAAATCTTATTCTATGTATACTATGTTGATGTCATATTTTTGCAAGATTATCAAGTGTTCTGTTTCTAGTAAATTTATTTATTTTATGACATTTTGATAACGGCTTTCGATATAGAAAGCCGAAACGTCAATAAAAAAACTTTTTCAACAACTAAGTGGTTTTAATCCAGTGGAAAGAGAGAGAGAAATTAAAATACAAACCACTATGAGCTTCCGAAATGAATTAGGAAATTATTTATCCTATGCTGCAACTATAATCCACTATTCATCTTAATAGGTTTAATTACATCTCAAAAATAAATTCTGGAAAAAAACTCTTTTAATTTTAAAAATTCCAGCTAAATTCTATATCTCTTCCTTCCAAAAATTTTTTATCTTCTATTTTTTTTTAATCAACAACCAATTTTTTTTTTCTAAAAAATCAAATTACCAAATTTTAGTTATTTTCAAAATTTCTAATTTATGTTGGTAAGTTTTAAAATGGAATATCTTGTAATTTTGACATTTATAAAGAACAAGGTTATGTTCTATTTAATTCCATTACAACATACACATACATACACTGTTAATTTCCACCGTCTTGCTCTTAAAATGCTTTTGTTAATATTCCGCGTTGCATATTCATTAGACATTTGTCTAGTTCAAAAAATCTTCGGACTCAGTTTTCTGAGGTTTTAATGCCGAAGCTGAAAAAACCTATAAAAACATTAATAGATTTTACGCTTTGATGTAGCGTAACAAATATTATACACGATATGCTTCTTTTCTGCATGTCATAAATAATTCCAGACGACAAATAGTCATAAAAATAATGAACGGTGATTTATGGTAACAGGCGGTTAGTACAATTACTGATTGGTTTTCACGCAAGCAAACGGTTCGACTCAATCTGGTCTACTGGTTAGTTTATATAGGGAATAATATTTATTTAACTTTCCATTTTAATCCTTTACTGTTTAGAACTAACCCTATATATTGAGCTGAAGCTGTAAATATTCAATCGAGATTGGAAAAGTATACTTTATGGTATTGCTAAATATAACCCAAGTTAGATATATTTTAGAATCTAGGTACTTGATTTATTTTTAAACTCTTAAAGGAATAAAGTTAAAGTTACTGTACAATTATCTCTCCTGGAAAATGCTGTAAGTAATTATATATCAGAAATTACCCATTATTAAAGGGTTTAAAAATCTGCACTCACCTGCCAATGTCAATAAAAACTTGTAGCAGTTTGTCCAGTTTTAATCGAAATGCGTTATTCATTTTAAATCAAATTTTAATACGGCTAGTCATGTCTATGTAAATTTCATATTTGAATTCTTTTGCAATGATAATAAAGGTTGGATTTATTTTTGTTTGTTTTTAACAAATTAACTCAATTTAGTTGTCGGTGAAACTCTTGATCCGCGATACAGTGTTGCCAATGAGTAAACAATTTTTAAAATTTCAAAGATTTTAGGGAGCAGCCTCAAATTATTGTTTAAAAATTTTTGCAATATGCAAAGAAGAAGAAAGTAAATATTTCTCGGATAGTCCTAACCTTTTCAATTCGAAAAATGTAAAATTGGGCCCATAACCTATTAAATAAACTGAACTCTATATATTGACAGACAAAATAGTATTAACAGTGATAGAAATTAAACAGAGCTTCAATGTGGAATTTGGAATTGTCCCTTCCAACATTCTACAAAACGTTTCATTGATTTTTTCTTTTGCAGTAAAAATAAATGTACATAAAACCAAAAAAATAAAGTCATTATTCATCCTTGAATCACGACTTGCCTCTCCTTAAACGTCTTAAACGCAGCATAATCGGCGAATTAATAATCCAAATTGGCGAAGACCCCATCACAATGGACAAATTATTGCGTAATCTTTCCATGAAGGGGTTGTACCGCTAATCAGAAACACGGAGAAGATGATAAATAGAGGACATTTTTAAAGGCTGATAAACATTACCTAATATGCATGTTCAAAAAAAGTTGAACGCATCAATTGGTGCCAGAAATGATGGAGATGACTCCCTGGTTGTTCTCGAACACGTTCTGAATGCGTTGACTAATTGGATTTTTTATACGGGATGCTCGAGACGTCTACCTACTACTTTTAATGTATTCGATTCGGTTTGTAATAATGAATTGAAATTAAGATCGGTTTTTTTGTTACCATTCTTGTAATTAAATCGCTAATAAATTTATCGATATTTTTTAGTAAATAAGGGCACATGGATCTACACTTCCTCTACACGAAGCAAAATGGATTATTATAAGATTTAATAAATAGATTCTTTAACCTCGACTCTAACTCATTAATATTTTAAAATTTTACTAAAATATTTTTGTCGTAATCTTAGCCAGAATGTAATTGTTTGTTGGGCGCCATCTACTCAGTCGGTAGAAAAATGAGTCTTAATCCCAGTCGTGCTTCTGTAATTGGCTATGAATTGTAAAAATCGATAATAATGACTCAGTTGGTAAATGTAGAAATATTTATTAACAATCAAATAAAAAACTGTTAAACTTATGGTTGTTGTGAAGGGTTTGTTGGACAGAAGAAGGTAAGCGTCATGTTTTTTCTTATTTATGAAGTTAACAATAATACCAATTTTACAATTACCCTCTTACCTCTTTCCAGTCTAAATTTAGTTAACCTAATTTTATGAAATACTTTTGGCCTAGTTTTGTTTATAGACGTTTTTAAATATCGATATTTAATAGTGAATAATTGGTACCTTCAATACGACTTATATCTTTTTAGTTACTTCTGGTTGCTTTCTTTCTAAATTCAAAATGTGACGAATTTAATATCTTCCAGGAATCAAATCAGGAATATAGGATAAATTACTACGGGATACAGTTGGATATGGATAATAAAGCAAGATGCAACAGGATCTGGATTCTCTTTCAGGAACAAACGAAGGAATAAATGCTTGGAATTCTTTTCTTGATTTACTTCTCAATTTTCTTGATCTACACAAAATATAACCTCACGTAAATTTAACAGGTAAAATTTTTTATTAACTTCTTTCATCAATCAGTATGGTTTTGATTCTAACTTTCTTTTATTTTTGCGACGAGCTCTGATATGGACAGTTCGAAAGATTTTGAGCAAAAGCCTCGCTTGACAGCGAAATTTGGTTTTTATAAACCATCATATCAAAGCCCACTCGATTGGGATTTGACAGAAGTAAATGGGGATTCTCTAGGGGACATCTACATATTTCCAGATAACTGATAAAAATGGTACGACATTAAAAAATTAAACAAAGCGGTAATTTTATATAAGAAATTAAGTGGAATTAAAAACAAAAGATTTTTTCAATTGAAAATTGTGGAAAATACATCTAATAACGTAACTTTTTAATTGAAATCGGAAAAATTTTTCGATATAAGCCCCAAATTTTTGGAAATATAAAAGAGAATATAAATAAATCTGATTCATGATGACAAGATTAATCAAAACCTTAATTAAAAATAACTTTATTTTCTCACGTATTCTAAGCAAATGACGTTTCTGTACATCACTACAAATCCATGTTAAGAATTGAAAATCTTAGACAATCAATTTCTTTTTTGATAGCCGATCGATTGTTAGAAATCATTATAATCTCGGTTAGATAACGAACACCTGTATAAGAAGCACTAATATATCAACAATTCAAAAGTTATCGACAATGCTTTTCTACTAATTCCAACACTGTTTGGGAAGGACGTAATCCATTAGCTGCCATTGTCATTCAATCATTAATGATAACTTTGATTATAAGAGATCCTCAGTAGTGCTATTTGGAAGAGAGTTTTGTTCACATACAAATAAAGGGTATATCGAAAAGTGTAGGTGTGAAACAGAATTTATTTAAGGTTACTGTGGATCTTTTACGATCCAACATTTTAGGAAAGAGACAGTGGGTTACACGGGATTGTTTAAAACTGTTAAAGTAAAATTTTATTATGGATGTATGGATACTTAATCCTAGAAATTGCAATATTTCTGTTTTTTGCTTTAAAAAAATAGTTTTTTCAATCAATTGTTACGGAGGACGTTTTTTGATTAAATAATCCTTGCATAATTACATACAGGACTGGTCCTGTTACACCTCCGAGATGATTTTTTGTGTTCCGTTGTATCAATTTTCTTTTTTTAGCTATTGAGTATACAGGATCTTATTTGCACGTCTGATACAAATTCAAACATTTAGATAACCGTTATTTTCAAACAGCCCTTCCAATTGTTTAAAACATCATTTGTCATACGTCATGCTTCTAAAAAATCATTGACTATCGATTTGATCACTAACAAGCCTATTATTAATAAATGGTATAAATTAAACTGTGCAATAAGGGAACACCATTACAATCGTTATTCTGAAAAGAACCCACGACATTAACATATGCGCAACCCCATAAATAATAGGACAAGAACTAATGGGTAATTTGGTCATTTTACGCTTTCATGTTGGTAATTTTTTTTAATGATGTTCAGTAGAAGCTTTAATTGTGTAAATTATTATTTTCATCAGGCAGGCAAGAGATAGAGGATTGAAATTGTTAAGGTAACAAAATTAAGGCTTTATTTATTTATTTATAACAATTTGTTTATAAATAAACAAATAAATTTCAGAATATGAAAGAGCAATAAATTATAATTTCTGAAGAAAAAACAGTTTCTTAATATTAATATTTACCTGATACCATACAAAAACCATACATACAAATTCTCAATTGATTATACAAGAAATAAACACATTGTGAATTCGCCATATTGAATCATTTCCACAATTTAATTTTGCGTAAATAGTGAGAACATTCACAAACTTATGGTGAAAGTAACATGTGAAATCACAATACACTTTTAGTTGAACTGTGATTTTACATTGTCATTTTACAAGTTTCGAGTAATTTCACAACATAGAAATACAAATAATATTAATTTCACAAGTATTCTGGAATCTGCATTCACTGTGATTTCACAATGAATTTGGGAATTTCACAACTACAATGGTAATAATTATAGTCAATATCTAGGGACACAAATAACCCGTGATTTTAACTGTAATTTCACAAAACGCTTTTTTCATTGTGGTCACATGCAGTCATACATCGACGAGGCCGCGTTCAACAACTGGCTAAGTTTACACCAAAAGGGCAGGATTCGTGGTGGCTATTCAGTATCAGATCCACAATATCCTTAATCAAAAGTTTGATGTATATAAGTGGCAGTCTGATTTTTTTATTAACTAAATATTTGTTAATAACGTTTTTTTGTTCCAAAAATATGATATTGTTGGTTTGCTATGCTGATATATGTTCTGAATACCAATAAAAGCGTCAGGTACTCTGTGCAAGAGAATTTTCATTTGGACCTGTCAATAAAAGGTAGCCATTCTTCTGGGTTGTTTTTTAGTAGGTAGTAGGTACATCTCTTTTACGATAAAATATAGGATGAAGTAACTTATTTTCATACCATCTGGAGGTCAATAATTCGGAAGTGACTTAAATCTGTGACAAGTTCATTTAATTCACGTTGATTTAAAAGTTGAGGAATTACCAAGTTCCTTCAAAATCGCTGTTCTAAGCCATCAAAGTGTTAATTTTTACAATAAAAGCGACCAGACCAGATTTTTTTTTTATTTAAAGATTAAAGATTCCCTCTCAGACTGATTTTTATTAAAGTTTCTCAACTGGGAGGTGTAAAAAACTGTTAAATTCTTACAGTGTCGATACTCACAAGTTTAAAAAGTGATAATTTCAAATCGATAAAATATTCCATCTTCATTTTCAACGCTACGACCGAAGATACAAATAAAGTAATCATAAAATTATTGCGGCGGAAATCTACCAATTTCCAATTCTAATAGTATCGATTGAGATCATAACCGCAGATAAAATAATCGTAGAACAATAGATTTAGATCGCAGACTCAATTATTGTACCAATAACTTTAATGATCATTCGATGTTGGGAAAAGCGATCAGGACAACAAAGAGGTAGGCCATGATAATTGGAAGGTAAGGGTTGAATTACAATATGCGCCCTTTGATTTCATAGAGAGATGATTAATTTTTATGTTAGGGTGTTTCTATTTTTAATAAAGCAATTTTGTAGTTTGGTCATTTGAATAGATCAAGAATTATTGCTCTGGCTTCAAACCGAATCTACAGTAAAATAATCAAAAGTGATCTGAATATTTTTTAAATTTAAATAAAATATATAAATAAATATCCAGACGGTGATATTTATCTCAGCTAAACAACGCTCTAACTTACGCAGTATCTGCAACAAATGTCAAGTTCCATTATACTAACAAACCAATTTTCTTAATTCGCAAAGTTACTACCATCCTAAATCATACAAATGAATTTGTGAACATAAACAGGCTATAAAAGCTTTACTTATGTCTGATGGAGACTATATGAATACCAGAACAACTCAATATATTTAAGAACTTTATTATCTTTCGTTTTATAACCTCATCTCGCTTAATACATCGCGAACTTGTAAATTTTATTTTTTTTTGAATAATTTAGATATCGCCGCCCACGCGTTATCGAGATATTTTCCTAAATTCGAATTAAGGTCGCATTGGCGTACTCGTAAAACATTTTAAAATATCAGAAGTAATTTAAAAACAACTATCATGTATGGAACGCCGTTTTACCTTTTTTCATAAATGTTTTTGTTTTCCATTTTAAACATAAAACCATTTTATTCAACTCAGTTTTATGTTTATCCATTTATTTCAGCAGTATTAAACTGTTTCTTCAAAAAACTTTGACTATTTAAAATGTTTGATGAATAAAATTGCATCTTAATAAAATTATACGTAAGTCGAATATATTTTATAGCTTTTAATTTTTATGATGTAACCTCAATATATTTTTGCTTAATTTACTTGCCAATTTATCAACGTGTACTTCCCATGAGAGAGTTGAGTCCAAGTAAACCGCTACAAATGTTACATCTATGTCGTTGTCAAAAACAACTGATCTGTAAGTGAAAATAATCTGCTTTGTTTTTTTTTCATTTAGGCATAAGTTATTGTGATCAAACCATGTTTTAGCCAATTAGAGGTTTTTTTTTTTAATTTTGCCATTTTACTTTGGACATTAAGTATTGGGATGGACTACGTCCTTGCTTGCTTTCCGCCTTCTAGGATGATTCTGCTAATCTGGCCTGCTTTTTATCCTGTCGCTAACTCGTGAATTTTTCCTGCTTCTGTATCGACATAATTTTTACTGGTAATAAATCCACGTCTAAAAACTTTCCTCTATTTTACACCATAATTCCATAAAATTAATAATAATCTAAAGTGAATAAAGAACTTATTCTACATTCAACCATCATCATTAACGATTTTTAAAATATATATCGACCTCCTCTGACGCATATGCTAATATTTACTAAAATTCCAATAGTAATTCAGATACAAATACCTTATTTAAAGTCAATAACATGTAATGTTTACGAAAAAAAAAAACGATACCACTTTATAAAATGGATCACCCTACACCAAAGTGTATGCTCGTATTTGCAAATCTCGACCCAAAGACATTCAGAGAAGCGAACATAAAATTAGCAACTTGATTCCGAACAACTTTTTGGTGAAATTGCATTTCATTCCTTAATAAGATTAAATTCCGACTTGAATGTATTTATTCTGAGGGAGTACCGGCTTTATTTTTATTAAGAGGAATGTCCGTTGTTTACTGAACAAAAATTACAGTGTCGGTAACAAATTTACTTTTTCTACGTAAAACAATTTGTCTGAATAAATTTCTAAATTTATGTATGATGTTAGATATCACGTTACTGTTAATAAAATAATTTATGATCTATTAATTGAATGAAATACGTAGCCTATACAGGGTGTTTCATTGGGAGAAGGTAATATTTTAACAGTGGATAGGAGTGACTGAGGTGATTCCAAATAACCCATATTTTATTTTGAAGGCCAATGTAAATCTAAGTAAACCTCTGCAGATAATCTTTGAGAGAGAATATGAGACCCAATTAACTTGTTGTTGAAAACACCACACCAGACATTCACCGAAAATTTATACGAATGAGCTTCCCTGGTAGCAAATGGATTCTCTTCCGATCATACACGCGTGTCTCTTAAATTTAACACACCCTCTCTTGTGAACTGGGCCTCATCGGTAAAGAGGCATTTACGTATCATTCTTCGATTCCGGGTGATCTAGTTACTAAAATTCAATCTTTGAATTTGGTCACCTTCCTCCAGCCTTTGTACTTCCTGTACATGATATGGGTATAGACGATGGTTTTTTAACCGTCGCCATACAGTAGTCTGAGGAACATTAAAAGCATGACTAATTCTCCTGCAACTAATTTGCGGATTGTTATTAACAATATCAACTATATTTTGCTCCATATTTAAATGACGCCTTTCCTGATGTTGGTTAAGAATAACCATGGGAAATCTACCATGTTCTCTCATGTACCGAAACGTTCTTGAAAACGTTTTATAATTTGGTACTGTTCGATTAGGGTATCTAATTTGATATTCCCTGCTTGCGGCCAGACCATTCCCGTCACAAAAACCATATATGTATATCATATCCGCATATTCTTCATTAGAAAATTGATGTGGCATTTTTAAAATAATCGAAACCAAACCACAAACTACAAAAATAATGCAAACCTTGTGAAAACTTAAATAAAAATAGACTGACACAGAGAACTCTAAACTGTCAATTCCATGGGCATCTAGATTTTGTAATTTTTTATGTTTTCATATTTATTACTATTAAATTTCACAAATACATAGATAGTTTATTACCAAACTTACTTAATTAAATAAAGAACGCGTTTTCAAGTACTTTTATCCTTTACAAAAATTAGATTTTAGATTCTTTAACTCTCCTACTCTAAAATACACAATTTTTCATAAACAAAATAGTTAATTAGGCCAAATAATATTGATTACAACTTAATAGGATTAATTAAGAACGTTGGTGTCCCAAAAATATAAAAGATCCTATCAATTTATGAGTAGTAAAATCATATATGCAAAAATAAAAAAGTATATCATTACATTCATTTTTTGTCCTCCTTTTAGATATGGTAAAATATTTAAAAAAATTTAACATACAGGGTGTTGTTTATGAGTGGAACGAATTTGTCAATTTTTAGTGAAGCCGGGCCTGTATTTTCAATATTAATAATATCTAAATTAATTTGTTAAGACACATAGAGTATGTGTACCAAATATTATAATGTTATACAGAGTGGTTAAAAGCACAGGAGGCAATGAAGAAATGACCAAAATGAACAAAACACTGTATCTCAGCAATAAGGGACCGTAGACCCATAAAATATGGTTTATTTGGAATCACCTCACTCATTCCTATCCTCTGTTAAAATATTACCATCTCCCAATGAAACACCCTATATGTAATACATATAAAAAGAAAATTGATGATTGAAAATAAATATATTTTATATCTGTATGTTTTAAATTAACAATTTTCCGTGCATTTTCGTTAAAAAACCGTAATCGTTGACGTACTTTTACATATACTTTCACCCATTTCCCGACAGTTTACATAATTTTCCACTCATTTTTCCATTATTTTATTATATAAAGAAATTGTCGAAAGAAACAATGCGTAGAAAATTACATCCAAACCAAATGTCAAAAATAAATTGTTGAAGAAAAAAACTCAAAAACCCCTTAAACAAATTAATAAACCATTTTACACATATTTTTACCCCTTATTCTATCGATAAAAATTTTTTTAAAAAACTATTTGACCAAGAGAAATATTTCCAAAGAGAAATTTCTCGAAAAAAAATTGTGTCGAAAATAAATTTTTTTAAAAATGTGTGAGAGAAAACATGGCAGATGAATTTTAATAACAAACTTGCCGAAATTAAATTGTCAAAGTAAAAAAATTCCCGTAATAAAAATAAATTTTTGAAAAATATTTTGTCCAAACCATATTTGAATCTTGAATAATAGACGTTTCGTATCTACTTTTTTTATCACTTGCATCATATATTTGTTTTAAATACTTTTTTAAATATTAAGACAAACATTGACCATGCAATTTCCATTTTAATTTCTACTATCTTCACCGTATATACCAGATCAAACAATTGCCGTAATAATTATTATTAAAAAAAATATATTGTAAAAAAATTTATCAATCAAAAACGTTTCACTTTTAGCTGCTATTCCTCTTCACTTTTTATCCCTGATTTAACCCTTGAATAATCACCGTCTCCTAAAGTTCTCACTTAAAGTTACCCAATATATTTTTTAAATGTTAAAAAGTGTACAATACTCTTAAGACCCCGCTAAAAAATATTTATTATTCCTGATCGCGGCTTTATCTTCATTAACTCTATTGAGCCGCATTAAATTTATTTCCCTTTACCTTGGAAATTAAGCAATTACAGTTAGACGCGATATATAAGTTAATTGAAGAGCATATTCTCCGCAGAAAAAGTGCTGCTACTTGGTGATCGTTTATTCCTTGATTAAGAAATTTAATCGAATGATCGGATTAAGTTGTTTTTCTGTTTTGATTTTGGTCACCTACCGAGATAAATATGTTACCGGGTGGTCGGAAGTTCCTTAATTTCTTATAAATGGAAATGAATAACTATAATATGTTATAGTATGGGTGAGTCATTTCGTAAGAGCGATAATGAGAGATTAAAACTATGATTATACGTAAATGGGTAAGAAAGACGTGGAATGAATAATTAGAAATAATTTTGAATTATTATCCATCGCTTGCCACTACTTTTTCCCATCTTTCTGGCAGCATACGGATATCGTGTCATGTGGACGAGCATTACCATGCAGGAGAACATCTGGAGTAGTAGGGGGCGCCTTTTCTTGAGTGCTTGACTCAACCCTATCAATTGTGTTTGGTAGATTGCCCTCGTAATGGTTTCGTTCAGTTTTAGGAACTCATAATACGCGATACTAAGCTGATCCCATCAAATACACAACAAGAGTTTTTTCCATGAATATTTGGCTTAGCACTAATGTTGAAGCATGGCCAGAATATCCCCAAGATTTATTTATTTTTGAATTATCGTCACCAGTGAGTACATGGAGAAAACACTTTCGTTTATCCCATATGAACAATCGGCGTTCAACGTTTCTCGGCGTCAGTTCATATAACCACCCAATCAGCCGATGTGAAATTGCTTGTTTGGTCATTCCTAATGTAAGTGCACGTTTTTTTGCATTTGGCATGAATGAAGACACAATACATACGTATAGGATCAGAAGCTTCACCTGGGGATTTAGACCTAGAGGGAAAAATAATTAAAAACTGTAAGGAATGCGTATACCTAGGTGTAAAACTAACAACAACAGGACGAAACGAGGAAACAATTAGGGACAGAATAACCAAAGGAAGAAAAGTAATAGGAGCCCTGAACTCAGTGCTGTGGCAAAAGAATATTAGACCAGAAACAAAAAAGAGAATATACAACGCCATTTTACAACCAGTAATTACATATAGCTCCGAGGTTTGGCAACTTACAGAAAAGCAAAAAAATAACTTAAATGCAGTGGAAATGGATTTCTGGAGGAGAGCAGCAAGAATATCTAGAACGGAACATATAAGAAACGAGGAAATAAGAAGACAAATGAAAGTAGAAAGAACTTTAGTAGAAGATATAGAAAAGAAACAGTTGATTTGGTCCGAAAGGAACCTAGCAGTCGACGACTGGCAAGATAGACAGGCCTGGAGATTAGGAACCCAAAAAATGAATTTTCTTCTTATACTTTTGGCCTTCCACTACGTTTTGTCTTTGATGTCAAATTCATTATACTTAAACTTTAGAAAACACTTACGATAACTTCCCTTATGGGCTCACCATGTGCATCTACAAGCAATCGACAGATTGTTTTAAATTGAAGAAGTAAAACAAAATGACGCTTATGCGGTTTAAAACTCGACATTTTCGCTCACAAAACTGATAAAAAATCACTAATATTTTAAGGTTATCTTATTGACTGATGTCCAACTTTGCTATAATGACAATTTTAACCATAAACCAATTTTTGTTAAACGGCGGAAACTGATTTGTACATCTGATAATAAAAAATCTACATTTCTGACCCCTATTAATATTACAGTCATTCGTGGATAATTTCTACCTTTAACTACCTTATTTTGATCTATCAAGGCTCCAAAAAAATATTATTACACCACATCTATCATTTTAACTCAGAGAAACACCATGTACACATAATATTTAATTATTGCTACCATAATTTTCGAAGTTATAAAAATTAATGCAAGTGGTAATTATTTTTATGAAGTGGACGTGAAGTTAAGGGTTAGAATGTTAGGGAGAGATAATTTTCTCACCTACCCCTTATAATTATATGTGAACGATAGCGTACCTTCGTTAATACCCGTTTTAAAACTGTGTGAAAACCGACAATTTAAATTTTTAATTATATCAACATCAGAATTAGGAAATGTTCACTGAAATGGATCGAAATGTAACAATATTGTTTAAAATTAAAAACTAAAACATACTTAAATTTCTATCTTCATAGCATTTACTTGTAAAAAGAATTTCGGCATTTTAGGGCACAAAGAGGAAGGTATTAATTAGGCTTGAAATTTAGTCGGATGAAAGCTTTGTGAACTTTGCCGATAAACCAAAATAGCAGCTATTTAATTACAGGCTAAAGAAACGGTAGCTTTTACTTGTTTTCATAACGCTAAAATTGTGGGAGTGTTGATAAAAAAAACCTACAACAGTGATGATGAAAAACATTGGGAACTTTAAAGTTGTATTAATTGTAAATGAATTATTAAATACCAGTAGCAAATGTAATTAATTTAAAATTTTAAATATCTACTCCAAATACTTAAGATCTGCATTTACCATAATGAATTAATTAAGGGCAGAATTTCAGCAGCACGAAAATTAAATCGCCGAATTTGTTGTCTCGTGTTTTAAAAACAAATAAAGGTATTTTCGATTATGTCGCCTCCTCCTGTAGAGACTAATTTGTTTTTAAGAAAACATTTTAAGAAAAAGAAGAATAATATTTATTTGAAATAGGCAACCCTAATATACAAAAAACTATATAGTCATATTAATAACAATACTCTCTTCTAATCATAGATGGTAGCACATCTAAAAACACTATAGATATTTTAAAAATGTAGTTACCACTAACAAGTTAAAATTGCAAGTTTGAAAATCATCACACACACATATGTTATTAAAAAATTTACATTGTAATACAAAAACACTTTGAAAAATAGGTACAGCTCCAACACAATGTGTTTTGGATGGATTCCAATAACTGTTTTTTAAAAATACTTAATGGACTAGATTTAATTTTGTTGGGTAATTTATTGTACGTATCAAAACCTTTAAAACACAAAGAATTCATGTCACTTTTCCTCTTTGTTCTGCATACATGCAAATTTGTATTATTGCTTGTGGCATATTTGTGTACAACTACTTTATTATCAAATAACTTATTTGTAGACGCACTAGTAGTTTCTGTTGATTTTACACTACCATATTTTTTTAGGTGATCCACCTGAATTTTTTGTGTATATCGAAACATTTCAAAAAATTCGGCATCAGCCAATTAAGTGCAACGTCAATATACGATGATTTAATATATTTATCCACAAAAACTTTATCCACAATGAATGAAAACATCGACAGGCAAAATTATGAAGCGCTTCTATTCAATTTTCAGCATAAATTCACCCAAGAATTTACATTTTTACGCAAAAAGTGATGGCAAAAAAGGACACTAGTTGAGGACCAACAAACTAGTAGTTAACTAGATGTCTGAATCGACGAAGGTTTATGTTAGCAAAAACTTCCATTCATAAATGTTAAATAAGTTAGAGGATTTTATAAGGGTTACAAATAATGATTATTTTTGTAGTTATATATAACCATAGGAAGTTTGCAAACATCGAGAACCCAAAGCTCCTAAAAACTAAATTGAACTTTCCTGCAGAGGTGAACTATTTGGGGGTCACCTTTGACAGCAAGTTAACATGGAACTCTCAACTAGAAAACAGAGTCAAAAGAGCATACATATCTTATGAACAGTGCTGAAGAACCATTGGCCGCACCTGGGGAATGTCACCTAAGTTTACAGCCGGATCTACACTGCAATCATAAGACCTATGCTAACGTACGGTGCGATTGCCTGGGGAGTCAAAACTAGCCAGCGGACAGTCGTACGCAAATTGGATCAAATCCAAAGAATAGAAGGGTAAACGCTGGAGCTTATGCCCTGAGTAGACGTTTGAGGTGTCGGCTCTTGCGGCAAAGCTGCGTGTCCTCGCAGCTCTCAAGACACTAGTATCCGAGTCTAACTCTGGTGAGGAGCATCCTAACGGTACTATACCAGGGACTCCGATCCAAGCAGAACTCCTTGGCAGACCACACGGCGTTTACCCCTAAAACTATGGTCAGTCCCTCAATCCCAGGCAATCCTGGGCAACGAGGGGCCTGTCTTAATCTCTGGCTGTAGTAATAGATGTGTGGTAGGGAGGAATCCCGACGGTGACTTATCAAACGTTCCGATGCTGCTTCGGTAACATAAGTATCTGAGGGCGGGTGGAGCCCCGATTACTCTGGCTAGTAATCGCCACCCGGTATGGTGTCGGCCTCTCAGGGGCCGTGGTTTCGCTCAGGTTAGGATTTATAGCTGGGGTCTAGTTGAGCCATGATTGTGGAAGCTAAAGACTTTAGCGGGGGGGGGGGGGGGGGGGCGTAAGGGCCTATCCCCAACGGTGCTGCCGGTGAGACGGCGCTTGAAGGTGTCGGACCCAGCTTGCTGGGCACTAGGATCCGAGCCTGGTCTCATCACTCCATGGGTAGGAGTAACCGCAGACCCGTGCCTCGCCACATCGGGCTATAGGTGTGTAATGAGAGTCATGGTAATGGTCCTACGGGGCGCATGTTCGAGGTATAGGTATTACCCGGGGTGGAGGTTCTTCGAGATGCTGCGCCTGTAATGCGTTAAGCAGGGCATCTATACCAAGTCTAGCAGTGAGTGGGTACTGGCCATCTGCCGTCGATGCCCCGTAAGGGAATGAACCACATCTTACTGGCAGGCGCTTGAGGTGTCGGAGGCACTAGTGATAGGGCAGCTAGTATCCGAGCCTAGCCAGCTCCAAGCGTTATGCAAATCGATGTAAGTCTTGGCGGATGGGTATTAATTCCTCATGGTCGGCGGATAGCAACTATGACTCGCTTAAAGTACAGCCGGATCTACACTGCAATCATAAGACCTATGCTAACGTACGGTGCGATTGCCTGGGGAGTCAAAACTAGCCAGCGGACAGTCGTACGCAAATTGGATCAAATCCAAAGAATAGCATGCCTCAACATAACAGGGGGCATGAGAACCACGCCAACTAGAGCAATGGAGGTGATCCTTGGTCTCGCTCCCTCGACAAGTTTAAGGGTAAATGGGACGACGAAACAGGCTGAAAGCTAGCCAAGGAACTATTACAGTATCCGAACAGCGAAACAGCCAGAAAATACATGACTGTGAACAGACAGGACCTGCGCACAGCCACAGGTATCCTGACTGGCCACTGTCATCTACGAAAACACCTCTACAGGATGGGGTTATCTGACACTCCACTGTGTAGAGGATGTGAACAGGAAGACGAGACTGTCGAACACATTCTTTGCGAATGCCCGACACTCTCACAAATAAGACATTTTCTTTTCGGCGAGCAGTGGCTAACACATGCCAACATGAAGGAGCTACCTTCAGGCGACGTCAACACCTACTTTAAACAAGTAGGCTGGCTGACTAGCTAGAAGGAAGGCTCAACCTCAGAAGGATGCACAATGGGCCAAATGTGGCCTACGTGCTGTGGGGTGACCAACCCTTCTAGATTTACAGATACAGAACCATAGGAAGGGGAGTCCGCGAGTTACGGACTGTTTTGGCACCGAATTACCATAAAATCACACATCTTTCAAAATACGTGATCAGGGGCAGTTGACCCGACAAACTTAGAGTCAATTTTTTGTTTCTCTCCTTAATCGATATGACCACTGTCGGGTTAGTCACGTGCATTATTAACAATTAACTCTGATTTACGAGTTAACATCGAAACGGACCCTTCAAAAGGCGGCGCAGTACTTATCCAGATGCTATTTCGCTCAATTACTGCAATTACTGCACGTAGGTGTGAACCTTAAATGGGGAAATGTGATTTGTAGTTAAACGAGTTGCCACTAAATGCCATTTAATCATGCTTCGAATATTTTTTATCAATTATTATGTGTTGTAAGTATATATTTTGGGCTACTCGTTGGCTGGGATTAGTATTAGATCGTTTTTGTGATGTAATACGGTTAATAGATACATATGGCGCCTCGTTAGATTTTTATTACAGTTTTTAATGAGCTAACAAGGGATATTAATGTATGTGTCAAGTTCAATGTGTTTATTTACAGCATGTATTTATGTTGATTTTAAATTACCATGTGTTTTATAAGTTTCGTTTATCGCTTTTTTTTTAATTATGTAGCATTAAAGTTGTACGCCGAATTTTAAAATCTAGTGACCTAATCGAAGGTAAAATGCGTCAACCATATTTCTCTTAAAATGAATCTTAACACTGCAGGTCTATTTTTATAAAATATATATTTTTTAAATGGTTTTGGGATTAAGATCTGGAAAAAGTGGAGTCCATTCAATAGCTCCTCGTCTACCAATCCATCGTCGGGAAAGTACCTCATTTAAATAAAGTTTACACCAAAATAAGTTGGGGTTCCATTGAGATGAAATCAAATCCGGTCCAATTACCCGAGTACCCACAATACCAGCCTATATATTTAGCATATGGTCTTGTAGAATAACTGCAGATCTTTTTTTAACTTCAAGTATACAAACTCGTGATATATCGACAATCCAACAATACATTTATACTACAAGTTTGGTATTTTAAAATATTTTATCTTCAAAATCTTCTTGCCATCAATTCTCACTTCCTTAACAGCCAAAATGCATCACATTTTTGAAATAGCCCCAAACATAAAGAAAAATGAGCAAAAACGTTGCCTCTTGATAAATATGAAAGAATTTCATCTATAAAAGCGAACTAAATATAAGCCGTATATCAGAATCGACCAGTATTTTTCATACAAGCAAACTGTATTACATGACTAAACTTTTCTTACGCTTACAATAAAAGGTAAATTAGTCAACATCGCTATGTAATTAATAACTTCAGAAATGTAGAGCAGCAACTTCGTGGGATTAAAGTAAGCAGAGTTTTTTTTTAGCACACAGCGGCGTGCTTCTCTGGATTATTTATGGTTTCCAAATATTCCAATAGCGAAATTTGCCAGTTTTGCTTTTTAATTTATTCTCTTGGTAGTAAATATTTTTCATGGCGCCATTATAACACCAGTAATAGTGTTCAGTATCAAAAATTCCGTGGCAAACAAAAAAAATACTAATTAAAACATCGCTGTAAAGGATTTACATATATAGCAATGTCGAATAGTCATCAGAGAATATCGTGGTACTTCTCTCAAAATAAGCGATTAAAGTAAATGAATATGTAAACGATACCAGAGAAAATAACAGCTTCGTATTAGGCGATTTAAAAAATTTTAAGCAATAAACTTTAAATTTGTTTATCCTAGTATGCCAAACTGTTAATATGCTCAGGTTTGTGTGGTGAGATTATGGAGATTAGTTAAATAAACTGAACACAAATTACAAATGTTCAACTCTATTTATTGACATATCAAAAAAAGTAATGACAGTTATATTAAATATGACAGAAATTAAACGGCGCTTCAATGTTGTATTTGAACTGCTGGGATTATCACTTCCAACACTCCTCCTCAATCTCCGCATTTTAAAGCTATATACCAAGAACATAAATAAACAAAATTAAAAACATAAATAACAACTAAATAAAAACTTTGACGTTTGAAGGTTCAGATCTGCTGAACTCCCAGTCTGAATCTGAGCTCTTGAAAACTTCTTTTATGTAACCCCTTGCTGAGAATATCTGCGACTTGATCATTTGTACGAATGTACTTGACCTCAATTTGACGAGTTATCTGAAGGTCTCGGATGAAATTGTACTTCACGTCTATGCGTTTCAGCCTGTTGTGTTGCCATCTCTGTAGAAGGTGGATACAGAACCTGATTCTCCTCAAAAACGGTGATTGGTTATAAACAGCTGATCCTCAGTTCCTCCATGACTCCTCTCAGCCAGATGAGCTCCGTGCATGCTGTAGCAAGCGCGACGTACTGACAGAAATTAAACGACACTTCAATGTTGTATTTGAACTGCTGGGATTGTCACTTCTAACACAAACAAACGGCTATTATGGTCAAGCACTAACAGGGACTTCAGGTGCAAGAGTCATAGAAACCAGTTCCCACCAATAAAATAGAAGAATAGAAAATGGACAAGAAATAATGAACAGAAATGTAAAGATATGCAGATTATTTAGCAAAAGAATCCCAAGACATAGAAAACACTACAAAGCATCTAATTCTGAAGAAATTTTTGAAGAAAAAATGAAATTAGTTGTATAAGAGGTAAATACTGAAATTAAAGATAATGTTAACTCGAGAACGAAGCACTTAGTTTGACTTAAAAACTGGTCACATTAATAAAGGCTATAGGTTGCGGGAAGTTGGAGAGGTCATCATGATCCCAAGCCAGCAAAATCACCCCAATATTTCTCTTATATGCGGTAGAATATACTCAATGAAGATAAATATAAAGCAGCTAAAAAAACCTGAAATTTGGTGGAAAAATATATTAGATTCCTTCCTCTGGGGATATTTTAAGAAAAGTTAAAGTTTTGGACGACAATGAACTCGTTTTAATTTCTTTAAATTATAAAGACAATGACACCGACGAAGAAGTTGCATTTTAATAGAACGAATAAGAATATATCTAAGCTCCCCGACACTGATTATCCTGCGTGATCTCTAGCGATAACTCGGTAGCTTCTAACATTTTATAAAAATAATTTTAATTATGTCTTATGCCATCATAATTTCATATTAATGAGCATGAAAATGAATCGCTAAGCGCCTATCTGCTATCAACAAGTGTGCAAGCGAAATCAAGTTCAGTATTTTCTAGAATATATTTAGAAAAATGTAAAGGTAATTTTAGGTTTAATAATGTTATGTAATGGTAATAAAAGTTACCAATATGAAATGATAAAATTTAATATAGAAACACGAGTCATATATTTTCAGAAAAGTCCGAATTGTCTGCAAAAGATCGAGTACTTTCCTCACATTTTTGTTAATTCCTGATCCAGTTTAAAGATATCAGACTCCCCATAATTAATGATAAATCCTACGTAAAGAATATACTTGACGTGTAACACGCAATAATCTTAATATGATACTTGTCTTGCGAGAAAGAGATTTAAAAGATAATGTTGGAAAAAATCGCTTATACAAACGATCCTTTTTCACGCATTCGGGCCCAGCGTTGTTGACTTTATCTTTAAAGTCAGACTCTTATCTTATCTGTTATTGTCAGATGTATCGATACAGTTTGTTAAATATTTTTAATTAATATGTCGGTCTTGGGAGTTAAGATGAACTAATTGATGAAGGCAAATAATGTGCTATGTGTTACGGTAGGTACAGGGTGTTTTAATATTTGATTCACCATTTGTTGCAGGAAATAATCAGATACAACGATGAATGATTAAATAAGGCAAAACGAACAAAACTCAAAGAGGACTGGGAGATATACCAAAGCAACCTCAAAAGAGTCTGTAGACAAAAACAAAGAGCAGCCTGGAGAGCCTATTGTGAGGCAGTCGAAAACTTCCCACAAGTTTCTAGGCTACAGAAGGCGCTCTCAAACGACCACCATAAGAGAATCGGCATCCTGACGAGGGAAAATGGCGACAAAACCGCCAACCTCCAAGATAGCGCCGAGAACCTTATGGAAACTCACTTCCCAGGTTCTGTCTTTGCTGGAACAATGAACTGGATGGAAGAACCAGCAACACCCTCCCAATACGACTGGCAATTCGCTAGTACAGTAATTGATAAGGATAAGATAAGGTGGGCCGTATCGGGCTTTTCACCAGGACCGGACGGTGTAAGACCAGCTCTACTTCAGTGGGGAATGGATATCCTTATGCCGCACCTGGTTGAAATATTCAGAGCATCTCTAGGTCTGAGGTATATTACTAGAAAGTGGAGAGAAGTACGAGTGGTATTCATACCCAAACCAGGAAGGATGGATTACACCTTACCAAAAGCATTCCGACCAATTAGTCTCACATCGTTCTTTTTAAAAACAATGGAGAGGCTATGTGAGAGGTATATAAGAGATGAGGTACTAGTTCACAACCTACTTCATCCAAACCAGCATGCATATACTCCGGGACGATCCACAGATTCGGCCCTTCACCTAGTGGTAGGCAGAATTGAAAGATCATTGGACAATAAGGAATCCACACTGGGTATATTCACAGATATTGAGGGAGCGTTTCATAAAACAACCTTTCCAACAATTACCCAGCAACTCAACTCCAGGAATGTACTCCTGGTAGTGAGCGAATGGATACTCAAGGTGCTCTCTAGTATCAGTGTAGAAGACATCATAGTGAGAGGGCTGGTCATGAGGGGATGTCCACAAGGATGGGTCTTATCACTACTTCAGATCACTAAGCCTAAGAATTAAGTGGGCAATGGGAAATAATACCAGCGTGGTTCAAACAGAACTGGCTGGTATCTCAATTGCCACAAAAGAACTAACAAGAAAAGGAATTTCTGGCAAAAACATAAACTGCACTGACAGCAGACAAGCTCTACTAGCCTTGAATAGACAGCGTGTTACATCAGGGCTAGTATTAGAGTGCCATGAATCTTTAGCTAACGCCTCGGTAGATAACAATATTATCCTGAGGTGAGTTAAAGGGCACGACAGGAGTAAAGGTAACCGCATTGCCGATTCCTTAGTCAGGGAAGCAGCTGGACTAAGACTTTTGGCACCCAGCGACACCTACGGCTTGATGACTTCGGCAATTGCGGAACTAGCTAAACGTTATACCCATGCTCAATCTCTAAAGAGATGGGATGAAATCGAGAGATGCAGTTTTGCCAGGTCACCCTGGGCGACCCTGGGAAGCTGGCGCCGAAGAAATACTTGGCGATGACCAGGAAAAACCTACGTCTAGTAGTAGGATTTCTGACTGGCCACTGTCAACTAAGGAAACACCTCCATACAATGGGGCTAGTAGGACTAGCTCATCCTCCCTACTCTACAGATACAAAAGGCTATCAAAAACCAGCTTTTATCTGTGATTGTGTTCTATCATCATCCTGGTTACTTGGAGGCTTATCCGGCTTTACTTTTAAATTACGATGGTAACTCATCTACAGTTTAACTGTGGGTAGAGTCACAATCTAGACTTCGCACAAGTTCGCTAGTATTTTTCTGACAAATTTTTTAGGTTTTTTAAAAAGACAGTTTATTAGCGTGCAAATTAGAATTACAATGATTCCTAAATATAAAAATGAGAGTGTAACCTAGAGATCTAGAATTATATATGACACACCCAGTTATGGTTTTCCCTTGAGTTCTATTTTATCACTTTGTATGCAACTAATCCTAAATAATTGGAGACGAGTCCAGAATCAGATGCAAAACCAGATATTTGTCGCATGTATGTACACTCCTTTAATCTCATTATATCGGGTTGAATAGAATGCAAATTGAAGTGTTATTTATTGCAACCAGCATATCTCTGACAGTAGTTAAGTGTGCTACTGGAGCAAATGTCTCACGTCTTCTGTGCGAAGTCTTTGGTGACCAAACGAGCTTCATTTTTTATTCAATTGTGTTTATATATTTCTTTGAAATTTAAAATGATTTTCGCACGGAAAGTAGAAACTTTTTTAACATTTATGAGTTCAGATTATTGCATTGGATCATTAATAAATGTATCGCTAAGGTCTATGTTGGGGATAAACTACAAATATTGTTATACCAGTTATATACAGCAGATAAAATATGTAAACCACTGGATAATAGGAAGAAAGATACACACAAGAGAGTTATGAAAGTAATACGAGATAAGTGGTGTAATAGAACAAAAAATTTAAAGATATTGTAACGGGTAACATCCCTGAAGATGTTAACAATCAATTTTAAGACGGTGTGAATAAATAAAATTAATAAAGTTTTCTATCAGTATCAAAAATACAATTAAAAATAACAAGGATAAGTAGGGGGGTGGGCGGCTCAGCGGTAGAGCACTGGACTCATAATCCAAGGGTTGTGGGTTCGAATCACACCAAAGGCAGAAATATTTTTCTGATTTTTAATTAATTAAAAATTTAGAAATTGATTTTCATATATCAGGTGTGATTCCTCACTCGACCATTCACTGTTGGGGTCTAATTAACAGTGCTGTTCCTAAAGTGGCGCTGGGAAACAGTAACAAAGCCTACACAGAACACGAGGCTAATGGCCATAGTAGTCGATGCCGTTGACACAGAAGTAAAAAAAAAATAAAAAAACAAGGATAAGTGAAATGAGAAATGTCAAGTTGGAAATTTTTCACTTCATGTATTTTTTTTATAAATAAAAATGTTAATTTTCAAAAACTTTTACGATAATTCAATAGAATAGGGTCTTATGGTCAGTTACTGATTTAATTTGGACTTTAATAATTAGATTTAGAATCACTAGTATCTACACAATGTTAATTGTGATTAGAGGAATAGTTATACAAATTTTCAAAATTAAAAATGCCCTAATTCTATGAAAAAAAAGTAAAAATAACATTAATAAAGAGGTCAATAATTATGAGAAATGTCAAAATTAAAATTGTAAATAAAGCTGTATTTAGAAAATTAGGTTAGGTAAAATAGTAAATATAGTGTTTTAAAAAAGGTTTAATAGTGAAAGTGATATAAAAAAGAGTGAAAAACATTTTCAAAAATATAAAAATTTAACCAAGTACATTGATTTTGACACAAACATCAATGAGTTTCACATCTCAGCAAGCCGTGAGATGCCGGTTTATAAAAACCAAATTTTGACAAAATCGAGGACACTTTATTATTGTTTGTTGTCAGAGCAACATCTATTCCTTGTGTTGTGAAGTCGATAAAGCAGATCCCTGTTTTTCCTGCCAAGTGGATACTTAAGTTGACAGCTGTGACATTTGTCAAATTGTTTATTTTTTCCAACTGCTAGAAAGGTACCCAACATTTATTTTGAGCTCTATAAATAAATAAATCAATCGATAAATAATTCTTCGATGGGTAAAAAATGAGAATGCATTCAATTATTAGTAAATTTTCGTACTGAAATTAATTTCTAAATCAAGAGACATTTATTTTTAACCTTAAATTTTTATTGATAATAAAACTTCATTTTCATTTAGTTTTAATAGGTATAACTTTTGTATTTATTTACGATTTTTAACAATAACTTGTTGATAGACCAAGGTCATCGGACATTAAAAGAAATTGTAATTATGATAGCATGTCTATAAACAAACTTAAATTATATGATTATCAAACCATCGTGAAAAACATATATCACATTTCACTTACTTGTTTTTATTGTCACATCAATCACTGTCGAACCATATATTTTTTTTGTTGTTCTTTCCATCACCGATAAATACAAAACAAGGTAGATCTGTTATTTTCTTAAACACATTAACTGAACAGGAAATAGTTTCCATAATAATAATCGACAGAATACTACGCACGCGCAGCCAAGAAGCACTCAGCTCATGTTTTAATTCAGCAAATAAGGGGATTATCAAAATTTTTTTAGCTAGTCAGGGTAGGGAAGTTGTTAACCAATCTGGGGTGTAAGTGGTCGTGGGAAATCTTGCTGGCGCCAGGGAATTTTTTTTATTTTGTTAAATACAGAAAATCATTAATAATCAATAATTTTTCTCTTGCAAGAGAATTTCCACAGGCTGCTATAAATAAAATTAAATAAACAAAATAAGCGACATTCCCCCGGTAACCTCGTATACAGTTAATAACAATATATAGAAGAATAAATCGATCTGGAAACAAGATGGAGGCTACTTAAACTAGGTCTAAAATTTGTATGGACTTAACGTTTATATACAGCAGGTACTGTACTTCCTGAAATTGAATATTTTGTTTCTAGTGATTATTTCTACAAAACGGAAGAAAAGAACAATTGCGCAATGATTATATTTTTGAATTTTAAAGTGTGAACTAGTGAAGTTCGTTTCTGGACTGCCTATTTTAATTTGTGCATATATTTCAATAACATCCTGTATACCTTACCTATTTCAAAATCCCAAAACTGTATTTTTCTCACAATTAAAGGACCGTTTAAATTCCTTTAGACTGGATGAATCAACAAAATAACAAGATAACGGAAAAATCGGTTTATTTCTGATATCAACCTTCATGTCTGCTTGAAAGGATATTAAGATTAAAGTATAAAAAATTCACAAAATACTGTGTCTTAATTTGTTTTTGTCCTTAAAAAATATCTCGTGATAAGCCAGCCACCTTTCAAATATATATATCACAAGATTGTACCGCAACGGTTTTTGTTTTCTTTTTTCTTTGACACCTCTTTTTCGCTTATCTCGTGTAGTACCTCAGAAATAATTTGTAAGAGATACCATGCCACTGAAATGAATCTGTTGGTACAAAAAAGGCGCCAGTTTAACACGTCTCTTTGAAACTAACAACGTTTTTATCCGTTTATAACGATGAAATTGGTAACATTAGTTATTCTCGGATACTAATTGGAATATTTAGTTCTATCGTAGGACTTATAAATGGCGACATACTGTGTTTAAAAGATAAAAGTGTTTTAAATTGATGTCGATTATCTAAGCGAACTTGTTTTGAAAAAGAGTAAAGTTGGAAGCATCAGTTCGTCTTTGTTAGAAACGGGTTTTCCTCTATATAGACAAAAACAAACACTAGAAGTTTTTTGTCAAATTAATCAAAAATTAAATGAAAAACATACAAAAACTCGACATCTTATTTACGCCCATTCAATCCCGTGAATGAATCAGCTTGCATGCAAATTTTAAACGACAATCATTCTTAAGTTAAACTCCTAAGTCATCTGTCTTGGAGTTAAGGTGTTATTAAAAAAAATTCGCGATATTAAAACCGTAACACTTATAAATATTCATGTTCGTTACCTCTCCACCGGTATTTTCAGCCGAACTACGACAAATTCTTCCGAACAGAAATTAATTGGCTGTTACCACACGCTATCATTTAACAGTGTCGGATTGTGGATTGTGGAAAAACAAAATATTTCTTAGGAAAATAAATTAACTGTCAAATATTTTTGCGGACCTAAATACTTAATTTTCTTTATTTGAAGGAAATTCGAAATTCTTGATTTTCATTTTTATTTCATAGATTCGAGGTCCCCTTTCACGTGATCATTATATGAAAGCTAAGGGAGGTGTGGAGGGGGGGTAAATTAACATGTAAAGATATGGAAAATCGGTTTTTTGCACGTAGCTCGCTGAGTTTTATTCGGATCGAAACGACTTATACATATAAAATAAAGTACTCGCGAAAACGCTTAAACTGAATTTTAACCCGTCCAAATCGGTCTAGGGGTTCTTAAGATACTGCGATTTGAAAATATATGGATTTTCGCCGCGGCGAGAACACACCTAGAGCCGTGTTCGCGTTTTTCGCATGACTTCGAAACTTGATTTTTTTTCCTCCGATAGATAGTCATGACCCAAGCATTGTGTCCAAATTTCAAACCGCTACTTAAATTTGGGGGGGAGATGGAGGATTTTTGACTCGAGGTAACTTTTTTAATTCTTGACCAATCCGGGTTATCAAAATGACAAACTCTTTCATGAGGACACTGCTACAGGATCTATTAAGGAGATGATGGTTTTCGCGAAAACGGACAAATGGCGACCGAATTTCGGATTTTGCAAATTTTAATTTTTGATTTTCGCAACGAAAGAGTAAAATGAGGAAATTTTTTTATTCACCAGCGATTGTGGATTTTTTTTCTCTTTGATTTGAGCCCTACAGGGATTCGATCCGATAATAAGGAAGGGAGGGAGGGGGGTAAACGCGTTTAGCCCTGTAGAAGTGCAACTGATAGGGTTAGTGACTTCGTGTTAGGCTTATTTTCTCGTTCAAGATTTTTTTACAACAAAGCTCTAAGTTTATAGAGGACTGCAGGTGTGCGTGATATATTTATAAAAGCGAGTGCGCTCGCTGAGCCGCTGTAAAATTAGATGCCGGGATAGGAGCTAAGCGCTCCCTTTTATATCTCGTCTCTCTCACATCATCTCTCAGCTCTCTCACAAATACTATTCCGGCATCTAATTTCTAGACGGCTGCGGCAGAGCGAGCACACTTCTTTTTATAAATATATCACGCACTCCCGCAAGCACTAATATAGATATATCTTTGGGGTAAAAATTTTTTGAAAGAGAACTGATTGCCCTTGAAAATGAGCATAACACGAAGTCACTAACCCTATCCGTTGCCCTTCTACAGGGCTAAACGCGTTTACCCCCCTCCCTCCCTTCCCGCTTATCGGATCGAATCCCTGTAGGCCTCAAATCAAAGAGAAAAAAATTCAGCAACCGATGACGTATAAACAATTTTCTCCACTTTACTCTTTCGTTGCGAAAATCGAAAAATAAAATTTGTAAAATCGCCATTTGTCCGTTTTCGCGAAAACCATCATCTCCTTAATACATGCTGTAGCAGTGTCCTTATGCAAGAGTTTGCCATTTTGCTGACTCAGATTGGTCAAGAATTAAAAAAGTTACCTCGAGTCAGAAATTAATCAGTGTTTGCCCTCCCTATCCCTCCCAAATTAAACTAGCTGGTTGAAATTTGGACACAATGGTTGGGTCATGACTATCTATCGGAGGAAAAAAAATCAAGTTTCTAAATCATTTTATTCCATGAGAAAAACGCGAACACGGCTCTAGGTGTGTTCTTGCCGCGGCGAAAATCCATATTCTTTGAAATGGCAATATCTCAAGAACCGCTCGACCGATTTGAACGAGTTAAACTTTAGTTTAAGCGTTTTCGCGAGTACTTTATTTTATATATAGAAGTCGTTTCGATCCGAATAAAACTCAGCGAGCTACGTGCGAAAAACCGATTTTCCATATCTTTACATGTTAATTTACCCCCCCTCCAAACCTACCTTAGCTTTCATATATTGTCACGTATCCCAAATATAGTTAAAATATTTACGAAAAGTCAAAATCTCCTTAGAACAGTTTATTTATCAAAACTATAATAGTACAAGTTTATTTATATAATTAATCGAAAACCCAAACATCTAACCAAACCAGGTCGCGCCGCTAAATTTCGCTGGTGTGCAGAATCACGAAAGTCAAGGTTGGGTGGCTCAAGCACGAGCCTAACCTAGACAGAAAAGTAGAGCAATTTTACCAAAATAATGATTCTGCACATTCAGCTATCTTTGGTTTTAAAAACGTTCCAAGGAAAAAGAGAAGAGTCAGTCGGTTAGTCGGTCCTTGGCTACGAAGGGAGTCTCCTACCGAAAAGGTGACCGCCAGAAGGAAATTCGGCGAGAATAAAGAAATTCACGTTTAAATTAATTACATACATAAAGTAAGAAGTAATAGTCCGCGAGTTACGGTCCTGGTTTGGGAACGAGAACCTTCAGCACGATAGGGCAAATTGGGAGAAGCGTGACCAGCCCTTTACCCGACATGCTTAGGTAAGAGATAATTGTTAGCATTTTGTCATTTATTAATTTATATTTATCTGAAGGGTGACCCAATAAAGTTGTATTTGTTTTGTACTTCTTGTTTTATTTCTCAGAGTGAGTGGTGGTACTAAAGAGTAATAACTGCTAAGTGTTCAGGGAGAGATCCCCATAACTTCGTAAAGGTCGAAAAGGCATTTCGCCCTGGATACGTAGCAGCGACACGTAGGCCAAAAACGGACCTCGTGACAATATTGATCACGTGAAAGAGGGACATCGAATCTATATAATCACAAAATTTTTTTTTCGAAAAGAGCGACTTCGTTTTCAAAACCAGATCTACTCCACTAGTACACATTTTAGGCAAACTGGTCATAGGATTACAAAAAAAATTAAATACTAAACTTTTGTTAATGTGAAAATGTATTAATTTATAAAGTTGACGGAGAAACTTTTAAAATACAGGAAAGTGCACAAAACACAGCTTTTCTAATTTTTAAAGTTTTTTACGTTTTTTACATTTAAATGGTGCGGGGTCCTTTGAAAGATGTTTCAGGACACTACGTATTTCACTGTATCTTTAAATCCTTTTTCCCCCAATTTTAATTTTAGTTTATTTGACATTTTGTTTGACATTATTGAAAGGACATACAGTGTTGCCAAAATTCTTTTAAAGAGATATTTTTTGTGAAAGATACTTGTTGGAAAATCAAATTGTACCATGTATCAACGCTGGGATCTCGTGCCGGTACAACAAAACAGTAAACGAATGGTTAAAACGCCATCAAAAGTACTGACAGGTGATATTCTGAATCTAAGCAGAAATCAAATAAGGCATGTCACGGGACTAATAACCGGACATTGTCACCTTAGGGAACACCTACATAAAATCGGCATCTTTCAAGATGAACCCATACGTAGTCTATGCAATGAGGAGGATGAAACAGCCTCTCATATCTTACTAGAGTGCCAGGTACTCACGGACTGGAAGTATAACCTACTGGGGCTGGTAAACCCACAGGAGGACTTTCCAAAAGAAAATCTGGTGAAAAGGCTACTCAGCCTGATAAAGGTAACAAACCTTTTTACCGGAACATAACGATGTAACTGACATAGTACAATAAGTCTTAAGGCTGCTGTATTGAGGCATTTATAAACCTTAGTCAGGTACATCGTCATAATCAATCATTCAATCAATGTATCAACGAGACCGTGATTCAAATTTAATAGAAAAATAAATAGTCTTTCAACAGGATGGTTGCTCACAAATTGCCGCACTGGAAGCGGGAAATGAAATGTGGTAGCCTCATTTCGTAGTGCAATTTATGAATAACCGCTTTTCAGTTCGCTAGATTGGAGTGAAGACTACAGAAATTTTTCCTATGGAGACTTCCTAATTCTGAAGTGTTAGAGTCATAACCAACTTCATTGGAAGGTTTGAAGGGAACAATTAGCGGACAGTTACTCGATCAAGAGAACAAAAAGCAGAAATCCTTGATTCAAAATAACATTGAAGATAACCCAAAATAAAGTACTATGGGTAATCGAATATTTAAGCTAGTGAGTAAGGAAATTCGACCTCCAGAGACCCAAAGATGCCCAAGAGTTGAGGAAGAAAGCAAGAACTTTTTACAAAACCATGAAAATAAATTACATGACCACGTTAAAGCGGAAGCTTTTTTTACTGGCTCGTGGTTAGTTTTAAATGAATGAATTCAAAAGCAGTTTAACTATATCAATGGCAACATTGCAGAGTGTTAAGGATAATTTTCGCCAGTTATGAAACAAAATCATCTGGAATGTCAAATGATACGTATAACTAAAAATCTCTTGTATTACATTCCAGTTAAATACTAAAACAAGATGTTATAATGTTTTTTCATATTTCATGATTCAGAATCTTCTTCTATAATAAATCCTGCCGTCCTACAAAAAACGCGCCGCCTATGTTCGTTGACCTCGGTTGTCCACGCGGTGGTTTAACTTTGAATAATTACCGAAACATCGAAGAGCAATACTATGTGCCCGAGTCACTAATTTGCTACTGAGAAACCGCAAGTAGCAGTACCGCCTAGTGTCGGTCACACCAATAACATTTCTCTCCCACTTCCTTACAAATAGTACGTTTCTATTAGTCTAGTACTCGAATAGTGCTAGACTTCAATTGGAAGAAATTATAGTTGGTAGAGAAATGATTGGATTTTATTGAAGTAGAAGGAGTAAAAGGTGGTTTGGATTTTTAATCGAAATAGCTAATAGAAATGTTTGTTAGGAAGAATTTGCAATAGTATATTTTTATGGAAAACAGAAATTTTTTTATACTGGGTGAATAATAGACAGACTTTAATAACTATTGATTGGGCAATTTAAAATTTGTTGTCCAATTTAGCGACGATTAAAAACATCAACGCTTCGACGATTTAGAACGCTGTTTAAAGTTGTTTAAGCGTAATAAAAATAATTTTAACATATGACAAATACACCAAAATATCTTGGAATGACACTCGACGTTAGACTTCGCTGGAAAGTCCACATTAAAAAGAAACGTGAAGTGCTTGGTATAAAATATAAAAAGATGTATTGGTTATTAGGAAGAAACTCCAAGTTGTCCACACATAACAAACTGCTCCTCTACAAGCAGATATTGAAACCCGTTTGGACGTTGGGTAGCCAGCTTGGTACTGTCGCAACAGTGATCTTCATAGGGACCTGGATGTAGAAACTGATGATAAGACTATATCTAAATCTGCCAGCAGCCATGAACAACGGCTGCTCCAACATTGGAACGTTGAGGTCATCCAGCTCCTCGATAATACCAATTTAGTAAGAAGACTCAAGAGGACCAAACCTTTTGAACTAGTACAGTGACAGTGCTAGTTACAAACAGAGTAGGTATAGTGCGGATTTTGTGTTACACGATACCGGTAGTGTTACTAAAATTATCAGACCCTAAGGTACACTAGTGAGTAGGACCTTAGTATTTAAGAATTCTAGTTAAGTTAGGTTAGAACAAAATTGCTTATTGATTTTCATGATCAGATTGTAATTACATGACAATGGATGAAATATGGATCCATCACTACACTCCAGAGTCAAATTTGCAGGCATCTGAGTTAACAGCAACCGAAAGCCGGCCAAAGCGCGCGATATTTTATTAATCATTTTAATAGCCAATATTCTATAGGCCTATTGGTGTGTTTGAAGGAAGAAATTGTAAAAAAAAACGACCCCAAATGAAGAAGAAAAAAGTGCTTTCACCAAGACAATGCACCGTGTCACTAGTCGACAGCAATAATGGCAAAATTGTATGTATTGCACTTTCAATTGCTTCCCGATTAACCCTATCTGGCTCCAAGCGACTATTATCTGTTTCCAGACCTAAAACATGTTCCAGGGAAACAGATGTGGTTCCAATGAAGAAGCCATTGCCGAAACTGAAGCTTATTTTGCAGCCAAAGGTAAATCGTTCTACGAAAAAAGGCATCGAAATATTAGGGAAGCGTTGGAATAAATATATCACATTTAAAAAAGACTATGTTGATAAATGAAGTAAAATTTTGGCTTAAAGTTCTTGTTTTATTTGTCATCCTACCAACAAAATTATTCTGTCCTACCACTACAAAATTCCTGCTAAAACAAGGAGTTTTTATTTTAAGGTGAAAATAGACGGTTCAATTTGGTTGAATAATTTGGTTGATTCAACCAAATTGTTCAACAATATTGAAAGACAAATGTATAAACGTTTCAATTAAATTGATCAATTTCAAAATGTCGGCAACTGAAACTTAACTACCTTGTTTAATTCTGCCATATATCTTGTTGAAATAATTTTTATTTTTAATTTAATATCATTTTCGGATAGGTCCGGAATATTTGATTCTGATAAGAGGGACTTCATTGCCTTATCTCTTAATACTCGGTTTTTATACGTTTGCGATTTGTTGTTCCAGATGCATTCGTGATTTTTATACAATTCTAGAAACATCTTCTTTGTTGTTGTACAACAAAGATAAAGGAAAGTAGAAATTTTTTCAATATTCAATTTGGTTGAAATACACTATATAATTTGGTTAAATCAACCAAATTGTTCAACCATGAACGAAATAGAAATTATTCCAACTTCTTTCAAGCTTTAATTTGGTTGAAATACACTATACAATTTAGTTGAATCAACCAAATTGTTCAACCATGAACGAAGTAGAAATTCTTCCAACTTCTTTCAACGTTCAATTTGGTTGAACACTTTCAGTGAATCGTAAAATACACTATTCAATTTGGTTGAATCAACCAAATTGTTCAACCAAATTGAACCGTCTATTTCAGCCTTAAATTCTTCCAACTTATTCCAACGTTCAATTTGGTTGAACACTTTCATTAAATCGTAAAATACACTATTCAATTTGGTTGAATCAATCAAATGGTTCAACCAAATTGACCCGTCTATTTCCGCCTTTATATTTGTTATCTCAAATTCTTCTACTAACTATTATTTTTTGCTATTTTAGCTTTCAAGCACCCACTTTTTATATTATTTATGTTTTATGTACCAGCTACGTTGGTTATATGTTCTATTTTCTTATCCAGCTCTAGCGGCATCCCTAAAGGAGTTATAATTTTGATACTCAAATTTTGATTGTCATTTCACTAGTTTCCCTGAAAGTTGTAGATTTAGCATCAAAATACGACTCTGTTCTCAGTAAACCAATATTGTCTGTTATAGATTAAAATAACATTCTTCATAACAAAATTGACCTTGAAATCAACATAATCAAAATCTTGAACGTACACAACTTTTACTATCGAACCTCTAATAAAGAATCAATCTATCATAGCTGTATATCACAAATCTGTCCGTTTTCACTTTCCTAAACGAGATTTTAGCCTCGAGCCGAACAGTTTGATATGCCGGGTCCATTACACTCAATAAATCCTGCATATTTAATCAGTTATTCTCGCTTATGGGTCCTTTTAAGAAATGAATACTAAAGTTTTCAAACGTCGAGTAAAAGCTGATGGACAAACCATCAATTTTCCAGTCATCACTGTCAGCGGTGTTACTTTCAAGTCTCAGTTTGAATGAAACCACACGGTTAAAGATGAAGAAGAAAAAAGAAAGAAGAATGCTTGTTATGATATATTGTACGCGAGAGATTGGGTAATCTCTAAATGCGTATGGTAGAGTGTTTTGGGTATTGTGTAAGTAGCGCTATTGTCGTTTTGGGTTTTGTTGCGATTGATCAAAAATTTGATAGTCACAACTGGAATTTTTGATAAATTTGTGATACTAAAGAATTGTGTCAATCACAGAGACGGATTTAGTACTAATAAAACGGTTATATACAGGGTGGTCCTTAAGTAATTATACATAGAAGTATGGTAGATTCCTCACTTTAATATATTACGATTTGGACCAACTTGCTCTAATAAAATGTTGCTAATAAGGAATATACAGGGTGATAAAGGTTAAATTTTAAGATTTATTTTTTGCAATAACTTTAGCATTTTTGGATATGTATACATAAAAATTTGGAAATGGGGGTTTTTGGGGCCGATAAATCAGAATCTGGTACCCACTTCGATGTAATTTGTAGAGGGCCTTAATCACCCTGTATATTTCTTATTAGCAACATTTTATCAGAGCAAGTTGGTCGAAATCATAATATTTTAAAGAGAGGAATCTACCATACTTCTATGTACAACTACTTAAGGACCGCCCTGTATAATGATACGAAAATACAAATTTGACAAACTCTTACTCTGTTTTGCAAGAATGATCAATAATAAATACCTAATTAGAATCGTTTATTTTCAAAATTCATCATCACACATTAGATGCACGAGAAAGAAAAATACGGATTAACTTTTTTTGTATGTAAGGAGTGACTTTGTTTTCTTCCTGCACATAACCTCAACATATCCACGGTCCCTTTCTAAACAGGTAATTGTTCTAATCTAAACTTGGACATAATTTATAAATCTTATCACCATTTTCAAATTACTTTTTGTTCTGTATTTAAATTTAAAAGCACTTGATTTTCCTTGTATTCTATTAAATATTTTATAAATTTTATTCTTTTGTTCTGTTTCAGATACCTTGCACTGGATTATTTTGATTGGATTATGTCAAGTAAGTACATCAGTTTATGTTAATAATTAGGATAAAATTTAACCCCCTGTTTATACAGATATGAATTTTGCCCTCAGGCCGATCATCAAAATCCCAAAAAACGTGAAGAAATATTGACAACTTTCGTGTCTAACAAACCACTAATTCACTACGAAACCCGTCACAGGCATACTTAGAAACAAAACCGAAAACACAAAATGTCTTCCAATTACTGGCAGATCTCTCCTTTTCAACCCCACAGATAATTAGATAATTTATTTTAATCTAGATAATATAACAACTTAAAGAACCGATCGCCAATTTGGGAACCGTTATAAGACAAAAATCGGTAGGTCCAGTTATTATGTTACCTAATATCGACACTTTAGGAACAGTGGCGTGCGTAATTCCATTGTTCAGAATATTTAAATTTAAACAGAGAGAGGAAGATAAGTCTTCTCCTTTAAATTTAATTATATTATAAATCAAATCAAAATCAAATCAAATTTATTTGTGTATCACCCATACAACGATTGTACATTTACATAATTATTGCATTATTATTTCTTTAGTTGAGGAGTGGCCTAGACACTAGTGCCTGTTTTGCCTAACTCCTCATTAAAGAAGCCGACTTAAAGAAGTAGTATTAGTTGAGATAAATGTTAAAATATAAATATATGATTAAGTTAATATAAAATGAATATATTATCGGTGAGAGGTAGGCAGATTCAGACAAAGGAGTGTAAACTGCGCTTAGTTAAAGTGGTACAGAGCAAACTAGTATAGAAAATATTTAAAATATTTCAAATGTCAGAGGATTTGACGAAATCATTATTTTAATGTGATTTTTAAAGGAGCGTATTTTTTATTTCTTTTAAATGTGAGGGAACTAAATTAAACAGCTTAGGTCCAAAATAAAAAAGGTTCTTTGACTTACTGATTTGTAGAAAAAGTAAATATTTTGAGTTTGAGGTTTTTCTTGGGAAATTTGCCTCAAGAGGCATTGTCTTACTTTTAATACATTTATTTCTTTATACAATAATTGGGTTGAAAAAAATTTGTCTTTACGAAATATGATTTTTAAAAGAGTATTTTGTGTCGCTTGTAGGGTCTGTAGTGTAGTTGTGGATGTTCCCTCCCAAACCATTATGCAATATCTTAATATTGACTCTGCTAGTGAATTATAAAGCATAATTAAATTTTTCCTAGATAGAACATCTCTAACTCTATAAAATGTATGGATTAGGGTTCAAAGACGTTTATTAAGGTAATTAACATGATCATTCTATCTCACATGTTGGTCAATCAGGATACCTAGCTATTTCATTACTGGTGTTTTTTTCAGAATTTATTTTTGCACATTTGCTGGGTTGATCGGTTATTGTTGGTGAGAATGTAATATATTTAGTTTTTTCTATATGTAGGCTTAATAAACTGTGATCTAACCAAATTTTCAATTTTTTCAAACAAGATTCTGTAGTTATTTTCACTTCATTCTGTTTTTTCAGTAATAAGTAATGAAGTATCGTCTGCATAGCATACCAATTTTCCTTTGAAATTTTTTATTTTAGAAATTCTGTTTATATATATTAGGAATAGTATTTTTAGAAATGCTGTATATATATATTAGGAATAGTATTGGACTGCACTGTCCCTTGTGGTACCCCTATCTTTACTGTTGATTCCGCACTTAAATTATTTTCTATTTTTACCGTTTGTTTCCTATTTAAGTTAAGTAATCTTTAAATAGATCCAGTGCTATACCCCTAATACCATAGTTATTCATTTTGATAATAAGTTTATTATGATCTACAGTGTCGAAGGCCTTCGCCAGATCAAGAAATACCGCAAGGCACTTCGTTGATCCGTCCAAGGCCTTCACAACTGATTCATACTGATCGAGAGAAGCATCCTCAGTGCTGGACTTTTTTTATAAATCCAAACTGACTTTTAGTTAAAATTTGATTTTGTTCTAGGAAATTTGTTTGTGCGCAGGACTGGTTGTTTTTTCACTAGTAACTTAAAACTATATAACGTTCCAAATGACTGTCTTCGAAAGAAATACATAAATGCTGCAACAGTCACCACTATTTTTCTTATACATTCCCAATTACAGTCTACACCACTGAAAATTCAATATAACATCCAAAGATCACGCTAGATCGTCTATCTTTGATGAACTACCAAAGGTGCTAAACGTTTCAAATTAATAGCAGGGGTTCTTACATAACTTCTGCACCCTAATCTCGGCCGATCCGATCTAATGTTTAAATTATAGTCGAAATTTTGCGAAAATTGCCCCTTTGATTTACATTTCGGTGAAAGCGATCGAAATAGATAAAAGTTGTAAGATATTAACTTCCTAACAGGAATCAATTTAGGGGAATGATTATGAGCTAGGCGTTCGTAGATCTGTCAAATAATAATTAGAAAACATATTTGTTCAATAAAAAATATCAGAATTTGTAAATTTATAATTACTTATAGGTATCCATACGACAAATTTCAGCCACAAATCGTAAAAAACCAATATCCAACCCTCAAAACGTATATTTTCCCTAAATTTTCCGACCATCCACATACTGCTAAGAATTTTTTTTATTCAAAATGATTGGCCCTGGTCTACATGTAGCTCCGGCCCATTTCTAGATCTAGTTTCTCAGATATCTTTCGAGCTTCATAGAAAACATTTCCCACCTTTACATTTTTCGTCGAAAGATTTGATAGACCGAGATTTATCCCGCACTTTTTTACGAAGAGGCTTATAAGGAAGAAAATACTTTTTATGAGGACATATTATATTAACACCCATTTTTTTATAAACCACATCAAAATCTAAAAAGATACTTGGACCGGAAATACCTTGAAGGTATGAAGCGACGGTTTTAAAATACGATGCAGACGTCGCATCTGCCCATATTTCTGAATATTGGGACGGCAGGTGTACCAATCGCGATTATATTATTAAACAAAAATAAATAGCTATATTGCGTAATATGGAGGATTTTTTACTTTTTTCAGTCATTTAGTAGCCAATTAGGAGTTGTTTCGAAATTAAAAAATCTAATTAACTCATAGATACGATTTATTAGAATAATACGCATGTTTAATTAGTTAATTAATTACCAATATAAGCTTAGGTTTGTATTTGAATGAAGCTGGATGCAAAGCGGTTATCAGAATGTCACAGGTCCGTAGCTAAGAGTAGCAAAATATTTATTTAAAACGGCATAAAGATAAAAGGACAAGAAGCAAATATGTTAAATCTAATGTTATGGGTAATAGAGGGTTATTGTACATCATTTGGGGTATACGGTATGTCTTACAATGACAGTTACGCATGTGCTACAGTAAACAAAGATTTTTAAGGTATAACGTCGTACGCTATATCTAAGGAACAAGGAGAGCCTTAAACCTTACACGTTAGGCATATTTGGTGTTCTAAAATTAAATAAAGAAAGAAAATAAGCACAAAAGTTAAAAAATTGAAAATTTGTAAACCTACTTTTTCGACTGAAAATTGGGCTTTTATAAAAACCATTATTCTCGATAATTTTGAGTTTATATTGAAAAATATAAATTAATACAAAAGTTTTAGATTTTTTACGATATATTTCAGCTACAAATTCTAAAAATCCAATGTCCAACCCTCAAAACATAGGGCTTCTACGCCATAAAAGGGTTTCTTAGATGAATTAATTAATTAATTAATTAGGATATTGCATTATTTCAAGCAACTTAGTCTGCTTGGGTTACAACAGATTAATTTATTTGGTAATAAAGGTAAGAAAAGTTAAAATATTTTATTTCAGAGTAATTTAAACTTCATTTTACTAAAAAAAAGAAAATAGACACAAAGTTTAATTTATTTCTATTTCTTGCTTTGTTTTTTGCTCCGCAAGAGTCTTTTCTTGTGCGAACTTTCTGATTCCCGGTTTTGATTGTTGAAATTTCATCAAAATCCTTCAACCTATTCGGATAAGCTAATCTTCTAAGCAAAATTCACACTCCTTCAAGTCCTGTAAGACAAAATTAGGGGTAATAGGTATTTACTTTCATTAACAGAAAGTCAATAGTTTACCTGATACAACATTCCTTGTTCTCGTTCTAATTACAGCTGGTAAAACCTAAGAGTTTCTAGAATACAATGTGTTCTCTTTCAAATCGGAAAATTGACTTTATGTAATGGGACAATATTAACTGTAAATTTAGGCGATCATAGATACTTCTTCGTCGACCTTCCCTAGTATTGATAAGGTGAAATAATGTGGCTTCTTCTTCATGTTCTTCCTCAACAAAAACATTCAAAAGTTCTTCCATAATTTCGTTAATACTTTTCTACCATCAACTCAAGCGTAATATTCAATATTAAATTTGGCACTATTGACACTCCATAGTCCATCACCCCACTATTAGCATGTCAAACGTCACTACCTCGAGAAAAGCAACTGCAATAACTCACAATTTTACGCATACCTTACATCGACATAGCGCTAAAGTATAACGTATACTGTATACATTCTGCCAGTTTGCAATAACTCCCTAATATTCCTTAAAAAGGACATTACATTAAAGATGCGAATTCCAAAATCGGGAAAAAAGACGTCTATAGTGAGATAACAAGAAATCCCGGAGAAAGATGAAACAAATAGAACTTAGAACTTAGCATTCATTATATGATTCAAGACATTAGAGACGACCTCGAATAGTTCTTATCATGGTTGCTAAGGATTTCCTTAAATTATTATTAAGTTATTTAGGTTTTTTACATTCATAAAGAAATTAAAACTTTTCTTTACACTTTTTCCATACTTAGGAGTTAGGACTGGCAAAAGAAAAAAATGAATTTGAAGGGATTTTTAAGAAATCAACTGGCAGTCTTGAAGTTGATATTGATGTAATGAGTGGTTAGTATCGATTACAATATACCAGTTTATTTTCAGATAGCATATGATCACTGCGGTTCAATTTTCATTATCCAATTACTCCTTATAAAAATTGATTTTTGGTGATCATATTTAAAAATTCCGCCCATTATTTTCGCTTTCTCTACAAATAAATCGGCACCAATTTTATTAATATGTCTCTTCGATACCTTAAAGTGCCATTTTTAACATAATAATTTCTTGTCACATCCGCGTCTCATTAAGAGAGTAACTTTCCTTTATTTTCAGTGGTTGTGATTATTTAATAATTACTTGATATAATCATTATGGTTTCACTTTCAGGAACATTTATGGGCTATATACTTAAGTTTGAGTATTTTTTATTTTTTGATTAATTACAAGTACTACTGGTCATGGTAGATTTTAAAAACCAAGTTTTCAATTATTACCCAGATAAATTGTTGAAAAAAAACTCAAAAAGAGGAAAAACATTTTTTTTTAAGTATAATGGAAAATATTTCAAAGAAAACCGAAAAACGATTTGAAATTTGTAAAAAAAAAACATTCCGAATGAAAACAGTTCAAAAAATGACAAAATAAATTATAAAAGTATTTTAGGGAAAATTAGAAGTTAGTACAAAAAACGTTGATCAAAAAATAATTGTCAAAAAAGGAGTAAAAATTTAAAAAAGGTGTGTCAAAAATAATCAATAAAAATTTTAGTCTCAATAAAATATTCTCAAAAAAATAAAATAAATAAATAAAAAAAGTGTCCCAAGCCAAACTTTCATAAAACAATTATTTTTTCAAAATAAAGAATTGTCGAAAAAACTGTAGAGAAATAAAACAACTAATCGCAAAAAGTGTCAATAAAAATGTTAATAAAAATGTTTAGAAAAAAATTGTAAACAAAGAAGATTGACATATAAATATGTTTATAAGAAAAGTTTAAGAAACACAAAGTAAAAAAATTGTCGAAAAAACTGTAGAGAAATAAAACAACTAATCGCAAAAAGTGTCAATAAAAATGTTAATAAAAATGTTTAGAAAAAAATTGTAAACAAAGAAGATTGACATATAAATATGTTTATAAGAAAAGTTTAAGAAACACAAAGTAAAAAAATTATTTTTGGCCAAAAAATTGTAAGGAAAAAAATTTGATTACAAAAATTTTGAACCATAGAAAAATAAATTTCAAAAAGATTTGAAGCTTCTAGAATAAAAATTTCAAAGGACAAAAAGAAGAAATGACAAAATAGAAGGTTGGAAGAAAAAAAAATTAAAAAAAAGTGTTCAACACAAAAATTATAAAAATAGTATATAGAAGACAAAAATTACCAAGAAAGCATAAAAAAACATACATTTTGTCGAAAGCAAGAATATGTAATTGACAAAAAATAAAGAGTAGTTAACTCAGGCGTACTAACTAGGTTGACTTATCAAATTTGGTACTTTATTATTAAATTTGAAACAGCAAATAAGTAAAAAATAAAAACTAATTACAACACGTGTTCAAAATGTGAACCCGCGTTTCTAATACAGGCGCGCGCTCTACGCCTTACTTCAGTTGTTGTTACTTTCAACAACATTTCAATTCTCATTTGGTCGAATGCTCCTGTATTTTTTGAATCAGATGTTGCCTTGATTGGATTTCTTCGTAGTAAACCAACTCTTTCGCACGTCCCCAAACATGAAAGTCCATAGATGTGATATCTGGAGATCTAGCAGGCCATGCTATGGGTCCAGCTCTGCCTATCGAGGTATCGGGAAAGATATCATTAACATATTCCCTTACAATACGACGGTAGTGATCTGGGCAACCGTCATTTTGAAAAATAATTTGTCGTTCGTCTTCAATGATCGGTACATTCTGCAACAGCTCAGGAAGATCATTTTGCAAAAACTCCAAATAATTTTGGCCATTTAAAATAGGTGGCAGAAAATGGAACCCTATTAGATCTACCAATAAGCCCTGCTCACACGTTCACTGAAAATTCCCTCTGATAATATGATTTTCTCTTCATATGTGGATTTGAATCTTCCCAATAATGAAGATTGTGAATGTTAATGCTTGTAAATCTACACTTATCTGTCCATAAAATACTTTTGAGAAACCAGTAATAATCGGCAGAACTCCATTCTCCTAGGTGGATCTGTTTCTTCTAATCCTTGTACTTTAGTATAATGGAAAGGATGTTTATTTTCTTTATTCAAGGTAGACCACACTTTCCATTTTGACAAATGAAGATCTCGGGCTACTCGTCTGATGCTGGTTGTAGGATTGTCGTCAAATGTTTATAGTATGTGTTCTTCAACAATTGGAGCATACCCTTGACCAACCCCAGGTTCTTTATTATTCACAGTTCCTGTTTCCTTTATTCGACGATATGTGATACCAAAAACCCTGAGCTCCGATATCCTTTGGTTTGGTAACCTTTCATGATACAAACGTTGAGCTTCTGCTCCATTTCCATCCGCTCTTTCGTACATGTAAATTATATCGGCATATTCCGAATTTAAAAATCGAGACATGTTTCAAATTAACACATAAATAACATAAACAATCACCCACTGTTAAGTGTGAAACACAATAATTACTATTTTGTTACTTTTAACAATGACAAAATCTCGTAGGTTTGACGTGTAACTATGTAATCCGCTCTTATACCCAAATAATCTCCATAGCAACCATAGCGTGGCCTGCTAGATCTACATGAGATATCACTTCTATTAACTTTCATGTTTGGGAATCTGCGAAAGAATTGGTTTACAACGAAGAAATCCAATCAAGGGAACATCTGATTAAAAAAAATACACATTTTGTAATTAGTTTTTATTTTTTACTTATTTGCCGTTTAAAATTTGATAATAAAATACCACATTTACTGACTTACACTGCTTTATTGTACTGCAACTTAACGAACTGACAACTCACTTGCTTGTATGATATGTCGTTTGAAAGAGCATACAATCTAGTAGTTTTCGTAAGTATTTTAAGTCATAAAATTATCGCCCTTGCTTCATGAATTACCATGAAACATGGTATTTGTAAATTCAACATTCGATAAGTGTAAACATTTTGTGCAACATCAGTACATACTTACAACATCATAAAAAGCCTCCACATTCAATTTTTATTCTAATACTGAATAATAAAGATTGTATAGTGGATTTGCAGAAAATTAGAAAAAGGCGAATATTTCATAATCCATCAAACTTCGTACTAAGGTAAGTTTACCTAAATATGTTTAAAATGCTACTCAAAGGTATGCATCCACCCACCAAGCACCCTGTATAATGACAAGATATAACTATCAAAACTGTTTTAAAATCCATGGAACTGTCGGTTTTTACTTTTTTCATTAAAAAATCAATTACGCCAATCATTTGAATTGCAATAATTTTAAAAAGCTATAGATATACTAAACAAATAATTATAATTATTATAAATAATAATAACCGAAAGGATCTAACCTCAATTTATATAAACAAACACTATTAATTTGGGAGCGCTTTGCATAAAGGCAAATTTAACCCCTTAGGCAAAAATTGTGATAATACCTCAAGTCTTAATGTTTAAATGTTTTTTAAACGTCGAAAAAAGCAGTTTACCACAAATTGGACTTTAATTTAAGGATATTGTTGATTTTATAATTAACATTAAGAAGCACTGTAGTATTATTAACTTTTTGGGGTTTTATAGTATAATGGCATGTTTTGTTTATTCTCGATTAGTTTGAACGCAGCAAAAAATTCGAGTCATTAACAGACGTTGGCAAAAGTTTGCATATAAATGTGCAGGATCGTAACTTAATATTTTTTTTTAGAAAATTGACTTCTTCCTTAAAATAATACCGGAAATTTTTTTGTAGTTAACAATAGGCACTTTAATTCATTGTTGAACTATTTTGACATGCAGAACTGATTCAAAAGGAAATTAATTAACAATTAAAAAAAACATGGGGAAAGGAGGGAAATTTTTCATCTACCAAATTAACCTTATAGGCCACGAGCTTTGCCGCGATATTAAAAGTAAAGAGAAAAATTCAAATCGCCCATTGTGTGCTTGAAATATAGTAAAAATAATAAATAAATATTCCAAAATTATCGGAAAAAGTTAGAAGGATTAACAATTTTGTCCTCGTTTAATCTAGCCTCCCAACTTTTATTTATAATTTTTGCACATACTTTAACACAATTTTAAAATATATTGCATGTCTAATAGACATTTTATTGTAGCCGTTATCCATTATTCCAGACTCCGGCCCTGAAATTACAAAGTCAACGATAAATAGTGCGCCCCACTTACATTTAATGATTTTAAAATTGAATTTAGAGGTTACAGAAATGGCTTTCTTGGTAACATATCAGTTTGAAGCTGTGAATTCCGTTGAAAAATAACTGTTGAACACGAGATCGTAAAAATTCAATTTCTGAAAAGATTAAATTATTCAAACACCGGAGGATTTATATACAGTAAATTTGTTGCTATAAGGTAATAACAGAATCAATTTTTAGATGTGCTACCATCTATGGTAAGAAGAGAGTATTGACATTAAATTTTGACTGAATCTAGTCAAGATGTCACTCTCTTCTTTGTTATCCCTTTCAGAGATTAATACAAAGTGAATAAACCAGTAAGGAATTTTAATTTATTAGATTCGACAACCTAAGACCGGTTTCTGCCTTTCGGCTTCATCAGTTAGGCTTTTCGAATCCAATAAATAAAATTCCAAACTCGTACAAGTCAATAACTATATCTGCTATAAGATAACATTTTTAGATGTGCTACCATGTTATCTTATAGCAGATATAGCTATTGACTTGTACGAGTTTGGAATTTTATTTATTGGATTCGAAAAGCCTAACTGATGAAGCCGAAAGGCAGAAACCGGTCTTAGGATGTCGAATCTAATAAACTAAAATTCCTTACTGGTTTACTCAAAAGAATCAATATTCAATCAGGCAATTTCAAATCTAAAACCTTTTTGTACTTTTATAAAAAATATCATTTCAAATCGAATTAAATTGCTGCAATGAGGAAGCAAACTGTCAATTCGTTCTATGTAGAGGGCGCCAAGTGTTTGTCATCGCATTTTTTGAGGCCGCTTTTTTATATTTTAGGCGAGCTGCGAACTCCGAAACGAAATTTTTTCAAAAAATAATAAATAAAACATTAAAATAACTTTGTTGAAAGTGGAATGAAGTGATTTGGCATAATATTCATGCATAAAAGTAGTTAGTTTACATCATAATATTTTCGTAATTTTTAGTTTTTAATAACATAACCTTAATTCAGTTGTATTTTTAGAGAAATAATATAATATTCACGTAATATTATTAAAAAAAAAAATATGTGAATAGAACAATATTAAATTTACTATTTGATATAGATATTTTAACAGGCAATGGTTATCCCAAATCCGTTTAATTACAAATTTCACGTAAAACCTTATTTTAAGTTAATGGAGAGCGGCCTCAAAAAGTTTTCAAAATACGTCACCGGTTTCGCTGGTGTTCCACAGTGTTACCCCCACTTAGTAGTATGCACGAGGCCTATAAGGGATAATTTGTGATTTTTCGTTTTTATTCAGAGAAAGGGGTCGTTATGCTTCTTTTGGGTGCAAGGAAACAAGTTTCCTAAAGGTCCTGTTATCAGAAGAATGGAAAAATTCATAACTGATTGCAGATTCGTGATCAGCGACCCAAAATCGTTCTAAAAAAAAAGCCATCGATACTCGAATTTTTCCACATTGGTAAATAACGGTGGGAACTTTGACAGCTAATGACCAATGTGACAAACACTCAGCGCTCTCTGTCGGATGAGTTTCCTGTCATCATCCCCATTGTTAGTCACGTGTTCTTTTTTTCAAAACAATATTATTGTCAAGTTTGTGTTATTGTCTTATTACAAATATGCATTTTTCAAGTATATGCAAAAATGGATGTATTTCGTTACCTATATAACAACACCCAGTATTTAATTTTTAATTACTTTTCAGGGGAGGAGTTAAAACGATTTTCTGATTGTCATAAACTAAATATTTTACGCCGTCCACAAAGAGTCAACGTGATATCACACCGAATGGCTAATAAATTTAGAAAGCCAGTGTTGATGTTTTATCTTTTTTTAAACAACTGTCATCTGGGGGTAAATCTAACAACTCAAAACGATCAGGCGCGCAATTTAAAATTAGATAATATATAAACACTAATTTATCCAAAACGTGGTTCTGCCACTTAAGCAAAAATTTGTTACTTTTTGTATACAGGGTATAATGATTTATTTGGAGCGAAGTTTGGTCATGCCAATAAACGAATAGTTCAAATAACACCATAGGAAATATGTTGCAGAAAAATAAAAAGGATTTTAACAACAGATTGAACTTTTTTAATTGAGACATAACTTTTGTGGATGACCATCATGTAAAACTCTTATCTCAAATCTTAACAATCTCAAAACAAAACTGTTACATCTTAAGTCACTCAAGCATTAACGTTCTTAAGACAAATTTGTTAAACATGACACCTACCTGAAGAGTATTTCATCACCGAGATACGTATCTTACATAATTTTTGACAATACTTATTAAAAGTATTTCCTACAGGTCCCTTTGAATGAGACGAAAAAATTATATTTAACTTGAGATTGGATAAAGGTAACGGGGATTTTGTGACGAAAATTATACTCTGTTTGAAAATGATTGATAGCAAATTGATCATAAATCAGTGGCGGATAATTTCTAAAACAAAAATTTTACCATTATTTGTTCCAAAATGAAATCTTGGCTTTTCTTATCAGCAGAAAGTGTTGTGCAGATTGTAAATTATTTCAGTTACATTTCTGTTTATGTAGTCCTGTGATTGTAACACGAAGAATGGTTAGTTCTGTAATAATAGGCAATAAAAAGCAATACTGATTAAGTGAATTTGTGCAATAGAAATGGCACAAACGTCTAATTAAAGTGCAATTTATCCGTGCATATGAAAACTTTAGTGTTAAATGTACATGACGCTCTTGAACATGAACATTTCAATATAACTGTTCGGAGTATAGATTCTAAGTGTTCACATATAACCGGAGTGGGAGAAGCAACCATTTATAGACTTTTGAAGCTACGAAAGGATGAAATTATTACAGTAGCACCTAAAACGTCAACTGAGAGAAAACCCACTCAAATAGATGGTACTATAAAATAACTGATCCGAAGAAAAGTGCATTCGTTTTATTTACAAAAAAAGATACCTACTTTGGATAAACTTTTAGTAGACATTAATGGAGACGAAACTTTGCCAAATGAAGAACATTTTGTAAAAAAGATTGGCAAGATAAACAGGTTACAAATGCTCGTCAGGCATCTATAGAAGATTTGTCTACTGGCTTAAAATGTCCAAATGGTAAAGGTCCCCGTTTAATTATAACTCATATTGGAGGAGATAAAGGATTTATTGATAGAGACTTGTTAGAATTAGTTTCAAATTCTACGAAAGACTACCTTGAAGAAATGACTGCTGATGTTTTTGAGGAATATTTCAGTCAAATGATAGATTTATTACCGAACAATTCTGTAATAGTTATGGACAATGCCAGTTACCATTCAAGATTGAAACTTGATATGTTAATAGAGGAAACAATAGAACCAATTATTATTTCTGAGGGAAGTGAGGAAACTGATGATGATGACTCCTTATCGGGAGAAAACGACTTACTTATTTAGGTATGTAACTCTATATTCATATTAATTATAATAAGTTTATATGACGCTAGTACCCGAACTACAAACAAACAAATTTATATGGAATCACCCCGTATTTCTAAAAACGAAATATGAGTATTTTATGAGAAAATATTTTTTTGCAAAGATTTTTTTTAGTATCTATATCATATAAATTTGGTTGTGTGTATATTTATTATTAAATTTTAAGGAAATGTCCTAACCTAATATCTAGTAGGTATACTATGTTTATAAAAATAAATGTGGGTACAGTTTACTATTTTTTATATTAAAGTAATTTCGTGTTCTTCGTCACTGAGGTATAGAATTATTGATTAATCCCTTAGGGTTTGCTTATTTTATGATGTATTGTATTCGAGATTTTTCGGGGTGGTCAGACTAAAATCTAGTGAAAATTCAGATAAGAAGGTATCAACATTTACTTTTTGTCTGCATTGAACAATCCGGTATAAAGACCTTTGTCATAAAAATTGTGCTATCATGCATTTTCAAACGGAGTATATAGTATTTAATTGCCCCTATTCAATTTCCATCTTTCAGTACTAAGTTTGAAATATGTGAGTAAAGGACTTTCCTTACTTTGATTCTATGGTTATTTATCTTCAATTTTATTTACGTTTTTGGGTATCTAAACTTTCTACTAATATGTATTATTTGTTCTACCTTCTGCTTCGTTTCTACCGAGTTTGACAGTTACTAGATTGACAACTATGAGCGAATTCCAGTTTCATAATTAGAAACTTGGTATATGTGATGTTTTCAAACATCCATACGCTTCAGTATCGGAATAATTATATTAATTTATGATGTACAAAACAAAACGAAATTTATATCCCATTAAATTATAATATTGCCAATAAACGTTATAAAATCATCTTGTAAATGTATACCTCACCATCGATAACTCCAATAACCCTATTAATATCTGGTTTTTAGCATAATGGTACTTGACATTCGTGCGACCTTGAGAAGCTAGACCGAGTCATGGGGGTACCGGTGCGTGGTGTTCCATTTTAAGATGCCTACAAAAAAAAAGCAGAAAACACGTGAGGATCAGAATAAAATTAAAGTAATAACTAATAACGTCCATAAAAAACCCATCTTGACTATACGGGCGTCGTAACGTTTAATGAAGAGATATTGAAAAACTGCTATTTTATGGCCAGTCACGAAATAGAGATTTTTACCAATTCACGGGTATATTTATTGTTAGAGTTGATTTTGTAATTATGGAGATGTAACGTTCGAGTTGTTTTAATTGGATTTTTACGGTTAGCTGCTCGTACCAGATTTGATTTTTAAAAACTACAATGTGTGATAAAAACATATTTTTTTGAGATCAAGGCTCAAGCACGAATTCAGGGGGTTATGGGAGATCCACCCACTCCAATCAAGTTTATATCTGGTGTCTACAAAACCCATTTATAGATCGTGTGTAAATTATCCACCATCGTTGAAGATCTTCTTACTTACGATTCATTTATTTTCTGTTTTACTTATATCGTTGGTTTTTTGATTTGAAAATAACGAACAACAAAAAAAATTGTATTTTACCTTCATACGTTACAGAAAATTAGGGGAATTACTGTTCTTCCTTAATATTTACTGCCAACAAACTCAAGCTGAACAAAGACAAATCTCAATATATGCCTATTACAACTAAGGCTACCTGAGCAAGAAACTGCCAAATTACTTGGTTTTGAATTAGACAACAGATTGAGTTGGTCTGCTCACTATTCTTACTGCGCCAGCTCAAACCTATAATTAATTGTCAAGTATTAAAAATGACCTACTTTGCCCTATTTCATTCTCATATTCCTTATGGTATCCTGCTTTGGGGTAAAGTCTCTGAAGTAGATGTGATTTTTCGCCATCAGAAAAAAGGTATTAGAATAATATCAGGGGCCCAATGTGATGAAAGTTATTGTTTAAATTGTAATTGAATCGCTAATTATTAAAAGGTACTTATGTCACAAAAAATTGTTTTCGAGATAATGGCGAAAAACCTATTTAAGCATACGTACCTTTTAATACATATTGCTAAATATAATCGTCAATAAAATAGACAAGGAGTGGTTGTTTTGCAATCCTTTTATATCTCATCGATAAATGTACAGTTCTAGATGCAATATCTCACCCTAACTCATTTTCACAAGAAATGCGACATAAGTACCTTTTAATAATCAGCGATTCAATTATTTAAAAGCCAATTACAATATGTAATTTTTCTAGCAAAATCATTTTCATACAACTCTTGATGAATTTGATACTTGATAGATTTATGTTTATATTTTTTTAAATTCTTCTAACAGATTCCCTGCTTACATCAAACTGCCTTTCTATTTCTCTCAAGGAAGATGTTGGGTCATAATTTACATATGCAAGTACATTTGTCTCAACTTCTTCACTTATTATAGATTCGTCATTTTCAGCAATCGGTTCCCTTCTTAACTGAGTTTCAAGTCTCCAGAAATAATTGTTGCTTGGATGATTCCTGTTGGGAAATCTATTTCTATACAACTCAGCAGCAGCCCTTGAATTTTTTCGACATTCACCAAATATTAGTAACATGTCTATTTGTTCATTACGAGTATACATTTTTATTAAAAACGATTTTAGATCATTTACTTTATTTTGCAGTTTAAATCACCAGCTCTATGATGGCTAACTGTCAAATTCACCGTCGCCTAAATAAGTTAAAATAATGTCATAGTCACCGCCGCCTTGATAAAAAGATAAAGAAAAAAAAACAAGGATTGCAATTTAAATAAGGTATGAAAACAGGGAGAAAAATGGGATAAATTAAAAAAAAATAATAAATCGTACAATTCAGTTATGTTGTATTAAATTTATATATTTTTTGAATTACATTAAATAATTTAATGTAATATTTAAGTTAGTGCCGTTTTTTCCCGTTGTTTATTTCTTTGGTATGTTATTTGAGCCAATTTTGATTTTTCGTATTTTTCGTATTTTTGTGTGTAGCTCCTTAAATATTCATACATCGATGAAATCAGGTTGTCATGTAGATTCCAAAAATGTAATAATCTACAGGGTGTCCCGTTTAAAATTCAAAAGTTGGTATCACTTCCGGTAAAACCGGAAGTAGTAAAAGTGAAACAAACTGACTAAACTGAGGCCATTAAGGTCCCATTTAATGCCCTAAAATTTTATAATTTTATCTTGAGAAACACAGATACTGAGCTGTTTTTTTTTATTCCGAAAATACTCGATTTTCTCCAAAAAAAATTCTCAAATAGTATATTTTATACCGCGGGACTATAATTTACCAAAATTTACCTGAATTTACATTTTTAAATAAGACATAATTTTTATGAAAGTAGCCGAAAAGAATATTTGACATAGACATTGATCACTGAATTTTAAGAGAAGAATAAAGTTTTAGTTAACAGAGTTCTACATTTGGTGTAATTTTGTCATAACATTTTAAAAAAAATTACAGTACAATTACATGCGATTTTAATACCGCCTGAAAACAAATTCACTTATAAAAAATCAAGCGCAACTACTTGAAATCAAAACTACTCTGTCATTTGGGAAAGACACTCCTTTATTATTTCTTAATCAGATCCGAACCTACAAATTTACTTAAAAATATTCACACCTAACACCTCGCCCAGTATTAACTCTGGCCCTCGAACCAAATTATAATCATTTTCACTTTCGCACGTGATTTTCTAAAGTACGAATAATCACAGGTCCTTAATTTCAAAACTCAAAAATTTTCATTCACAAACCAAAAATTATAAAAACTTACGGATGCCGCCTGGGTACCCGCTTATCAAAATTTGTTTATATGCAAATCCCTTATTTTCGACATAGGCGTATCTAGAGAATAATACCAGTGTTTGAAAATGTGCCCTACTTTTATTAATTTCATTCGGTTGGATAAAAAAGTTTAGAAAAATGTGTGTCAGCTTGTCCATTTTCATTAATTTAGATCTACTTTACTTTTATTAACAAGAAAACTAAAATAACTATTCATTAAATTTGTACGCTGTTGATTTTCAAGCTTCAATCGTGTTTTTCACTTGAAGAAATTCTATTTTCAATTAAAAAAAACGCATATAGTATTCACACACGCGAAAAATTTAATAGTACGTTGACTACTAATTATAATAAAGAAATTTGATATCCGACTTGTAGCCTGTCGGCGCCCGTTAATGATTTTTCTTTCAAGTGTGCCATTGCTAGTAGATACGTGTACATTAAAAAGGAAAACCTGAGAAGAGAAAAAATTGAGGGAAAGATGTAAATAAATGTGAGGAAAATTGAAGCACGAAATAAAGGAAATCATAGGGAAATAATAAAAAAAAAGAAATATCAAATATTCACAACGAAAATTCATGATATTTTAGTATGAGATCCGGGTCTTAATAATGTTCATAGATTTTACAAAAGCATGTGACGCAGTAGAGAATCAAAATGTTTTAGACGATGAGACAGTTCATTTTACTCACTGCAACGTTAATTAACAAAAATAATTTATCGTTTTTTTCGTAATATTAACAAATTTTTTGTTGTGTTAACGAAAAAACAGTTTATCAACGGTGTTTGTCAATATTACGAAACAAATTTTTTTCAGTGAAGTTATACTGCTGAACATAACACTAAAAAAAGTTCAGATTAGAGGAGAAGTACCAACACAGAAACAACATTCTATGAAGAAACCATCAAGTGATAAGGTGTGAACAAAAATAGGAGAACAAAGAATGGATAGTAGTTGGAAATAATAGTTTGTATACTTAAGAGCTAATATTATTTTAAGTGGTGTTCCTCAAGGATCTATCCTTGGGCCGTTATTGTTTATTTTTTATACGGCTGATATCTTAACTTCGGCAAGACGTGGTAGGGTACAGGCTTATGCAGATGATACGCAATATTACTACCGTTTTTCTACTAAAAATTGTGAAGAAACTTGCCGACTCATTAACCAAGACCTTCAAGGTTTTTATGATTTAGCCAAACAACATAATTTAAAATTAAATTCATCAAAATCAAAAGTAATGATATTTTCATGCCGAAATAACAAAGTCTATCTTTCTTTCCGAAAATATTAATATTAGTATAGATGGGGTACCTTTACCTATAGTGGATGAAACCCGTAATCTTGGTGTTATTTTTGACAATGAATTGAGATTTCATACACATTTACGTAAGCTAATGCAAAAATGTTACATGTCTCTTAAATTTATTTATGCCAATAAAGCACTTCTTAGTCACAATATGCGAAAGCTTTTGTGTGAGTCATTGGTTCTTTCACACTTCACTTATTGTGACTACATTTACTATTTTTGCTTAGATGAAGCTGATAGGACAAAGGTACAATATATTATCTTTGATTTAAGAAAATATGATCATATCACTCATAAAATAAAAGAATTAGATTGGCTTATAATGGAAAACCGTGCGAAATATCATTTGACTACGTATGTTGATAAAGTATTATTCACTTCTACACCCGAGATCATAAAAGAAAAATTTGTTGCTAGTAAACACATTACAAATGTAAATCTTCGAGGCACCAATCGTTTCACTATGCCAATCCATAGTTCAGTAATGTTTAATCGCAGTTTTATATCGCAGTGTTATTATATAAAGCGATGCCAAATTAATTTAAAATTTTTAAACACTCTACATTTAGGTCTAAAGCAAAAAAAATCAAAACAATGATTAATAGGGCATATGACACTTTTGCAATTCGGAGCTCTGTTCAATGTTCCCTTCCTTAGAAAAATTAATATTTGACTATATTGTACATTTTTTAAAGTTTTTTTGATATTGTATTATTACTTTTTTATATATATTTTTTGTTTGTTAATGTGGTTAAGTATGAGTAGCCCTCGGCTAAACTTTTTTTTTGTTTAAATTATATTTTGTATTCTTTAAATTGGGAAATAAAGACGAATATTATTATTATTAATAAGAAATGTGAAAAAAAAATAAGTAAATATAGAATGAGGTACTAGAAATCATCCAATAGGGGTGAATCACTTATAAAGATTGTTTTGTTAACAAATTTTATTTTTAACCAAAATTTTTTCCTACACCACTGATTTTTATGCAAATCCCTCGGTTTTTTGTCAGGTGTGAAAATTACCGTAGCAGTTAAGTATCGCTCTGGAGTGAAAATTCATACAATTACAGAAAAAGCATTGAGCAAACGATCGAGCTGCTTAATATACAGTGTTAATTTGGGATGCAAATTTTTGCTTGAACTGACTGTTTCAATATTTGTGGATGTGTTGTGGTGTGAAATTCAGTTTAACGATTATCCGATGCTGGTCATTGATAGCGTGTCATTATAATTCGAGATAGAGATCGAGTCGGTAGGTAAAAGAGTTAATTTTTGAATGAATTTGGGTATGTGATGAGCTTAGAGTAGGTCAAATTTTTATGCGATTCTCTGTAAATTCAACCAAGCTTAGGAACGTCCTTTATGAAACACATTTTTTAATAACAGTCAGATAAAATAAAATAAAGTGGATGCAAAATGCGTAGTGACTTACCTGAAACCTTAATTCTATATGAAAAACGCGCACCAAATAAGAAAATGGCCCCGGACGACCGACGGGTCCAAAATATGGACCAAAAAGGGTGGACTACCTGTAACCAGAAAAGGTCATTTAATCATCATATAAGCACCTTAAGGTGATGCATTTTGGAAGGAAAATTATTAACTCAGGTAATTTTACGATGAAAAAGTTTATATTCATTTATTAAAAAAATATATACAAGCTAATTCTATTTCCAGTTATTTTCTGACGATTTTTGAGGATTTTTGAATCTTCGTTAGTAGATATTTAAATAATCACAAGCTGAGAGTCCGTTTTGCTGACCAAACATCCTGTGACATAAATAATGATATAGGGATTACTCAGGGGAGTGTATTGGGTCCTCTTCTTTTTATTTTATATATTAATGATATTGAACTCTTTGTTGATTGTGAATTCATTAATCTTTTTGCTGATGATACGTTAATAACATGTAGTGACGCGAATCTGGATATAGCCATTGAGAAAATGAATGCCTCATTATCATCGATAAATAAATGCTTGAACATAAATAAGCTAAAATTAAATGTAAGAAAAACTAAAGCAATGGTCTTCACAACGAAATTCTAAAATAGTAGTATCGACGTTAAAACCATAAATTTGAACATTAATAATGAAAACATTGAAGTTGTTTCTATTTGGGATTTCAACTAGACAATTACTTAAATTTCGATAGCCACTTTAACTATATTTATAAAAAAAGTATTTCTTTAGTAGAATTTCCTAAAACTTATCAACTGAAACCAAAATTACTGTATATAATACCATAATTCAGCCACATTTTGATTATTGCGCATCTATATTATACTTATTCAACTTAAATAAATTAAACATGCTTCAAAAACTTCAAAATCGTGGAATGAGAGTAATACTGAAAACAAATCGTCTTACTCCAATTACGTCAATGTTAAATACTCCAAATTGGTTTCCACTATAGAAAAGAATGTACTATTTTACAATGATTTTAGTATTTAAAATAGTAAATCATGTGGCACCAGAATACTTCCAACAATATATTACGTTCAACAATAATATCCATAATTATAATACAAGATGTACAAATAACATCTACATTACATGAACTATATATCAAAAAACTATGAAAGATCTCCGCCATCCATATCACCCCCAACTGGTACAGAGACTGCAAAAAATAACTACGGCTCTGGAATTTCAACGGTTTATTGAATAATACTTTATATCGAATAAAATGAACTTTCCTTATGATTTTTGTTGAAAAAAAATGACGATATGCTATCAATGTAGTGCCGGATCAGTCATAAGAAGAATGTGAATCCATTAAAATTATACTATTTTTCAAAGTTTTATTTTTTTCTGCAGAAAACAAAAAGTTGCGCGTTCAATTTTTTTTAACTGTTGCTTAGTATCATCCTTAAGCTCTAAAGTGAGAAAAATAAAAATTGTCTGATCTGGCTTACAGGGTGTTGTTTTCAAAAAACCAATAAAAATCTTAAAAAAACTAAGGCCGGACCTGAAATAAAAATTTTTTTAAAACCTATTTTATTGAGATCAGGGAGCACGCTCTGTGTGCCAAATTTGATTGGTCTGAGATTTTTACTTTTAGATATACTTAACGTAGAAGAATTCACATATTTTCAAATATCACCCTGTATATCCGTCAAAAACGCAACAAGGCATTTTTTAATAACAGATATGAAATGGCCTCGGTCCATAGTACTTATGGTTGGACTGTGTACAGTACGTCGACACCCTGTATGTATATTAGGATTCCTAATTAATAAAGATCTATCTATCTATCTGTTTATTTAGTCTATCTTCGCAGGAAAAATAGCTTGCAAATAATAATAAAAATGTTACGATTCAAATTCTTTTTATATGTGAGAATCACTTCGTTTATTTTTTGTCAAAGATATTTGTTTAAAAAACGGGTATCGCGTTCTAAGTAAGTCATTTACTAAATAAAAAAACAACCGTCTACTGTCTAAGAATCCATTAAAAAAATCGAAAGTAACCATTTTATCTGTCTGAAAAATTACACTCCCAAAGAACCAGTAATAAAAAGTTTTTTACTACCAAAAAAATAACAAATTTTAATTAACCCAATAAAAAATTCAATCTCTCTAATAGTCACATACGATATGATATCTAGTAAAATTAATTGCCTCAAATCTCTAATTACATATCATTTTATTTTTTTTATTAGGTCCAAATGACCTAGATAACAAGTTCCAACTAGGTGGTCTCCGAATCAATTTTTGTCCCTTTGATACGCTATAAAACCCTTAATAAAATGGTCTTGTTTTAAGGGTTGGAATTTGTTTTATATATGGAAGTAAGTAGTGGTTTTTGTGGTAGACGGTGGGTCTGTGGTATTTAAATAAGAAATTTTGGGAAGGTCGTTAACATTCTTTTTCGTATTAATTAAAATTAAATTTAAAAGTTTTTTAAGTTAATAATTGAATAAACAAACAAATAAAGTATATACAGAAAAATATTTATCTAGTGACTATACTTTGTTGAATAAATGGTAAAGAAGGACCATTTTTATGTTCAATAAAGTTTAAAATTACAATAAATAAAATAATTAAATTTTTAATAAAGATAAAAACATTTCGTACGCCCATGGTCATTTGCAAATCAAACAAACAATTCAACCGTGAGATCAAGATCGGTCAATTCCGGTATTATTCGGAATTTTGAACGGAGTGCGAGATCTTAACCAATAGAAACCAATAATTTGAATAGACCGCGAAGTCGAAACAAATAAAAATTAATTTTTAGCACGTGATTTCCGTCATCTTCAAAGCAAATAATAAAAGTAACAACAAAAAATCTTCAAGTTTGACAATAGTTACTTATATTTGCATCTTTTCTTTTCAATGTTTTCAATAGGCAAGCTTTCATTTAAAATCCCCGATGACTAAAAATACTGATTTAAATTCAAAAAATATATATATATAAATTCAAACCCGCTAATAAAGACATACGCTTCTTTTAATATGGCAGTTGCCACCGAAATTGGCAACCTCCACATAAAATCAGTAATATTCCCAAATTGATTTGGTCCTTATAATATTTTTATACGAGACCCGGCCGATCACTTAAACCACCGAAATTATCGATCAGACCGTTATATCGAAAATTTAAATTTTTCCGGACAGAGATATTCATGTACTGCTAGCAGTATAATTTCGGTCCGCGAATGGTATTATCAATAAAAGTATCACTATAGGTTGGCTTCTCGTATAAATTTATGTTTTTATGAATTATATATAAAGGAATTGTGTGGGTTTTTAAATGTCATTAGCGCAAATGAGGTGATTGAAACATCTTGTTTTTGCATATATAATTCACGCGATTCTGATAAGGAAAACAAATTATATAGAGCAATGTTTCCCAAACTTTTTTAACCGCGACCCGGTTCGAGGTTTTAAAATTTTTCGCGACCCACCTTATAAAAAAAACATTTATTTACAAAACAAATATACCGGGTGACACAGCAACCATGTAACAGGCTACGGTATCTGTGTTTCTCAAGATAAAATTATAAAATTTTAGCGCATTAAATGGGACCTTAGTGGCCTCATTATAGTCAGTTTGTTTCACTTTTACTACTTCCGGTTTTACCGGAAGTGATACCAACTTTTGAATTTTAAACGGGACACCCTGTACACCATTTTTGGAATCTACATGACAACCTGATTTCATCGATGTATATTTGGTATCTCAAGTGAATAGCTATACACAAAAATACGAAAAATCAAAATTGGCTGAAATAACATACCAAAGAAATAAACAACGGGAAAAAATGGCACTAACTTAAATATTACATTAAATTATTTAATGTAATTCAAAAAATATATAAATTTTATACAACATAACTGAATTGTACGATTTTTAATTTTTTTTAATTTAACCCATTTCCCCCCCTGTTTTCATACCTTATTTAAATTGCAACACTTGTTTTTTTTCTTCCTAAAACAATAAACTAATTAACTGCATAATTTTAAATTACATTTCTTAGTTAATGTTCTCAAATGAGAACACTATTATACTTTAAAGCATTACATTAAATAATTTTTTAATATTATCAAGGCGGCGGTGACTATCACATTATTTTGACTTATTTAGGAGACGGTGAATTTGACAGTTAGCTATAATAGAGCTGGTGATTTAAACTGCAAAATAAAGTAAATGATCTAAAATCGTTTTTGATAAAAATGTATACTCGTAATGAACAAATAGACATGTTACTAAAAAATTCAAGGGCTGCTGCTGAGTTGTATAGAAATAGATTTACCAACAGGAATCATCCAAGCAACAATTATTTCTGGAAACTTGAAATTCAGTTAAGAAGGGAACCGAATGCTCAAAATAACGAATCTATAATAAGTTAATAAGTGAAGAAGTTGAGACAAATGTACTTGCATACGTAAATTATGACCCAACATCTTCCTTGAGAGAAATAGAAAGACAGTTTAAATAATTTAATTTAATTTGTATATGAAAAATATACGTACATATAAGTACATAATTAAAAAATTAACAAGTATATTCATTTACTAAAGTTCATTAAATGGAGTAAACTTTGTTTTACATATTTTGTGCGAAGGACGATGTTGTTTGTAGTCACATAAAAATTTTAAATTAGGAGGTAATGATGTTAATTTTATTCTCACATTAGATTCGAGTTTCGATACTTATTTTTTAAGTACATCAAGTCCTAAGAACAGAGTCAATTTTTTAATTATTGCAGCGACTTTTTTCGATACTTAAATATTTAAACAAAAGCCTTGTAAATTTAAATTCAATTCATTGAATGTAGCAAATATATCACACAAATAATCTACTTTTATTAAGCACTTAAAATCGTGGAATCTATCCTTAAATGGAAAAATAGCATCTTTTTTAGATGGTGGGTGTTAATTTAGAAATACCAAAGTTTCGTCTTTTAGCTCAGACGTTTTAAAACGTTTCCTTTCGAAATCCATCGTGAATTACAATACAAAAGGAGGGTTTATGATCACTCCCCATTTCCTTGCATAATTAGGTAAAAAGTATGCTGTTTAATTGACGAGATTTTATGTAGTTTACAACTTGATACATTCTTCTAAAATTATGTTTAAATTTATATGAATTTGTTTAAACAAACCTTTATGCCAGCCTGCCATTGAACGTGCACCCTTGTTTATATTAGTGTGTATATCTTTATTATTATATATTTTTTTTGTGTTTTTACAATTTTTTTCGCGACCCGGTAAAATTTTTCTGCGACCCGGTGCCACACTTTGGGAAACACTGATGTAGAGTAAGTCTAATAGGAGAATCAAGTTTAAACTTTAGAGCCACCGGCTAAAATTGCATTGGTTATTGTTTGTGGTTATTTTTTGCGAATTTTTATGACCACAGTTTCAAAACTTCTTGTATCATTTGACATAAAAAAGTCTTTAATAAATGTCAATTTGAAGAGAAGCTTTTTCCAATGGTTCTATGGAAAATATGGAAAATCTCTGTTTCAGGATTGTAAAATAACTTAAAAAAAGTGAATTTTAGCAATAAGGATAATTTAATCCAGCACTTTTAGCTGTTAAAAAATAAAGCGACTCGAAAGTTTAATTATTGTTTTTTGTCCAAAAAACATGTTAGACCCTTTCTTGCCAATTTTTGCCATCGGAATGGTTAAAATGGATTTAAGTTTCGTTCTTGATTAGCATCACTGCCGATATACATCATATAACAAGAAAACTTTGCACATAAATCATTACAGACGCATGTTCGAGTTCAGGCAACTTTTAAAGTCACATCTTCAAGAACGGAAATATCAGCGATTGTTAAAATATCAGTATCACACCTTGTGAAGAAAATAAAAATTTGGGGAGTATCAGTAGAATGTTTAAATATAATGACATATGCCTGACAACTCAATGGCCAGCCCGAACTGCTTAAGCTTTAAACAAAAACAAATTTTTGGGATTAGTTTCCTTTTGTGATATAAGCTTAATTTTAGAATTAAGCCTCTATTTATATGAACGTATTATATATATTTATAGTCGGCGTTTAGCTAGATTCTGAAAGGAGGCGGCAAAAATCCTTCCCGCCAAAAGATTCAAAGAAACTGTACTAGATCTCTCACCGGGTTTATCGTTTTTGCCTGCCAATGCGAATTGCAGCAGGTGATGCAATTAACGGGACCTGTAGTCGCTGTTTGGGCTTCATCACCTGTGCCAACAGACACATGTTAAAAGTGTACCAATATTTAAAATTTCTCTGACGTAAGACCATTTGCATCTCTGGCCTTCTCGTAAAAGATAATTATATTACTTTTTTTTTAGTATGAAGTTTAGTAAAAACAGTTGACCAAATATCAGTTATTGGTATATTTTCTTTTATTGCTAAATTAATTGGTGGAGGAGAACACTGAGATTCCTTAATGACTTGCTAACAACGCTAGAGCTATTTTATGACGTTTGCAAGGGTTTACGGAATGGAAAAATTTGTTATTGAGATAAGTAGGTAAATAGGTAAAAATGTTTACATCTTCGACTCGGGATAACTTTTATAAAATTCATGCTTTCGAAAATATTTCCGATAGTAATTAAAGCTCTGGTATTCAGGAAACAGCTAACCTACCCAGAATACGAAATTATAGATATTGAACATTTTGAGTTGGGAATTTTAAAGAAACTTAAATAGTATATTGTGTCACAAGGGCAAAAAATGAGCTTTAGCAGCCCGAGGCTATTAGTTGCCCTCTCTTCGCTTCGCTTGCTCATGCAACTAATAGCTAAGGGCTGCTACAGCGTTTTTTGCATGTGAGACACACAACTGTTTTTCGCTTGCATAAAAAAAACAAAAAAATAACTAACTTACTAACCTAACTTTTAAAAAATTCATGCTTTCGAAAAATTCAAGCTCTAGGGAGACTAGTGACAATTCTCATTCTAATCAACACAGCCACAGTCTACTCACTTTTACAAAAATCGTCATTCTGCTTGTGACATTTTAAACTTCAAAATTTTCAAATTTTGGACGCCATTTTAAAGATGTTCCCGAAGAGGTACGGAGGGGCATATCGAAACCTAAGCTTACTTTTTGAAGCTCTATCAGAATCTGAAGTCAGAATTTTAAAATTCATAAACACAAAGAATCAACACACACACAGAGAGATCGAATTCAGATACCGAACAATTTGTTCGGTGAATATATACAATTTCATCCATTTTTTAGTATCTTTTTTACACTTATACCATTACCAAGTTTTAATCTAGTACCAGCATAAATCTAAAATCAGTAGATAACGTATTATTCTTGACCCCATTCCCGTATACTTACCAGCGTTCTACCATCCACTCATATTCTCACGAAATACTCCTTACGCGAGGTAAGTGTCATTATCAGCTCGTTACATCGATAAAAAGAGAAGCCGTGATCAAAAGAAGATAAAAAAAGCGGATGGTACAGTAAGTCGGTCTAGCCGGCTTAGCAGACGGTACTGAAACAATTGAAAGCTAATCAAGGATAGCACGTGTTTATTTGTCTGACGCGTAGACGCGCCGCTTTTTGTTTGTTAGGTTGGTATTCATGAAAACAGCTGGCGCTACGAACTTTGGGTCTTCTTTTCATTCTGTTTTTGTTTCTGTTTCTGTTTATGAATGCCTAAAAGGGCTCATCAGGACAATGAAAATAATTCTAAAATTATTTAAACGTAAAAAAATAACTACATTATTGTTAAAGTAGGAAATTTTAATACAGTTTTGATTTTCGAAAGAAAAACAATATTTTAATCAAATTCCTAATGATTTAATTGCACATGTTTTACCATAAGCCTAAATGCAAATTAAAGTACCAATAGATAGTCTAGCAGATATACATAAAAATATGGTTAGGCTAATGGATTCCAGTGAATTCCGCAGTCAATACTTTGAAATCCCCCCCCATAGATAGTCCTGAACCTTCATAAAAGATTTAATAGCTCAGAAAGTAGCTACAAAATGTGGATTTTTGATCCCTTCTCCAGTACGATGCCAAATGCCTTTCAGAAATGTATTGCTGGGATTGACCAAGTTCACAATACTTGTTATCTCAGAAAACCCGCATTTTCACAAGGAGCGGAAAAGTGAAAAAATTAAAGATAAAAACAAACATAGAACCAGATTCTTGTAGGAAATTTTCGTCTTTAATTTTGTGTATAACTGTATTTTCGCTAAAACGCTTCGTTTTCGATTTATATAAAAACTGGAAAAAGTCCGATATTTTCGTTTTTTTTGCATTTCCTCTGGCGAGGGGGTAAACCTCAAATTCGAATTCAGCGACCCAAAAAACATATAAAACCGTTCAGATAAAACCACAGATTTATCGGATTATAAAGTAAAACGATAAAATCGATTTTCATCAGCTTAAAATTTTGGAATTTTCAAAACTGTATTCCATATAAAGTGTTTTTTTTTGCTATGCGAGGTTTGACAAAAAAAGATAATTATTTTTTGTCGATTTTGATATTATCCTTTTTAAAATAATCTTCATATGATTTAATATGCTTGTGCGAGCTCTTTTTCAAATACTCTCCTAGAATTTTGTTCTTTTAAAATTCGTTTTGCCTTTGAAAAAATAAAAAGTCCCATGGTATTAGGTCCTAGAGGTACTGTAGTTGAAGCAGTTTCGTTTTTTTCTAAAAACTGATGGTAATAATTCGTTGGTGTTATTGAAGAAAACAGAATTTTGTCCCCTTTATCGAACTTGACGTGCTTTTTTGGGTGTTACTTCACCAGAATCAATCAACCAGACATTAATGGCTCCTATCTAATATCATACAAATTTTGTTGGAATTGCAGGAAAAAAAAAGGAATAAAAAATTAATACAACTGTTTTAACTAATAAAAAAGTTATAAAAGAAAAGCAAACGCAAAGGAAACTGCTATCTGAAGACGATGAAAGAGAAAGAAATTTTTTGTAGTGTTCGCATTCTTCCAGAGGGCCTAAAGAAATGTGCCAAAAATTTGGGCTTACGAAGAATGCAGTCCTGGGTAACAAACATATAATTTCCAGTAAACTCCATTTCCAAGTTCTTTTTAATCGAACCTCTTATATGGTTTACAAACAATTGTACGTATTTAAATTTATCATCCATTTCTAACCTCTCGAATTTTATTTAACAAATAGAGGAGTGAAATTAGAATTTTATATGGATGTAAGAGCTAAGTCAATTTTTTAGATATTATACATAAAAAGAAGCTTGTAAAAAAATTTTCAAAAAATTTGGGCTGGAGCTTCGCGAGATATGTGCCAAAAACGGCATTTTTGGTATTTTTCACTATTTTTTAAATATCTCCGGCTCTGAGAGTCGTCGAAAAATAAAAAAAAAATTAAAATGGCCGTGATAAAGTAGAGTATCGATCCGTATTTTTTTTACTGAATTGACAATAAATAACCAAAGAATCCTCGAATTTTCTTAAAAATTGGTGAAAATATGTATTTTTATGTCGGGAAGACATGGTAAAAATTAACAAATAAAAATGTATTTGTCCAGCCCAAATTGGCATTTTTTGAAAAAAAAATTGAATTGTCCGCCATTTTTGGAAAAGCAATAGTAGAGAAAAAATTTTTATCTTAAAAAGAAGGATATTATGTGTACTTTTATCAATTTAGGTAATAATAAAAAAATAAAAATTCGATTTTCATTTTTTATTTTGATTTATATTGATTCGTTCCCTCACAACAATCTTAATTTAGAAACATTTTTTGGACTGAAATATAGTTTTTCTAAGAGAATCAAGCAAAAATCGAATTTTTATTTTTTTATTATTCCCTAAATTGGGCACTTTAAATAAAGAAATAAAATTTTGGATTTTGTTAGGCAAAAGTATACACAAAATCCTCCTTTTTAAAAATTTTCTCTACTGTTGTTTTTCAAAAAATGCCGATTAACAAATAAATTTTTTTTTTAATTTTTACCATGTCTTCCCGACATAAAAATACATATTTTCTCCAATTTTTAAGAAAATTCGAGGATTCTTTGGTTATTTATTGCCAATTTAGTAAGAAAAAAATAATAATGTGCGCGAATTCGTTTTTTGAGGTTAGGATGCATTTTTAAAAAAACTATACTATATGGATCGATACTCTACTTCATCAGAGTCATTTCATTTTTTTTTATTTTTCCACGACTCTTAAGAGCCGGAGATATTTAAAAAATAGTGAAGCAATCCACTCGAAAAATACCAGAAATGCCGTTTTTGGCACATATCTCGCGAAGCTCCAGCCCAAATTTATTCAAATTTTTTTACAAGCTTCTCTTTATGTATAAAATCGAAAATATTAAAAAAAATTGACTTAGCTCTTACATCCATTTTCAGAATATTTTCGTCTAATTTCACTCCACTAAAATGTGAGCTGAACACGCTGTCATATGAATTTTGACATGTGACGATCAGACTGCTAAAACAGGAACCTTATGTTCTGCGTAATCGGCATACTGGTATGTAGTATAAAGAAAAATAATACGAATAAAACGTTCTTACAAATAAATAAAAATTCAAATCAGAAAACGAATATTTCATAATACACCGGTGGTCTACTAAAAAGCTATTTTGTCTGTAAACCATAACCTCACATTAACCGCAAACATCAAAACCCTTACTCGCTTATCGGCTAGATCATTTTTATGAATGGGCCAAGAAAACGACTTTTTAACAATTGTCAACCACGTCATGTTCTATTTGGAGCTCGTATTATGAATGAAATTGAAAGTCCGAACCTACTTGGGATTCAATCCATGGATTTATGCTACCTAACAATGTGTTTTTGAGTTTTTTGATTTGAATAATAAGAGCTCCTCGCTGAATAAATTCATTACAATGGAGCTACGACCAGAAAATATGTTACAAAAAAATTGTTTGAAAAAATTTCACGATGGTCCGGTTTTGAAAATTTTATATCGATCGAATTTTTCGATTAAAAATTGTCCGCGGAAAAGATTAACCGAGGGGTAAACCGCTAGGTCCATTTTGGTGTACAGACTTCGTCCATTAGTAGCCATTACTCAGCCATTACTAACCATTAGTGTACAAAAATTTAACTCGCGGTTTATCCCTCGAGATTAACTGAAAATATTAGCTGAATATAGCGGCAAGATTTTGTGTTTAATAATGCAGTTTGCTATGTTCTAATAAAAGGGATCTTTGATCCTTATCGATCCTTACAATTAAGACCAACAAAGCTTCTGAAGACATATAGGAAGCATTCGACTGGGTTTGGAAATGTGACCAGTTAAACAAAATTCATTTGACTACTCCAGTGCCTTTTACATCAAAGATGAAGTACCTGAAAATTTACGTTTGGCCCAGTATTCTTATTATATTTATATACTTTTAGCCATATAGTTGTAAATAGGAGTGCATCACCTAAACGACTACTAATATAGTTTGTTTTGAAAAATGTTGGTAATAATTTTAAATGTATTTGTAGTGGTTTAAATCTACAGGTATTTTTTACTACAATGTCACCGATCCAGTCCGGCCCTGACGAAATGTCATCTTTACTCATTTCATTCATATCCGACCCATTGAAAAAATAAACAAGCAATTAAACTCTGTTGCAGATATTTTTGGCCAATTATATTTTTGATACTGTTAATGAATTATGAAAATATCAGATGTAATGGACCGAACTTTCTTTTCGACTTACGCTCTACAAGAAATGAAATATCGTATGTGTTTAATTGATCAGAAGGGTATACATGGAGTGGTTTTTTTAGGAGGCTTTAATACACTTAAAGTTGACATACACTGCCCAACTTTGGATGTGAACATAACGGTTGTTTAATCGGTGGAAAATTTGTCGAATTAGTTTGGCAGAGGTGGCATGGAAATTTATAAATCTTGAAATTATACAACCTGACATTGTATAGTTATTTAAACAACAAGTTTTGAAAACGACTTTTTTCGCACAAGTCGAGCGAGTGTGAAAAAAGGTTTTCAAACGAGTTTTTTACAATGCTTTTCCTACAACTGCAAAATAAAGCAACCAAATACCTACGTAATTTTTATTAATTAGAAAACAAAGTATTTATGAACATAAAAATTAAATCTACTAATTCTTAATGTTCATTGTAAAGTTGCTACAGCCTGTTAGATTCACTCCAGGAATGGCAGTATTTTTATCTCCTTTTGAACAGAAATAATTGTCAAAGCATTTTCAGTACTTTCTTCCTTAGCCGAATCTATAACCATAGGTTGTTTTCAACTTCGGCTTCCAGAGAAGGACACAACACTGACGATTCAATTTTTTTTGAAACATCCATTTTATTTTTAATTGAATCATCAACGTAACCTTCGGCCACAGCGCTTGACCTCCATCCTCCAAGTCTCTTAAGGGCTAGTAAATCTGATCCAGAATTTACCAAAATTGTAGCAGAAGTTCGCCTGCAGCAGTGACCCGTATAGGATTCCGGATTTTCCAGCGATAAAAATTTAGCAATTTCTTTGGCCATGCTATTTTCCTTTTTGGTAGTTTAAAAAAAAGCCCTGTCTTTAAACTGGGAGGGCGTAGAGCAGAGTATTTCTTCAGGATGGTATACAGGCCTCCAGAAAATAAAAGATCGTAAGTTTGATCAGCATTACACCGTTGAAGTCTGTCATGTCCTCCATTTTTAAGTAGCACAGATAGTCCAACTGCTACCACTGCCTAAAAATAAAGAAAAAATTACTGTTGATTACGACGAGCCTACACATGTCTTGGGTTACAGTGAAATATGTTGTATTAAATGATTTTTTCATAAGTTCTTATGCTTACTTTAGCAAGTAAAAATGTCTCGTCGGGTGCTGTCTGCAGAAACTGGCTAAAATCATCCTCTGTCAGGATCGCAGACTTCTTCGGCAAATAATTTTCTGATTTTCGTTTAAGGAATGCCTGAAGTTTCTTGTATTTTCTCAAATTTATGTTCTCCTTAGTATTTAAAATTGCCTTGAGCAATGAAAATGTCGACCACAGCGTCGAACACTTATACTTTTTAGATAATTCTTCAAAATATACCAAAAAAACATTTTCTGAAAAAGTTTCAACGTTGTTTGCGGATCTCCATCTCATAAATTATTCAAAGGCAGCTTCATATCGGTGCTTGGATTTGTTTGGGAGCAGCTCATCACTAATTATGGTCGCTTTTTTCAAAATTTCGGCAGAATCACACATTTTCAAAACTTATTCTATGGAAAAAACGCTTCTTTGACGTTTCTAGTCAACAAATAAAAAAGGAATATCGGTTACTATGGGTTACTAGGTAGCTCAACAATCGCAGTTGTTGTTATAGGTAAATATAAAGAACTAATTTGTAGTGTGCGAAAAACTCTATTTTCAGAAGTTGCCTAGCATGTGAAAAACTCCATTTTCAGATGCAGTCGTAGGAAAAATTTATATCATCACTACAGAAAACTTTCTGATTGACAAAGAACGTAAGACACTTCGGAAAATTGACAACTTGCATGAATATATTCCTTCAAATAATTTATACTCTACCAGGATTCCGGATTCCTTCATAAAATTCCGATTTTTTTTACCTGAATTAGTTTCTAATAGGTATCTGATATTTTCAAATTCGATATGTCAGTGGAAATAGATTTTTCTGAATTAACCAATATCGTAGTGATGAAATAAATTCAACTATTAAAAAATATCTTTATCAATTAAACAAGAACAGTATTTTTCTTTGAAATAAATAAAAAAGTTTTTTTAATCAAAAAACAAGGATTTGAGTTCCCGAAATTTCGATATTTTGTTGGGTAGTTTACATATTATTTCTTAATTTTTACATCGGAAAAAGTCACAATCATTTACCGATTACATATCGGGAACAATTAATGATATATCGTCGGAATTTGACCACTGACATGACCAAATGAGATTCCTCTCGCTCTACTCGAGCATCCAAATTTGGACCACTTTTGTTCTGTAATGAGTTGTTATTAATATTTCATTTTTGGCTCGAGAATCGAACATTTTGTTTCTCTTGACTAATCATCTGGAAAATACATGAATTACTTACGTACATATTTATTATTATTTCGCTTTTTATAATTCTCAGATGATTTATATTAATTAGTATAATCATTTATTAAATATTTTGCTTTAATTTGAATAATATCGTATAAACAAATGTTTTTTGATGTGTTATATGATCTCACCATAAAGCAGATTTGTATCCAAACAATTGGGTAATTATTTATTTAAATTTACCCTATAAAACATGAACATTTGTTCTTCTTCCTATATCTCTTTCTCTTGTCTACTTCTTTATCAGTATTCTGCAACCTCATAAAAATAGCTGTTCTCAGAAAGAAATTAAGAATGTTCTAGTATTTTCGATTTGAGGGAGTCAGTCCACTGTCATTCATTTTAACAGAGGAAAGTGTTTCTTTAAGCAGCGTGAGGTGAGGGATTAATTGACCTAAATCCAAATTTTTTTGTCTTGAATCAGATTGAGGATTTGACATAAGAGTTCTGGGACCGTGTGTTAAGAGAGTGTTGTCTGCAAATATTGCTAACGTGGCTAGTTATGTGGTTAGCAGTATAGGGTCGATCATAAAACACCTCCTTGTGGAATTCCAGATTTGATAGGGTGTAGGTATGTGGATCACGTGTGCATGGAGACATGCAAATAGTTTTTAATTCGTATGTCAGTTTTGACTTTGTTAAAAGGTTGCGGTACCTCTGAAAATACATTTTTGCGTGTTAATTTCTCTTGGTGGTCTGGGATTATTTTTCCATCATTAACCTTAAAATATAATGTTTTTCAAACACTTTTCACAGTATAGGGATTAGCTTCATCCAGTTTTTCCAGGCTTGGGTATCATGATTATTTCAACAATTTTTCAGGATAAGGGGTAATTGCATTATAAACAGATGTTAATTGTTTCATACGTTCATACTTTTAAGATTAAGCCGCATCTAACAGAATAGATTTAAGGTGATTTTTATTCATTAAAAACATGGTAAAAAAATCACTAAATTTATCACAGTGGTACACCTGGAATAGATATGGTGTAGTTTAAAAAAATGGATCTTAATTACTGTTATGTATTATAGTTCAGTCAAACGGTAGTTTAAGTTGCAAAATTTTGGTGTAATTGTTTTTAGTGGTTTTTTTGGGGTGCTGAACACGAATCTGAAGTTGTCCAACAAAAATTTTTCCGGCAAATATGAGAAATCATCAAAAATCAATAAAAAAATGTTTTTAGTGATTTTCAGCTTATAAAATGCTAAGCAAGCTATTGTGGTTACAGAGATCATGTGGTTTCCTTGCAAAAGAGAGTTGAAACATCGAGGAATAATTTTGGAAAAATAGTAAAAAACACCATTCATTTTATAGGCTAATAAAAGATGTGAATTTCTGTACAATGGTTTCCATGATTTCTCCAAGGCAGTCTTCCAGTTCTTCTACGCCTACAAATAATCATTGACTTAATTCCAAGTGTTTGCAATTTATTAAATAAATATGAAAGCAGTACCTAATTATAATTTTTCCTATTTATATGTCTGTACTTATACGAGCCATCTTAGACACGGGTTCAATACTTTCTTCAGGACGAAACACTTAAAAATGAGAATAGTTAGACCATTCGGTAACAAGTAACTTGCTATTTGCCAAAAAATATTTATTCTCCTGATATTTAAACACTGTCTTGCGTGGAAACCATACGACGTACAAAAAATGTTAAGAGATATAAATTGTAGGTAATTTTCCCCTCTTTATTTTATTATAGGACCACTGTGACCACAATAGCTTGCTTTGCAAGTTATAAGCTGAAAATGACTAAAAACATTTTTTTTCTTGATTTTTGATGATTTCTCATATTTGCGGGAACAAATTTTGTTGGACCACTTCAGGTTAGTGTTCAGCACCTCAAAAATAATAAAATAAAACACTAAAAACAATTATACCAGAATTTTCCACTACAAACCCTCCTTGCGTATCATTTGTCTGAGCTATTAATGAAACTTCTTTATCTGTGTAATGATAATATTCAGATGTATGGATTTTTGTATAATTATTTAATTAATAATAAAATTACAAACGCATCCCTTAAAAGGTGTTAAAAATATGACACTAAAATCGACAATAAAGAATATTTGGTTAGTACCGTCGAGTACGTTCGGTAAAGGTGGTAGATATTGTTGAAAAAAGATCATCGACAGGGCAGGTGGTTTTTAGTGAAAACAGGCGCCCCCGTTCTCGTCGCTGATTGGTTGACTGACACGAGACCATTGCAGTGTGTCCGGATACATGCGTTTCAACGTATTTTGGACCAGTGAATTAATTATCGAAATGGGGATATAAAATGGTGCCCCCGGAGGAATGGCTTATTGCTTAATGTCATGCATTTACGTCGCGACATTAGGTACTTAAAGAATTTTTTCCGTGTAATTAAACCCACTATTTAAAAGAATACTTTATTTTTTAACGTTTCGATTTCCTTTCCGGAACTCATTTTCGAAAGTGACATTACAAAATATACACAGGTTACTAGATAATTTCGCCAAATATAACACGAAACATACAAGGTCCGTTCCGTTGGCCTTCTCGTTCTTTACGTGCTGACAACAGGAACGAATAACTTGTAATAACGATAGAAAATCTGAGCAGATAATCAATTTTAGCTGTATACTTATGGTACACTTTATACAAGGCGTTTTAAATACGATTTCCAGATGGGAAAACTTTTGCTTAATTGTTCAAAAATGGTGTTGGAAGACTGGTACGTATATCTAGAAACAAAAAAGTATTTGGGTCGAGTTAGATTAGTCAGAACTGTCGAAAAAGAAGAAGTAATTTTAATGCAGTCCAATGAAGTGCAAATAGAAATAACAACTAGTATATGGAGGATTCTGAAGGAGCAAAAAATACATCCATACCACTAGAAGTAAATGCAAGAAATTCGCTCAAAGATTATCTTCAGAAACCAGAACATTTTAAAACCTATAATGTTCACCGATGAGGCTTTATTGACCAGGCAAGGTCAAAATGTATCATGTTTGGGGAGGAAAAAAATTATAAGCGAACTTGTAATGCACGTTATCAGCATATATTTAAAATCAATGCAACAAATCTGGGACCGTTGAACATCGGTCCTCAATCACATATTCCTGAGGCTGATTCGATAACTTTAGATATTATAGTTGACCGACACCTCAAATGGAACCTTCAAATAAATCATATAATAAAAAAACTAAGAGGCATGCTCTCAAGATTCAAATACCTAAAAAACTATCTTGATACTAAACAACTATACTACGCACTCATACAGTCACAGCTAACTTATGGAATAATAGAATGGGGAGGTGTAAATGACACTCATCTTGAAAACTTGCACGTTATCCAGAGGTGGATCCTTAGAATAATATTCGGTAAGCCACTCTTATTTCTCAATGATCAACTATACGTATTGTCTGACATGCACGACGTGTGACAACTTTTCTGTCTGTCCATACTCACCAATCTCAAAAAATACAAAAAAAATCCAGAACAAGTGACAACTACACCACCAGGCATAGATCGCACCTATTGCCACGTTTTCTAAATAACCACTTGTTTAAATGCTGAAAGGGTTATCCATGGAGGAGTAAATCATTTTACTTTAAGTATGCTTAATAAGTATACCATATTTTAATGGAAAAACATTATCCAAATAGAAGTATTGGTTGAGGTGCAGAGCTACATACATTGGGCACCACTGTTGCCTGACTTCAAGCTTTTAGATTTTAATCCTTAATGTATATCTGGCTGGGGTGCTAAACAGCGCAGAGTCTGTTCCCATCTCTAACCATGTCTCTTTAACGACCAGGAAATTTAGACAAAAAAGTATTAAACTCAAAAAAAATTATTTATGATTTAGTTTCTCATGCGTCTCAATGATCGTCATCTTATTTAACATTCTAAAATGTTTCATTAAAATTAACTGCCATTAAAATCATATTAATACATAAATAAAAACGTTTAATTGCAATATTTCCTTCTGTTACGCTAATATTTTTAAGTTGGTAGCCACAAGCGGAGCATGAAATGACAACACATTAAAGTTTAATTCAATTTTAGAGGTACTGGAGTAAACAGACCGGAAAATTAATACGAATATTCCAGTTTTCTCGTTGAAAGGATACGTTAATTATACTATCAATATTTGATAAAAACAAAAAATTTTATAATAACCGATTTTCTGTTTCCTTTACTGATTACAGACAAATTCCATTACATCACATACAGAACTCCACCTTGTTTTCTAAATAATTTCTGTTTTGTTATAGCTGTAATTTTAAGGACTATTTTTCAAAAATCACATGGTGGAGGTTACAGTATTATAGTAGAAACTGGAGATATAATAACCCCAATTATTAGCATTAAAACGTGGCTAAATTTTAAAATCTAAAAGTATTGAGTTCAAACTAGAGTGAAAAAAACTTCAAAAATTAGCGAATTTCTTCCTAATTTAGCACGGTCCCAATTCATGATGAAAAAAAAACTAGTAAATACTAATTAACCATAAAAAACTAATGAGGATAAGTTATAAATTTATGCATTCAGATACACCAGATTTACAAATTTAGAAGGAATGGAAAGTTGTCTACTTCCCACAATAAATTAATTGCCCCAAATCTCACCGTCTAAATGTCCGTCCTTTATTTTACTCTTTTAATCAACTCTATATTAAGACAAAGCCTATCCACAAATGGGAAAGATTTCTTTTTTGTTTTTCAATCCGATACGGTATTAATTGTACACAAATTAATATGTAAAATTTGGCGACAGTATATAGTGGTCCAGAATGATTCAAAACTGTGCCAAAAATATTCAACAAAAGTTTTTTTTATTATTAAACACCCATAGAGGCATTTAGTATACAGTGACCAAAGAGCAATTTATTTCTAACTTAATCTAATACAGTTTAAAACTTAAAACTAAGGTATACTCATCAGCGTTCCTTAGGTTCTGTAGAAAGGATTGCACTAAACTTTAATGTGCGCACACAAGCTCTGCTTTTGAACTAAAATCACTAAACTAACTCAAAGGGCTTGATCCTCTTAAGTCTTCTTTCTAAGTATCGTCTAGGAGCTGGATAGCCTCGACATTGACATGATGATGAAGTCTTTCTTCATGACTCTTGGCTAATTCCTTCAACAGTGTCCATTTCCAGATCCCTATGGAGATCACTATTGCGAATGCACCAAAGGGCATCTACTATGTTCCTCAGTGCTTGGTTTTGAAATCTTTGGATGATTGCTAAGTTGCTTGCTTTGGTCCATACAGGCTTAAGTATCTGCTTATAAAGCATAAGCTTATTATGTAGAGACAGAGTAGAGTTTCTTCCAATTAGCCAGTACATTTTTCTATATTTCAATCCAATTTCTTCTCTTTTCTTTTTAACATGCACTTTCCATCTGAGTTTGGCATCTAAGGTAATACCTAAGTATTTTGCTGTGTTTGAATATGGAATCAGGTTATTGTTTATTCGGACTGGAATATGATCTATCCTTTTGTTTGTAAAGTTAATGTGGAGTGATTTAGTTTCATTAAGTTTAATTTTCCATCTCTTCGTCCAGTCATAGATAAGATGGACAGCTGTTTGCAGCTTGTGGTTTGCTTCTTCATTGCTCTTTCCTACTGCTAGAATGGCAGTGTCGTCGGCGAAGGTGGCTACGGTATTGTTTTCTAACTCTAGAATATCACATGTGAACAGTAAGTATAGGACAGGCCCTAGGACACTTCCTTGTGGTACTCCGGCCTTAATTTCTTTAAGATCGGAATAGGCTTCTTCTTGCCTAATTCTAAAGTATCTTTCCGATATATATGAATGGAGGATATCTGTATATTGTTTTGGAAGGAAAAGCTTGAGCTTATGTATTAAGCCTTCATGCCAAACCTCATCAAACGCTTGTGCTACATCAAGAAAGATAATAGCACAAATGTTTTTCTCTTCTAATGATATCTCTATAATGTTGGTTATTCTATGAACTTGGTCGATCGTCGAGTGCTTATTTCTAAATCCAAATTGGTGATCAGGGGGATAATTTCTCTTTCTTTGATCAGTGGTTTCCGTCTTTTGAGTAGGAGTTTCTCAAATAGTTTCGACATAACAGGCAGTAATGAGATCGGTCTGCATGACGATGCCTCATGTGGTGGTTTCCCTGGCTTGGGTATCATTATGACTTCCACAATTTTCCAAAGGTTGGGTACATACTTCAGTCGGAAGGCAGCATTTATTAGGTTAGTTAGTTTAATTATTGCTTTTTTGGGTAATTGTTTTAAAATTTCTCCAGTAATTAAGTCAAAACCAGGAGCTTTTTTCGAATTGATATTTTCTTTTATTTCGGTAATTCTTTGGGAGAGGTAAATTCTATTTCTTGAACAATCTGTGGATGTTCTTCCAGAGTGGGTTCTTCATCTTGATCTTCATGAGGATGAAAGATTTTTGCAAGTCCTTCTACTAATAGGTGTAGTTTCCCTAGCCGATTGTTGGATATTATCATTAAGCAATTTCACCTCGTCGTCTAGTTGTTGTTTGTTTATTTCTTAAAGGAACAGATAGATTAATTTTTTCTTCAAGAATGATTTTGAAGCTTTTCCAATCTGTTAATTTGTTAGTCAATGTAGGGTTATTTTTTTTAATAATGTTTTCACTAAGTGTTAAGATGATAGGGGAATGATCAAATTCATGTCCCATCCTTCTTCTACAACAAAAGTAGAAATAATATTTAAAAGATGGAATACATTTACATGAATTAGATTAGTTTCTGCATAAACAAATCTATTTAAATTTCATGTCCTGATCCTGTAGCTGTTTTAAAAACTACAGTGAGATCAATTTGGTTTCTAATCTTTAATTAAAATTCCATAAAACGTTTTGTCAAGGCATATCACAGTTTTGAACCACAGTGTAGCGTAGACACAATAACATTTTCTCATCTGCCTCCTTCTTTATTTGGAAATTTGACCGGCTTTTGCGTATTTTTTACCAATTATGTACTGTTATTTTTGAATATGTGGTCATTATGAATGTTTGGGTAGAGCAGTTTAATAATCAGGTAAACCAGGTATTTTAATTTTGGTCCATCGCGTCGATGACACTCATATACGGTGTCGTGTAATTTTTTTTTCAGAAAATTGCTAGGTAATGTTGTAACCTTATCAAAAGAAATATCTGCAAAGATTCAGGGCAAATGCTACTGCGAAAAAATGACAGGTAATTGAGTATTTTAAAATTTAATCATAATTTACTTAAGAGTTGCATAAAACAAAATTTTTTATCTCAGTAATAAGTGAAATATATTGAGTGAAGTGTAGTTTACCACAAGGTGATGTGTTTGGTTTATCAAAATAATACTAATCTTTTTAATGATATATGTTCAACTAGGTATTTTATCGAAAGTAAATTGAGCAGTTGACACATCTGGAAAAACACGAAAGAAAGTTCATCAGAGGAAAGGCTTCAAAGAGCTCCTTCGAGGTTTCGTCATGAAGTTAGGGATATTTGTCAAATACATTCTCAGGGATTTGACTTCAGATTTTTTTATTTAATAACGAGCACGTGTCAAAGAACTATGGCTTTTCTTACATAGCATCAGCTACATGGCAAACACCCTAAAATAATTGGGCCCGTTGCTGCTAGTGTCCTCAAATCGAAGTTGGTAAACCTGTTGACAGATGACAGATGTCTGGGAAAGTTACAGGATGACAGGATTACAGATGACAAATTGCTCGTCTTATTTTTTTATTTTAACATCGAGAAATTTCAGTATTTAGTAGAGTTATTGGGAAAATTAGAAAACTCACACTGCTGTGATTAAACCTTATCTTCAACATGCAATATATAGTTTAATAGGAACAATTTCTACTGTAACACTGGAAGAAATTTTAGATGTGCCTCTTCTGGACCAGTTTCCAAAAAAGAGCAACAACAAATTCTGCTTACTACAGCCCCCCAGGCCATTCCAGTTTTTAAAAAACATTGGATATTATTATTATTTTTTTCAGGAAAACAACATGTTGAAAATGGGATTTTTAATTTAAATTGACTATAAAACCAATACCTTTTTAATTGCTTTAATATTTAAAAATGATTGGTGAGCGCTTTAATGTTGAACTGTTGCTAATTGTATAAATATTTAACAAACAAATAAAAATTAACCTGCATTAATAAATATATTCATTACTTTTGCTAAGCCATGTGTTTAAAACCTACATTACTGGATCAAAGATTAAAATCCTTTTAGAAAAAGTGCTTTCGCTAAAACATAATCGTATCAGGAGTCTACAATTGTGCCAGCTTTACTTAAAACTATATATACAACCTGCTCATTAAAAAAATCTCTTAAATGCCACAGAAAGTATACTTAAAACAATTGAATAAAATCGAACGACCTTGGAGTCCTTTTAGACTGTATTTGACATAATACAACCTAATTAAGACCTTATATCCTTTTTCAACTTGGGTTAGAAATAGCTACTTGCTAAGATGACTTCCAAGATAAAACAATAATTGGAAATAATCTTTAATGAAGATCCTCGACTTGAAAATCTAAAAGAATGTAGCTCGCGATAAAGAGCATACTTGTTTAATTGCAATTTGTAATTAAGCAAGAGGTCTTGTTTCTTTATTAAATGAAAATTGATTTTAAAAACTTGCAAATAGATGCAGACGATGGTATCTTGGAACTGTCTATAGTTGATGATCGGATGGTGATTTAGATTAAAATAAGTAAAATATCTACAGTTCATTATCATAATTATTAAAAGTGTAAGTGCAAAAAAAAGCTCTCAAGGTTTTAAAAACAAAACACGTCATCTTGCGATATTTAGATGACTACTGAATTATTTAAAAATTAATAGTGTTGACTTTGTTGCAAAATAAAACCAAAAAGGGTTATTTTCTCTTAGGTACTCGAAGGTCGAATAAGATAAACACATGCTAAAGAAGAATATCGAGTCATTCAAATGAAATTATTATAAAGTTACTTTTAATTTAACCAACAAGTATTACAGCCTAAATTTTATTGACTTACTGATTTAGATCAAACTGCATTTATATCAAATTGCTCCAACTGAGATAAAGTGTTAATTATCCAATAATTGACTGAAAAATGATGAAGGAAAAAAAGGAGACCGATTAAATTTACTAAGAACCTCTCTAGCATCTTCTGTAAAATTGGAAAACCCCCATGACTTTAAAGCTTAAACATTAAAAGCAATCCTTTCCATATAAGTGAATTTATAACTTGTATCGGACTATGTGGTACCAAGTAACAAAGGGAACCAAGGAGGAGACTGATCAAATTTCTCCAAAACCTGTCTTCTGTGAAATTGTAAAACCGTCATGAATTTAAAACTTGTGGTTCCAAGTCACAGAGGGCATAAATATAAGAAAATCAAATAAACTGAGTAGCTCGCCAGGCCCTTCTGTGGAATTGTAAAAGCGTCATGAGAAACCAAATAGGGATTTATAGGAAATAGAATATTTACTTTATTAAAGTTTAAACATTAGGATGTGAAATTAAAAGTTGTATGGAACTGTAGCCCAGTAGTCCATCTCGATAAAAATTGTTTTATATAATAAGTTCAATTAATTTTGAGCGTAGATCGTTAGCGATTCCCATTTTGATAAAACCGTCAAAAGAACCATCCATCATACACCTTTCTCCACAAAGTTGTTATTTACGCCAATTCAATTGGTCTCACGAGTTTTTTTGCGAAAAGGCTAATTTTGTATTTTTGTTTTCATACACATGAGACCTATTCATGAATTTCTTAATGAAATTTCTTCTCAAAATAATCATTTATCATGCACAAATTATAAATTATAATTTTCTGATGAGAGAGAAATGAACGAAAGGGTATCAGGATATTTTGTAATTTAACAAGGTCGGCAGAAGGAGCTTTTATTTTATTATGGTTGTTATAGTCTGACGATTTGATACGGTATTAATTCGGTGCGGTAATATTACAAAGTTTCTTGTTTTTGACCTCGCTAGTTTGTACAAAAATAAGTTCCCTAAGCATGTGATTTTTTCCAGTAGCCACTCTTTTCAGAGTAAAATCTTGATCTAGAAATTCCATTTTCTAACAAATAAATTTCAAATTTTATAGCTCGCAACGAACCCACTGCTTCGTTTAATGCCGCAATAAAATTAATGTAGATTAAAAGGGTAATAAAAAGTTCTTCAGGATGACGTTATCTAGCAATATTGAATGTAGAAGCCTTTTAGCTTTTTTACCGACCTATGTTAACACATGGGAATTAATTCGTTATTTGATTAATCTGCAGAAACACGAAAAAAAATTTAGGAATTTATTTTTATTTCAAAGATTGGGTTATTAATGAAATTGGTTTTTATAGTTTCATTCCTTAAATAACTGTTACTATAATTTATTACTGAAGTGTTAAAAATACTTTTTTCTACAACTGCTGCTGCTGAAAAGTAGCGTATTTCTCATAGCTTACTTAATTTCAAAACCATAAAAATAAATATTATTCTTTAAATTTGTGCAGTTGTAGAAAAAGTATAGTGTGCACAATATACTATTTTATCTTTGGGCGTCAAATATTCTTGCACTTTCCTCATTATTCGTAGTCTCAGTTCTTTTTTAAATAAATAAATAAAACATTATTTACTGTCAGTTATAGTTTTGAGAAAATACATACAGGGTGCGCCAATTATTTCCACTCGATCTCTAGCACCGAAACTAAAAGAGATATCAACAAGATTTTTTGTAGGGATAGACAGTGTCACTCGGACTACAATTTTAAAATATTTTGATGTATACAGAGTGGCTAATTTTTGTGGAATGAAAATTAATTTGGTTTTTTTAAATTGAACACCCTGTATACGATTATGTTTAGTAAGTTTAATCGTAAGAAAACTACAATAGTGAAAGTTAAAATTTATAGTAGGTATTCAAAATGTCTTCCATTTTCATTTATACATTTTCTTGCCCTTTTTTTCATTGATTTACGCACATCTCTTAGCATTGCAGGGGTCACCTGTCTAAATTCTGCAGTAATTCTTTCTTTCATATTTTCTTTTGTGGTAACCTCTTCTTTGTAAACAATATTTTTAATAAAACCCCACAAGAAAAAATCGCAAGGTGTAAGGCAAGGCGATCTAGTAGGTCAATTTATAGGTTCTCCCCTTCCTAAACCTTCCTAAACCTCCCCAACGATCCTGAAATTCCCTATTTAACCAATTGCGAACATCTAATAGGTAATGTGGTGTGGCACCATCTAATTGAAACCACATTCCGTTGCGATAATTTTGAGGCACATTTTGCAATAAGTTGCGAAAATCATGTTCTAAAAAATCTAAAAATATAGCTCCATTTACAGTCCCATCAATCTCCTATTATTCCCGCCCACACATTCAAAGACCACCGATACAATAGAAGTGTCTTTGACTGCTTGCTACTATTCGTATATGAAAGTAAACTAAAATTATAAAGTAACTTTAGGTCAGTGTTGATACCTTAAATTTTTCCCAAAGAGAGTGTCCCAAAATATACCTACTGTCATTTTCATAGGCGAGTTGATCTCTTATAAACAATTGTGTAAAATATGTTGTTTGTCACTTAACGTCAATTATTAAAGTAAATATTAAAGTTAGATGTGCAAAATTCTATATTTTTTTCAAAAAATTAAGTTATTGCCATTTGAAAACTAGACTATTGGCACGCCATCGGCAAACACCCTATGCAACAGGTGAAGATGTTGTGTGATTATTGTGATAGGTGCATGTTTCATTTACATCATAGTAGCTTTTTTGAGGAATTTTTTAAAAAATGTGGTTTTTGTGCTAATATTTCTGAAGTGCTGTTTTTTCATTAAATCTGCTTAAAATAGGAATAACTTGTCAACGCTGCGTCGGATTTACAAATACGAAAAATTACCGTAAATCTAATATTAAGTAGAATCAGAAGACATAATCGTATACAGGGTGTTCAATTTAAAAAAACCAAATTAATGTTCATTCCACAAAAATTAGCCACCCTGTATACATCAAAATATTTTAAAATTGTAGTCCGAGTGACACTGTCTACCCCTACAAAAAATCTTGTTGATATCTCTTTTAGTTTCGGTGCTAGAGATCGAATGGAAATAATTGGCGCACCCTGTATATATTTATATGTTTCTACTTTATCAGAGCTACTCAATCGAAATAAACACGTTTTCTCTTAGAGTAATGATAGTGCGAAACCCATACAGTATAAAATCTTAAACAAAACTCTTTTAAAATTCATAAAACCCGTGAAGAAGTTCTTGTGAGGTATTCTAATAGATCACTTAGGAAATAATTTGCAGTTTGTAAGGGCCGGACTATATTGAAAAAAATTTGCAAGTCACTGTTTACATAATAAATCGTTTTATTCAATTTTAAAGTTTCGGTTTAACATTTTTTTTGATGGGTGGTTTCTAAAATAATGCAGCATGAACTATTTTAATGTTTTATGTTTCAGGAAATACCTTCATCACATATATGAATGAAAAAATCAATTTTGGGGAAAAAATTCCACCTGCGTCGATTAAAAAATGGATTAGATTGATTTTTGATGCAAGTAATATTGTGTGTAATCATAGAGGAACCATGATTTTGTTGTTTTTTAATTTTTGTGTTATTAAAAATGCATCAATGAAAAGAGTAATAAACAAAACTGAAAATGACCTCACTGAAATTCCAAGAAAACACTGAGTTAAGTAGCCAAATAAATAAATTAAAGAAAAAAGAGTGTGTAAATAGCAGCCAAAATTTTGCAGCGGATTTACCTTTTCATTTTGCAACTCAATAAATATTTTTTGATTCAACTAATGACCTATTTGTCTTCAAAGCTACGAAATACGTCTTTTAAACTACCACTATCCCTCTTATTTTCGACACATTTAAAATCTACGGCAACCACTCTGGAATCTTTCCGAAAAATCTAGAAATTTGACACCTTCCATCACAAATTTAACCCCCAAAATAACGAGTTAATCGAAAACAAATGAAGATCTTTATTAGATTGTCGATTCGGATTCACCAAACAATATCTCATGCGATAGAAATCAGTACAGCACTACCAATTAGGGTACAAAATTTGTCGTCTTGTTTATCTAAATGTACGTTTTGTCAGAAAATTTACCTTTTAGGCTTAAAGCAAGAAATTCAATACCACCAACATTAAAGAAAACTAAGTATTTGTTTACGGTATATTTAGAGGAAAGTCTCAACATAGATAAGTTTGTTTCTCGTGGACGTACTTATTCAAGTTTCTCGTTATCTTCGTTGTATCTTCGAGGAAACGTTTTGTCTAACTTCTAACGTTGTTGTTAACACGATTTTTTACTCTGTCAAGAGACAGACAAGGATGTGTATCAATTCTAAAGGAGGCATTAGTAATTATTGAAATATGTAAATTGTGGGAAGGAATGTCTAGATTGGTCGACAGGTTGACGGTAGATACGATATTTACAAATTAAAAATTATTTATTAAAGCTACTGTTCGATCTTTGTAATGATTTATTTTTTGGATCTACTAAAAGATACAAGTAATAGAAGTAACCAGTGAAACTATAGTTAATATTTTTCAGGGACGTGCCATAACAATTATTTTAATATTGCGCCTCTACTTGAGAATCTTTTGTTTTTAATTTTAATTAATTTTTAAAGTTCATTTGCAAAGTTTAAAACAAATAACTTTTTTCCAGAGGCAACTGATACTGGCAATGTAAGTAAAAGTCTAAGAACAATTAAAATATTTGAAAAAGTGATCAGCAATATATTTTCAAGGATGCAATTCACCCAGGATCTTGTTTAGCTGATGTTGAAAATGTTTTTCAGTAACAATATCAAATTCTATATGAAATTCTTTCTTCCCCTGTGCATAGAGGCATTTTCATGATTTTATCAAATCATTATTTGACAATTTTCTGGGACTGTACATAAAACTAATATCTGTGTATTATATTTATTGGTAAATAAATTACGGTGAATATGTACACAATAAAATGTTCTCTCTCTACAAAGATAAAAATATATTGTCTGGTTTCTACTTATGGTCCTTACAATTTTTAATAACAGAAATATTCCCATTGGGCACACCTGTCGTCGTAAAGAGTTTACAGAAGTGTGCTAAAGACTTCCTTTTCATATAACAACCACAAATTAGACACTTCTGTGATTACAAAGCACAGATTAACAAACGTTTAATTCCAAAAAGGCACAAGCACCGAAACGTGCTCTTTAAATGCCACTGATGCTTTCAAAAATATCAAAAGGTGTCCAATTGTCGCGAAATCTAGTAAGCCACGCGTCCGACAGCAGGTGTAAGCTGGACCACCTGGTTGATGGTGCACCGAAGAATGATAAAAACTAACGCCACTAATGTCACCAATACATGGTTGAAGTATCGATGAAGTGGAAGGAAGAAATTGAATTAATAGTTTATTTAGAAAACTAATAAATTTAAATGTTTCCAAGATCTTTTTTATTTACTCATAGCTCCGGAGTTGTCCTGCAATTTTAGAAATTAGATGGGTTATACTACTAGTAAAATTTATTTAGACTTTCAGCATATATGTACAACCCAAGAGTTTTCTATTTCAGAATATGAACATTATTTTGGCACCCACGATAATAAAGTAAAAAATTTGTGCATAGCACTGTTCGATTGTATAACAAGCAAAATCTAGTGTGCCGACTATGGTATCCATGGTAACATTTATTTGTTTCTTTGCTGTTATTGATGTTTTTGCCAAAGTTAAATTTAAAGTAGCTTCAAACGTAATTTTAAACAAGTTTCCAAGAAATCGTACACAATTATTAGTCAAGAAAAATGACGAAATCAAGAATGAAATATATAAAAATATTTAAAGAAAGGGGTCGTAAAAATCACCAATTTATTTCTTTTTCTAGCATCCCATTAACCTTATTTTTTTAATAAACGACCCCTAATGACTTGTAATCTTGGCGCCTATGCAAATAACCCAATTAAAGCTGAAAATTAAAAAAAGAAAGCGTTTATTGACTGAATGTTATCAAACTGTGCCTTTCAAATTTACTCCTTTTGTTTCCTGTAGATCCAAAACTGATATTAATGTTTCAAGAAATTGTGTGGATGCTAATGTTTGTAAAAGTAGCCAACCCCTAGTGGGAAACCGGACCGAGGGTAGTAAAAGGGCATTTTTTAAATAGTCTACCACACCACCCCGTGAGTGTATTCAGACATAATCAAAGGTAAAGATTGGACCAAATAATGATTCAAGGATAAAAACTACAAAGAATTGCTAAACGTTTTCATTTATTACTTAAACAATTAAGAGAAATGGTTTTAATATGAACTGGATAATTATTCAAAAAGTAATTTGGAAAGACAAACAATATTTCATTAACGATGAAAATGTTATTATATTTCATTTTTATTTATTTATTATAATAATTTAACTAATGATAATGGGTTTCTGTTGTGTGCGAGCATAGAGTCTCCAAAAAAATTATTGTAATTGTTTCTAAATTACAGTAACAAACATCAATGACAGATTCCCTTGTTTAAAAAAATTATATTATTTATAAGAATTAATGTCTAAATCGAATTGATAACAAAAGGTGCTAAAGTTAAAAACCGAAAAACGCTTCCGTAAAATTTTTTTATAAAAAAAATGTTTTTAAACCACTCTTAATATTTTTTACGCTAATAGTATCCAGGAAACAGCTAACCGACCCAGAATACCAAATTATAGATAAGCATATTGAACATTTTGAGTTGGGAATTTTAACGTAACTTAAAACATATTTATTAGCCAATAAATGATATGAACGTTACTTTAAAAAATTGTGAATCTCTCTTAAGTTTTGTTTTTTTAGGATATAATATGCACAAATAATTCTTAGAGCAGATAGACTATAGTCATCGGAAAATGGGGAAAATATACTGTATCGAGCTACTGATTGATATCGATGACAGATTATTACAAAAATTAATATCAGTAGAAATAGACGGAATAGTCCTGAAATGGTTGGAAAGCTTTTTGAGGAACAGCAAACCATAGCTTAAGATAAATAATAAAGTATCAGATGATATAGAATGTGATCAAGGAGCACCACAGGGAAGTGTGCTGGGCCCCCTATTATTTTTGATGTATATCAATGATTTGCCAGAGGCGGTAGGTGAGTGCTCAGTTCATCTCTTTGCAGATGATACACTGATTTATTTCTCATGTAATGATCACACTAAACTCACAGAAACCATCAACAGAACTTTAAAATCTATTTACAATTGGTGTTGTGCTAATTACTTGAAGATAAATGTTGAGAAGACCAAGTACATGGTAGTAAGTACAGAAAAACGCTTCAGAAACTTTTGTAACCAAAATTTTGAAATAATCTAGGTCCTGATAATGTGGAACGTGTCAATCAATTTAAATACCGTGGAGTTCATGTGGATAGGGGATGAACATGCCAACATCATTATAAAGACGAATATCATTTAAAATACATTATTTATCTCGTTGTGTCCCATATTTGACAAGGTGGACAAAAATTTTACTGTACAATTCATTAGTGCTTCCCCATTTCACTTATTGTTTAACAATTCTGTATCTATTAAAACAAAATGAGTTAGCTCGTTTACAGAAACTCCAAAATAGAGCCATGCGTATAATTTTAAATTGCAAAAGACTAACACCAATAAGAGATATATTGAAACAACTAGACTGGTTACCAATTAATTATTTTCTCTCTATAAGAAATAAAATTTCCCCAACTTACCTACAAGAAAAAGTTAAGTACAATAATCAAATCCATGGATACACTTTCATATCCAACAAGTCACATTAACACATACCCAAAATTCTGTTTTCTTCAAGGGACTTGATAGATATAATAATCTACCAGAAGAGATCAAATGTTTAACATCTTTAACATCCTTCAAGACGAAGTTAGAAGCATATTTCCTTAATGTATAAAAAACCTAGTAACCACTTTCTGATTATGTTTGGTTAGCTTTAATATTTAGCTATGATATATGCATATGTTTTAGTATTTTAATCAATATATACTGAGATAATATTATTATTATTAATGAAAATTCTTATATTTTTAACTTTTAATATTCTTTATTTGCCATTAATCTCTGACATTTTTTTTACAAACTTCACATTCCAATAATCAACATCAAAAACAAAAACTTTCCTAACAACCATCACCATTTTTTTTTTATTAAGTCCATTTCACATATTTTTTTTAATTCGTTTAAAATTCACATTTTTCATAATTTTGTCCCATTTTTTTTTTATACCATAACAATTTTCCCCTTTAAAGAGTGTCATTTTATATCATAATATACATATTTTATTATATATTTTTTGTTTTTGTTGACAAGGGTAGAAATGCCTAATAAGTGAGAAAGTGTATGTATTTTTTTAAAATAATTTATTTTGTATTACCCTAAGATCGGTGCCATTGTAATAATTGCAATGACTTGAAAATATAAATTAGCCAAATTGACTAAATAAAGGATTTATATATTTTTTAAACGATACTATTTATTGTATTCTTAATAGTAAATAATATTGATAAATTCCAAAAGCCTGTGCACTTTGGCTTGTAAAAATAAAAAGAAATATCAGTTAAATTTCTCACAATAATTTCTTATACAATCTGTCCGTTTTTCGGCAAGACCATGTTACGTTTATTGAACTGGTCCTTCCCCAGTAGATATATTAAAAACTAAGACAATAATATAATCTCAATTTGTTATCTTTTCGGCTATAATTCAATCTAAAAACGAGCAAAAATAAATGTCATTGTAAATTAGATAAAACTGAAAGATAATAATTCCAGAATTTGAATACCGAAAGTTCTGGAGAGCAGCGGAGACGTCTATCAAGACTGTCGCATTTAAATAACAGACGGGATCGCCTTCAAAATGCCTATTTTGCATTTGGACTTTGTTTTCTCGGACATGTCGCCAAAAAATCTCCCACGTAGAGGAAGATTTTAGCATGCAAATTTCGAGTAGATGTTCAATGAATGAGAAGGAGCCATTCATTGAAATGTCACCGCCTAAACGGAGGCTGATCTCACGTTGACAACTTGACGAACAACAGAAAGTCACTAGAGGTGGAAACTATAGATAGTTTTCAATATAAAAGTAACATTTTTAACAACTAACACAAACCAATTATAATAATCAGGCGAAAGTCGAGTTCAAGTGAGAATTTTAGATGCCGGTCACTAATTTTTCAATTTCCTGAAAAATTATCTTCACGTACATACAGTAACAGTTACTTTTAGCATTTTCACATCTCTAAATAAACTGAAAGAACTGAAAATGATGTGGCAAGAACATCCATGTATCACTTGGCATTGATCTTCTTGATGAATTTATGTGAGAAGTGTCACTATGTAAATGTTCGATGCAAAAAAGGTGCCAAAATGCATGTAAAACTCCAAAAACATGTGTCGAATTTGCCTTGCAAAACTTCTGATTTGAAAGTCGGCGATTTTTTCTCGTAAAGCAAACCGATTTTCACGTCGATAGTGGCACCAACGAGTACAAAGGATTCAGGATAAAATATCTATTTGTCTAAGAAAGTTACGACTTGCATATGTTGGAAGCCAGTTTTCAAAGGGGACCGGTTTCTTTCTATGCTTAATTTTTTGAGAATATTTAAATAGATTGAAACAATTTTTTAAACAGTATAATGTAAGCTTAATATTTAAAAGTGGTGAGAAGAGTGGTGACTATCACGACAATATGTATTCTGAAAATTTTGAAAAGTGGTTTAAATCCTTATTAATTCCTGACTTAGAGGAGCCTTATTTAATAGTTATGGACATTGCTAGTTATTACTCAAGATTGAAAGAAAAAGTACCATAGAAATTGGATAAAATATAGGTTAATAGACTGGCTAAAAAAGAAATAAATTAAATTTCCTGTCAGAGCATTGAAAGATGAACTTTGGGTGATGATTAGGCCGAATTTACCAGAAAAGGAAAGGAGAGGAGTACAATTTTCTATAATGTTACCTTATTGATCGAGCTCGACAAAAAAAAAAATTGTCAGTCACACAGTTCAATTTTTTCTGGGCAGGTCACAACTTTTTTTTTTCCAATATTCGTCATTCAGAATATTTAAAATTATAAAGTTGTGCCAAGTCCTATTAAACTCTATTTGGTCAAATATTGTACAGGGTGTCCCAAATTGGTGTGTTTTGCAGGGTATCTCGTAAACTAGAAGAGATAGAAGAAAAGCAGTTAAGATGTTATGACTTCTTTTTTTGTTAAAGTAACGATAGCCCAATTAAATCTTTAGTAACTCCCTGCAGTTGGAAGATACAGGGCGATGATTGAAAACTGTCGAAAACTACAAGGTACTATAACTTTTTAATTAAGAAAAATATAAAAAAACGTTATAAAAACTTTTGATAGATATAATATTAAAGAGTTCAGTGGCGCACAGAATATTTTTTTTAGGGGGCTCACTAAGGAAATATAATGCAAACTTATGTTTTTTTAATTGGGATACCCTCTATATTTTGACGTTTTTCGTTTCCTTTTTTAATTATCATTCACCTGATATATTATATATCTATTTTCAATGGTTGGAGCTACAGTGCAAATAAACCATTTATGGATGTTATCAGCCCTTAAAACCCTTAAAAAATTGAACACTCAGTAACGAAATTTAACATTTTATTATAAGGATACTGATGTGTGACAATTTTATTTATTAAAATTATAATTAATAAAAAATAAAACCAGATTAAAACAATAAAAACAATAAACTTATGAAACAACAAGAAACATTGTAACAACTAATCTACCTATAACTAATTGTATTAGAATGTAAAAATTACATTAAATGTTCAAAATGCTCTCCGTTTTCATCGATTAAAAAGTTTTTCGTTTAAATAATCTCCAACCAATTTAGCATTACCAAAAATAAAATCATAAAATAATATTTACAAGACTAACTTCGAGAGTAGGAAAGATTTATTACAAAATATTCATGCCGCATTTAGAAAAATAAAGCCAGTGCACATACTCAATTGTGTAAGATCAGTAAGAAAAAAGAAATTATTACTACAACAAAACGGAGGACATTTTGAACATTTAATGTAATTTTCACATTCTAATAAAATTAGTTATAGGTAGATTAGTTGTTACAATGTTTCTTGTTGTTTCATAAGTTTATTGTTTTTATTTTTTTAATCTGGTTTTATTTTTTATTAATTATAATTTTGATAAATAAAATTGTCACACATCAGTATCCTTATAATAAAATGTTAAATTTCGTTACTGAGTGTTCAATTTTTTAAGGGTGTTTCACCTGATAACATCCATAAATGGTTTATTTGCACTGTAGCTCCAACCATTGAAAATAGATATATAATATGTCATATCAGGTGAATGAGAATTAAAAAAGGAAACGAAAAACGTCAAAATATACAGGGTGTCCTATTTAAAAAAACATAAGTTTGCATTATATTTCCTTAGTGAGCCCCCTAAAAAAATAATCTGTGCGCCACTGAACTCTTTAATATTATATCTATCAAAAGTTTTTATAACGTTTTTTTATATTTTTCTTAATTAAGAAGTTATAGTACCTTGTAGTTTTCGACAGTTTAATTAGGATATCGTTACTTTAACAAAAAAAGAAGTCATAACATCTTAACTGCTTTTCTTCTATCTCTTCTAGATTACGAGATACCCTGCAAAACACACCAATTTGGGACACCCTGTACATTGGTGACTCTCGCAAACGATGTATCTGAAATCGACCTGTGATGTACAGAGTATGAAAAACATTGTCAATAAAAATTTGCAGAATCTTCCTTATTTTAAATGGAACACCCTGTATATTGTCGATCCATAAGAAGCGCCAATAAAGGCTCTACAAATTCCATCAAGTATTCCCTAAGTTCACTAATTTTTCTTAAAACAGCTCCTTTTTTTGAAAAATGGCAAATATTCATATTTTTACGCTATAATCTCAATGAACGACTCTTTTGACGACTGATAAAAATATACAAACGACTGATAATAATATACAAAGATATCTTGTTTCAATTATGTATTTACTTAACAAACTTTTATTTCGGAAAATGGCAATTCTGCATATTTCATCGCCATAATCTCAATGAATGATTTTTTTTAGTATGAAATCCATATGTGACGGCTGTGATCGACAGATATGTTATGTTTGTACACATTTCTCTAAATAGAACACCTTCTAATTTCTTCATTTGATGCATAGTTGTCATAAAAACTATAAAAATATCATCATATCAAGAGAAATAATAATAAACATGCTGAAATAAATAAACATGCTGAAATAATTAGAAAATCATATACAGTATACTCATTTTACAACCCTATTTTATATAGTTTAAGTCAGTTTTGGATTCAATTTATTAAAACTGAATCTGAAAGTCCCTACATGGTTTTCGGTTCAAAAGAACGATATATTGTTTTAAAAACAAGGTAATTTATAAAAAAAACGTATTTCCTTGACACTCTTTTGATAATTATCTAAAAAACTCGAAAATATAATAACAAAATTTAATTTCCCGTAACGTGTAATATCAATTTTAGATCAATCTTTAGGGTTAGTATGACAATGTCATTTTAAAATTTCCTGTGTAATTATACAGGTGAAATATCAATATTTGTGGTCCGATCATGATTGTATTAATAAAGAGAAAGGTGCAATATGGTAATTGTTTCTCACCCTTTTTTTTAGAAATTACGTTAAAAATTTTCGTGTGAAATTTTCTCTCCCTTAATCGTTTTTGTTTTACTACCAAACAAGTATTTACGTGAGTTTTTTCAATATCGAGGATGTTTTATATCGGTAAGTCTATTAACTAGCGTCAGATTATTCTTTTGTTGTGTTAGTTGTTATAATTATAAATAGAATCTACCAAATTTGTTTTTTAGGATAGAAGACTAATAATTTGCTTTTCCAGTTGATAAAGGGACTATATTTCTTAATCATCTCTATATAAATTTCAAAAGTGCTTTGAATCCCTGTCCACAGCTCTCTTCGGATACATCGATACATTGACGACAAGTAATGTATCGTTTAATGTAGATTAGGCAACATTCTTTAAAAATCTAACCTAAAATTCCTTAAATTCTTAAATCAAAGATACTAGGGTAATTCCTGTGTTGTTACAATAGTACTGTTCGCTGATTGGCTGAATTCCATTTGAAATATTGTTTAATATAATGTAAAACAATAACTGGTTCGTTGAATTGAACTATATGAAGAAGACCAAAACATTTATCTATTAGAGTAAAGGTTCAAGCCCACTCATCATACTGAAAGCTTTAAACTTTAAGTTTCTTGTAAATTTCTGGTTAATATCATTTATGCATTCTGATCGGCGCTTTCACGATTTCTTCCGGAAATGTTGCCCAAAACTGTCATCCCTGTTCCCATTTAAGGCTCCGGCAGTGGCATAATATGTGAATGGGAGTTTTGTCCTCTTATCAACATTTTCTACATAGGGAATCATTAGATATTCCCAGGGTTTAGATGTCTTCTAAGGCAAGAGTGCCTCGTAAAGAGCCCCTGAGTTCTTTCCTGATAATGTTTAATAGTTGATTTTGTTTACTTTTGGATGGACATCTTATAAATATTCTGGAATAATTCCAGGAGTTCCAACCAGGGTCTTTAGTGTTCTCTATTTATCTGTTCCGTCTGTTCTGTTAGGTCTACTTTAACATGTTGATTCGAAATACTATATCTGGGTTGAGGTCCAGTTAGAAGCTCGCTTCATAGCTAGGAGGAAGGCTTTCTCGTTTTAGCACAGACAGTTATTGCTGATACTTCATCGAATGACACCAGAGACCAGGACATCAATGAACGTGTAACAGGGTGCAACGTTTTGTTATTTTAAGAATATAATTACTTTTCTATAATTAGTGTGAAACACTTTTTCCTAATATTTTCAAGGAGAAAAAGTAAACAAAGAAAATAGTATATTGTGTAACATGTGGGGAAAGTTCAACTTTTCTCACGAGTGTGAAAGTTTGTGGCACGAGCCTGAAGGGCGAGTGCCGCAAACACGAGTGCTAATGAAAAATCGCCTACTGCCCTTTTTTTCCAAACAAAACATCATAACACCTCATCAATATGGTTTCCTTACTAATAAATGCACTAGTGACGCAATGTTTTCCATTCTTAATTAAATATATACATCACTTAATGATAAACTTTTCACAGCTTCAGTATTTTGTGACTTTGCAAAGGCCTTTGATTGTGTTAATCATGAAATCTTAATTAAGAAACTACAAATTTATGGCGTACGGGGTTCTCCTTTGCAATGGTTTAAAACTTATTTAGAAAATAGAAATCTTCAAATCTGCCAATTAGCAGTGGCGTACCTCAAGGTTCAGTGTTAGGTCCAATTTTATTTTTATTATTCATCAACGATATCACACACCTAAAAATAAGTGGAAGAATTACTCTATTTGCCGATGACACGAGTGTAACCTGGAGTAGTTCTGATATACAGACATTACAATCTAGCATAAACAAAGATCTAGTTACTAACAAGTCTTGGTCTGACTCAAATGGCCTTTGTTTCAACACCAGTAAAACCGTAGCAATGTCTTACAGAGGTACTTTACAGCCTATAGCTCTAAGCAATAATCCGATTCTAACGGTGAACTCAATTAAGTTCTTTATATAGACAAATTCCTGAAATGGTCCACCTTGGCAAAAAAAATATCTTCTGCATGTTTTGCCATTTAAACTATTTCTAAAGAGCTGACCCCTACTACTGCATTAATAACCTACTTTTCCTTATTCGAATCTCACCTTCGCTATGGTTTACCGTTATGGGGTTCTTGTAGCTTATACCACTTCGAATCTAATTTCAAATTACAAAAAAGAGCAATTCGTTATGTATTTGGTTTAAGTAGTAGGACACACTGTGAAAATTACTTTAAAAATTTCAAAATTCTAACCCTTCCTGCTCTATTTATCTTTGAATCCGTCTGCTTAGTTCGCAAGCAAATTCAAAATTTATCGGAAAGACCAACTCGTAGATATCCTACAAGAAATTTAGATACTGATGTTTACTTAACTATTCCCACCCCTGCCCTAATAAAAAATTCTATTACCTACAATGCAAAAAAATTGTATAATAACCTCCCGATACAGCTAAAATCTATAAATTCATATGATAAGTTCAGAAGATCGACTAGAGCTTTTCTTCAAGAAAGACCATTTTACAAAGTGGCAGAATTGTATAACGTGGCTTAGACTTTTGGGTTGCAGCATGTAAGAGCAATAATTAAATTAAGTTAATTTGAAAATTTTAATTTGAACAATAATTTATAGTGACGGATATTGCATATGCAATGCAATTGTTATTGATATTTTGTTTGTGTTTTGTTTTGTCTAGCAATTTATTTTTATTTTTATTATGATTAGTTTCGCTTTGTCTATAAAATTTTTGTAATTTTTCTATGACAATAAAGCATATTCTCTCTCTCTCTCTTTCCCCACCTGTTGCATACTATACTTTTTCTACAACTGCACAAATTTAAAGAATACAAGTAATGTAACTTAATATTTATTTTTATGGTTAGCAAAACTAAAATAACATGAAAGTACTACCTCTTAACAGTTAAATAATTTTTTTAATTTTATTTTTGTATTTCTTCTCCATTCCATAAATTTTTCGTTTGCCAATTTATACTTTTTTCTTGAAATTACCGGCCACAAATCTAACGTTACTTTTGCGGCTCTTTTCAATGTCTCTGGCAGAGTATTATCAAAATCGTCACTAGTACCCATATTATTTATTATAAATAGGTATGTCTTATTAAAATAATATTTAATGGAAATTGCGTTTTTTACCAAAGCACGAATGAAAACTACCTGAGGAATTTAAAAAACTTCTATAATCTGACAGTTGTGACAACTATTTAAAGCTGAACAGCAGCCTACTAAGTTTTTGTCGATTTTTGTTGTATCTCCATATAAATGAATGTGGTGTGGGCAAAGTGTCGTGAGGAAAAATATTCCTGCACGGTATGAGCAATACATGGTTTTGAAATTAAGTAAGCTATGAGAAATTCGCTACTTTTCATAGCAGTTGTAGAAAAAAGTATATTGTGCAACAAGTGGGAAAAGTACTTTCCCCACGTGTTGAACACTATACTTTTTCTACAACTGCACAAATTTAAAGAATACAAGTAATTTAACTTAATATTTATTTTTATGTATATATACATGGTTTGGAATTAAGTAAGCTATGAGAAATACGCTACTTTTCATAGCAGTTGTAGAAAATAGTATATTGTGCAACAAGTGGGGAAAATGAAACTTTTCTCACGTAGGGCGAATGCCGCAATCACATGAGTGAGAAAAGTCCTTTCCCCATATGTTGCACACCATACTTTTCCTATGACTATCATACAATAAACATTAAACTATGTAATCATTTTTTTTTAAAAAGTGCAACCTAACAATAAAAATTCGAGATTGAAATCTAGTTTTTTACACCATTCGAGCAATTTTAATGCAAAAAATTAATAACCAAGTCTCAACGATTCTATAGTTACTGTTCGTAAGTAAAGAGGAAAATATTGTAGTCATACATAATTTTTATATCGAATAATCTTTTAACATGATTATTAAATACGTATTTCCTCAGAAAATAACGTCACTTTTTGACTTAATCGTATCTAAAATTATATTCTCATTAGTAAAAGTAGAATTCGCATAAAATTCTCACCACAAGGAAGTCGCAAACTGCAAAGGTGTTAAAATTACACATTAACCAAAATTTATTGCATTTTAACGACAGTTTCAACTCTCGTCCATCAAATTTAAATCACTCTATTGATCCTGCCGCTTTAAGATCATTATTCAATACACAGTGTTAAAATTATCCTTTAATAACAGTTCTTCTTCCTATTTACTCACTTCCTGTATAATTTTTCATAGATTTTCCTCGTCCGTTTGCTATTTTTGCCCAAAAATTCGGGCGTGTTTCACCAATCTTTCTTTCACCATCTGATTATCGTTAATATTGTCTCTAATTCGCACCATCTTTTTATTAAACGTTCCTATTATTACATACCCCTGAAAAATAATCATATATTCTTGTTTAAGGTTTCGTTTTTTTTTATTCCAAAACGGCGGATTCTTAACTGAAATTATAGGGTAGGCGACGGCTCCTTTGTTGGGCGCCTTGTCTAGTTAACAACCTGATTTATGTGCTCGAAGGTGTCGAAAGGTGTTCGCGAATCGACATCTTGTGTTTTAAGGTATGGCGCAGCAAACGTAAGTACTTTTTGGGGTTATTGGTAGAAGATGAAATTATAGGAGAAGCCGTCATAAAAGAAGCGATTACAAGTCGGCGCAAATATTTGTTGCTACTTAATTACAACATTTTGGAAGTGAAATATGACTTCTTGAGCTCTGTATTTGGAGATTGAGTTATTTAAAAATGTTATTTATATAAAGGGAGTGCTGGGCGTTTATTTTCCAGAAATATTTATAACACATTGTATATAGAGAACAGCAATCTCTTTTCCAAAAAGAAAGTTTGCAAAAAGGTGCAAAATTCTTTATTGTAGGGGAATGTGGGGTACATTTGTCAGTGGGGTACGTTCGTCTTTCTTGTAAAATACGCTTATTTGGCAGAATTATTTCCAGACATTTTAAAACATCTAAAAAATTTCACACATTGCTCTACAGAAAATAAAATATTACTCTTGCTTGACAATCACGACTCACATATTTTGTAAAAGTAATGGAATAATTTTACTGTCATTTCCACCTCACACACCGTTTGTATATCTTAGACGTCGGATTTGTGGACCACTAAAGACGTATCTTGCTAGAGCATCTGATGATTGGTTATTAACTCATCCTGGACAGATTGTGAATCTTCTCATATTTAGTCAAACCTGGACTTTGGCCCATTAATCGACTAGCTTTTACAGAACAAGATTTTGTGGCTAGCTCTATTGCTAGTGAAAGTTTATCACACAGAAGATACCAAAAGGCCACCAAAGAAAATGTTCGAATATTCAAGTAACTCAGATGTGTCACTAGAGTCAGTATTTTCTCGAAGTAGTGATCATATTAGTGAAGAATCAGAAGCACCCGAAATGGTATTAGATCAAGAGATTCACATGATTTCCCACTCTTTACTGTCAAGTTTCTGTTGCGTAAAGGCGGTAGTTCTACAATTTTTTATCCAAATGTAGAAGATATAAGCAAAATTAATTTCGGAGATATTGTAGCAAAACTTGAAGCCCCCACTCGTAAGGGAACGGCGCGAACATCGTCTGTTTTGACATTTCATTATAATTTTAACCATTTAACAATTCACCAAGTTGTACTAATAAAGTTTTTGAAAGCTGATTTAATATTTTTAAACTCTACATATTATGACGAAAGTACTCCAACCCACTCACAAAAGTACCCCACACTAGGCCAAATGACTCGTCTATCTGAAGGCTACTTTCATCAGAAAAGAAGGATCTCAATTACATGTGGATACTACTGGTAGGTTCGTTAAATTCTGGAAAAAAGTTGCCAATGCATTTCTTTTATAGATTTGTTTTTTTTTACAAGAAATTAAATATATTTTAAAAAGTGGCCGAATGGTCCCCACTCTCCCCTACATAAAAACCTCTAAAGTTGCATCAAAAATGTGCTTTAAAATAGTCACAGAAATCATTTTTCTCAAAGAATCCTACCAGAAAATTGGAATTTAATTGTTGTTTATGTCAACTTAGTATATACTAAACAAAAAATAAAACAAAAGTGTCTGTCTCCACGTACTCTTGTTCCCCTAACACAGGGGTATATTCCTACAATTATATCTAATAAAGGTGGGAATAAAATTCTCATCAAATTTTAATCAATATCAATTTTGGATGGACCCTTTATTCTTGATTAAAAATTACGGAAACAGCTTGCGTAATTCACCAATTTACTCTTCAAACATCACATTATCGACAATTATCTGACACATTACGATGTATTCCATCAAAATATTTTCACCCTGTTTATAAATGATGCAAAGAACTAAAAATAATTGCTCTATTTAAAAAAAAATGATGAACAGATGTTTGCGTAACCGGAAACAGGAATATTTATTTGTTTTATCACTGAAAATGAGGCAACTCTCCAAATTCAATAGATTTATAGAAAATTCGATACCATAAACCATAAGGAAAATATTTTATAGAATTCAAAAATGTGATAAAAAAATTATTCTTGAAGGATCGTAATGCTAAACTTGAGAAAGATCTACTTTTTTAATCACTTCTTGGGAAAATAGTTTAATTTTAAGAGAAACAAGAGCCTTAAATTATTTTATTTTCAATAGCGATTACATTCCAGACCCGCTCATTGACACAAGCCCAAAATTCGTATTTTCTTTTTTCTTTATATACTAACATGGGTCTCTAAAGAATGGAAAGTAAACGCGAGAGCTGGAACAAAAAATTAAAATTAGAGCAATTAAACAAAAAAAATGGTGCTTGTTAGACGACCCCCTCCCCCCCTGAGCTCTCTCTGGATCCCCCATTGAGAGAAACTACAAAAGTATAAACGACTAATTGAATAATTGAGCAGAAAATTGAATTTAATAACAAAATCAAAGGGTTGACTGTCCCCAGTAGGGTTTTCAACACGGATTCAATATCTGTGGGGGCAAGTAGCCCCAGAAGTAGTTGTTTTTGGTCCAAATTCGGTTCAACCCGCGATATATTTACATATATTGGAAAAAATTGATGAGGATTTTTATTAAAATTATAAAAGGGTCTCCTATTGAAGAAATTAAATATTTTTATTACCAAAATATTTTAGTGGGAGTAATCAAACTGCACAAATGATATGAAATAAGTTAAAATCACAGCTCCCAAGAATTACGACATTAGAAAACGTCACACAATGCACCAACGTCTGGACGTCAAACAACTACTCCTTGGACCATATGCCCCAACAGGTATTGAATTACAGACCCGGTTGGAACCCGAATCGTTTCGGGACTTAACCCAAAAACTTTGATTTTGTAACTAAAGGAGCCTGTCATTCTTAGACCGGTTTCGGCATTATTGTGCTTCATCAGTAAGAAGTATGATTAACCGTCATACTAATCCATTATTATGAAAAGTGTATTCATCTGTAAACAGCACATTATAAAAATCTTCACTAACCTTCACCAATGCCCATAATCAAAAATCTATCCGGCTTTGAAAATCTATTCAAAACAAATGCATCTCGAAACATTTTTAATAATGTCAAAACCAAATACATAGTTTCAAAGATAATTTTTTCGGATCATTAGGCATTATGGCTGATTCCATAGGTTTCGAAGTTATTGGTTTTCTTGTAAGTCCTTCCATTTTTATAAATATCAAAATATCTTGAAAACTAAAAAGCTTGAGAAAGTTTATCTTATTTCTAACGTATAATCTATAAATGCAATAAAATATAGGGTCTTCCATAAGAAATAATATATCTTTGATAAGCCACACTTGTTTGGGATAACCTGTATATTTCAAAATAATTTTAAAATGTAGCCTTTATCAACCCACATATCCATGAATAAACAAAATTTGACTCACCCTGTATACCAGGTGTACTACAAGTAAAATATTACTTTATGGTAAAACCATTAAAGCTTCTGAATTATACAATTTTTTTGAGCCACTTGTTCTGTCGTTTGCATACATATCTCCTGATAGCGATAGTTGCAAGAAAAAAACTAACTAAAAATACTTGTTTTAACACAATATAACTAATACCCCCAAAATATAAGAAACCTAAATCTTACACGTTGTTGGTGGCATTATAATAAGGTCCAAGAAACAACAAACCATCCACCAGACCCATACATCACCCCAAAGAAACCCTCGAAGCCACATTTTAATAATCACGTGAATCTAGAGAAACAACCCTTTTTACCCATTCATCAAGCGAGTATCAGGAATATCTCAACCCCGACCGGGGGTGGATGGACAAAAACTCTAATTTCGTATGGCCTCTGGGACACATACGTCAACTCGAACGAAATATGGACTCATAAAGGTGGAGCTTGTGGCATTTTCAAAAACGAGATTATTGGGAATTATGAAAGTGATAAATCAGTCATGTTCCACTTTAAGTTAAGTTGGTGAAAAGGTCGATTATTCAAAATGTTTTAAATATTTGGAACAAATTTTTTACTAAGTTTTTAAATAAAAAAAATATTAACGTTTTTTGTCTTAGAATTTATCGGTAAACCCTCGTACATATTAAATAAAGGGGGAAACAATTCACAACAAGTCATTTCATTATTGATTTTTTTTTGAAATGTAATTTTTTTTAGCAAGTTTTTGACCTTTACAATGTCTATCTTTGAAACTAAAATGAAAATGTACAGATGTCAAATGATTAATTGTTAGATGGCAGCAAGTCCAGAAAAATTTATTTGTGCATAAACACAAATCATATCTCTCATTTCTGAATTAGAAAAATGGTTGTGTCGTGGCATTTTCATTACCTACTTAGATGGAATTAAGTGAACAAAATTACATCTAACAATTAATTATTTGACACCTGTACATTTTAATTTTAGCTTCAAAGCTTTCAAAGCCTACTATGTTGAAATATGTTAAAGAAAATTAAATAGATACTGTGGCTGGAATATTTTAAATGCAAATATCTCGAAATGAGCTGAATTTGTGCTATTAAAACAAGTACACCTTTTTTGTTCAAATTTATAGGGTGTATCATAAAGAAAAAATTCAAAAAAGGCTAGGAATAAAAAAATTTGATACTTACCTTCGTCCAGTAGAGTGTAGGTGGCGCCCTCTTTATCTAATCTGAATTGATAACACGCTTATGATTCACTAACTTAAAAATATAACCATACCAAATTTCAAGTCAATATATTAAATAATGAAGAAATAATTGCAAAAAAACGAAAAATAAATTTTATCTTCAACACCCTGTATCTTAGTAGTAGATAACATTTGACACAGAGTTATTTAGTAAAATATTAATATTTCGAGGTCCTAAACCTTATGATACACCCTGTATATTTTACCTAGGATAGAGTTATGCATAGTCTAAAGGATTTAAAATAAAATCCCAAGTTATCAGAAAAAAATAATAAAACTAACCTTTTCGATATATATTTATTCGCTTATGCTTTGTCGGTTAGATATAAAATGACGGTTAAATTCACTGGCAAACGAATACCGCAAATTCAAGGTACTTGAGATCCCTACCAGCGGCTTTATATGGAAAAGATACACATAGTATCCATTTCAACTCGTGTTTATTGTGTCGGATTTTGAAGTACGTGCGGTTGGGCATCTGCCAATGCCACAACAAAAAACCACTTCAAATGAACACTACCAACTAATTATGTCGAGAGGGTAAACATTACGCTCACACTCGGTATACTAGTATGTGTATAGTGTTTACATATAGAAATATATGACAAGTGTGAGGATGATTAAATTGGGATTTTTTCTTGCGGCAATGAGCAAGGAATAAATAAGATTAACGTAACGAAAACAAAAATAAGCAGGAAGTGGACAGTAAAGAATAATATTATTGAGGACTTCTGCCAGGAAACGGGACAAAAACAGGATTAGAAGTAATCAATTACTGAAATTAAAAATAAAATAATTTCAAAGACATAAGTAATAATTCAAATACACAGCAAAAGAAGAAGAATTTTTCATCGAAATTCTGGCGACTGGAAAATAAACAAATCAAATTTTTCACACTTTCCTCAAAAGATATAATGTTTCCTTTCCTTCACCTTTAATTTTTTTCTTCTTGCCCTTTGAAATTGTGAAAATGTAATTACACACACGCATATTAATATCCTTCTTCCACAGGAATTCAGGAAAAATCCTTAGTAGCAATTACAATAATTACAAAATCTTTTGTTCGGTTTTCAGTATTTTTAACCGTCTCGTTAACCAGATAATAATTTCAAGCAGTAAAACAATGAAGATTGAGGGGTTAAAAAACAGCCACTTAACAAAAAACCCAAAAATCAGTTTGAAAATGCAAAGTGGCCGGAAATAATTTCTTAAGTAGATGAGTGTAGGTTATAATCAGGCGAAATATCGTAAATTAGGGGAATCTTAGTTGTGATTTATAATTTTATTAAGAGTATAGGTTTCGGGGCTACCGTCAAAGGCTAGTGGACTACTCGATTAGAGAGCGTTTTACACCTGGTTAGTGTTACGCGACGTTCAAGTCGAGGATGAAAACGAAAATAAGGAGGTTAAGTCATATTTAGCATTCTATTACCTGAAGGGGATGCCGATGTATTTTGAAATTATCATTTAATGCAATGTATTGCCCAGTTGGACTAGTTTACGATGTAAATAGTGGTATTAATGGCCGTATAAACAATGCGTGAAATTTAAAAGTGAAAAATAAATTTTAAAATATTTGAGAAATAATAGATTCTCAATTTTTATAGTTTACGGCTATTTTCAATATTCTGAAGCCCGATAACATCAAAAAGAAAAATAACTTCAAGAAATAGCTCATACGAGGGGACACAAGAAAATTATAACAGAAAAGTTTATTTTTTAATATAAAAAAAGTTGTTTTTATTATCCCGAAAGAATATTTATTATGACAAATCTGTTCCTCTATTTTTAATATACAGGGTGTCTACTTAAGTTGGAACCATATGGAAAACTTTTTTATTAGTGATTGTATGAAAAAAAGGTATTCTTGATAAAAAGTTCTGCATGGTTCAAAAGTTAAAATGCAACCATCAGATATCAATTTTTCAAAGCAGTATACGAGGTTTGTCAAAAAATTTGAATTTTGTGCAAGAGTAAAGTACCATTATTTTTGAAATATGAAAAACAGTTATTAATAAAATTTGTTTCTAATGGCATTCTACGTCAACATACTGATTTTGAACAAGATATTCCAACTTTAAGAAAATTTTCATTTTTAACATTTTTTGATACACCCCCTAACTGATAATTTTGAATTCATTGAAAAATTTAAGAATGTTCACAGGGACCTTACAAACCCATACTAGACTTCCATTTATAAGCAAACAGTTAGCCCGGATTAAAATTTTTTGATTTTCCTTCTATCCTACTAAATATTTTGCAAATTTAATTGATTATAATGTGATGCTGAACTTCTTGTGAAGAATATTTTTTTAAATCAATAATAAAGGAATTTTTCATTTGTTGTCAACTTTTTCAGACATTCTAACCACACCATCTAACAATATTAACAAAATGATGATGAATTCAAAATTATCAGTTACGGGGGTATATCAAAAAATGTTAAAAATGAAAATTTTCTTAAAGTTGGAATATCTTCTTCAAAATCGGAATGTTGACGTAAAATGCTATTAGAAACAAAATATTTTAATAACTTTTTTTTCATATTTCAAAAATAAAGATACTTTACTCTTGCACAAAATTCAAATTTTTTGACAAACCTCGTATACTGCTTTGAAAAATTAATATCTGATGGTTGTATTTTAATTTTTGAAACATGCAGAACTTTTTATCAAGAATACCTTTTTTTCATACAACCACTAATAAAAAAGTTTTCCATATGGTTCCAACTTAAGTAGACACCCTGTATTATTTTGTTTTCCCAAAGATTTAATTTTTCCTTACAATTTTCAGATCTTTCAATCTGTCAATTTGTTTTTTTGCTCTAATATCTACTAATATTTTTATTCCTGACGATCTTCTTTAATTTTTGTGTGAGGTTATTCTCCAATTTTTTGGTGATAAATAAAATCTTGAATAGGTGTCATTCCATGCTGGTGTCTTTGGAGATATTACTCCTATTATTTTTTGAACAACTTACTGAAGTGAAAAAATTCAAAATCCTACCCTTCAAAATTTCATTTTGAGGACATGATATTATCCAAATTTACAAACTGTATTTTCCCATATATTTTGACATCCTAAATTCAAATCTGCCCTTTTTTTCATGTTCCATCCGGTTTTTCAGTTTTCTTCAGATTTTTCCAGGTTTTTTTCAGGTGAAAAATGATTTTTATATATTTTTATACAAATATAAAAATTAATGTAGAGTTTGAAAAATTTACTTCTGAAAAATCTTTCTATTTTACTAACCTGTATTACGTCGAATATGAGTAGTTTCAGGTTCATATATCGAGAAGTTTAATTTTTTGAATAATTAAGTATAGCCAAAAATTCTGCAAATATTAAACTTTCATTCTCAAGTTTAAAATTATATTTTCTTATTTATTTTCGCTTCCATAATCCCAATCTGCCCTTCTTCTGTTTTCCGAAAAAGTCGTTTTTTCTCAAGTTTTTCAGGTCAGGTTTCGGGTTTTTCAGGGTCAAAAATAATTGTTGTGAACTAAACTAAAAAAATAAAAAATACTAAAAATGTGACTTTAAAATTGACTCTTGATTCATATCCTCTAAAAAATAAAAATGAATTTCACCATTTAGAAAAATGTTTATATGGTATTAAAATTTATATGGAGCTCTTTGTTGTTTATTTGTTATGGTTATGTAGTGAGATGATTTAATTTGGGACTAACATTGTTTAACAATTAAAATGCCTAAACGATGTTTCGTCTGGTCTTATTCAACTTTTGGGAATATACCATGAATTACATATCACCGCCTTTCCAAGAAAAGTTATGCTTCTTAGTTGAGAGCAATTGGCAAATCCCGAGGAAAGACTAAGTTTAGCAAATTGTATATGTTCGAAACATTTCAAAACAATAGACTTTGTAACCCGTGGGAAACGGGTGTACTTAAAACCTGATGCAGTTTCATCATTATTTGTACCTAAAAATGCAGCTTTTCTTACACCATACCTGTAGAAATTCATAGCTGGAAAATCTTAAAAAGTAATGCAATTCCTTCATTAAATTTACCTAAAAAGGCTCTTCCAAACATCACACCTGGAGAAATTGATAGCTATAATGTTCCAAAAAACCGGACACGGTAGCCTAGTTGGTAATTCGTCTGCCGATTCAGCTTGGTCAGTGTTCGGGGAGTAAGTTCGAATCCTGTCGTATTCAAGTGGAATTAAAGTCAGATAAGACTTTGGGCAAGTGCAAAAAGGTGTACGCAGTTTCATTCACGCCGGTAAACAGGCCAGATGAGATCGGATATCTCGTGGAACTGATAGGGGTTGGTGACACAATTACACAATAGTTAGTCGTTAGATCACCTGCATGACAAAGGCATAGTCCTGGGTTTAAGGTGATTGACCTTTGGTTCGGAGCCCACGATAAGCTGTAGGTTCCGTCCAGTTTGGGCCATTAGGTCAGAAAAGAGACGTTAAAATTAACAAACAACAAAAACAATGTTCCTGAAGTCTTCCAAAATCTACAAGATTCTTCAAGCGATTCAGATACGGCTCTAATAATATGGAAGAAACAGATGAAGGTTCATCTTCACCTAACAGTGCTGAAATAACGGAAGATTCAAAAAGAAACAAAAGATTAGTGCGAAGAAACTATTCAGATGAATCTATTCTAAACATTTTTAAAACAAATCTATTAATTGAAAAGACAAAAGACGTCATGATGAGAAGTGAAAATAGAAAATTTCCAAGAAAAGTAGCTCAATTAAACAATGTCATCAATAGTATGAAGAAAAAACATAATTGAATAATATCTGCCAGGAAAAAGTTTTAGGAGTACCATTAACTCTAATAAAGTGCAGAGAACATTAGACAAGAATAGAATGCCAAAGATGCTAGATTGGCAAGAAAATTGACGAAAGATCAAATAAATAATGGCATGACACAATGAAGATAAAAGAAAAGTTGAGAAGTCCACTTCACTCAAAGAACAATTCATGGTTATACCTAATAATTATTTTTTAGATTTTGTAAGTTTTTTTTTCCTAATAAATTATTAAACCATAGGCAAACTGCTGAAGCTGGAAAGATAAAATTTAAAGAGTAATTTCTTTTGAGATTTGGGAAAAAAGAGGGTAAACAAAATCGGCCAAAATATAACGAAAAGAAGAATTCAAGCTTGCGAGAGGTAGGTAGTATAACTGTACAATTTTTTCTTACACATTTTGCAACCACCAGTAGTTTCCAATTTCATTTATACATATTATTGGATATAATATTTTTAAAAGATGTCAATGTAGATCCTAAGAATATTTATGTTCATATATAGTTTAAATTTATTCCTGAGCAAACATTTGCTTTATCAGGCCGAACAATTTGAGTTGTTTTTGGTCCCATTTTCTTTATCATAAATAAAATCTGTTAAATTTGTATACATTTTACATTTAACCTTGGCTAATTTCATTATTGCAATAAAATAAAATTTATGAGAGTTTAATAATATTCCCAATAAATCTGCTTGTTTGTTTTCTTTATTTATCCCATAAAACATACCAATTACACAGCAGATGTATAGACCAGAACGATTTTAAATAAAAAATTGATGAGGCAAATTATATTACCTCACTGTAATAATAAATAAAAATATCCATATATAGTCGGTATCTAATGAGATAAAATAGACTTGATTTCGCGCAAGGTGGAATGAAGCGCATCTGCGTCACATTTAAGCATCGTTCAGACGGCGACACCGCTGAGCGGGGCGACATTGCATGACACTTGCCCTCCTGACACTGAATGTAATGAGCTGGATTTACCTTGTTCCATAATAGTCCAGTAAATGAAGGACTGAAAAGATCGAAAGCTGGGAATAAGTCGGGCATGAGTTCCCACATAGCGCAATTTGTAGGTCATAGCAGGTGTTTTAACATGAGAAAATCCTTAACGCGTTGTGGTCAAGGGGAGGGGCTGAAAATGGGCCCCAAAACCTGGAAAATGGGTTTCCCGCTAATATCTGGCTAACTATGCCAATTAGAGAATTTTTGTTCAGACAAAAAATGGAGATCAGCTCGTTCTCTACAAAAATGGCCCTGATCATTTTCTTCGAAAATTCAATAGTTTTCGAGATAATGGCACTCAAAAGTCCCCTCATTTCAGATGCTGCTCTACCTTCAGGAATTCCGCTTTCTATGAATTAACGCGTAACCGGGCGGACGAATTGTTCAATATCTCGGGAAAAAATTAATATTTTTCGATGGTTCAAAGTTTATCGGAATGGGAAAACCCGTAGCTACAATTCCATGTGACTTGAAGTCAGTTCGTATTTACCAAAAATATTTAAAAAAAAGGGGTCAAAGTTTTTTTCAACAATATTTAGAGGCTGCTTCATTAATTTATTCATATTTTCTTTAAAAATAGTCATTTATTCTAATTTTGCCTTGATAATGGAACCTTAGGGGATCTTGAATGACCTCAGAAATTTACTTTCATCTAATTATTAATCCTCAAGAAATAAAGAGCGGGGAACAAGAAATGGATAAACAAAAAAAGGCCGGTTTTTACTCGTGTGACCAATTTTCCTCATTTCTCGAAAATTATTAGACTATTAAAAATAAAAAAATATATTCGAAAAGTAGACCATCTAAGCTTTGAAATGATGTGCATTGGAAATCAATATAACGGATCATAAGATTATAATTCGCGCTTGTTCCGAAGATTCTCTGGAACTCCGAAATCGGCTAAAATATGCAAATAAACAAATCAATTGTATATTAGAACGCCAGAAAAGTATTGCAAAAAAATTTCTGAGGTCATTCAAGACCCCCTAAGTTCCCAAAATTAGAATAAATGACTATTTTTAAAGAAAATATGAATAAATTAATGAAGCAGCCTCTAAATATTGTTGAAAAAAACTTTGACCCCTTTTTTTTAAATATTTTTGGTAAATACGAACTGACTTCAAGTCACATGGAATTGTAGCTACGGGTTTTCCCATTCCGATAAACTTTGAACCATCGAAAAATATTAATTTTTTCCCGAGATATTGAACAATTCGTCCGCCCGGTTACGCGTTAATTCATAGAAAGCGGAATTCCTGAAGGTAGAGCAGCATCTGAAATAAGGGGACTTTTGAGTGCCATTATCTCGAAAACTATTGAATTTTCGAAGAAAATGATCAGGGCCATTTTTGTAGAGAATGAGCTGATCTCCATTTTTTGTCCGAACAAAAATTCTCTAATTGGCATAGTTAGCCAGATATTAGCGGGAAACCCATTTTCCAGGTTTTGGGGCCCATTTTCAGCCCCTCCCCTTGACCACAACGCGTTAAGGATTTTCTCAGGTTAAAACACCTGTAGTGACCTACAAAATGCGCTATGTGGGAACTCATGCCAGACTTAGTACCAGGTTTGACCCTTCAGTTACTGCACTATAAAGACGGGAATTTTTAATGAATTTCAAAGGAATCTATAATGTCGAAATTGGCAGGCATTTTATAGATTTTTAATTTTAAATGTAACGTTAAAAAATTATAAAAAAACTAAACATTTTTAAAAAATAGCTACAAGACAATACAACACAATGTTACCAAAAATGAAGGTAAAAAAAATGACAGTTCCCGTCACAATATCAAAAAGTTTTGACGGATGACACTAAGATGTCATGAGATTGAAGTATCATGGCATCAGCCGTTCAGACTGTGACAACTTGGAGTGCAAAAATAAGTAGTTCTAAAAAAACATATCAATTTTTTTTAAGGTTTTCTTGAGCTAAAAATATTTATTTTAAAAAACTCAGTCATCAACTTTGTAAAATTTGGAAAAAAGGGGAAAATGACATCAATCAATTTTTAATAAGGAAAAAATGTGTGGAATTGAGCTCTATTAACCTAGCAGTGACATGGCGGCAGAACCAAATCGGACCTAGTAGGTCAATTGTCGCTTTTTTGTCGCTTTTTTGTTACGCTAATCCCACTTTTGTCGCTTGTACCAGTTCCGAGAAAAACGCGTTTTTCAAAAAAACCCTATTAACCTAGCAGTGACATAACGGCAGAACCAAATCGGACCTAGTAGGTCAATTGTCGCTTTTTTGTCGCTTTTTTGTTACGCTAGTCCCACTTTTGTCGCTTGTACCAGTTCCGAGAAAAACTCGATTCTCAAAAAAACCCTATTAACCTAGCAGTGACATAGCGGCAGAACCAAATCGGACCTAGTAGGTCAATTGTCGCTTTTTTGTTACTCTAATCCCACTTTTGTCGTGTGTACCAGTTCCGAGAAAAGCTCGATTCTCAAAAAAACCCTATTAACCTAGCAGTGACATAGCGGCAGAACCAAATCGGACCTAGTAGGTCAATTGTCGCTTTTTTGTCGCTTTTTTTTACGCTAATCCCACTTTTGTCGCTTGTACCAGTTCCGAGAAAAACGCGTTTTTCAAAAAAACCCTATTAACCTAGCAGTGACATAGTGGCAGAACCAAATCGGACCTAGTAGGAAATCGAAATCGAAATCGTCCTCCGGAGGACCTGGTGCAGGCGACCTAGCTAAGAACGTCATCTTCTGGACTTTTACTGAAATTACTTATCAAATCGTTCGAAACACCTCACACGGGAATTTTTCGGCCCAAACAGCATCAAAACACCTCAAAAAAAGTTACAAAAAACTAGTCATGCTAATATATTTTCGCGTTTTTCTCGGAACTGGTACCAGCGACAAAAGTGGGACTAGCGTAACAAAAAAGCGAAAAAAAAGCGACAATTGACCTACTAGGTCCGATTTGGTTCTGCCGCCATGTCACTGCTAGGTTAATAGGGTGTTTTTGAGAAACGCGTTTTTCTCAGAACTGGTACAAGCGACAAAAGTGGGATTAGCGTAACAAAAAATCGACAAAAAAGCGACAATTGACCTACTAGGTCCGATTTGATCATACCTGTCCGATTTGATCTTGCCGCCGATTAACGAATTATCCCTATTAACCTAGCAGGAACGCGTTTTTCTCGGAACTGGTACAAGCGACAAAAGTGGGATTAGCGTAACAAAAAAGCGACAATTGACCTACTAGGTCCGATTTGATCATACCTGTCCGATTTGATCTTGCCGCCGATTAACGAATTATCCCTATTAACCTAGCAGGAACGCGTTTTTCTCGGAACTGGTACAAGCGACAAAAGTGGGATTAGCGTAACAAAAAAGCGACAAAAAAGCGACAATTGACCTACTAGGTCCGATTTGATCATACCTGTCCGATTTGATCTTGCCGCCCATTAACGAATTATCCCTATTAACCTAGCAGGAACGCGTTTTTCTCGGAACTGGTACAAGCGACAAAAGTGGGATTAGCGTAACAAAAAAGCGACAATTGACCTACTAGGTCCGATTTGGTTCTGCCGCTATGTCACTGCTAGGTTAATAGGGTTTTTTTGAAAAACGCGTTTTTCTCGGAACTGGTACAAGCGACAAAAGTGGGATTAGCGTAACAAAAAAGCGACAAAAAAGCGACAATTGACCTACTAGGTCCGATTTGGTTCTGCCGCTATGTCACTGCTAGGTTAATAGGGTTTTTTTGAAAAACGCGTTTTTCTCGGAACTGGTACAAGCGACAAAAGTGGGATTAGCGTAACAAAAAAGCGACAATTGACCTACTAGGTCCGATTTGATCCTACCTGTCCGATTTGATCTTGCCGCCGATTAACGAATTATCCCTATTAACCTAGCAGGAACGCGTTTTTCTCGGAACTGGTACAAGCGACAAAAGTGGGATTAGCGTAACAAAAAAGCGACAAAAAAGCGACAATTGACCTACTAGGTCCGATTTGGTTCTGCCGCCATGTCACTGCTAGGTTAATAGAGCTGTGGAATTGGGTGATAAAAATAAGTGTTTTAGACAAATTAGTATAAATGAAAATTTTTAAAAAATGTATGGGGCAAAAATATGTATCTTGAAAATTGACATCATTTAAAAATTTTGAATTCAAAAACTATTTTTTTAAATTATTACCATTCTTGTACATTTTTAACCTCTGTTATTAATGAATAATAATAGAAAAATAAATTTCAGAAACGAACACGAAAAGAAAAATCTTTTTCAGAGACCAGGAAATACAGACTGGCACTAAATTAACATCTAAATGTCCCAGAAATAATGACGATAACAAACTGCAGACATTTCTGGTGGTTATCTGCAAATTGTGGCTGATGTTAATGGGATTTTGCTGTCCCTTCTTCGGTGGCCACCGCTTACTCTGATCGTCTTATCGATTTTTGCGGACAAGAAACAATGGAACGGCTAGGAAATTACGTCGATATTGCGATTTATTTCAACGACTTCATTAGTGTTACAGAAACTTTGCCGTTTGTGGATAATGCGCGTGTGTAGTTCGAACGTGGGAATTTATTTTATTATTGTAAAGGGGGATAAAGTTGACGTTTTTGAATCAAAACAAAATATATTAAATTAGAATTTGAGCGATATTAGGTGGAGTGACGTGGGAAATTTCCTCAACAATTTTCAAAAATTTCGTATTTCGAAAAATAAATTAGAAATTTTGTTTTAGAATTGTTTTTCTACTGCAAAAAACTAAGATATTTTTAACTAAGTTTAATCACTTTAATGAGTCTTTCTCCTGAATTTCCATAGGCATAACTGATCAGTCAATAAGTCAGTAGGATGACATATGGATGGTGCCAATATTGACAAATCCGTATAATGTTTAGGAAGACCTAGAGAATATTATATAACGTTATTGGTGCATTTAAAGGAAGAATTTGCGAAATACGACCCCAAATGAAGAAGAAAAAAGTGTTCTTTAATGGCAAAATTACACGAACTGCGCTTTAAACTGCTTAACCATCCACCGTATTCTCCGGATATGAGTCTCAGTGACTACCACCTACTTGCAGACCTAAAACGAAAGCACCAATGAAGAAGTGATTGCCGTAATCTAATCCGAAATGATCTGGTTTCTAATTTTAGATTCAACATTACCGACGAAAAATATTTACGTTTTATTTGATTATAATCGAAAATGCGCTATGTTGAACACAACCTATATTTATTTTGACATTGCACTTAGACTTTACGAACATCAATTTAAACCTGGTAAACAAAAACAAAGTTCGTGTTAAGCTTCTATAAGATTCTTAATGAATGGTTCAAACAATAAAGCGAGAAAAAGTGTCATCACTCTCCACGAAGTCATTTGTAAAGATTAAGAATCGTGGCGGTATTATTAAGTTGTACAGAGTTGTACTAAGACGGTAATTAAGAGATAAAGTACCTCAACTAAAGACCACCTTTTTTTGTCTATCAAATAGTATCTAAAAACTGAAATAAGATTTTTAATGCTTTTATCTGCCTTTGTGTAATCATCACCTGTAGTGGCAACTATGAGGGTAGTTCCAGAAGTACTCGACCTAGTAGAAAACAAAAAATTGTGACAAAATATCTTTCGTTCTCTACATGGTCTCCCTTTAGCTCAATACATTTTCCCCTGTTCTTGTTCTTGTGCGATTTTTGAAAGGATTACCAAGTCTGCTAGCTCGCGCACTTGACGTTGACGGTCATACAGTACCATTTTGTTGATTTTTTTTTACATTTCTAGTATAGTCATTTGGTCAACCACTACGTTGTTCACCTTGGCAGCTCGTATAGGCTAGTTTAAAGTATGCCATCTAATATTTTACTATTGCAAACGAAGAAGCAGGCTCCCCCAGCCCAGAGTCGAATCTATCTCTCCGTTTATATTGGTTCGAATGAGACCTTTAAAATGAAAGTTTTATATCACACAACTTTGACCCTTTTTTTCCATGTTAGAAATAGTCTGAAAGGTGGCTGCCAAACAAATACTAAGCAAGGTAGCGTAGTCACACTTTAAACGTAAACTTTATAAAGTTGGTACTATCTACATTTGTCATTCTTTTAAATATCAACTGCCATTTATACGTCAGGTCGGGTTGTTCTGGGACTACCCTCGTATCGTATCTTTGATTTTAATGTCGTTATGTTATGTTTTTATTGCTCCGTATTATTTTGCAAAGGTTACAATTTTCTCAGTTTATGGGCTATCATTGTAGTACGTTCGTAATGAAAAAACTATAAAATGAAAATAGGAGTAACATCAAGACTGAAAAGCTGACAACCGGAGGAAGCGCTTAGATGCTAATAAACACCTTTTGAAGGTCATAAAAACGGTTACAATCTCCAGTATTATGATATATCATTAGACGAAACCGTTGTTTCTTCCATTGAATTGTAAAACATTTTTTGTTTTATCTTTTTTCGAAACTTTCTTGTTGTTTTTTTTGTTCCATATTTTGTAGCGTCTTTCTCGTCTCTGTTTTCCTGTGGTTCTAGACTTTCTTAGTCTTTTGTTTTCTGTTGTGTCGATTGTTTTAATACCCGTTGTTTTTAAATTCCTCATTTCAGCTGCTTGATATTGTTATATCGTTCAATTGGTATCCAATTTTCACAACAGTTTATTTACGTTTATAGGTCTGCTCTATTTTCTTATCTAGAACTAGAACTAGAAGGTGGAATATATGGAAGAAATAATAAATATAGGTGAGAGACAAGAGCCAATATAAAATTTGAAAGAACTGAAAGACAGAGCAAAGATAAAAAATAATAAATGCTCAGGAGAAAATGAAATGGCATGCAGAAATTTTCAGTTTACCAAAAAATGTTTATAAAGTTAAATAATTCTATAATCTATCTAATCCATACAGCCAATTATAAAAGTGACTACAATATTCTGGCACGAAAAGGACTTGTATTCAAATTTTCACATTCAGGATGATCCAAAAAAATATTTATCAACAACACTCCATCTTGTTTTAGGATGATTTAATTAAAAACAAGGACTTTTTTGAAGGAAGTAGGGAAACACACCTTTGGTAAAAGTGACGGTTATATACACTAACAATTTCCAAAGAAGTGTTTTTGACTGCTTGCTACTCTTCGTATATGCGAAAGTAAACTAAATTTATAAATGTATACCACCCATGTTTTCGGAGGTCTTCCATGTATTTGTTCTGTTTAAAATGCCCTGAATGACCCCTGAGCGAGAAGAGAGTCTCCCCTGTCTAAATCTTTTGTGTCATGACATGGACATACAAAAAAATATTTAAAAAAAATAAAAAAAAAATCAAACAAAGTAAATACAAAATAAGACGCTGTTGAATGAAATCTAACTGCCAGCTATAAGAAGAAACACTGATATTATACAAGTTCTTTGGTTTAATTACAATAGAAAGAGCTATACTAATAGTCTTGAAAACTCAAAAAGTTCGAAAACTATACTTAATTTGTTTCTGGCTGCATGGACTCGAACCTAAAGCAAAAAAAAATTCCAAAGACAGATAGGATTGTATCAAAGAGATTCGGTATCACCTGGGCTTTTTAATTTTCTTTAGAAACGGTGTTTAGAGATACTGGCATCTAAGCACAAATCAACTACTGGAAGCACCTCTACTAAAATGTAGCTATAACTTCTGGATCGAAAAAAAAGGATAATTAGATAGAACAAATGAAAAAACATTTATATTGATAGTAAATCAACTTAAAATAAAATATGTGTTTTTAAAAATGATAAATCAGATGAAAGATATCAAGATAAAACAGTAATCAGCCGACTGTGATGATAGGTGGAAAAATGTATGGTGCTAACGAAGAAGAATGAAGCAAAGCTTCGAGTGGAGGGCTGATAGAAAATTAAAAAGTAACCAGTAAGCAGAAGTGGACCATCACACTATTTATTGATTTGTATATCAATTTCTATTTTCTTTTAATTACTTGTAGTTTTAATATGTTTTCTACTATATCTGTCATTAAAACTATATCATCTGAAAATATTCAGCATGTACTAACCGATTCTTATTCCATTCAACCTGATATATTTACGAAGTGCACTGGACCTCCCTATTTTAAATTATTTACGACAGAAAAGTACAAGTAGAAAAGAGGAAATATATTTATTTATTTATTTTATTTATTTATTTATTTACTTTATTGCACTACACCACAGAGTAACCTAATTGGTACATAGCAACGTCATTAAAATATAATTGAGAAGAAATATAAAAATATAAAATATAGAAAGTACATTTGCAAACATATAAGAAATAGATTAAAAAACAAAAAAATTAGGTAACCAAATATCTACAGTCTTATGTTTTCTTTAATCATTTGTAGTGATACTTGAGAAATATCAATATTAGGCAAGTTGTCGTTGTAGTTACCCAATAGCCCGTCGATAAATCAATTTCTACCGTAATTAGTCCTACTAGTCCTGCAATTCGTATGCAATTCCTTGAGCTGGAAAATGAAATTTAAAAAGGAGATATTTTAAAAATTTATTTTGTACTCTTTCAAGCCTATTATTATGCGTGATATAAGATGGAGACCATATTATGGAACAATATTCAACAGTACTGCGCACCAAACTGTTTGGAATTTCTCTTTACGAAGCCCAGTAACCTAAAATCCTTTAGAATGACACTGTCTAAGTGTAAATTAAAGGATAAGTCCTTGTCGAATAGGACTCCAAGGTCGTTAATTGATGAGACTACTTCAGAGAGCCATTATTTATATATTACTGGAGTTCGTACATCTATAGAATCTCATCAGTTTACAGTTTGACACATTTGGCTGAAGAAGATTTACTTCACACCAGGAGACAAATCTATTTATATCTCATTGCAAATAATTAGTGCCTAGTGATACCGGATATCGTCTGCATAAATAAGATACCGTGCATACTTGAAACATGAATAAATGTCATTAATAAATAATATAAATAAAACAGGACCAAGATGCGAACCCTGTGGAACACCAGAAGTTACAAACACTTCGCGTGACACTGAACCACAAATTTAAACGCGTTGCCGTCGGTTTGTAAGGTAGGACTTGATATAATACGAAATAAAAGTCCTAATCCAACCCCTGAAAGGAAGAATAAGGAGGTTCCTATAATTTACTTAATCCGGTCCAGGATACCTTAAATTGGAAGCACATATCAACGCCGCGAAGAAAGAATTGTCGGCGTTCATAATACTAATAGATGTCGCTTGGAACATTTCTTGTTCGGCTCGTAGTTTATTTCACATATAAATTTTCAATGCAGGATTAATTGTGTAATTTGTAAAACGTCCTTAAGGCGTATTAGTGCTCGGTATGGTTGTTTGTTTATTGTTATTACGTGTAAGTTATTTTTGATTCATTACAGGAAAGCGCGACTTTTTATTTGTAATAATGTGAACCGGTATATCACCGGTACAATGGGATCTGGAACACTGGACACTCGTTTTATATATCTTATAAATAATGTTTTGATATGGTATCTGTTCTAAAATGTATATCATTTTAGTTACAAATTTTCATTCCTAAATATCTGGAAATACTTCGAGAGCATAAAATTAAAAATACTTATCTCTTCGGAGATGTTCTAAAAACTAAAAGTAGATGACATCATCAAACTTAACTCATGGAAGGAAAGAAGTGGAATTATTTTTATTGTTTTTATGGTTTAAATTATTTAGTGCTTGTTTAAGCTCAAAGTAGACAGATTTATTACAAATATATGGCATATCCCTCAATGTTCTGTGGGTAAACATTTCTGGGTCTCGTCGAGTCTTTCTTGAAGTCTCCAGTTCAAAATTTGTTTGTGAAATTGGTCGTCTAAAATTTGAGCTATTTGATCTTGATTTATTCTACTATTGTGATTAATACTTTCATTGTTGTTCGTATCCTTTCAGTAGTGACCCAATCGAATTGCTATCTTCCTGCGGATTTTCTACAAAAAAATTAAGTACTGCACATGACTACCCTTTTATGGTATAGATCAGCGTTTATTGCATACAATATATATAAAGGTGATATTTTGGTCTTTGCAGATGATACAGCCGTTTTATACAGCAGCGATATTTGGCAAGATCTTAAAAATATTGTCGAGAAGGACTTTCCTAAAATAAAAACTTGGCATGACTCAAGATTACTAACTATAAATGCAGAAAAAACGTTTTACTTACCATTCTTTTGTAAAAAAACCATCAGCACCCTTCTTCAGATAATTAGTATAAACCAAGTAACAAAGACAAAATATTTGGAAATATATCTAGATTGTCATCTTAAATGGGATGAACACATTTTATTCATTTGTAGAAAACTAAGATTTATCCTTTATAAATTTAAATATTTAAGAACAATCCTTACTATTAATCAACTTAAACTCCTTTACTCTGATCTGGTAGAGAGCCACTTGAGGTATGGCCTTTTGGTATGGGAAATGCCTTAAAAATGCATATGCACATACTGGAAATCATCGAGCGAAGGTTTTTAAAACTAATATTCAGTAAAGACTTCACATACCCAACAAAACTGCTATATGCAGAATCGAAAATTTTAGATATCCGACAACTATTTTACTCAAAGATAAACATCTGTTATCATTTAGCTTTAACTATTTATGTTCAACAAAATCGTGATTTAATCCATCATGCAAAAAACCTGTAATAAGCAGTCATCTGTCTTAATCTAGTGTTCCACTGTTTTGTTTTGTCTGAAGTTTAATGGAGCCAATGTATATTGTATATTCTATATTTTTAAATAGGTATATATTATTGTTCCTTTACTTACATTATTAAACTAGTTTATATACTTATTCTTTCTTTATATTTCTGTTCGTTTTCGAAACAAGTGTTAAATGACTTATCGATTTTAGTTTTATTCATTTATTTATTTTATTTATTTTTTATCTATTTTTTATATATTGTATATTGTATATTTGATATATTTGTATTTGGTATTTGTATGTATGTTGTATGTATGTTAAATGAATTTACATTATTATTATTATACTATTTTGCTTTACAATTGCCTTCAATCATTTGTATTAATATTTTTCGCAAATTTAAATGGGATGGAGGAACCCAGTTTGAAACTTGGTGAAGAATAAAAATTTCAAATCTCTTCCACAACTTAAAAGGCAACCATATATCTAAAATCGACAAATCTAAAGGTGCCGACTATATCACGAAACCACAATTAACCCTTTCATATCCTCGTTAGCAGACGCTTAAGGCGTCTACCACCCTCGCGGTACCTCAGCCCTTATTAAACTTGCTGTACCTCAACTTGAAATATAGTCCCTCCTGGGTAAAATTCGAAGATCCGGATCTTTGACTTCAGGCGCACTTTATTTAGTACGCCTCCGCGCTACGAAAAAAAGAAGAACTTTGCTTAATATTAACCCTTAAATTTGTATGGAAGACTGTTACAAATTGCTTAATTATTTAAACAATGTGGCAGATATGTTTCGGGTGTCGAAGAAAATAAAAAAAAAACAGTGAAATAAGTGAGTTTAATGCAGAACGTTTTGAGTAAAGTCGGTAAAACGTGCACTTGATATTTTTATCTAAACACTGACAGATATTTACGTTTCATTTTTATTGGTTTTGACATCAGAAGGCGATACAGTGGAAGTTTATACAGGGTGTCCCGTTGGTAAAAGGAAATATTTTAAAGGTAGGTAGAGGTCACAAAGGCGATTCTAAATAACCCATATATAATGGGTCTCTTGGCTTGCATAACCGAGTTACAGGGTGTTTTATCAATTATGCATAATTATTCAGTTGGCCGATTCAAATTGGAAAATTTTGAAACTGAATGTAAAATTTTCATTTGATTTAGAAAGAAATATTATGAAACTCATTTTTTCGTTAACAATTTCAAAAATTCATTTCGCGTCATTTACCTATTTCTTGTTTATTCGGCTTAAAATAATTTTACAATGTACTGGTATACCTACAGGCCCGTACTTAGGAGAAAAAATCAATTAAGTATTTATTTTTTAAACGCCCAGTATAAAGTAAAGCTGGGCAATAAACGCTCATAGTAACTATGCACACATATATTAATAATTAACGAAATTGCTCAAAATGTCCACTAATTTGTTTTATGCACTTTCTTGCACGTCTCTTTTTTTTAAACTGAAAGTAAAATTTTAGAGAAAAAAAAGAGAAATTATTTTTGTATCGTTTAATATTCAAAATAGATTTATTTTCGACATTTAGACAGTCCTATATTATTCATATTTTTATTATTTGTCCGTTTTAACACTATCATAAGTAATATTGCAGATCCGTACTTTAAACAAAATATTAAATTGATTACTTTTCGATCGCCTCGTATAATTTTATTTTCGCACAGTGGATTTTGCTGTATACCTGAAATCCAAGGTGTATTCTAAAGAAATAAACAATAGAGAAGAACTGCTTCAAAGAATTGAGGAAGCCTGCGAGGAACGGAGAAACAATCTATTTATTAAGAAAATCAGTAAAGGACATCATTAAACGCGCAAACAAGTTCATAAAACAAAATGGTGGACATTTTGAACAATTTCTTTAATTATTAATAAATGTTTGTTAGCTACTATAAGCGGTTATTATCCCGCTTTACTTAAAAAATAAATAACTAATTGAATATTTTCCCCTAAGTACGGGCCTGCAGGTATACCAGTTCATTGTAAAATTATTTTAAGCCAAATAAATAAGAAATAGGTAAACGACGCGAAGTGAATTTTTAAAATTGTTAAAGAAAAAATGAGTTTCTTAATATGTTTTCTCTAAATTAGATGAAAATTTCTCTTTCAAAATTTTTCAATTTGAATCGGTGGCGTGGTAAAATCGGCAACTTGTTTCAATTCAGTTTTTTCCCCTTTATTTAAATCTAAAATAAAAATATTAAAATTGTGATATACAGGGTGTTGTTTTTAATTTTTAATATGTTTCAATTTTACCTAAAGCCGGACATGGATTTTCACATCTCTCAATATTTCATTACATTATTCGTAAGAAGTGTAAGCTGTATGCAAAAAATGGAAAAGATATACTAAGTGATTCAAAAGTTCTGGCCAAATGAATAATTATGCATAATTGATAAAACACCCTGTAACTCGGTTATGGAAGTCAAGAGACCCATTATAATGGGATATTTAGAATCGCCCTTGTGACCTCTACCTTTAAAATATTTCCGTTTACCAACGGGACACCCTGTATTATCGTTTTTGTTGAAAATTGAAAAACAAAATTGGACAAAATACTGTACAAAACAAATCTTGAGAAAAAAAATTGGACATTTGGACAAAAACATTTAGACAAAAGAAAATTGGTGAAAAAAATTTTGTTCGAAAAAGAATTTCAAAATAATTTGACAGGGGGAGACGACTAAGTGGAAGTTTGAATTTTTGTACGTTCTTAATTTTTGAAAGAATTGTTAGGTAAGGATATCGAAACATTTTCTTGAAGACTGTCTTTTAATATCTTTATTCAAAGTCAAACAAAAATCTGTACTTTAAGTTTTGTAAGAAATGTTAAGAAGGGATGTAGAACTGTTATATAAAGACGTTTTTTCTGTGTGTAATTACTAGTTTTAATAATAATAATAATAAACTCTCTTCGATTTACCCCCTTACGAATGAACCCCAGAAGCTCTGCAGCTTGTGCGGGGGAGGGACGGCTGTTATTTATTATTATTTAAGAGAATTTTTATAAACACAATAATATCTAATTGAATGATCATATGATTTTTCACACATTTGCTAATAACTTTTAAAAAGACGTTCTGCTGGCGCTTTTGTAAAAGGTACAAAAAATCTAACGCTACTTTGCAGTGCTGAAAACTAAAAACAAAAAAAAAAGTCATAAAAACTCACACCAAAACTCAATCATCTCTAATAAGGTTGTTTCTGTCAGTTTTCTCGACGCCACAGTAAGACAATTGGTATTGATGGTCATCCTGGTAATGAGTTAGTTTCATAGACACCACAGATTAGATATAATGGACCCAACACCTAAAAATCGACTTTTGACTTAATTAATAGTGGCCAGAGCTGTTAAGATATGGCGCCTGGACGAAGATATCAAACGTCAAAACGTATTGATAACGGGGTGTTTCAAATACAAGGTTCCTGTTACTCGGTAATGGAATCGAAAGATTATGTCATGTTTAAAAGCTTAAAAAGCATTTGTGTCTGATCGTAAATTGGAGTTTATTTTGGTTACGGGCCTGATAAGAAAATTAAGTGTCACTTTTTTATATCCTTTGTGATGCTCAAATGTTTAAATAGTACTTTATTTGGTTTGTAGAAGCGATAAAAGAGTAATTCTAGATAGGTTACAGTTAGTTATTTGAATTTTTTCATAGTGAAATTGAGAGATTTTAATTTACTGTTATTTTCGAAAGTTACTCGGTATTTTTTACTTATACCTTGCTAGTTATTCCTTGCTTTTTGTATTATTTGCTTAATAAGTTTCATGTATATTTCAGTCTTCTTTCAATGCTTGCAAACGTGGAATATTTGTTTGCACAAACGACCTGTCATCTTTGAGCTTCGCCTTCAAAATTATATCTAGTTTCAGATTGCCATACTATGTATTATAATACTTATCAATTACATATACCAAAAGTTGTACTGCATGTTTCTTGGAATGTTTAAATAGGGGGTTTTTATGAAAAATACCAAATTCTTTATATTTATGCCGTTATATCATTATCCACGTAAATAGGAGATAAAGGCAGCATTATCACGTTAATAATTAGGACACAGTTCTTCCTAGAAATTATTGCGTGGGTTCCAAAAAATAGGACCTGCGACAGGAAATGTTTTCGAAAATGACACATAATTTGCTTACCTAAATCACTACTAATGATACGTTATCGTAGTTTTAGGAAATTTAGATCAAAATTTTATAAAAGCTAGGTAAATGTGACACTAATAGAGATATTATTACGACTTTTTGGACATTTTTTGAAGTTTTCGTGCTTTGTGGGGGAGGTTTTGGTATTCCGGGTGCAAATATTCTCACGAAGGAATAAATTACTATTATTATCAATTTGATTTTTGTTTGTTTTTTATTTTCAATGCTAAACTGCTATTATTATAATCTTGGGCGGGATTTTTAATGAGTTCATAACACATTTTACAATTTTTTATTATTTCAATATTATTCGATTGCACGTGTTCTTATTTTTTTAATTTATTCTCTCTCCACTCTGGCTCCCGAGATATAAACTAAAGGAGAACACTTCTTTGCAGCAGGATAGACCCTAGACTATTCCGTTTAGCTAGACTATACCAAACAGACATTTCCATGTTGGGTCAATCCATACCAAGTGGTCCAAAAAAAATAATTGGTTGCTTGATCATCTCAGAAAAAATTCATATTTGGTAGGTAGATTCCCTTATGTTTTGGGGGGTCAAAAATATTTTTTTTAATTTTTACTGTGTACCATTTGGAAATGGCGGCCATATTTGTTTTAGGCCGCACGCTATTTTTCGCGTTTGCAGGCATCTACGATTTTTTAAATTGTACAGCAATGGATTCAACTTCTCAGCCTTAATATTTTTTTTACTGTTATACTACACAGTATAGTTACTTTTTATAAAGTAATAATGGTGAGACTTGTACCCATAAAAAGATACGCATTTTTAAAAAACAACATCAGCTAGTAATATGTCGTTTTCGTAGGATGTTAAAGGTTCGAAAATACACCTTTTTTTGTTATTTGAATTACTCTCTCTTCTTGGGCCGAAAGTAGCTACTTAATGTTTATATTTTTATTTTTCTATAGTTTATTTTAGCTCTGGTTGAGTGCAACTCAGCAATTCAATCTCAGATTCGGGCATTTTAGTAGTTTTATCTTTTCTTATTAACGGAATTTACCTAGACTAAATTTGATGACAGATAAAAATTGACAAATGTCAAATGCAACGACTACTATATTAAAATATTTTGTGCATGATTAAATTTTAATTAATTTGACATTATGTAATTCTGATTGTGAATAAAATAGTATACAAACCTTGGTGGAAATGTCATTCCAGTAATCCAGTAAAGATATATTTTCCACCTCGGTTTGTAATATACTATTACGTTCCAGAATAATTATACAACATGTAAAATTTCTACCTGCCCACCTGTGATCTGTATGCAAAAATTCTACTTTATATTATGGTAATTTAGGTACAACATTTCCATACCTTTTTCTATTAAAATTTTTACGGTTGGTAAACGCTTATATGCACAGTCACTCACTATACTTCTATTAGCTCATCCAACGAGATTTTTTTAATTAATTCAAGGTACCTTCATCTAAACATTTGCAAAAAAGCTCAGGTAGAACTTTTGTACTATTTAATGTAGGGCACCTACTTTAAATGCTCGTATTTTACATGTCAAAAGAAAAGCAACTTACAAACCCAGTTTTCTACATGAACAATACGTAATCCTGTCTAGGATTAAAAAAAATCGTATAAATAATAGCTTAATGCGAACGAAGGGATCCGACTTAGGTAAAAAAAAACTTAGGGTGAAGGGAATAATAAATTGAGGGATGTTTTTGTCTAGAAGAAATATCAATTTCAGCAAGGGGATGTGCTCTTGTCGGGTAGTGTTGGCAAGTGTGTATACAAAGTGTTTGGCGGTAGTTTATTGGATAAAATCAGACTAGAGTGCTCGGCTTATAAAGCAACAATTTTCATCAACACAGTTTCCTTCAAGAGTTATAAATTCATTTCTATACTTGTCTTGTTTTTTTTTTAAACGATTTATGTTTGGTCTCAAAATAGGCTTCAGTTTTGGAAATAAATTCTTCGTTGGAATCAAATATCTTTCCCTGTTTCTGTAAACAGGCATTAGACGCGCCGGTAGCCAGTTTCGAAGCATATAGTGGAAGCTTCATCAGTGTTTATACGCCCGCGTTTAACGGTGAATCGTATTATTGCAGCCAAGCACAACAGTAGTGAAGTTCATAAAAGTCCACAAAAGAAGCGACAACGTTCAAATCACTTATATTGAAGCTAGGAAAAAAGAACAATGCCAAAATTTTATCTTTAAGTGAACGAAAAAAAATTATACGTGGCAACGCCGCAGATTTTTTTTATATGACTAATTGCCTTCTTATCGTAAAAATACTATATCCCCAACTTTTAAAGAACATACACAAAATACAATTTTTAATGTAACAAGGTAACCAGCCTTTATAATTTCAGAAAATATTTATTTATGTGCCAAGGACGAAAAACTGTCTATTATAGTCGAGTCTGCAAATTGGCAGCCAAATATTTTGCCGAATTCCTTTAACTAACCTAAAAATTATACTATAAAATAAATCGATTTTTATTTAAATCTCCACCTATATATTCTTCTCTATAAAAAATAACTCTAGAAGAAATAAATAATACAAATCTCATGAATATTAAAGATATAAAGAATATAAGTAAGTAAAATTTATCGAATTTAAAGTTATAAAAATATATTCAATAATATAGCTCAAATCTATAACTAACAAATAAATAGAAATAATAAAAAATATAAATCTATAAATATAACAAATAATCTAAAATATAATCATATAACTTTGACACCACAAATCAATATTTTTATTAAACTATCTAGATCTAAATTCATTGAATAAACAATTCCATTTTTAAAAAAAGAATATTTAAAGGAACTCAATGTAAAAATAACAACAAATATTCTCGACTTAAACCATTAAAAAAAGTAAATACCTCTGAATAAACTCTACCATGTTGAGAATAAGAATATAAATATAATGAATAAGCTGCTCTAAAAAAAGAAATTAAAGATAAAAAAATTATATTTAAATAATCAAACCTCACTAATCTATTAATAAATATAATTTCACCAATAAAATTTATCGATTTATTAGATATTATTAGAAGATAATAATAAAAATCATCATAAACTCAGTGAAGGAATTAAATCTACTACCTTTATTTAACCCTTCGTCTTAAAGTCCGTTGATATATTAAATTTAGTTAACAAAATAAACCAGAAGAACATAATCATGAGCTAATATTATTACTAAAAAACCTCATAACCCCAATTCCTTAAAGTTATAATACCAGCTAGTACTAACCCTATATGAGAAACAGAAGAGTAAGCAACTAAAGACTTTATATCTCTTTGACGTATACAAATCAAAGACACAATAACCCCCCCTAGCAAAGAAATAATAATAAAAAAAATATTTAAATCATTAATAAAAGATTGATATAAAATTATTAAACGTAATAACCCATACCCTCTAACTTCAATATAATCCCAGCCAAAATTATTGAACTTGTAGTTACTTAATAAGTTACCTATATCTTGATAAGGTACCTAAGGTAAATGTAAGTAAGATATAGCAAGCAGGCGAGACAATAGACAGTTTTTCGCCGAGGCGCATATTACATTTTTTCGTCGACCTCTACAAAAACGTAATAATTTCCGAAAGAAACATCGACCATTTTTGAATGCAAGAATTTTTCGTCCGCAAATACTTTTCATCCGCTGTGGTTACTAGGATACGGCAAGGTGCTAGTCATTTGAGGACGAAAAGTACTTGTCTTCAAAAATAGGAAATTAGTACGTAAAATGTCCTTTTTTGTAAAGGTCGACGAAAAAAAATATTTACCTGAACCAAGATTTATTTTCTTAATTTTATAACTCAGAATCTTCTGGTGAAAAATCAATTAAGTGATAGTTTTTATAAAATTTCTTCAGGTATACAAACGACCTAGTTGAGGAAGGTAATAGTTTGTTTTGACAGACCAAACAAATCTCATTATTGACGGGTTCCCATCCCATGGACACACTACCGTTTTCTGTTTCAAGATTTATTTGCTTTGATTATTGAAAAAGTGGAGCACTTAAGGAAGGTCCTTAATTGAAGTCCAAATATTTGGTATTTGACTACTTCTTTAACGTAGAGATGTTTAAGGAAGGCTAGTATGGGGTTCCAGTAATAGAGGAAGAACCTACTCAATGTCGTTTCCTTGTTTTTATTGATTTCACTTTCTTTGTTGTACTATAATTTTTATATCACTATATTTCCTTTGATCCAGTGCAGTGTTTTATAATTGATTTATTTCATTAAAAAAAAAGTAACTTAAGTTATTCAGCTTCGATAATTAACAATCCAACATCAGTCAGACAGATACATATTTGAATATTAGGCTCAAAGAACATCAATATCATTAATAAACAATATGAAAACGAAATACACACAAATCATTTAATTAGTCTTATTCGAAAATTATGCATTCATTTAAGTAAATTTAATTAAAAAATGAAAATCTGATACAACAATAATCTCTCTCCAAAGCCTTATCACTCAGTATGTCATTTAGTTGTTTTCTAATTTTAAATGTGATACAACAATAATCTCTCTCCAAAGCCTTATCATTTAGTTGTTTTCTAATTTTAAGTTCAGGGTGTATTATTTCTTTAGGGTACTTCTCCTATAAAAAGACTGTTCAATTCCCATCTTACTGCATATTTTGGAATTTTCTTGGTGGACCCTCAATTTTTCTTCAATAAACTTACTTTTGCCCACATTTAATATGTTACTCTGTCGCCTAATTCTGTTCACTGTTGATTTTGGGGTTTTCATTATCTTAGAGGCCTCGGCTGTCTATTTCTTCGCTAGTATTTGATTAATTTTTTTAAGGTTTGTGAAACATTTTATTGAAAAATTCAACATGTGTGTTTTAGGTCTGATTATGTGAAACCGAACTTAATTGCCATTGCTAACGTTTTTTTAACTATTAAACCCTTCTACAAAACTGCGGGAGTTATATTTTTTAAGCTTTTATCTATTTTATAAAAGAAGAATTTCCTTTTACACTCATTTTCGAAATAACTGTTTTTATAACTCACTTAACTTTCAAGATATTCTACGTCTTGTTGACTTAATGAGACGCTAAATATGCCTTTATATACTCGTTACAAGATATTTGAAAAAAAAAAAATACGAACATCAAATATAATATAGGTATGATAAATGACTACATTGGCACTTACTTACCATATACAGGTAGGCATAAAAATTACCCTACCTACACCGTATTTACATTTAATCTCCCGAATTTGAATAAAGTCAATTTGTTATGTCGGTATGAAAACGTGAATGGCATACCGCAATGAATTAAATCATTGATAGTATAGAAATCGCTGTTAAAAACGCGAACCAACTACATTAAGAACGCATTATTGCACGTCATCTACTCTGATATGTCAAATGTTAAATTAACCATAAGCGTAGAAGGTTTTCAGGATGCTGATAGTTCATATCCTGATTAAACTGACAATTTTTCTCAAATTGTGTCAAACAGAAACATGTTTAAATAGTTTAAAACTACCATCAATTAGGTAAAAATACAATTGGTTAATAAATAATGAATGTACCTGAACCATTTCCTCAAATTCTTGACTAATTTGTGGTTCGAATTCACTTAATTAAAAGGATTACAACAAACAGCGGTAAGCAACAACTCGTAAAATCTTTCTTTGCGGTACTTCTAGATTGGAATGACTAGCAGAACTCCAATGTTCAAATAGCGTAGGTCCAAAGTGGATTTAGGATGTTTTGATGTAGCAGTATAGTTGATGTAAAGTAAGTCTGGGTTTTTTTACTGAATATATGTTTCTAAGAAGTTAGACGCTTATCCAGGTGCATATCCCAATTTCTCTGCATTATCTGATTAAGACAAGCAGACTTCTATGGATTACGCAGGTTTCTAAAGGTAATTTTTGGTATACTGAGGCTATATAGTTGATGCGAATGTAGTAAAGGAGTGATTAATAGAGGAAAAAGATGAAATAAACAGTCTTAAATATAATAGTAAGGCGGCTTAGGACTAAATATTTTTTCTGCATTCCGTAAGTAGTTCGTTTATTAATTACAAATAATAAATTTTATCAAAAACATCAGCATTTTGATTAGTTATTTGTGTCACCATTCAATTATTATGTATTTTTTGTCTCCGCCACTGAAATACTCCATTACTTTTCATTTCAACTGATGATAGCTGTCCGGTTACAATGCACTTTAAGGATCCATTAACCGGATTATATTGATTGGGTTTATTTGCCTTAAATGACTGCTTGGTTATCTACAAATTAAAATGTTCAGTTTTCACTGATTGAAGCTCCTTTGGGTGTGCATATAAGTGATGTTATAGTCGGTTTTATTCGTGATATTGGCTCAAACTTTCGATTAAATAAGTCCAGGATGTAGTAAGTTGAGATTTATAATTAATTTTAAAGGGGGTATTCTCCCATAAATCATTGCTAATCCGCTGGCATCTCATTTTGGACCAAAAATTAAAAAAAACTCAAACAATTTGACAATTTATATAAATAAATTATAAAAAATATTTCAATACATATTAAAACTTTAAAAGTAAAATTAAATAAATAAATAAATTCATATTTTACAAAACAACCAATAATTAAAAATTTCAGATTTATGCTTTTACGAAACAAAGATTTTCGAATTATAATTAGGATTGCACCGCATCTCAACATGAAACAACTACACCTCGGAATACCAGCCCCGACGCATTCAAATAAATGAGTCCAGAAACGTATTGGAAAACGACCATGTCGGGCAATTCAACCCCTTGATTCTTATATTTGTCATTTCCAGACCGGTTTCGGCATCATTGTGCATCTTCAGCAGAAATAAGACCGCTTACCTGAAATCTCAAATCCTTGTTAGAAAGTGACCCATTAGTACAGCTTGGTGACGGACATTAATCTTCATCTTCAGGTTGGCACATCTTTTTAAGTTAAAATCGAATGTTTATGAATAAAGTCTTATCTAATTAAGAAACATGCCTTAAATCCATATGTGGATATTTTTGTGGTAGACACTTCTATAACAATAGTTATATAAAATCAAAGAAACTGAAGATGCAGTGTATTCTTTGGTACTTTTAAAATGTTGTACCTAAGTAAGGACGTTTTATATTTTGTTGTGGTTAAAATTTAAAAAAAACATTTATGGTTTTTCTTTAATTCCTGGTCTTGCAATTAATTTTGGGAAAGGTCCACATATGTCATAAGGTTATTGCTAGTAGGGTAGGTCAGTTGCTAAAAAAAGATTTTAGGTGCCATCAACTTTAATCGAAATGACAATACATCAATGTATCCGTATCTCAATAACCATGCGGAAATTGATATAGCAGTTCCCTTACAAAATTCGATAGCACTAATGATCATGTCTTTATTAAGAGAGTGATTAAAAATCAATATTAATTTTGTCATTAATGAGACCTGGACCCAGAGATACAGTAACAGCTATTAAAAGTACCAACTCAAAGCGCTACTTTCCATCTTATCTTGATCAAACTCTTAAACGGTTAGTAACGGTGGTATGCAAAACTACCGATTAAATCCAACGTTGATTTGACGTCTTATAGTTTGCCATTGATGTAACATTAAATAAAATTATTTATTGAACAAGATATAAAATGATCCTAATGAAATTAATGACAATTGAAACAATATGATTGAATGGCGAAGAAGAAAGTACAAGAAATATAATTGTAGACAGGATAATAGGACATTATAGAAAATAAGTGAAATAGCGAAAAAAACGCGGGATGAAGAAGTGAAAAAATTTTCCGTAAGGAATAAGTTAATAGACAGATCAATAATTTGTAAGTTTTGGTGCTTTAAATATGCTGTAATCAGGAAAAAAATTGCTCACTTTTATTCGTATTACATAAAAACTGAAATTCGTAATATTTGGTATTTACCTTCTCTACTACCATCTTGATCAAAATCTTAAACGATAAGAAACAGGCGCTCTGACGGCAAGACCTGACAACATGACCGACAAAATGTCAGCTATAAGTCTTATTAAGAAATTGCATGCGACAAGTTGATAATCAGGTCGATTATCGTCGTTCTTTTGATATACCTTATCACGATATCAAAAAATGCAGACTAGTATTCATAAGAAATTAATATAACGTTACTGAGCCAAATTTGGAACAAAAAAAAACTCCACTTTAACCATAAATAAATTTAATAAAATTTATGTTTACTTATGTCTACTTTCTTTTTTTCGACAGACAATTAACGTTTTAACAACTTTTAATAATTGTCGTCAATTTATTTAATATGAAACCAAGATGTTAGAAAAATCCTTATCTTTCTCCTTGAAATAAAAATGTCCCCATCCTTTCACCTCTTCCCTGCAAATTTTTCTGATACAGATCGCCCAATTTTGACCTCAAATGTCCAATTGGACAGGGAGCTTGAAGTATATCCTCATAGCATATTGTAATGATATTGAAAAGAGGTTTTTACTTTTAATTAATATAATATATAATATATAATTAATATTCTTTATTTTTAAATTTTTCCCAAATCTTCTTTGTCTTGTTGTCTTCCTACGGCTAGTCTTCTTAATTCCATTAAGACCATCATTATTCCATCGTTCTCTTCTTCTTTTTTTGGGTTAACTCATATTTAGCCCCACGTTGGGCGCCATTTGTAATGATAATGAAAATAATAGGTTTTTACTTTTAATTAATATCCTTTATTTTTAAATTTCATATCTGACATTTTAATACTCTAAAACTGTCTAATCAACATAAGCAAACATCTCCTAACAACCATCACATTTTTTTTAATTCATTTAACTTTCCCTAATTTTGTCTCATTTTTTTTAAACCATAAAAATTTCTCCCAAATTTGTATTCATTTAATTATTTGTTCAAATAATTAATGAATACCAAATTAATTATTACTTTATAATTATTTTATTTAATACTTATTATAGTCGCTATTATTTTTAACATTTTTATCATGATCAAATTTTTATTATCAATTTTACTTAACTATTACTAGAATTATTCCGAAAATTATTTTGATGCTTTCATTTTATTTTCCATTTGTGGTAATTTTATCTGTTATGCTTTTGGTAAATATCTTTGGGTGAAATTTGTTCACATCTCCTTCTTTCATTGATGATTCACTGTTACATATTATACCTGCTCTTGGTTCCTCACTTCTGCTTGCCTGATGTCTTTTTTTACATTATTTATTCTTACTCTTATTGAATTGTTTTCTATGTTGGTCACTTTTTCTTGTAGTCTGGATCCTTCCTTTATTTGGTCTTCCAATATCTTAAAATTATTTTCATTTCTTATATAAATATCTTCTTCAACTTCTTTTATATATTTTTTAATTCTCTTCTTGTCCTTAGGTTTTCTTCTTCAGCTATTTCCATATTTTCTTTTAGTTTGTCTTCAATGTTTGTCTCCAATATTTTTATATTACTATTATTTGTTATTACACTTCTTTCTATTCTTTTAATTTTCTTTTCTGTGTGTTCTGACTTTGTTTCTTGTACTAGGCATTATCTTTTGTTCTATTATCTCCTGTCTTCTATTTATTTCTTCAAATTTGTTTTCTATTTCCTTAGCCATTTTTTTAGACTATCTTCCATTTTCTTAGCCATATTTTCTTGAATATTTTTTCCATACTTGTCATCATTTTTCCCAAATCTTCTTTATTTTTTTCCAAACTTTTCATCATTTTTCCCAAATCTTCTTTGTCTTGTTGTCTTCCTTCCCATAGTCTTCTTAATTCCATTAAGACCATCATTATTCCATCTCTCGTCCTCTTTCTTTTGGTTAACTCATATTTAGCCCCACGTTGGGCGCCATTTGTAATGATATTGAAAATAAGAGGTTTTTACTTTTAATTAATATTCTTTATTTTTAAATTTCATATCTGACATTTTAATACTCAAAACTATCTAATCAACATAAACAAGTCCTTTTCACATAATCTTTTTAAATTCATTTAACATACGCTTTCCCTAATTTTGTCTCTTTTTTTTTAAACTCAATATTGACTTGATGGTAACTTTGTTATATAAGTTTGGGTCTAGTTTGTATTACCTTCCTATTAATTATTGATGTAATTTTATGAACATGAACTGTGTCACTTTTGGGTACATATTCTTGAACTTCATAGCTTTGTTTGGACTTTCCTATCTTCATTGCGTCTGTCGTCTCCTTTTCGTCAAATTTCATTTTCCCCCAGATGTTAATATGCTCTAGAAAATAATCAACAGGTAAAAAAAGATTTAAAACGGTAGAAAAGGTCATATACATAACGGATTTTTTACCAGTTAACCGATCATATAACTGATACAAATCTACAAAAGATCTTTGGCCTATTTTGCAAAAAAACCATCTGCGACCTAGTTTTCCCTGTATTATTCGTAGCCTAGAATCAAAGTATTATATTTCTCAATATCATCTGCTGCTTTTTTAACCCAAAAAGTGCGTCAGACTAACGCGTGCCTGGTTGTGAGCCCTCAAAATGAAGGGATTTTATAAAAGACCCGAGTAACGCCCATTCAAGTGGACTTTGAAAATGTTGTCATTGGTTTTTATTACCATAGGCATGGATTATAATAAAGAGGAAAGCTTTAAGGGGTAAAAGATATTAAAAAAATGTTTTTGTTTGTTAGTCTATGCTTGAAAAATTCGATGTAAGAATGAAATTTTGATGGAAAACTGAATTTTTTGTTTTAGTAACTCTTTGTCACCAATTTACGATGTTACGTTAATGTTTTTAGAATATATTTGTTGGTAAACTTAAAAAAGTAGCTCCCAAATCCACCTAAAATATTTTTTCATAATTTCCTCCTTGATTTATATTTCAGAAACAAAGTCACGTGCATAAAATACTGTTTAAAAAATTGCATCTCATATAAATTAACCGGTATACTAAAATTTACATAATTTCGAAGTAAATTTCAAAACATGCGACATACAGTACGTTTAAATGTTATGATTATGCACAAATGGTACTTATACATAATAAATCAGGGGGATATTGAGCCGATTTGCATTTGTAAAAAAGTATATTGCTTGTAGTTTTTGAATAGATACAAACGATGACTCAGCATGATCGAGTCTAGCCTAGAGAAACGATGTTACCTATATAACTAAAAGGTAATAGTTTGGATATAAAGTAGCCAAATTAGTGCTATTATTAGACGATGGGAATTAAAACTGGGAAATGGGAGGTTAGAGTCTTGTTCGTTAGAATGCTTTGTTGTTAAAGCTCCGTTAGATAAAGAAAAAAATTTTCTAAAGCTGTGATCTATTAACGGTCAGAATTCTTCAACAATTTTGAAAATAAAAGTTTTAAAATAACAAATATTGCGACGTTGTAAAGGGCCAGGCACCTTTCTTAAGGAAAAATGGCTTTCCGTCAAATTTTCTGAAAAGTTGGTATGATGTAGACAAAAGTGTTCATTGGCTCAACCGATCCTATATTTAGTGTTCGAGGTACAGGGTGTTAAACATCGGAAATGCCACTTTTTTTTAGACCAGATTTCTCATAACATACCTGTTTTATTCGCATTTGTTGGAGAAAACATGAATTATAGATTATTTGGCAAGAATATTTTATAAATAATTTTGAAGAAATCATTTTTTATAACAGCTTTAAAAATACAAGGAAAAGTCATTGCATCATGAATATATATTTTAAGTAATTACTTCTTGGTGATGAATCATATTTTATACAGGGTGACTCATAAATGTAGTTACAGAAGGCATATAATTTTCATAATTAGTAACCTTTTTTTTTATTTTAGAACAACTAGTAACTGTGGGTACATATTTTAGGAAAACAAAACAAAATTTTGTTGCCACATAATCTATTATTCATGTTTTCTACAACATATGCGAATAAAAAAGGTCTATTATGAGAAATCTGGTTACAAAAAAGTGGCATTTCCCATGTTTAACACCTTGTACCTCGAAAACTACCCATAGGATCGGTTTGGGCCAATGGATACTTTTTGTCAGAACATCGAGTTCTACATCATACCAACTTTTCAGAAAATTTTACAGTTTAACATTGGAACACATAAATTTTCCCTAAAAATGTATCGCTAAATATTAGAAAGCGGAAAGAGAAAGTGGACCCCAAATTTGGCCGCCAAGATCACCGGATCTAAACCCATTATTGGTTTTTTATCAGGGGATACAACTAATAGACAACACGCTGTATCTGTAAAAGCGACAGGCAGTTTACAGAATTAAGAAAATTACAGAGACCTATATATTTACTACTAAACAAGATAGGACGCAGAAGAGAGAAACTGGAATATTACATAAAAAAAAAGCAGAAACACAGAAAAACAAGAACGAATAATAATAACAGAACACAAGAAGAAAATGAATGAAAAGGATGAGGAATTTGAATGAACAATTAAAGGAAAAATATATAGAAAAATAAATCAGATCTTAGAATCAGTGCTGAACTTTTTTAACCAAAATATACGAAATTTTAAATTTAAAAATATAAATCTCTAATTGTAGGTACCAATTTTTTTAGAATATTTTAAAGTTATAATTCTACTTTCAATCATAAAAGGAGTTATGACATTTTGGTAAACGTACAGAAAATTAAAAATTGTTAGAAAATAGATGGAAAATTGCATATTTTTTAAAAATAGACACGTCAAATTTCAAAAATATTTTTCCATTTTTGTTTGTATTTTTTAGACTACAGGATATCAAAAAATTAGTGTATAAAAACTTTCGTGGCTTTTTTGTTTTAATTTCATATTTATACATTCAAAATGGGATCAAACGATTACTAAAAAAACCATGGATACATTTATAGTTACAAGTGTAAAATATTTTTAGTTAACAGAACTACAACCTATTTTAATTTTTGTTTAAGTTTGGCTGAATTTGAGATGTGGTACAAGGCACGAGTCCTCGGCATTTCTTTGACAACTCATGCAGAATCAATCGTTGACAATAGTTGACCAAACACAATAAACGTGGTGACCAAAATTCGACGTTAACATATCCATCATACCAGGGACGTAACAAGTGTTGGAACGAGGGATATTTTGATTCTCTATTAAAATATATTAATCGTTATGAAAAATTACAATTATTTTTAGTCATTATAATTGATTCTTATTTAATGATTATTATATTCCTGTATGAATTTTAAATATTTTTTGCTGTCTTACCCGTGAAGTCATTAAATATTAAAGAGAGATTTAATTTGAATTGTTTAGTTATAAGTAATAATCTTTTTTGTAACTTTCTGTATGACATAACAAACTTTCAGACATAAAAAATAATAGTAATTTCCTATAGAAATACATGACTGGTTAATTTAAAATATTTTGAAATTAGTTAAGATATAAAAATCTGTTTTCAATATTTCTTGACGTTTCTGGGAAACTACTTCCTTAATTTGATAAATTTTTTCTTCTGTGTATAATTTGATGGATACTTTTAGTTTTAAATAACGTTTTTAGGCAGTTTTATTCACTTTTTTTCTTCATTTACTCTACGTGTCGTTTATTTCCCTAAATAAAATAGCCCTGTACCCGTTTATGACTTCACCCTTTTTTCGAATTTGGAATCTATACGCTTTAAAATATATCATTTAAAAATCAAAGATGCATAAGAAATGTATTATATGTCGCTAATATGGTTTTTGTGGTTTAGATTTTGGATGGAAGTACCATTTTCTATGGTTTTTAGAAAGGAGAGAGGTACAGTCTAATCAAAATAAGGATTTTTATTGTCAAGGGATTTAAAACCGAAAGCCCTTTTTCCGGTTGCCCTAATCTGACGGTTTCTAGTGCGCTTAAAACACTTTATACAGAAAAAAATTAACAATAAAGTTGTTATAAATTTTAAGCTATTTTTTTATCTTTTTTGTTTGGATTTTAATTTCGTAGGATTTTTACCATTTGTTTTTCTTAAAAAAAATAGAAAATCGTTCTGCTATTAGGCCAAATTTTTCACCTGAACTCTTTTTTTTCTTACCTCATTGATTTCATCTACTGTCGACCTTATATTCCCTCTGCAATTCCTGGTTTTGCCACATTTAACATTTCTTTAAAATACTCTCCAACTTCTTCATCTTCACCTTCTTCATTTATTACAATTTTCCCTGTTCTTTAACAAACAAACCTTTTCACCTTTTGATAGAAATTTTCACAAATTTCGGTTCTATTTCTTTATTTTCTCCATTTCGTTTTTTCTTGGACTGTATTTTTTTATTTTCTAATTTTCTGTTATCTCTGTCAAATTCAAAGATTAGACAATGAGATATAGCGCTAGTATTATACAGAGTATTTAGAAAAACTAAATTAATAAATAGTCGAGTCGAAAAATTGTTTTTAGCCATGCATTTTTCAATCTTTACGCACACGTGCTATATGAGATTCTTTTACATAGTGTAGACGTCGTAAGATATAAATTTACTTGTGATTTTTAGGAAAAATTATACCTTTTTAATAATAATTCCTTAGAAAAAAGGGTAAAAATTAATAATCGCGCAATCTGTTAACGAACCGATATCCAACAAAGATGCGGGACAGTGAATGAGATGAAAGCCGAGATTATTCCACGTCATTTTTAAAAAGTCACACGCTGATACTTTAAATTGATTTTCATAATTGCATAATCTAGATAAGACCGATATGAATATTAATATACTTGTCGAGTTTTCTCGTTAATTAAAAATCGTTTATTAAGAAAATATTTCTCATAAGGTGCGCTGTTGGTATCCGAGAAGATTATGGATAAATAAGTAGGATTTGATAAATATGGTATGGGAAGATGATGATAAAAGTACGGTATTTCTTTTGGGTATAAGTAATAGTTTATTAACTCAAAAATTATGTAAATTATTGAAAATTGTTAGTAAACATTTCAGATTTTAAAGTGTGTGTCAATTTACTTGATTTAAAGTTGCTTGGTTCAGTAAATTTTGTTGGTCAATATTTTCTTTGTCTTTTTATATGTGATATATTTTTTGAACAAAATCCATTTCCAGTAATCAAATTTTTATGCGTATAAAAATGTATTAGATATACATTGGTAAATTTCCCACTCATATCAAATTTATTAGAGAATCTTCCAGAAGCTTAACTTCACTCTATTCAAGCATCATTAAAGATTACCAGATTATTTCTGTCATAATCTTGATATTAGTTTTTTTCTATTCATTCAAGAGTCAAGAACGGTATAATATCAAAAATTGTATCGGAATTTTTCAGAAAGTTCTTTAATCCTTACACAATGTAATAAATTTTGCTCCATTAGAGAATTTTTTTATAATCCTATAATGGGTGCGAGATTTATTGTATTATTAGGATTTCGTCAAGAGGTATTAGAATTTTATTTGATGAAATTTATTGGAATGGTTTGGATATTCATTTGGGATGTTAACGATGTGAGGATTAGCGTGTTATTTATAGTGGGAATTCAATTCAATAAATATTGTTGTATCTTAAAATATTTTATGTTAACTTTTCCCAAGTTAAACAAATTTTTCCTTTCTACAAGAAATAAATTAATGTGAAATATACCTGGAGCGCAAAAAAACTTTTAATCACTGATGTTTCGACTTTATATCAAAAAATGTGTCATTGTCAATATTTTGAAAAAACTTTTGATATAAAATCGAAGCGATATTAAAAATTTTCCATATAAAAAGTGATTTTATTATTCATTGAGAAGAATATTTTGTTTTTCTGACAAACCTACTTTTTCCCACAGTCTGTGATACAAATTTTGGGTTTTTCTGCATGTGTTGAGTCACTCCTAATGTAAGTTTAAGTTCTTCCTGAAGGAACTTTGATTCAATAATGTTTCCAATTCCGCGTCTTCGTACCCTTTTGTCTTGCGCTACGTTCTTTATCTTCGATGTCAAATTCACCGTTCTTAAACTTTTGAAATCACTCACGACAACTTCTTTCAATAATTCGATACGCTTCAGGGGCAGATTTCTTCAAATTGAAGAAGTAAATCAAAATTTCCCCCAAAAAAATATATTATACTGATTATTTTTTCATCTGTCACAACAGACAGATTTTGTAGTTTCAGCCAATAAGAGCTCTCGATCCTAAACCAATCATTGAGTTTTATACTGATTATTTTTTTCATCTGGAAAAACAGTCAGATTTTGTGGTTTCAGCCAATAAAAGCTCAGGATCCTGACCAATCATTGTGTTTTATACTGATAAAACCGCTTCTTCGTAATTGTTTTTTGATTAAACTGTGTTTACTTTTTTTCAAATGTCAAATATAAACATTTAACAAATTTTATTTAGCATTATCAATTATTATCATACTAAAATGTATTGCAAATCTATGCTATTCTGTTATTTATTCGTTTAGTCACGCACCCAACATGAGTTTTTGAATACCCAAATACTTAAAAAGCCATAAATCTCTTTAAAACTGACAAATGTCAAACTCTATATCCGAATTAAGCCAAACGCAATCACGTATGCCTTGGTGGCCCTGTATTTAAAACTATAACAGCTCAATATTTTTTGATGTTTCAATTTAATTGAACTGATTTTATCAATCAGTTTGTTTTCGTGGTTTTTCCAAATAAAGCCGTTTTCGCGAGTATATAACAAACTTTACTTATATTTTGAACAATTAATTAGTAATAAAATACCGTTTTTTAACTTTTGTTTCGGGTAAACACATTGTTTATTCTTCTTTCGGGCTAAACGAACACATTCTGGTGTCCTGGGAAAAGTTTCAATTGGACTGCTGAGTTCATGGAAGATTTTCTGTCTCGCTGTGAAGAATAAGCGAATTAAATGCCCCATTACTTTGTTAGTCTTGTGTTCCACAATTATACTGATAAAAAATCAGTAATATTTTAAGGTTATGTTGTTGACTGATGTCCAACCTTACGATAATGATGTTTTACATCTGACAATTGTAATTGTCAAACGGCGAAAACAATTGTGCAGTTTTCATAGAAATGGTTTACAAGTTTGATCCTGCCAATCTAAATGTTCAAAAATCAAAGAAATTAAAATTTCACATACCACATTCTACTTTATTTCATTTGTATTTTTTTGTTCTTTTTTGTCGTCTTCTTATAGATCTTTGAAATACTCCGCCTTTTCATCTTCAGTTATTACATTGTATGTTTTCTACTACTTTTACTCTTTGTTTCTTCATCATTTTAATGATCTATCATCATTGCCGTTCAATCCCGTAGGATTATGGCATCGCTTATAGCGTTTTAAATCCATTTAATGAGGTGGATTATTTCCCTCTTTCCCATTATAGATGATAGCTTCTCATGTGTCTACTCTGCCGTTGTTATTTTTTTCCAATCTTTTCTGTTTTTACATGTTACGATCCAATCTTTTATATTCAGTGTTTTAATATCTTCCTTTACTTCTTCGAGCCATTTTTTCCTTGTCTTCCTCTGTTTCCTGTCCCCAGTGGAGCCCAGTTTGTTATCCTTCTAATCGTGTCTGTGGGTTTCCGTCGCATTATATGTCCAAGCCATTCCAAACGCAAAGCCTTGATGTGGCTTCTTTCTCCTTCCTCCGTTATATCTGGACCTAGTATTGTCCTCATAATCTTTCTTTTCAGTATTTTCAAGTCTTCCTCTTCCTTTTTAGTCATTACCACAGTTTCCATGGCGTATGTAATCGTTGGTCTTATTAATGTTTTATATATATTTATTTTTGTCCTTTTACTAAATTCTTTGTTTTCAGTATTTTTCTATTTATTTCTAGAGCTTGGTTTCCTTTGAGGATTCTTTCCTAGGCCTTTTCTCAGCTTACTAATCCTGTCGTCATCCCTTAATAGTTGAAGGTGGTTACCCTTTCGAATTTATGCCTTTGCACTTCTAGGTATTCTTGTGGTGGTATTTTCTCTCTTCCTATTCGCATGTATTTAGTTTTGTTTTCGTTTATTTTTAAGCCTAGTTCTTTCGCTTCTTTGTCCAGTTTTTCTATTGCTTTTTTTAGATCTTTTCTTTCGTTACATACATTTGTCAATTTGTTTCTGTTTACTAAATTAAACCCTTTATGTATTTAGTATTTTTTGTTAGTTTTTCTGGCTGATCATTCGTTTCAGATTTTTCTCTAACGTCAAAAATGAATTTGTTACTTTTACTTGAAGAATAACAAGTGGGTCGTAACCAGTTTTATGAAAATAAAATCGTAGGTTCGCGACGCAATGGCTATTCAAAAAATAACCATATTTCAACATTACTTTGATCTAAAGTTATTCGGCGTGTTCGTTCCCGCATCGTTGATATGATAAATGTGAGTTGAACAGAAATAAAAATCCTTACAAATATCAGGTTTCTTCATCTTTTCGAGCAAAAATGTTGTTTGCTGGTAGTTCCCAGCATGTCCCCCATACCAATAAGACTTTACATCGAACCATACAGTACGACTTACAGATTTATACGATGTATTAATAATGTTTCTTTCTGATATCAGTGCAAGAGATGCTCTTTCTCGGCTGTTTTACACATAACAAATTTGTATATTATTCATGAAACGCTGTGATGGGTTTTTGATACGGACACTAAACCAGCGTGGTTTCTTTGAATGAAACAAAGAGTTGGAACAATTCGACCGACTCCCGGACATAATTTTCGTTTTTTTCGGTAATAAATTAACATCATAAAGTGTTGCGTGAGCTTTTGGATGTCTCTATTTTTCACACCTACGAAAGAACAGCAACAGGAAGCTTACTGGAGAGAATAATTTTGTTTTGACATTTATTTAATTACGAAATGAAAAATTGAAACACAAAAAATCATAAATTATTAAACTATAAACATATTAAGTATAAATCCTTTAAATTATGTTGTAGAAATACTGAATATATATGTGTTCACGTCAGAAATATTGATACTCTACATGACGAGATATTTAATGTAAAAACAACATACTACAGTGGTAAAGGTTTACTACTTCCTCCCTGCGGGAATAGTCAGACAAAAATGTTTTTGTTTACAGTAGAAAATTATTGGTTCATTTAAACGCTCTAGCGACCGATGCAGGTACATTTCACTTACTTTTACAATGGTCTTGGTGATGAATAAACCTCACCTGTGCAATTTTTTTTTTATTTTTATTTTAACCACAGATAGACCAAGTTCATAGAATAACCAACATTATAGAGAAATCATTAGAAGAGAAAAACATGTGTGCTACTATCTTTCTTGATGTAGCGCAAGCATGTTTGGCATGAAGGCTTAATACATAAGCTCAAGCTTTTCCTTCCAAAACAATATACATGTATCTTCCATTCATATATATTGGAAAGATACTTTAGAATTAGGCCAGAAGAAGCCTATTCCGATCTTAAAGAAATTAAGGCTGGGGTACCACAAGGAAGTGTCCTAGGACCTGTCCTATTCTTACTGTACACATGTGATATTCCAGAGTTAGAAAACAATACCGACGATACTGCCATGCTAGCAGTAGGAAAGAGCAATGAAGAAGCAACCCACAAACTGCAAAAACCTATCCACCTTATCTATGACTGGACGAAGAGATGGAAAATTAAACTTAATGAAACTAAATCACTCCATAGTAACTTTACAAACAAAAGGATAGATCGTATTCCAGTCAGGATAAACAATAACCTGATTCCATATTCAAATACAGTAAAATACTTAGGGATTACCGTAAAGAACTTGGACTGAAATATAAAAAAATGTACTGGCTAATTGGAAGAAATTCCACTGTGTCTCTACATAATTAGCTTTTGCTTTATAAGCAGATACTTAAGCCTGTATGGACCTATGGTATCCAACTATGGGGATGAACCAAAGCAAGCAACTTAGCAATCATCCAAAGATTTCAAAACAAAGCACTGAGGAACATAGTAGATGCCCCTTGGTACATTGGCAATAGTGACTTCCATAGGGATCTGGAAATTGACCCTATTAACCAGACCATCAAGAAGTTAACCAAGAATGTCGAGGCTATCCAGCTCCTTGACAATTCTGCGTTAGAAAGAAGACTTAAGAGGATCAAGCCTTTTGAGTTAGTTTAGTGTTTTTAGTGCAAAAGCATTCGACAGAACCTAAGGAACGCTGATGAGTATACCTTTTAAGTTTCAAACTCTATTAGATTAAGTTAGAATTAAATTGCTCATTGTTGTTGACCAGATTGTAATATAATAAATGGCTTTATGGGTGCTTAATAAAAAAAAAATTAACCACAGGTATTTTTTCCTCATTAAAAGATTTTAAAACGAAAACGAAAAAAAGCTTATTTATTACTATAACTTCATTTAGATTTATCTTTTGTTAGGTACATACTGTACTTTTACTTTTACTGATACAAATAGAGTACATTAGTCTTCTCGACCAGTGGCTGCTTACAGTAACGAGAAAATCGGATAAATTTAAAATTGAAAACCTGGATACACGCTCTTTAGTTACGAATACCAAAAGCCCATTTACCGACAATGCTAATCTCGAGATGCGGCTAGCCCTACTAATCTCTTGCATAAATACAATCGTTCGGCCTGCAAAGCCGCTAAAGTAAAATCGTAATTATACTACATTACCGATGAATAGCTCATACCTTTGTGGCGAAATGGGATTTTTAGGAGACAAAGGTATCGGAGAATCTTTGAAGCGGAATAAAGCGAATACAAGTAGATTTCAAATTTAATTAAAAATAATATTGGCTTTTGGGTGAAGTCAAGTAGTGTTGGTTACAAAACTATCAAAACATACCCGAAATTACCGGTGATTTTTGAGAATAGGTAATTTTTCTCAGGTAGCGAGAAATATGTACAAAATTGGTTTGACGAAATTTTAAAAGATGCTGCTGTGCCATTTTATTTATGTACTGCTTGTGAAGCACCATCTCGCGGTGACAATTGCTGTTAATGAGCCTAAAAATAAGTAAAAAATATATTGAAAAAGTATCTGGAAGACAAAAAAAAAGGCAAATTACCCATTCGCTTTGGTGTACCTCAAGGAAGTATCTTTGGTCCCATTCGATTTTATATCTATATTAATAAATCATTTATCATTGACGCTAGGGGCGTTTTTATAGGCTTTAGTGATGATACAAATTTAAATAATTTCATTTTTTACTTAATCTGTTTCATTTTTGAGCGATTTTTCAGTATGTAAGTTATAGAATATACCCTGTGAGAAGTGAGATGGAATTTAGGTGAATTATTTTACTTTTATCACGAACAAAAATGTGTTAATTTCGGAAATATTCTTTGCTTTGTTATATTTACATATAATGTTTGTTTGTTTAATTAGACATTTATATAAAGAAATACCTGTTTGTATTAGTCGAGTTTTAGTTCAAATATTTTTTCAAAAAAGAATATTATTAACTGCCTATTTAAAGAAAATTTTTTTTTGTTGTGTCTATTTTAAATACCTTTCTGATACACAGTTGTGCAAAATGTTTCAAAATACGGTCGATTGCACAGACAAGATCTTGCCGATAAAGTTTCGTTTTTGGTACCTTTTCTTCTTGAAATCTGCCGACAAAGTAAAAGTAGCCTCTCTTGTAAAAGGTACTTTAATATACTTAGGAAATAAAATGGATTTGTATTTAAAAAATTTTTAACTATAAATATATTTATTTTAAATCCATATATTTTGGAGATACATTTTGTACCCATTTCTGTTATATTACAAAATAGCTGAAATGTTTTATTTCAGAAATATTTTACTATTTACGACTAAAATTATATTTTACTGAGAATAATTTTAATAAAAATCGTAAATTTATTTAGAAAATTTAATTATTTTATGGGTTTTTATTCCAATAGGAAGATACACTGACTCTCAAATTCTAAAGTTGTTATCTATTTTTTCAGTTACAACTTCTACATTCATAGAAAATGAGTAAGGAATTTAATTTATCAGATTCAACATCCTAAGACCGGTTTCTGCCTTTCGGCTTCGTCAGCTATATCCGCTATAGGATAAAATTTTTAGATGTGTTACCATCTATGATTAGAAGAGAGTATTGACAATTTTTAAAGCATAAAAAAAAATGCCCGATGTATTGGGAATGCATATACAATTTGCAAAGCTTTCATTCGACTGATTCGAGTCAAAATGTCACTATCGTCTTTCGTATCCCTTTCAGAGATTAATACAAAGTTAGAAAACGAGTAAGGAATTTAATTTAACAGATTCGACATCCTAAGACCGGTTTCAGCCTTTCGAAAGAAGAGAGTGACATTTTGACTAGAATCAGTCAAATAAAAGCTTTGCAACACACAATGCAAATTGTGTATGCAACCCCAATACATCGGGAATTTTTTTTGCTTTAAAAATTGTCAATACTCTCTTCTAATCATAGATGGTAGCACATCTAAAAATTCTACATTCATATATACCGATAGATTTACTTTTAAATTAAAACAGTACTAAATAAATTAATAGGGTTTGCTTTCATTTTCCATTTTTTTTTCTTAAACCTAATTATACGTATCTATAATAAGTGGATATTTTCGTGACTGTTCAATAGTAATTTATGTAGAGAAAATTAGTGGGAAGCAGTGAATAGTAAATAAATTAGTACGATTTCTTCGTTTTAAGTCGAGCTTTCGAAAATATTTATTTTCTTTATCAAGCCAAATAACATGAAATTCAGAAAAAAAATACATCAATGTTAAAATTTAAAATGACAAAATGACAATTTGACAATTTCTAAAAAATCAGTATACAATTGAAACATACAGAGTGAGATTATAAAATATATAAGTATGTATAAATATATAAAAAATCAATTCAAGGCGGACGAGTTGAGAAAGTTTCTTTTTTTAATAGATATGTGTATATTGTACTGAGGTCATTGATATCTGTTCTTTTATTCATTGATTTTTCATTGTTATTTATATGAACCATTAAATTTAGCTGAATCCATCCGATTGTTTCTGAAATTCAATTACTTTCAGAGACTTTGGTACATGATCAAAAGAAAAAAGAATATAATTGATTTCCATAAATTATTGTTTTATTTATCAAACACTACAAATAATTCTGTTGTTATCAGACCATAAAGCGAACCAGTTTAGTATAAAATTTAATAAAACCTTAAAAAGTATGCAAACCTATTCAAATAATTGCGCAATAAAAGTTATTTCTGTTTTTATCAGATGAAAACGCGGTTATTTATGTAAATTTACGTTTATACTATTGGCGTCATCTGTTTTCAAGATATATGAATAATTTCTTTTTCAAATTAATTTCTTCACATTCTTATTCACGGTTTTAGTTAACTTTTATAACTTGGTCTTAAGTTTTGCGATCGTTTTACAATTATTGGAATGTTATGGATACAGTTTTAAACCATCAATTAGACTGTAGTGTCTTACCCAGCTGAAACGATCTGCCTTACCAATAACGATGAAGATATTCGACAAGAATATACCAAGACAGATTACAGTATGAGCAAAAATAAAAATACCACGTAATAATTTACACAATGGAAGGGTTTTGGGTACTAAAGTTTAAAGATTGATTTATTTATTCCATTAGCTTCTCTAAAGAATCCTAAATTATCAATTTTTTGTTTTTGTATATTATATTTTTTAGCTGATTCCCAATCCTTGAAGACTTCTACTAGTTATTGAATTCATTTCTTCCTACTTGCAGTTCCCTCTAATTTCTTTTATAAATTATAATTTTATATTCTTTTTTATGCATTTTTCCAACACCAATTAATGGTTTACTAATTTCTTACGAGCCACCTAGGTTATTTTAAAAAATTCCGATAGATTTTGTATGAATCTTCGTCCTGTTTTAATATATGTTCTATTTTCACCTCTAAATTAAAAGAGTTGCTGTCTTCGCCAAAAGTAATAAATGGACTCATTAGCAATATCCAATATCTTGGCTATAGATGTTTTTGAAATAACATCATTGAAATTTGAGTTAAAAAATAAATATATAATAAAATATTTTATGATCTGTAATAGTAACGTTAAGTCTCCAGATTTATATCCTAAGGTAATTATGTCACAAAAAAACGCCAATTAAACATCCTGTAAAAATATCGTTTAGTAAATTAACCAGTGTCATATCTCGATAAACAATCGGTATTCATATTTTACCAACCAGAACAGTAACGTGTAACACATATGGTACATGTAAACTGTGGGAACTTAAATATGTCGTTAACGTGTAAGTTAGAGATGGGTTTTAGACTTTCGTCGGTTAAACCACAAAATATAGTTTCAGTTTCAAACCGCAATAACGAACAATTAGAATTTTGTGACAATCGGGTGTAACTCCTAATAAGGCGAGCAGTTAATTTTTCGACTTGAAGCAAGTAAATTTGTCTTCTTTACAGAGGTGGTAAATAGACTATGCAGTGTGAAAGGATAAAATGCTTGGAAAGACGCATTCGGGATAAATTTTTGTTGGAGATGAGCTTTTCAAGTTTGTTTTTGACTTTTCAATTAAATTTTCATTCTAAATTTGTTGACTGTCAGGTATATTTTTAATAAAAGGTTCTGTTAAAAATAAAACGTTCAAGATTAATAACAAGGCGATGGTATACATAACATTGAGCGTTTAGGATTCTCAGTTGAACCATTTTGCACATTTCGATGTAGCGAATGAAGGGTGGACCGCACTAATAAAGTACGAGCGATCTACCTTTGGAAGTAGACTATACCTACGTGGAAAATTGTATGGGATTCACTACACTGGTGGGCACATGAGCAAGCATATCGACGCAAACATGAACGTCGTAGGATTACTGCGTGGATCCGGAAAACCGCTCGAAAATGAAGAAATTGTTGCAGTCCTATTAGTAAGTTTACCAGATTCATATTCAGGATTGGTCACTGCGCTAGAGAGCCGTGACGAAGCGGATTTTACCGTGGATTATATAACTGGGAAAATGCTGGATGAGTACCAGAGAAGAAACGAAGCCAGCGAAACAACAAGCAGTTAAAAATCAGATGTGGCACTGAAATTGAAGGAAAGTATTTACGGTTTGAAACAAGCACTACGAGTTTGGAATGAGATAGCAATACAAGCACTCAGAGCAATAGGATTCAAGCCTGGGAAACCAGATCCAAGTCTATTGACGAAGAAGGAGACGTACAAAGATTACACGTCTGTATGTAGATGACATGTTGGTAGCTGGAAAAACAGCCGCAGTAACTCAGGAAGCGGGACCCCAACTACAAGAATTTTTTCGAATGAAGGACTTGGCTGATAATAGCCATTATCTGGGTATTCAGATAGAACGTCACTCCAACGGGTCTTTCTTATTAAATCAAAGTGCGAAGATTTCGAAGCTATTGGAAGCGTACGATTTATCGGAATCCAGACCAGTAGCAACACCGATGGAAAGTGCTTTTCTGGCTGGATCGTCGGATGAGGACCGTGATTTCGATGACAAAACTGGATACAGAAAAGTGATGGGATCACTACCGTATATTGCCACTGTCTCAAGACCAGATATAGCAGTAGCAGTGAGATTACTATGTCGTCGAATAGAGAAGCCAACTTTCTACGACTGGAAAGCTGTGAAAAGAGTAGTGCGGTATCTGTCTACCAAGGTAAAATTGTCATCGAAAGGAGATTGCGAATTGAAGTGTTATGTGGACGCGTATTGGGCAGGTCATAAGACAAGAGGATATGTCTTTCTACTAGGTGAGACTATCTTTGCTTGGTCGAGTAGAAAACAAATAGCAGTGGCTATGTCATCAACGGAAGCAGTGTATCTAGCAGCGTCGTTTGCCAGTAAAGAGCTTTTATGGCTGCGACAACTTCTGATAGATTTTATCGGAACTATGAAGAAACCAATAACTATGTTCGAGGATAATAAGGTTGTATGCATTTGATTAAGAATGACAAATGTGGAACACGAACTAAACACATTGACGTCAGTTATCATCAAATTCTTGCAGAGGAAAGGAATTTTGGAAGTTAAATATTGTTCTTCAGAAGAGATGATAGCTGATACAACGACCAAACCATTAGTCAAGGAGAAGTTGAAGTTCTTCTCCAAACGTATGGGACTTTTGAATTTTCAAACATATCTAAGCGAGAAGGGGTGGTGGAGATGTGCTTTTCATGTTTGTTTTTGTTAACTGTCAGATATATTTTTAATAAAAGGTTCTGTTAAATAAAACGTTCAAGATTAATAGCATGTTTTATTTAAGTCACTGCAAAATACCCAACAATTTTTCTAGATCTAGTGGGATAAATTATTTTTCGATGATTGGCTAAATTCACTAAAAGTTACTTGACGTATAAATATGACTTTTAAAATAATCTTCCAACCGAAACGAGTAAATCCTAGAAGTAGAGATTGTGCGATTATTGTTATTTTCTGTAGTATCATTGTTTGAAAACATAATGAATTACAGAAAACAAAATCAATATGTTTGATGTCTAAAATACAGCGATACGTACTTTATATTTAGCTTTTTTTTAATTTTATGAAATGCATTGATTATTGTTTTTAAATATCTACCATCTCTATAAACATTCGACTCCGTTTTTTGATCCGAAAAAGCTTCCTACCTTAAGGCGCCTCATTCCTTATCAAGTCGTGACTGAGTTTAAATCTTGAGGTTTTTATGGCTATTATTTCTTTGTAAAAGTCGTACCGGAACTTTAATGAATTGTTTGTATTATAAAGAATATTAAATAGTCGATAACCCGCAGCTACGAATGGCTTTATTTTAGAAAATAAACTGAGTTTTAGAACTTTGAGAAATTATCATAATTAACATGTTTTTTATACAAATTTTTCAAATTTACTAAGAGTTCATGGAAAGGTTCAAGGTCGCTAACATTAAGAAACTTTTAATTCAGATTGATTTTAGTTTGCAGAAAAATTTAAACATTCATTACAATTACTCAGATTTGTAAACATGGAATGATTGTTATGATTATTTTCCGCGTGAACAAAAACCATGTAATAACAACTTTTATGGTGGAAAAAATGGCGATGAAACAATTTAACTTAAGTTGGCTTTACAAGCTTTTTTTCGACTGGATCGTTAAGGGAGCACAAAGAATGGTTTTGGAGGCAAAAATGGAGCAAAGGGTGAACAGCAGAAGGTTGGTTGGATGGATGATGGCCAGTATGAAAAATTGGGATCAGGGGGAGAAATTTATCAGGAGTATAATGGAAAAGAAAGCAGAGGAAGAGAGGCTAAGTAAGTAAAGTAGAGGCAGCACCTATAGCCCACGCATTGTCTGGAAAGACGGTTCCGGGTTGTAGGAAAACAGGGTGGTTTTAGTGAGTTAACCGTAAAGGGTAAGCTCACGCTACTGAGGTATTTTCATCCATCAAAAAAAAGTTACGAATTCAAAAATAGTTTCATTCATATTTGGTTCAACATTCTCCAAATAGAGAAAGTGAAAATGTTTGATGATGATTCTTCTTTCTTCGTTCTTTTTATCCATTGCTCTACTATTTATTGTTTTATCAACTCCCATTTCTTAATTTATATATATTTTTTGACATATTCTATAGTGACCCCAAACAAATCTGGAAGCAATGGGATACATTTAAATTTAAAAAATGGTATCTACACAATTCTGTATTATTTTTAAAAGTACTACCTTTTAAGAATTCTTAGAATAGTTTGTAAACTAGACATTATTATCAACAAAAGAATATCTCAATTTGTATACACACGATATAAAAATATTGATTTTTTCGCAAGATCTCCATCTACAAATATTTGCCACTTGAGCATACACAATACCCAATCTAAGGATTATATTTTATCGGATTTTAGTAAATCTGCACATACAAAAACCATGTATTCTATCGATAACAATACATCAGACACAATGATTTATTTTCTCATGCTTCCAGTATATTCATTCATATTTCTTAAACCCTTTGAGATTTTCTGAAAATGTGAACCCGAAATGACGTTTCTTTTATTGTTGGCGATTGTCAAAAGTACTAATAGTGGGCCACCTCAGGTATTTTTCGGTTCAATGAGAAACGGGTTTGCAGAAATGTCATATAGGGTTGAGGATGATATGTTATAGTTTTCAAAAAATGTTTTGTCACCAAAATAAGTCGTTTCCGGTGCAAGTAAAATCGTAAGTAGCATTATTTTTCAACATTAGCTGTTGAAACAAAAAGTTAAGGATATAGAAGAAGAAAAAAGAACACAAAAAGAAAAAAATTTACTCTGTATGTAATAGACTATCGCAAATTTTACAAAAAATATTATTATAGAAGTAGTATAACAATCCACTCAAAGGGTCTCTCTAAGAGTATATTATTTTTAACTGAAGACAAGTGGGAAATTCTATTTGAAAACTTTTTCACTTTTAAAGTCCTAAAATATGAACAAATGGTAGTTTATGACATTTACGCAGAGGTGAATTTTATTGGAGTAAAAATAGTGACAACAAAGGATTGATCATAACATTACACTTTTATGGTAGAGAAAAAACAACTTGAAGTAATAAATAATAGATCTAATCATATCCATATACTTAAAATTTCTTTAAAAATGTTCTCATTTTTCTTTTAAAACTAATGACTAATGGATTAATTTAGAAGCCGTTCATTCTTTCACACACGTGTGTCTATTTTCACTGAATCAGTATCTCGGATTTTATCATAGGATAGATTTTTTCTAACAGGATATTTTACACCAACAGCTACCCCTATAACGGATCACGATCGCCACATACTTCTGTTTTAAGACAAGATTTATCGTCGAAAACGATGTTAATGCTGTTAATGTCACCGTCAGGGTTTTTATCTTATTAAAATAAACTTCTTTCCTCAAACAAAGAAGTATGATTGATGGGACGGCGGATACAGTTTTTTCGTAATTCAGGTATAAAAAGATTACCAAAAGTAGCAACAGTGACGTCCAGGGGATTTAACTAAGCTTTTTTGATACCTTATTTTATAATTCATTTTATCAAAAAGTTTAGAAGCGATTGAAATAGGTGAGGGCGCGGTAGGGATCTTTTGTGATCTCAGCCGCGCCTTCGACTGCGTCAGTCACAAATAACTTTTGGAAAAAATATCACATTATGGTGTTCGCGGCATACCACAAAAGCTCAACAAATGGCCAAAACTAAACGAAGAATTATTCATCATGGATACTGAATAATACTGGAGTTCCACAGGGTTCAATCCTGGGGCCATTATTATTCACTCTATACCTAAATGATTTACCTAAAAACCTTTTACAATGTCTTACTTGTTTATATGCAGATGATGCAACTCTTCTTATTACTGACAAATCTCAGTTAAATATTCAATCCAATTTAAATTCAGTATGCAACACACTATTAAGTTGGCTTAGCTACAACTCATTATATATAAACCCCAGTAACACTAATTATATGACCTTCCACACTCAGTGGAAGTCAAACTTACCCTCGTATGATGTAATAATAAATAATGAATCTATTGAACAAACAGATTCTGTTACATTTTTAGGAATTAGTATGGACAGTAATATGACTTAAAACTAGCAATATATTAAAAAGACAAAATCATTGAACTCTATGTGTTATCAGATTAGAATACTAAGAGAGCTTCTAACCTTCTATTTTGGTCAAGTGCAATCCAGCTAACTGAATTATATTGGGTGGTGTGTTACTTAATTCATCACCCTCCGATGAACTCATTTTTAATTATTTGTATTCAAAATAAACTGACATACACTGACAGCGAGTTCATTTTAATGTGTCAAAATAAAGTTTGCTAATTCGTTTCCAAGGCTAATGTGACAAATTACATATTTTTATAGAACTGAAGCGTAATTTTTTTTATTACGTGCTAGTCATTACGTGTCAGTAATTGTTATGATCTCTTTACTTAGTATCTAAATAGTAGGTTATATGCAATTTACTAGTATGGGAGTAGAAAAAATATCTTAAATTTCCTCTATATTTTATTATTTTTTGATATTTGAAAAACTTATAATCACCGTTAATATTTAACCGGACTATAATCTCTAACCGCACGTATCAAATCTCACTCAGTAGGTCAGTATAACGACGGTCGGTAGCCCAGGGTCATATTCGTCCCATGAGCCAACACAAGAAAGGGTTAGTGTCACATGGCGAGTTGACACAATAGCGTGGGAGATGTACCACAAAGGTACCTGTAGGTAGAGGCAGTCGCTACCAACCGACCACCAGTAAAGAATAAATAAAGCATAAAGATATGAAGACATCATAATAATGATCGTTTTATGGAAATAGAAGTAATAAGATCTTGGGGATATGTAGGGGTAAGAAATTTTGAGAATGGTGTTTTATTTTGGCATGGGAATGTACGAAATTGACTTTCGCAGAGAATTTTGCAATTGGTGTGGTCATTCTGTAACAATCACTTCTAATTTCGAAGTATTTATTGTGATCTGTTTGAGAATATCAACCCAATATTAGCTCAGACAAATGGTACACAAGGAGGGTTTGAAGTGGAAAATTCTGGTGTAATTGTTTTTAGTGGATTATTTTATGTTATTTGGGGTGCTGAACACGAATTTAAAGTTTTCCAACAAAAAATTTTCCCACTAAAAACAATTACACCAGAATTTTCCACTTTAAACTACCGTTTGATTGAACTATATGGTCAAATTAAGTAAATTTAACAATATTTAGAAGTTGCAATTTCATCTGATAATAAAGCAACTCGCACGTGTCTGAAACGCATTTAAAGATATTTATACAGATAAAATAGATAATGTGAAATGATTAATTGGTAAAAATTGCCTGATTATTCAAATGCCAATCATCTCACTTATGCATCAATGGGGTTTTGCAAATAAACTATTCACGTACCAGTTAAACGAATAAAACAACTCTATATAATCAGTTAAAAGCAGCTGCAGGATTTGAAAAAAATAGTTTAGTAATTATCGCGAAACACGTTTTGTTGAAAAAAATGCATATTAAAATAATGACTAATGACACTCAAGAAAAATATTAATGCTATATATTTGAAGTGCCTTCTTTGAAATAATTTATATCTCTATTTTCTACAAGTAGGTACTATTAAAATGTAAGTTTCATTTTATTCTGAAAAGCGTTATGATTTTCCATCCTTTTTAACCCATAAGTACTTTGTTCGCTATCAAGAGATGGTAATAAAACGTTTTTAAAGTAGTAAACAATAGGCCCTCCAACTAATAAATAAAAATTGGGTAATATAGAAATAATAATTTGAAAAATAACTAATAACTATATGTATATGTTTGCATTCTTTTTTTTCTGTTTAAAACTATTTCAAAAAAAATTGAAAATTATTGATTAAAAGAAGAAAGTTCCTTTATTCATTAAAGTCAATACTTGCATTATTCTTGGAACTATCAATAGGTAATGTTACATCAAAGCAATAAATGTAAATAACATCGAAAATAATGTTGATACGTTGCCAACCGATAGTTGTTTAGAGATCTGGAATCCAAGAGGGTTCTAGATATGACACATGTGGAACCAATGGAGTGTTTGGAGGAGTGAGTTGTTGAAAGAATATATTGTATTGTATTTAAAAATTGTTACACCCTATATAAAAAAAAATAATAAAAATTTTTTGACAAGGCGGAATGATTTTTCAGTGACTTTTAGGTGGTGTGGAGGTTGTGCAGGTCAAAGACAACAACAACCAATAGTGAACAATGGTGCTCAAAATCGATATGAAAATCAAAGATCAAGAGACAATTATTATGATAGGAGACAAAATTCGGATGAAAATAGAAGATCATATGTAAACTATGGACAAGTGAGAAATGATAGATATGAGAGAACAAGAATGACAGAACAAAATAAAAAAGAACCAGAAAGAAATATGACGAAGAATAGAGGTTGTAGCTGACATTGAACCTGCTTCTACGTTGAAAACAAATTTTTAGAAAAGAACAGATCAAGGCCAAGGGACTGTGAAAGTAGTTATTCACATCCTAAAACATTTATAAATATTGATGAAAATGGCAATGAAAATATTGATGAAAATGGCAATGAAAATATTGATGAAAATCAATTAACATTTATACCAATTGAATTAGGTAGTAAAAAATTCATAAGTACCTATGATAAATAAATTATAAAGAAATATTATGTTGGTTATGAAGATAATATTATAAACATAAAACCAATTAAATTAATTACAGCAAAGCTAGTTTAAATAAAATGTTGAACAAAACCATTAAAATCAAAGATGTAATATTGGGAGTAATTTTTTTTCAAAAAACGGAATAGACATTAATCTTAAAACTGTGTACTTGGAGAGAACTGGCAAAGAAGAAAATTAGGAAATATAATGAGAAATATATGAAAAGACAAAATAAAATTTTTTTGAAGAAAACGAAATTCAACATGGGTGATGTAGTAATAGTAAAGAAGCACAACGTGACAAATTTAAAAAAAGGACGATGTGGTAAATTAGAATATCCATATGGTGAACCCTATAAGAATTATTGGTACAAATGTCTATGAACTGGAAGAAGTAGACACAGAAATAAAAATTGGAATATATCACATTGAATCAATATATCCCTAGAAACCATTAGAAAGATAGAATAAAAATTCAATTTGTATTTAGAATAAGGTATTTGATTCATGTCCTACAGAATAATAATATAATTATTATTATTTGAACATGAAGGGGGGCGATTATATTGTATATTGAGATAATAGTATATTGTCTCACAAGGGCAAAATTGAGCTTTAGCAGCCCGAGGCTATTCGCTGCATGAGCGAGCGAAGCGAAGCGAGGGCAGCTAATAGCTAAGGGCTGCTAAAGCGTTTTCTGCATGTGTGACACACAACTGTTTTTCGCCTACCAAAAAAATAACCAAAAAATAGGAAAATATAACAAAAATCTTTAATTTTATAAATACAGACAGAATTTAATGAGCAACTTAAGTAATAAAAATCTACCCAATTTATTTATTATATATTATTTCCAGTTGTTAAACAAATTTTTTCGTACCATTGCGCATTGTCTTGTTAAGTAACAAATTTAGAGAAACATTACTACCTTCTTCTTACAAGTCTGGTGGAGTATTCGTAAATTCTTCATCACTGCCTGAATTACTATTCATTATCACTAATTCACATAATCACAATTATTCAGAATCAGAAATCAGAACGTATTTTTATTTTAAAGTTTAATTCTCTTGATTCTACGCTGACGTTTAATGAAAATGTATGTGAAATGTCAAAGTCAAAGGTGCGTTGATAGTGAAAATCGTGTTCTTTTTGATTTTTGCGGCCCAAGGCCCGGAAATATTACTTTCGGTCTGATTTTTAGGGTGATATGATTCATTTTCAGACATGGTAGGCGAAAAAAATATTTGGTGCCTTATTATCAAAACAATATTGTGATACTTTAATCAAAAATAATTAAGTAAGTAAATGAATTAGGAGTTCAATTAGTAATTTTTTAGTTGACTTCATTTATCAGTTTTGCTGAGAGATGGTCGCATGTTTGCATTAATAATTACTTTGAATTCTTCTAACCCAAGTAAGAGATACGTTTTCATATAAATTTAAACGTATCTCGACATTTTGTAAATAATTATTAAATTGAAAGGATTTACCTTATTAACCTTATTAACCAATTATTAACTCACATTGAGTGAAGTTCTTTCAGAAAATATAAAAAGAAAACAAAAGTAAAGTTCCATTTTACACACGTAATATACCATATTGCGGCCATATTTGACTTGCAAATAAGATCCAACAGGTGAAAGGCGAGGGTGGACCATCGTATGCCACCGCAGGCCGTTACAGAGCATTTCGAGTAGGACCTTGCCTCTAAAAAAAAACTAAGAGAGGAGTAGAAAAAACTGAAAAATATATAGGGTGGCTCGAATTTAATGTCTATATTTTGTAAATTAGAAATTTGGGGAAAAACAATTCTTAACTCAAAAAAATACTGTAGATTCGAATAAATCAACTTAATCAACTCTTGGTCCTAGAAAAAATTATAAATTAAATCTGACAGCACAGCAATTGATAAGGGATTTAATTAATAAATTATGTTTTTTTTGAATTTTCACTGGCGCAATTATTTTTTAGAGGGATTGTATTTCCATTTAACAAAAAAGCAATTTTCGATTTTTATGAGTGAGTTACTCGTATTCTCGTATTAGATCAATTAATGGAAAAGGCTTGTAATCACTTTTAGAAGTTAAAGGATGCTTCTCGGTGAATAACAACCCTGCAAATTAGCCCACTAGTAACAATACTACCAACTTAATATATTTAGTCAACTAAACGGTTGCTTATTAACAGCTAAATAATAGCTGAACGGTTGCTTCTTAATGGAGGACAGAATAGCGGGATCAAATCAAAATCGTCTTTTAGGTGAAACCACGTACTTCTTGGACAATAGCTAGGCATACACGGAAGGGATTTTCGAACGATCTGGTCTGGCCTCGATCAGTTCGTTCAAATTTTCTGCTCGTTAATGCGCAACGACAGTCAAGATCGGTGAACCATCAAGAATGTGGAATTTCCTCTAGATCTGTACTCTCTACTATCAATTTATCGTTCCGCTAGTGAATAACCACGTGGATTTGTGGCGTGTTAGGTTAGGTAGTTGTTTTTATTTTTTTTATTGCCTGTTGCATAAGGTCTGAAACACTAATTTTAAAATTCCCCACTACAAGTATGCATACCCCTGGGTATAATATCCTGCATTGCTGAGCTTTCAGCTGCTCGTCAATTACAAAATCCCATAGTAGAGGTGCTAAGACTCCTCCCTGTGGGACATCCTTTGGAAATTGATACTTCCATGATCCCTGTTGCTTCAGCTGTTCGATTGCATAGGGTTTGTATCCACCTGCATGTGATGTCGTCTACGCCACGCTTGCTGCGTCCATTGTTCTAAAAGAGATGTGGTCAAATGCACCCTCTATATCCAGAAATGCTCCTAATGCTCCTAATGCTGGCTTCTATGAAGTGGCGTTTCTTTTAGAAAATTTTCCCTGGCATGCATCTCAACCAGTTTTTGTATTAGCTTTATCATAAAAGATGATAGAGTAAAATGATTTAGCCTGAGAGTAGTCCTTCCCAGGCTTTGGAATGAAGACAACTCTAGCTTTCTTCCAGCTAACTGCACAAACCTAGTAGGGCCAATCTTTTTTTCTTCTCAATTTCCAACATTTTTCACACCACTGTCGTTACGATATGTCCCTTTGTTCGCCAGGATTTTAAACAAGTATAAAATATCTGATTGGCCGTCCAGACCTCTCGAAATCCGATAGATTTTACCATTAACTAACGGATTCGTCATCCCACACATCAGATCTGGCAGTACCAAGTATGACTAGATGTCTGTGACAGATCAGATCTGTAAGATGGGATGACAGATCTGGACGGAGGGACAGAACGTTGGAAAATCCCTTCCGTGTATGCCTAGCTAATGGTTGCTGTCGATTTTTCTAGATAAAATCGTATACATTTCGTAGTTCTTGGCACCTTTTCGCAACATATGACGGGACACCCTGTACGAGAATAAAAACGAAGAGCGGCATATCGTTTGCGTATATCATTTCGAAGATCTTTTGGATGAAGTATTTGGAAATTTATTAACAGTAATTAATTTAAAAGAGGAATCGCATCAGGGTCGAGGGTCAGGTCATAATAAATCTGCGGGCTATAACTTCATTACTGGAATATTATAATTATGATGTGGAAGTTGAACAGAAACGATGTTGTGATAAGTAAAAGACTTTTTGCATTTTTCGTGTTTGCAATTCGGTAGAGATATTCAAATAATTTATAGTCAATCAAATTTATAAATTCATAGACAAAATCTGCATTCAAAACAATCAAGAACAATATAGGCTGAAATTGATCAATATTGTCAGTTAATATTAAAGCTTTTTACTGTATAGGTATAGAAGTGTGTTTACTTGATTTTCAATTTTTCAAAATCACTAAAAATTGCTACACTGTATATAATTCCACTTTCGTTTAAATTGCTATAAGTTTTTTTGATTTTTATGTCGGTAATGGCGCTGGGTGCAGCAAATTCTATCACACATGACTGAACGCCGCTATTTTGCCCAACACCCTCATAAAAGTAATGAATTTAGTACTTTGAAAGAAACTGGTTGTAATCAGCAAAATCCTCGAATATTTAATATTCTAAATATTAATAACTTTGTTGCGTTGCTGTAAAATTATCCTGAAAATAATTTTTTCTAAAGCACGTCATTACTTCTATTTATTTTCGTCGCCAAAGCAAATAATTCTTTGTTTTTATGTTGTCCTCTAAGGTTTTTGTATGAAACTCAAAACGATATAGACTGAATATTATTGGCAGATGTTTAACGTCTCTAAAACCGCCAAAATCGACAGTCACTATCGACTGAATTAAATTGTACATCCAATATTTTAAACTATTTTTTTTTTATTAATTTTCTCCAGGCTAAATTTAAACTATCAATCATAATAAAATCTGCTATAAAAAAACATTAAAACTATCTTGAGCAGACATCTACACTATCAAAAAAAACATTCAATTTTTTATCAGAAAACAAAGTATAGTATAAAAAACGTATCGCTACAGTTATGTTTTACAAAAGCATAATATAGATCTTGATAACCATTTCCCCCTTTTGATATCTGACATAAAAATTAAATAGAGCAACAATTCACTCCCACTGAATCAGCTTTTATTCAACTGATCGAATTGATAGGGTAAAAAGAACTCTTTGTATGTTTTTAGAAGTGTTGAAGTATCAAACTGTTTTATATATTAATCTAAGATCGGTTAGGATAGGTCCAAGATTTGTGAATGAACGAGCTAGGAGGGAAGATGTTGCTGTAACCACTGCAACAAAAGACTTTTTAATGGAAGCTTCTTTTCGTACTTATACGAGGGCTGGTGCTACACTTAGTATTCGCAATTATTGAGTAAATAGAGAAAATTTAAAAAAATATTAACAGAGATATTTTAGAATGAATGTAAATGACATAACTTCACAAAATTTCAACTTACCAAATACGGAGTATAGGTCAGTCATATCGTACAAATAAAAACGCGTAAATTACAATAATTGCGGTAAACTTGCTCTTTTGGTATGTTGTTTGGGTCCACCTAGACAATCTTTATCCAGATTTGCAGCAGTCTGAAATTTTCGCGCGCCATTTTTTTTCTCTTTTTTTAGTTTTGTGCCAAAAAACCGACATTGGAAGGCTCTGAAGACAAAGGTCACTACTACTTTTTTAATGTGTACAAAATTGCTGACAGTTTGACCCTTAATTCAGTTGTCTAGGTCTAATAGGTCACATGATACAGAGTTGTAAAATGGTCTAATTTTAGACCAAAATATCAGGTATAATGAGGTATCTTAGGGGAAATTATTGAAAGGTGAAGTTGTAGCAAATTTAATTACCTTCATTTTGAGACTAAAGGTGCTTCCGTAGATGTGATAGTTTGTTCAATGACGACCATAAACCAAACAAATCTAAAAATCGAAACTTGAATGTTATGGCATACGGCGTATTGCTAACGCAATATTAGCAAATTTTTTAAAAAATAGATCCCAGATGGTGTGGATAAACAATGATAAAAGTCAGCCACTGGTCATAGAGAGAGGAGTGCCTCAAGGATCGGTACTGGGCCCTCTCCTCTTTCTTTTATACATAAACAATTTACCTTCAGTCTTTCGACACAAAAAGGTCAAATCTTTCATGTATGCTGATGACGCCTCATTTGGTATCAGCATAGAAAGAGGTGAGTGCACAGACCTGATCCTTCAGGAAACTATAGAACTAGCAAACTCCTGGTTTATTACCAACCAGCAGTGTTTAAATGAGGATAAGACTCGAACACTTGTCTTTGAAACAAGAAATTCTCTTGCAAATACCACATTTGCGAAAAATATAAAATTTCTAGGTATATCCATAGATAACACACTTACATGGAATGACCACATAATTCAGCTATGCAAAAGACTTAACTCATCTACATAAGCTACAAGGAAAGTAAGGCAACTTGTAAACCAACCCGCAGCCATTACTATCTATTATTCATTATTTGAATCAACCATACAATACGGTTTGAAAGTTTGGGGTACAGCTGCCCACATCCATTTAAATAAAGTTTTTATAATCCAAAAATCAGTTGTAAGGAGCATTGTAAATGTTCAACATGATGATTCATGCCGACCAATATTTGTAACTTTAAAAATATTAACTCTATATGCCTTAATAATTTATATAAACCTACTAGACGTGAAACAAAATTTAAATTCTTACATTAAACCTCGAGATATTCATTCACACAATACAAGAAACAGAACTAATCTAGTCTTACCTTTAACTAGAATTAAAAAAACAGAAAATTTTGAAATAAAACTTTTTAATTCACTCCCTGAAGTATTTAGAAATCAAAATATTGCTACATTTAAAAATACACTAAAATCTATATGTACAGTATAGGCGAATTTTACTCCTTGGTGCAGAACAGAAATATCTTCTTGTAAGTTTAACATAGGTATTTAAAAATTTAATGTTATTTAAAAAAATATTTTACATTGTATGATATGTGTTTTATGTATTTTGTAGATTTTTGTTTCTGCTCTGACGTGTTTACAAAGTCTTGTACTTTTTTTTCAACTAAATAAAGAACTAGTAAACTATTGAACTATTGAGCTGGTAACAAATCCATTTCATTAACCATTCGATCAACAATAAATAATTGATGACATTAAAAAGTATGGTTAATTCTGCTAAGAGAACCTTAAGCCGAGAAATTCTACAGCTTAGCTAAATTGTGATTTAAGTCGAGCTTATGTGTCAAAAGATCAACTGTGCAACGGAAAATATAAATCTAAGTTTCACTTATGGTTAAGCTTTGATATATTCTATTAAGTAGAACCCGTGCAAACGGCTCTAAATATTTTTCTAAGTTTAAATCTAGTTTCTTAAATCATAATAGTGTAAAATTACTAGGATCCTTTTCTATGTGTTTATTATCTAGTAACAAAATAATTATGCTAATCTAAATTAAATTAAAGTGAGAAAAGGGAGACAACATACAAAAATATTCTTAAAAACTATCATTTAAAAAAAACCTTGTTATTATTAACTGTAACTATGCTCATCACCACTTTTGGGCTTAAATTAACCTACGCGTCTTCTTTGAGAGCCCAGAAGTATCAATATCAACTTCGACGAGAGGGTCTCCTCCTTCGTTGATGTCGTTGGGGAGGTTGATGCCCATTTGAAGTGAAGGAGAGACATCAAACTTTTCTCCAATAGCATCATCGGGGTCATCACGCACGTGTTCAATAGCAGAATCGCGGTCGTCTCCATCTTCTTCTACATCTTCGATTGGTGGGACATTGGTGCACTCACTCCCCTTACAGTATTTGCACAGTGTAGAGCACTTCATCCCAGCCTTCATGCAAGAGCAAGATCCAGTACAACCTTTCTTGCACTTGCAGAATAGGCTTTTCAGAAGTAGTTCAGGGGCTGGGGCCAAAGATGTCATGGTTGGCATCAAACCCGAGTCTGTTTGATGGCATCCCCAATCAGTTGGGGTCTTGTGCACCCCTAACCACTCCTCAATCTGGTTGTAGGTCCTGAATGAGTGGAACTTAGCCGCGTCTTTGGTAGGTGGAAGGCGAGCTAAATTTATTTTGTTGCTCGCCAAGGCGCTCACAAATAGGGTATAGCGCAGAGTGTTGAGAACTTCTTGGCCATTTCCACCATACAGAGCAATTAAAAATGCCTCGCCTGCACTCTTGATCTCCTCTGGAAGGGAATCTGGCTGCGAGAACAATTCCAGCTGGTGAACTAGGTCGGGGTTTTGTTTGAGGACACGAATAAATTTCAATTTTCCCTGCCCAAAAAGGGCAGAGGTGGTATCACACCCACTGAATGCATGTAGGAAAAGCACCATGCCTGGTGGAAGGCCATCAATCCCGCTATTGAATGAGGTGGAGGAAAACTGGTTGTGATCTGACCCTCCTCTACCACTTTTATGGAGACGACATTGGCACTGGTGGCGCCTAGTCCATGAAGAATGCAGAGTAAATCAATGTCCTCTCCAAGAACGATATTGGTAAACGCTTGACTTTTTGAAATTGCCGTCTCCACAATCAATACATCGGCATCCTCTTCTCCTTGCTTGGCTTCGACTCCGCGCCTCTGGAATTCATCCATCAACATTCTAATGAGGCGTTTCTTGTTGCTACCATCGGACAGGAATTTCTCCTGAGGTGTTTTATTATGGTGTGCCTATTTTGGCTTAAATAAAGATAATTAAATTTGCTATAACTTCACCTCCCATTAATTTCCCATGAGATACCTCATTATACTTGATATTTTAGTCGAAAATTAGACATTTCCAATTTTTCAACATTTTGGGGAAAATAGTGAATATTGGGAACCCTGTATCATGTGACCTATTAGACCTATACAATTGAATTAGGGCTCAAACTGGCAGGAATTTTGTACAATTTAAAAAGTAGTAGTGACATTTGTCATCAGAGCCTTCCAATGTCGGTTTTTTGGCACAAAACTAAAAAAAGAGAAAAAAATTGAGGTTTTCAGCAACTACTCAGCGCGCGAAAATTTCAGACTGCTTCAAATCTGGATAAATACTATCTAGATGGACCCCAAACAACATACCAAAAGAACAAGTTTACCGCAACTATTGTAATTTCGAATGTAACATATGACTGGCTCAGTAACAAAGTATAATCTTTTTGGGTCAATATTGGATCTAAAATAGACGTCAGATCTGCTCAACTCAAGCTGTACAGTAATAACTATATTTGCAGATGACATACTCATTCTGGCAATTCAAAAGTAGCTTATATGACTTTTAAGCTCATAAAAGATCAGTTTTCTTTTGTATTCACAAATGAGAAACCGCGAACATCAAATGCAAATATTTCGGTTTATATATATTGACTCCAAACTTAAACATATTAATCTTAAAATAATAGAGGTGTAGAGTTTCCAGCATCGACCTATGGGGGGCTAGTAAAATTAGCATCAGTATAATACAGGCAATTGGGCAGTCGGAAATACAACCAAAAATTAAAAGTATATTATCAGCCTTTTAAATCCACTGATCCATTGATCTTAAAGAATGTAAAGGAGGCCTTTCCGGTGGAGAAAACTCACCAGGTCGGTTTTTCATAATTTCTTCATTAAAACGCACCAATCATGCTATATAATATTCGCTATTGGATTTTCTCCCTTTCTCAAAGTAATTGATGAATAAAATATGGATGCCAGAACCTTACCAGCTGACGTTTGCGTTTTTGATCGCTTTGAGTTGTTTTCTGCGGTTGCATGAAACATTAACTTGGTTGGTGACAAAATTAAATTTAATGTTAGCTGAAAGATGTTATATTTTAAAATTTTTCTGCTGAGGCTCAATTTTTATTCTAACTCACTATAAGGAACAGAAGTAAAATTGAAGAATTAATATCTATTTAGGGCGTCACTGATTTTTTTATAAAAAATCAGAAAAATTTAATTAGTAACTTTAATACGGCAGTCAGTTAAATTTAGGAAAAATTAAATTCTAATAAAATTTAAACATTGGAATTTATATTGTTGAATTCAACTTATTAAAATTAAGAAAATAATGAAATGATTATGGTAAATACAAAAAATTACAATTTTAAGACATTAAAAAAAATAGTGTCAAATGTCCTCTACAGAATTTTTCACTTAGTAAACTTAACTCTTGAAAAAGGTGTGTTCAAAAGAATCCCTCGATGCTATTTATAATCCCTCGATGCTATTTAAATGGTTTTAAGAAGATAGATCAATAATCTGCATTCAAGTCTTGATGGAAGATTTCTTTAATTGTTACAAGGTACTTGGTCCAAAAAAGCCATTACAGTAGGAACCCAATCTCCAATTAATTCTCATAAAGGTATGTCTTATATAAAGTAAGACCCCAAGGAAAATCGCGGTGCAATATTAATTCTATTTCAGAAATTTGTCACAAACAAACCCTCCTGCGGGCGCGCTTTTTAGAATTACACGAGGAGGCGCGCCGCTGCAATTCGCCGCATTTGATTTTTCAGTTTACAATTAACCAAGTAAAATAAGACAAATATGCCATTCTTAATCATTTTATTATAGTAAAAAAATATACAGTGCGTGTCCAACTAAATTGTCATCAAATTTTTACAATCGTATACGAGGTTTGTCAAAAAATATGAATTTTGCTCAAGTACCTTTATTTTGGATCTTTCGCTTGTAACAACTGAACAGAAATTTTATATTGTACCAGATGTGTCGATAGGCGGAGTCAATAACATAAACAAGCTAAATGCCCAGTTTCGAACGGCTCGTCACATTTTAATTATAACACAAAAACAAAAAGTTGCGGCAGATTGCCGCTGGCGCGCCCGCCGGAGTGTTAAGAAATTAAATTCGAAGCATGTGCTTGCTCGCTTCAGAAAAGAACCTTCTTCGCATCTGTCAATCCTATTTCGCGATCGATTTTTATAATCGATAGATCGATATATATCCGAATTAACGGAACGTGCGTTCACATGTTTCATGCTTTTTACTCTGCCAACTGCCGATTCGACTCTGGATTATAGTTCAGTGCGCTTTGAATTGTCGACGCCGTGTATTTTTTTAAAGCTGATTACAACGTTACTAATTAGCAATCTTAATCTAAAACCAATAAATATCTAGAAATACCATTTTACAATCGTAATCTGTAATTAAATAACTGAGATATCAACTAATCCAACCCCCTGTTTTACGGCAAAACCCAAGTAATAACTTAAGCATTATCAGAACACTCTCGATATATATAAGGTTTTAATTAAATAATTATTTGCCTCGTACTATAAACCTTGTGATACAGGGTGTCTCATTTTAAAGGTTCTCTTAAAATGCTGATCAAAACAGACTTCAAAATTATACAGAACTTACTCCTAGGTTAATATAAATAATATAATAATAAAAAATATATATTTTTGGTGAGTAACAACCAGTATAAAATATTAAAATAATTAAAATCTATGATTTGAATGAAATTTAAATTAAAAACAACGTATTATGCCTACAAATAACCTTTCCATCAATAAAATATTTTTTTTTTTAAGAAATTGATATAATAATAGTAAAAACTGTTATCGAAGAAGCAGCTTTAGAAAAATGTATTGAAAAATGTCAAAAAAAATTCAAAAACTTCCATATTGAAAACTGTTCTAAATAACCCCGCACAAATCTTATGGGAATTGGCTCACGGGCAAAAGTCTCAATGGGCACAAAGCTCAATTTTGCGTATTTCGGGTCCTACGGAGCTCCAAAGCTCCACGGATTTAACATTATTTACTACTTAAAAAGGTAATATTTTCAAAAGTTTAGTATTTGCTGCGTTAAAAAAAAGTACCCTCTTATGTTTTCGAACTCGCTGCATTGAAATCTAATGCCAATATAATAATATTGACAGTTGACTGCTGTCAAAACTAGCTGTCAAAAAGCATTCTACAATCAAAATGGATGAAATCCGCATGCAAACATATGTTTCTGAGATCGCTAAATTCAAAACTGAAGGTAAAAAAAAACGATATTTTAAAAACAACTGAAGCATGCTTGCTGCCAACTAATTATTTCTTTATCTTGACACATTATCATGCATAGTCAAATATTTAAGTAATCAACTGTCAATATCGTCTTTTTGGCATCAGATTTGAATTAAGCAACCTTAAAGACATATGCTTACATGTCCATTTTATCAATTTCGATTTTTACATGCTGTTTGACAGTTATTTGACAGCTTTCAACTGTCAATATCGATTTTTTAACATCAGTTTAAAACGCAGCAACCTCAAAAAACATATATTTACATGTGAATGTTATCAATTTTGATATTGCTTGTTTGACAACTAGTTGACAGCTGTCAACTGTCAATATCGACTTTTTAACAACAGATTTCAATTGAGCAATCTTAAAAACATATGTTTACATATTAATTTCATCAATTTTGATTGTTACATGCTGTTTGACAGTTAGTTTGACAGCTGTCAACTGTCAATATTATTATATTGGCATTAGCTTTGAATGCAGCGACCTCGAAAACATAAGAAGGTACTTTTTTTAACGCAGCAAATACTAAACTTTTGAAAAGATTACCTTTTTAAGTAGTGAATATTGTTAAATCCGTGAAGCTTTGGAGCTCCGTAGGAGCCGAAATACGCAAAATTGAGCTTTGTGCCAATTGAGACTTTTGCTCAGGATGCCGAAACGAACAACATATCCAAATTCAGCCAATTTGACCGGGAGCCAATTACCATAAGATTCCCATAAGATTTGTGCGGGGTTCTTTATTCTAAATTTTAGCAATAGTAAGAACATCATTTTGACATAACATTGAAATCTGTAAAATCTCATAAACTGAACAAATTGTGTGAACTTTCAACTAAAATATCTGTCCGTAAGTGAGAGAGAGAGAGAGAGAGTAGAACGATCTAAATTCTTAGACTAGGGTTGAGAATTTGTTTTAAAAAACACAGGACCGACTCCAAAGTATTTGATTAATTTTTAATTTTTTTACATTTTTTTATTCTTTAAACTTTAAAATGGGACACCTTGTATTTCTATGCACTCGCTTCACAGTAGTTTCATAAATAACCATTCCAGATAAGGTAGCATGTTTCTGGAAAGCAAAAAACCAACAATTTAAATATAAAATATACTGTAATTAGTTTGTAACGAAGTCTACAAGTAAATGAGTAAAAATTATAAATTCAATAGGTAATCCTGGCATACGCTTGTATTAACTTAATAACCTGCATTCTAGCTTGCATTGAACAAGAGATGCCGATATGATAATTTGAAAAAAAAAATACTAAAAATCGTGCAGATGATATAATGAGTCAGAGTCGGTCTAGGATCAAAACGTACATCATATAGGGTAACGAAGTAATGAGGTAGTAGAAGAAAATTGGAAAATTGGGGTGATTACAATGTTTTGCCATATTGTGTTTCTAAGGGTCCAACGAAATTTCTAATTAAATCAGGTAAAAATTCACATCAAATTCCATTTTTACACGGGACATAATTTTTCATAGCTGGATTCTAAGAGTCAAAATATGTAAGGTCCAAGTATCTATTGTTAATTTGGGCTTTATTCATAATTTAAATTTAAATTATTAATATTAGAAAGCTGCGACTTGCTTATTTTTATTCTGTACTTAAAAAACATCCAGCTATGTCCTAATAAAAAGCTACAACAATAGTAAAATAGTTATTTATGCACCAAGTGCGTTATATATGGGCGTTAGGATCCAGTAACGCTAGCGGTGCATACAAGATTTTATTTTTCACGAGAAATTTATTGATATTTTGACGTTTGTTGAATATTAATGACAGTGTATTCTATATACATTTATCTCTGTGTCATACAATTAAAATAATTGAAGCATGGTTTCGAAGGGGAATAATACGAAAGGTATTTTCAGAAATTTAACAGTATGCCACTCTAGTGGATTTCCGTGGTTTAAACGATCTGTAGAAGGAATTCAAGTAACGTTATCTGCTTGAGGGAAAGACCAAAAAAGCATACTTATTTAATTCTATAAAAAATAAAGGTTAAAATGAAAGCAACCAGCTCTCTCGTCACTTAAATTCTTAAATGCTTTAAGAACCCAGATAATAAACTACATCTTATATACTGTACTTAATAGTTAGTCCATTACCTACGTGGATATAAATGTATAAAAATAAACTAAAAAATAAAAATAAAATCGTAATTTTGTAACATTTTATTCGCTCATTTATTATCCACACGCCGAGGGACGAAAGTGAATCTACAAGTGCTAAAGAAAATGAATGTCATGCATCTGCTTAGTACATTCCTGTACTACCTAGACTAGACAACATAGTAACCCACTGCAGAAGGCAGATTCCTATAAAAATTCATATTAAAAACCTAGTTGGCCATTTTTACCACATTACGATATGTGGGTACCTGTAACTTTGCGGCAGATGCAATGTCTCGCTGACACAGTAAGAAAATAAGTGTCTAGTCCAGATGACTGGAGTCTGCGGCTGGTTTTTATCTAATAACTACAAGGTGTATCGTTATGTATTTTTAATTTTGCTGTAACAGCGGTGTAGATACACTGATTACTATAAACGATAAATCGATGAGTATTAATAATTATATGATTATCTGAGATAATCGCACAAAAGAACAATGGATATTTTAAAATTAGTTTTATAAAACATTAATGGCTAAATATGAGTAGTAAACAAAATAAAATACCAAGAATTATTCTTAAGAGATAATGTGTATGCAATGAGTCAGCATTGATTCTTAACGGAATTATTTATAAAAATTACCGATAATTTTACAAGATGATGAGTAGAAATCAACCAGAATATAGCTGGATAAGATAGATAAAATCCTTCCAATGGGTAACTGGGATTAAGATTGCAGTGCTCATGCGGTGAAAATTGGAACTGTGCTAATGGGTAATAATGTGTAGACTTCTTGCTTTCTTATTGGATATTTCAAGTGTATTTAGTTGTTTATTTGGCATCAGTTTTTTGTTTTAAATTATTTCTAGGTGTAAATGTTGTATTGTTTTTTGTCGAGTGTTTAGTGTGACATTCATTTTATTTTATATCTTTTAAAGTGTAACATTTTCAGTTGTATTTAGGTGAGTAGTTTAGTCGCGAGTTCTACTCAAATACATTTTAAGCCGTGGTTTCCTAGACGCGTATTACGTTACGCATGCGTAACGTAAGTCGCAATGCGTAAGTCGTTACTTAATATCGCAGCGGAATAATGGTGTGATGCAGCGGGGCAATACAGTTTCTGTTTTGACTTTGGCCAAGATGGACGTGAAAAAGAAAGCGCTGGCAATGATGATGTTGGTTGAGATGCAGGACATAGAGGACGAGATATATGTGGTAGTTGCCTATTCATAATGAGATGCCTTCCAAATACTTGTGCATAAGCATCTGATAGATAATGAGACCAAAGAATACTTTCGATTAACTCGCCATCAATTCTTTAATTTGCTGGATCTGATAAAAAACGAGTTGCAAGTTAATCCAACCAATCGAATCCGTTCCGCTTGCGCTTGCTTGCTCTCTGACCAGTCTCGATAAATCGCAGTGGGTAAGTCGCATGCGGATTACGCAATCTGATTTTATCGGTGGCTTAAGAAACCACTACTATGTAATGTCAATTAACCAGTGCCTTGCGACTTACGCATGCGTAATGTAATACGCGTCTAGGAAACCACGGCTTGACCGGTCTCGATAAATCGCAGTGCGTAAGTCGCATGCGGATTACCCTTAAGAACCCACTACCATATAATGTCAAAACCAGTGCCTTGCGACTTACGTTACGCATGCGTAACATAATACGCATCTAGAAACCACGGCTTTAGTCTCAAATTATTGTTTCCATTAATTTTTAGAAATGAAGTTAAGCATTTTAGAGTACATGAACTATATGGGCGGATCGGCTAATTCTAAAGGTGTAGCTGAAGGTGAAAATTTTCTGAATGCAGGACATCTTATTTTAGTGGGAAAGACGAGATAGAAACTTCTGAGTGGATTAAAATATATTGTTTTGTGTTTACAAACAAGTGCATTAACATGAAATTACTGGGAAATTATCTATTTCCAACACCGTAAAAGTGGAGAACCTCTTATATTCATGTAAAGCAGGAAACAGTGTATTAGGTGTATAAGGTGTATTATAAAGTCCAATCAAAAAATTGTTATCATTCAAAAATGATTTTAACCATTCACAATCTTTTCTTATCCACTAATTCTTTATTCCCAAGTTTGGTCCCAAAACAAATTTGGACGTTCCTGCTTTTGGAAACGAATGAAAACTTTGTTCAAGGTTTCTTTTTCCCTATGATGAACACAACGATAATGCTTACTCATTATAAAAATCAAAATTATTTGTAAAAAAGACAAATGACGAAAAATACTTAACAACGCTAAAGAAATATCCCAAAATCTCAAAACTACTCTTTAGCTCGATTTTCACAGTTTTCACCAGAATGCGTATTAGTTAGAACGAGAAACGTATAGGATTTTGCTAAAAGTCAGCACACTTTGTCATCACATCAAATTTTTAGCCCTAAAAGATATATTTGCGTAAATGATTTTCTTTAAATTTGAAGTCGTGGTATTATGATAAAGCTATAAAACTCACTTTTTCATTTAGTATACATAATCTGGTTTCAATTTGTACATCAGACAAAACTTTTGACTTCTTTGGTTTAAGTTGTCACTTTGACGTTTCAGGAAATTACGTAGATTTTGACCAATGATGATAAACTAGAGAGAAGGATGGACCACTTAACTCAATCTGTCAGGCTGTAAATGACGTCATGAAATACTGTACATAATACAATTCCTGCCTTCTTACAAACAGAGTACTCTGCATTACAGCCAGAAACAACACAATTTTAGCATCCAGCATAACTAATAAGTAAGTCGTGACGTCATAAGATGCATTTATATTGCTTCTTATGAAAGTGGCCCATCCTTCTTTCTAGTTTATGATCCTTGGATTTTGACGGCCTTGTACAGCAAAAATTTTGCAGGGCTGTTTTCGATCCGGGAAAGTTCGTTCCTTAGCAACGGACCAAAATACTAAAATAGCGTATTTTGGGGTCTGAAATTGCTCCGAGAAAGTAGGCATTCTTGAGCGATTTCAGAAAAATATTTTTACTTACCACAATTCCATGATTTGCAAAAAATAATTTTAAATCCGTGAAGTCGCATTTCCACTGCTTCCAAGTTCACCCATTGTATCAGCTGTTCCCGAGTACCAATTGGTTCAGTGACACTAATTATTTCATGTGACGCTACAAAGTCCCCAGATCTTGAAGATCCATTTCAGGTAATCTACCTTTTAGAAAAACTTCTTTCCCTTTCTGTTTTCCTATGCACTTTTATCAGATTTTTGTTGTTTATGAATAATTTTGATTTAGTATCAATAGTAAAATTTTAAGAATTGATTATTTTTGTAGTTAAATCTTTCATGTACTCCACTGCTTTATATTTATTTTCATATTTAAACAGATACATTTTAATCAAAGTAGATAAAAATTATTTTACTGAAGTAATTTACACACTCTCTGACAACACATGGAATGTCATTTCTTGTACCAGTATGTTTTTTCATAGTCATTATCTCTTGAATTTATTTTATTATCAGTTGAGTTGTAAAAATCGCATACCTATTCGTTACGTACCTTAGAATTTGATGTCTTTTACCATTTCGAGACTTTATAATGAAGTTCTTTGCTGGAAAGCCACCTTCGTTTTACTGATATGGCAAAGAGGTGGATTAACCGTTTTGGAAAAAATAACGATTTAATCAAAACTTAATGAATCTTCACATACTAGAATTAATTCCCGTAGAGTTAAGAATTGATTGGGATTTCCAAAAGAAACCATAATATTATGTAGATTAATAAATATCTCTAAATATATAATAAAAATGTGCATAAAGCAGTGCAATCATTTTGGAATGATTTGTAAAATTAGACAATTATTTTATTTAAAAAATAAAGGTGCATTAATTTCGCTAGAGCACACTTGAAGTAGCAGAGTAATAATGTAATTCGGTATGGCCTACAAAAGTAAATGAGCTTCTTAAAACTAAGGTCGTTTAGTCTTATTGATTCCCGCCTCTGAAATATTATACTCGGTTAAATAAATATAATCAACAATTTAATAGAATTTTTTTTAATACAAGGCCTTTTAGATCCAATAACTTTCAGCCTCCCTTCAATTCTAGTTTGTAGCAAAATTACGTAGACTTTTATAGATTTTTTGGGAACTGTTCAGTTTAGTTTAGAATATGGCAGTAGTCAGTTTCAAATATCTTGAATCGTATAATATCAAACCGCTTCACAATAGTCAAAACAGGCTGACGGGAAAACCCAAGGGTTTGTCAAACTTCGGCCCAAATGTTCATTTTCTTATCTTAGCCATAGATATTTACTGTTTTCTTTTACGAACAGCAGTACAAAACACAAAATCTAATCAGTTCTTCCCATGGGCCCTAGCTACCGACTGGCGAAAGAATTTTTTAAATCGGACCTAATTTGCTCGAGTTATCGTGCTCACTAACATCCGGACCTACAGATCTACAGACCTTCTCTTCTTTCAGTGCCGTGCCTGTCTTCAAGCGTGGGCTATCTATATGACAATTTGGTTGAATTGGTCTCTATCTGTCGCTACTCGGAATACCTAGTTGTTCTACTCCCAGTCCGGTCCAATTTCTAACATTTCGTAGCCACGATAGCTTTTTGCGACCTATCCATCCTCTGCCCTCAACCTTTCCCTGAATGATCAGGCTAGGCATGTGATATTTGGTACCTCGCATTATATGCCCGAAATAACCGACCTTTCTTGTTTTTATGGTGTTCAGGAGTTCTCGATCGTTATTCAGCTGTCTGAGTACTGGTATGTGCAGTCCAAGGGATCTTGAGGATTCTCCGATAGCACCACATCTCAAACTCTTCTATTTTATTCATGATGTCAGCTTTAAGCGTCCATGTCTCACATCCGTACAAAAGAATGGTCCATAGGTAACAGCAGAGTGTTCTTAACCGCGTCTGAAATGTGAGGTTTCTATTAGTGAGAGTTGGTTTTCATTTGTTGAATGCCCTACGTGCCATTTCAATCCTCGCTCTTACCAGATCAATGTTGTGTCCGTTGATTGTAATCGGAATTGGTTCTATGTTTATTCCACCTACAGACATCGATTTCGTTTTCCTGATGTTTATATTAATACCCCACTTTCGACCAGCCTCATGCACTCTATCCCGCAGTATTTGCAAGTCTTCAATGTTTTCTGTAATGATAGCAGTATCATCTGCGTACCTTACGTTGTTTATAAGTTCGCCACATATCTTCACTCCCTCTGTCCTGCCATATAAAGCCTCTCGAAATATGTTATCTGAATAAAGGTTGAACAACACGGGTGATAAAACACATTCCTGTCTTACTCCGCTTTTTATTGGTATTTCATCTAGTCTGACTACTGCTGTTTGACCATGATACAGGTTTAACAAAAGGCGCATATCATGATAGTCTACGTTATATGATTTTAGACATTGGAAAAGTTTTGTGTGTTTGACTCGATCAAACGCTTTTCCGAAGTCAATAAAACATATATAGATATTTTTTCGAAACTCGCAACTCTTTTGTAGTAGTGTCCTCATGCAGAAAAGGGCTAGTCCGCTACGAAATCCAAATTGTTCTTTGCCAATGTTGTGTTCACATTTGGCATATATTCTATTGAGGAGTATCTTTAAGAGAATTTTTAATGTCAGTCATTGCACCTATTAGCTTTGTTGTTTTTGGGTAAGGCGATGAAGATCGATTCCTGCCAGTCGCTGGGAAGTTTCCCAGTTTGGTAGACCTGGTTGAAGAATGCTTTCATCATCAAGTAGTTTTACCAGCTCTATAGGAATTTGATCGGGTCCTGGAGTTTTCCTTGCTTTTGATTGGTGTATTGCTTTTTGAACTTCGGATTTGAGAATGCTTGGAACGTGCTCTGCCATATAATCAGTCAGTAGATTTTCTATCGTTTCGCGGGTCTCGTCCTCGAACAGTTGTTGGATATACTGTTGCCATTCATTACACTGATCTTCCTTTGTTAACAGCGCTTTTCCACCATCGCTATGCAGCACTGTTGTTTTATCTTTTATATATGCCAGAATGTTCTTTTAGCTTAGTTATGTGTATGGTCTGAAGATGTTGGATTTCTTTGCAGGAGTCCCGAAGCCACATACGTTTATAGGTATCATCGCCAGTTGCAATAGCATTACTCTGTCTGACAAGGGCACAAAGTTTCGGACTGATCTGCTGAGGGATTTATTCAGTAGTATGGCCACTCCATTTCTGTAAGATGCATCTCTCGTTCCGGATGTGTAAATTGTATAATATCCTGAGTCGACATTGGTTGCGTCCGGCCATCTGCAGACCTACCAGACATTATTTTTTTGTCTCGGATGGACTCTAGGACATTCAAAACGTCGAGAAAGTAATTTTGAGCAACTTTAATTTTTATTTTTCTTCCCAGGATTTCAATACTTCGTCCCCACCCCCCTTTGGGTGGGCCGAGGTAATATCAACCATGTATAAGTTTACCCTGATATGTTGATTTAAACACTAAAGTTCTTCAATTCAATTATTTTTATTGATTTCTTGCTGACTAGGAATTGTTTTTGTTTAAATATTTTCAAAAAAAATACGTCCGAAAAAGCGTTTATTATTAACCGATCCTATGTTCCACCATGTAAGTGTGGCCAGTAACACCAGGACCAATAATGTCGGAGTCATTTCGCTTTGCATAATGTTCTAACCAGAAATTGCAACTATGCGTATGCGCAAGGTGTTTTCAAGGTGGCTCGTGCTGATATTTTTAGACTCGCGACTTATGCAGGCACCCATACCAATAATCTAAAATTCCGAAGCAAAGTATCTGTAATTGCCTTTTTATTATATCTAACGATGCGAGGCGTTTAAAATAATTAGTTTAACATCCGCGCGTTAATTTTCATTGTGATAACGTTTATTATCCCAAGAGATCGGATGTTGATAACTGACATCATATTATAAATGTAGGTATGTGGGTATAAATAATTTCTGTACTACAGGCACACTTTTTGTATGTCGTTTGAACGTTCAAGGATTATTGCTCGTTGGAATACAAAAATACTCATTTCCTTTCATTATTTCTTTGACCACTTCAAGTTTTCTTTTAAAAAAAATATCTGATGAACGGAAGTATATTTAAAAAACGCTAAATTAATATGAAACGACCGGTAATTATTTTCAGTGATTTACAAGAACAAAACTTAGTAATAATAAAGCAATTAACTCATCGTTACCTAGAATTTAGAAACGCTGGATAAGGCGACCAATTATGCTAATGTTAAGGTTTCTACTAAGTAAGTTCTTAGGAATATAAATGTAATATTAAAGAACCCTGAAAATAATGAAATTAAAATTAGGTCCTTAATAAATATAAATAAGAGAAATTATATGAATAATTTAATTCAAAAAAATTAAAACTCATCTTCAGCTTTATGGGATTTTGTCAACAAAATCTGCGGAAAGAAAAAGAATATTACAAAAATTGAAAAACTAATAGAAAACGGACAAGAAATAACAGCTGAATATGATATTGCAAATAACTTTAATACATACTATAGTGACTTGGGGCAAAATTTTTCAAACAAAATATTGCCTCCAGATGACTTCCAGACATGCTCGATAGCACTATGTATCTACGTCATACAACTGAATATGAAATAAAATATGTATTAAATACGTTAAAATTTAAAAAGCACCAGGTTGGGACAAGATCAGAGCAGAAACAATTGAGGAAATAAGAGATGAAAGTTTAAAACCCATAACTGTTCTAATAAATAAAAGTTTTAAAGGCGAATCCTTTCCAGATTGCCTAAAAATTGGGATTATTAAGCCCCTTTATAAAACAGGCGACAAAACCTAAAATTATAAACCTATTTCGCTATTGTCTTTTTTCAAAAATCCTTAAAATAAAAATAACCAAATTTCTAAATAAATTTCAAGTTATAGGTTACAATCAATATGGGTTTAGAGAAAAAGTCGACGGAAGATGCAATACATGCTCTAACATCCAAGCTATATAATGCTTAAGATAAAAAACACCTGTAATTTGCATCTTCGTCGATCTCTCTAAAACCTTTGATTTGGTTTGTCACAAGGGTTTAAGAAAAAATTTGATGGACTGCGTGGAAAAATATATTATATATTAGAAAGCTACCTAAAAAATAGAACGCGATACGTGAATATGAATGGAGTATTAAGTGATCCAGTTACATGTGGCGTTCCACAAGGGACTGTACTGGGACCTCTCCCATTTACCCTGTACATCAATAGTCTAATGACATTAAAAACAATTGGAGACATAATAAGTTTCGCAGATGATACTGTCATAACTTACAAGTAAAAAAACTGGAAAATGTTGAAAATAGAAATTGAAGACGATTTTAAAACAATCAAAAAATTTAGATAAAACGAAATATTTACCATTTACTCTTATGTAAGTAATCTACCGAATTTTGGTCCAATATATGTAGATGATAACACTCAAATTCCTGAAGCGTCATCAATTAAGGACTTGGGTAACATTCTAGACAGACATTTGAAATGTGACCTATAAGTTAAAAGTATTACCAATAAACTAGAGCGTTACTACATAAATACTTACGCGACTTTTTTAATGAAAACCATTTGAAAATGTTATATTTTTCTCTAGTACAGTCTCACCTCACCACAAATGGCTAATCAAACTTATTTTTAAAAAACCAGTAACTTACCCGAGCGACGTATTATTCACTGAAAATACTTTTTTTGATATGAGACAGTTATACTGCCAAAACATTCTAATTAACATCTTTAAAAGAAACATTCACATAACTTTTCCACAACATAATTACCCTACTAGAGGTAAATGTCCTTACCCTTCAATGAGCTCAAAGACCGTAGGACAACGCTGTTCGACTTATTTTGCATCGAGACTTTTCAATATGTTACCAGATTATGTTAAAAATATAAATACACTGCCACATTACAAATATTTTATAAAAACCTGGATAGCCAGAAATAACAGATATTTTTTTAACGATCTAATTGATTTAAGGTACCTAAAATAATTTACTATTTAGAAGATTGAAAATTTTAAACCAAATCTGAAAACTGAACTCCAAACCTAAGTACTCATTACCCGATTATGACTTTAACTACCGAATATGTCTATAACTAGTATCCCCAAATTATGTCATTTCCTAACCCAGATAATGTTGCTTTCAATTTCTGTCATTGTGACTTTATTTAATAATATCTGGTCACCGAGCTTCGCTCTTAATATTCAAATTTACATTTTTAAGCAGCCCAATGAGTATATAATTTAAGTATATTTATAACATGACAAATTATTAATTAATTCGCGAAAATCACGGAGTGGGCGACATCTACTTGAACTACTGATAGGGAGATAAATAAAAAGTTGATTAGCGATTGGCTTGAAAATTAAAAAAGCTGTCAGTATTAATTTTCAATTGGCTGCAGCTGTTGTTGACGTTTATCAACTGCTAGTTTGCCTAGTTTCTGGGGATTTCACCCTTTTAGGGCAACATCTACTGACACTTGATCTTCGCGAATTGTCACGGTGGACAGGCCCCGTTTCCGGGACGGGCAACAGCAGCGTGTAGGGCACACGTCCCTTCAACAGAAGATCGCTCAGCTCACTCTATTTATCACTATATAAGAAAAACTCTATGTTCAATTGATTTTATTATTTATTGATCTGCAGTGAAGGAAAATTATAGGTCTGATATTCATACGTGGGTAAAAACCTCCACAAAAACCTGTGACCAGACTCTCGACGTGTTACGAAAATAGTTCATTCGTACATTGCATTACAATTTGTTCTTGGAAAATACAAAGTCACAATCAATCTTAAAATGTACTATGAAAATAGAGAATTTTAAATGTCTCTTTAAAGTTTCTTGTAAAATAAAAAATTGAAATCTATGTTAATAGTACACATGTACAAGCATTCATTCTTTATCTATATCTCTCTCTCTCTCTCTCTCTCTCTTTCTCTCTCTATGATAATGAAAACTTAAAAATAGTAAAACTGTCCGCATAATAAAATAGTAGCCGTAAGGGGTAGTCTCACACTATCGGGGAAGGAAAGAACCTTTACCCGATGTGCATAAAGCATTTCCACCCGCCAAAAAAAAAATTAGCTTTAGGTTAGGTTAGATCTTTGTAATAAATAAAGAAAGATTTGTTCATTTTGACAGTTGTTACATTCTGACACGTATCACATTTTAACAGTTGTCACGTTTTTACAGGTGTCACATTTTGACAAGTGTCCATTTTAACAGTGTTACTCAACGTTCCTATAAATATTTACCTAAACCCATGATTTCTGAAATTGAATTGGCAACGTTGTATTTTGAACTTTGAATTTATGAGATGGCTGTCATTTGACAAGCAAATTATTTATGTCCGTCAAATGAATCTTTCCTTTTTTATATAAAGCGACAAATTTAAAATTGAATTCTTTCTGATTAAAACGCCAGAAATTAAATAAAGTCAAAACTTTTTACTACTATACTATACAGAAGAAAGGAGTGCAGTATTTAATTTGCAGAACGTAGTACAGGTTCAAGAGGTAGAAATTTTATTTTTACCTCATCCTTCAATGCTTATTTGTAGTTAAAATTTAAATTTTAATACATCTGATCGGCCTAATATACTTTTTGTCTAGATTTAATCTTGTTTCCATGGTTTTTACTGTAATAAACCTGTTCTTTTGACAGATAAGTCAGACTTTATTTATTCATAGCCGTATCGTATGTATTTTAATTGATTCAGAATTTTGTATTAATATATATTTCAAAATGGCTTCATTCTAAAAATATTATCAGTCCTCCTAAATCCTTGAAGGCAGAATTATTAGTAATAGCAAGGCAACATAAAAACAAATTCAAAAAATATATTTTAGATGAGATGGCCAGAGAAAAAGGAATTAAAATTCTCAGATTGCCTCCGAACCACGCAGAGTTAAATTCCATTGAACTGATCTGGTTACAATTATTAAAAGGTTATGTTTCTCAAAACAATAAAACATTTAAATTTCCTGATGTGCGAAATTTGTTTTTGAAGGCAGTTTCAGATGTAAATAGAGAACATTGGGGAAAATGCATTGGTCATGTTAAAAATGTAGAAAATTCATTTAGGAAAGTGGATATATCAATGGATAATTTAATAGAACCTATAATAATACACCTCAGAAAAGACAGTTATAGTGATACCAGTAGTTTTAGTGAAGACAGTGACTTTTAAAGATAGTTCTTGAACTGACTTTTTTCTTAATCTTTGAGTTTAGGTAAGTACTGAAGCGTTACTTTTAATGCCAAGAGATTAAAAAAAGTTTAATCCCAACATATAATCCTCCTTGTTATTTATAGGTTAAATTTAATTCGTTCAATGTTAAAGTGTCAGATGCATAAAGTTTATTTTTATTTTTTGTAAATAATATAACTTCCAAATTTAATCTACGAAGTGCGTATATATATTTTATATGCTGTGACCTTATTTCTATTATAGAAACTTATTTTGCAAAGTACGTCTATGGAATGTGACGTTATATCCCCACTTTTACTGTACTCATCTCTCCTTTATATTATATATTACTATAGAAACAAGTTATTATATCTGCCGTCGCTAGGAAATAAAACTAAAAGCTAAACTTTTCAGTAGTAATACCCCTAGGGCCTTGATAATACCGAGATAATTTTGTCATAGAGAATGCTGAAAGCGTGTTGCTTGATAATGGCCCGAGGCCGAAGGCCGAGGGCTATTATCCTTAAGCAACACGCTTGAAGGATTCTTTGTGACAAAATTTTGAGGATTTATCAAGGCCCGAGGGGTATTCGATAAGATAATTTTTTACTTTGTAGATTTAAACATTTTTAAACTAGTTGTCAGTTTGACGTTTAATTAATTTTTGATCAAAAACTTGACTTGCTGAAAACACCAAACTGAAAACACCACATGTAGGGTGTTATCGCTGTAATCCATAGCTGATTGGATGAAATTTGACACATGACTCTAAATTAAGTAATTTGATTGGTTACAATAGTTAGTAAAAAATTATCAATAGTAATACCCCTAGGGCCTTGATAATACCGAGATAATTTTGTCATAGAGAATGCTGTAAGCGTGTTGCTTGATAATAGCCCGAGGCCGAAGGCCGAGGGCTATTATCCTTAAGCAACACGCTTGAAGGATTCTCTATGACAAAATTTTGAGGATTTATCAAGGCCCGAGGGGTATTCGATAAGATAATTTTTTACTTTGTAGATTTAAACATTTTTAAACTAGTTGTCAGTTTGACGTTTAATTAATTTTTAATCAAAAACTTGACTTGTTGAAAACACCAAACTGAAAACACCACATGTAGGGTGTTATCGCTGTAATCCATAGCTGATTGGATGAAATTTGACACATGACTCTAAATTAAGTAATTTGATTGGTTACTATAGTTAGTAAAAAATTATCTTGTAAATATCTCTGTAAATAAAGATCGAATTTTCACAGACATGAGACCTACATTTGTTGCCGATTTAGATAGGAATTAGTCTACCCTGAAAGTTTCATTGAATTCTGACGAGGGGATTTCGAGATCCTCTGGACACACACACATACATACATACATACATACACACATACATACAAACCTTGCTCGTTTAATAGTATTTGATTACTTATACATTTAAATGTTTCATAAAAACTTGTTTGTCATTGTTATTTAATTTAGTATATTTATACTTTTAAACGTCTCATAATAACTTGTTGTCATTGTCATCTTGTTTTATATTTTTACATACCCATTTAAATAATTCATAACTTGTTTGTATTTGTCTATTTACTACATTTTTTCCTTTTTTATATTATTAGATATGTAAAAATAAATGTGGATAATACTGTTGCAATTTTTATTTATTGTAAAACTAAATAAATAAAAAATTACATAAAAAAATCCACTACAAAAAATGTCCATATTTGATTATAATAAAGAATCATTACTAAATTGCACGACCGTTAACTGAAATTAAATTGTGATAGGCAAACTAGCCCTTATCAGATTTCCCTAGTGTTTATATCAGCCTGTTACACCAACAACATGTACATGCACGCAAATCCATATGGGGGTGATTTGCCACCCTCTACCCTCGAATCAAATCCAAAGCTCTCTGTGATTACCTGCGAAATCACCGACCGTTATATAGGAGAGAACGTGTATATTTTTCGAGGGGTGACGTATTATCTAACCGTTTTTTTCCTCTCGCGTCTCTCCCCACATGACAGCGACTATTATCAGAGGCGTAGATAACTTAGGGATTACATGAAGTATAAATAAAAAAAAAAAGTAGTTTTTTTACAACGAATTCAATTAAGAGCAAACCGAACAACTTGAAAAATTTTAAAATCATTCTAAGCCTTTAGTTTTAGTCTGATTTTTGTGAAATTCTCAGGAAATACTAATAATTACAAAACTTTATTTTCTCAAAAAGAAGGGTCCGCGCCATTCTGTATTAAATCTATGAAAATTTGCTCCCATTTGTTTTAATAAATATCCAAGTAGTTTTTAAATAATGTGCTTTCCCACCTTTTTCTTAAATACCTTTGTATAGTGCTGTCTCATTGTTTCAGAAATTTAAAACCGTTGAGAAACATTCCATCGCCAAGTGTTCCCAGAAATTTGCTTTTCACAAGAGCTCCGGATTGCTCTTAAGAGACTTTTAACTGGAATTTTTACATATAAACATAATTTACTAAGTAGGCTCTTAATTTTTTTAAAAGAGCAATACTAGCAAATGGAACATTTTATATGGTTCCCTAATGTCAATGAAACGTTACTAATAATCTGAAATTTTCTTTCTATAAAAAATAAATGTTTACAGTTCTATTATTTTCTTCTTCCCCTCTTTTTTTTTCTTTTCTGATGAACCAAATATTTTCCTTGTAAGCCTGCAACTTTCTGGTTTCTTTTTATTTTAAATTAATTTTTTGCAATTCTTATTTTTGCCATATTTTTTAATATTTCTTTCAGGTAGATCTTTATTAATTTGGAAATAACTCTTTGCAGTCATTTTCTTTTCCTTGATTTCAATCCTATTGTTCTTTGTTATCATGAATTATCTAAATAGTAACTATCGGAACTAGGTTGGATATCTTTTTACCCACGTCACTTCTTTGATTGATACTTAGTGTCCAAGATTCATTACCTTATCAGAGATGGATCCACGATAAATCATAAGCTTCTCCAACCGAGGAAAAACAAGTATTATTCACTCTGTAAATTTTCAAGCGTTCTTTTATTCAATTTGTCTTTAGTCTTCACTTTTCTCAATTAAAATAAATAAAACACATGCTATTCAGTACAGCAGTATTTACTTTTTCTACCAATGTGGCTTCTGCGTGTAACTCGAACAGGTTGTCATTTATTCATTTTTATATACTTATCACTCCTATAATACTACTTAAAGGTGCCTTTCATATGCAAATGTTTCAGTTTCTTTTATTTTTAATTTTTTGCTCGTGCTCGATCTAAGAGCAAGTTCGATTTTATTTATTTTTATTGGTTAACAGCGTCGTAATGGTGTTATTGATAGTAATCATTGTTAAGTAGTAGATTTGCTCAGATTTTAGAGAACATGTATAACAAAATTCCAGTAGAATTAAAACACATGTAAAATATTTGAATATAGTATCAAATGCTATAGGGACTCAAATAAATTATTAAAATGTTTATAGTCCTAAACAACCACTAAATACATATTTAGTTAGTATAAATAATATTTCATTTGTTACCTTTTCCATCCAGTTACTAACTTTTAAAATTCTTTGTTTTCTTTATACATTTTCATCGCTTTTTCCATATCGGTCCTCTCTACACTATTTTTGGTATTTTTTCTCTTTCCTAACAATCTCTGTTGCCTAACAATCTTCAATATTATTTGTGCTGTTATTTTAGAATATCTCTCTTGTTAGCAAACAGAAGAGAGTGACATTTCGACTAGAATCAGTCAAATAAAAGCTATGCAACACACAATGCAAATTGTGTATGCAACCCCAATAAATTGGGAATTATTTGCTTTAAAAATTGTCAATACTCTCTTCTAATCATAGATGGTAGCACATCTAAAAATCTCTATTGTTCTTCTTCTCCATCCTTCTTTTAGTACTTTTCCTCTAAAATGTAGCTCTCAATATTTTTCAAGGTAAATCCAAAATCGTTTTTTCTTCTACTAGATTGTTTCACGCGCGCCCCTGCTCTAATAGTAATATCCATGGTACCATATGCTTCATTCCAAATAAGTAAACATAACTATAGCATGACATGACCCAATTTAGTAATTAGGGTTTGGCAATAGTGGTTGGGGTGGATTGATCATCGGATATTTATTTTTCTATAGGTGTTTTCGTTTTGTAGACGTATTTCGGAAGTCTGAGTAGGAAACATACGGTATATTTTATTTTTTACCGCTTTAAAGGGACATGTTTTGATAACGGGAATTTGAACTTAATAATATTAATATTTTTGTCTGCTCCTTAGAAAAATCGTTTGGGTGGTTATTATTTCTTTGGACGACCAATTACATTATTTTGACAATGTGTCAAAATATGAACCGGTACATTTTGAAGTAACTAGTGTGGAAAATGCGTTTTCCACACTTGTTAGGAAAAATACTATTCTTCTCTATAATTTTGACTCTATCAACTCATATTTCTACTTATTTTATCCCTCTGTGCCAAAATTCAATTTTTTCAAATCTACCAAAAAATTTTTTTAACCACTTGCATTTATTATGAATTATCCTTTAGACTGAAATACAATTTTAAATCATGCATGAGCTATACTAGTGGCTACAACTTTTCTCGTTATAATAATTGGCCACCTACTACATCATATTATTAGTACAAGAGCAAAAGATATAATTACTTGAAGTCTCGTTTCACCTATTATCTAAATTATTAAAAATATTACTTATAAACATACTAAGATGTGCTATAATTAACAGTAATGGTTAACCGAGCAGGTTTGATGTTTAAGTAATTGCATACTTTTTAAACCTTGATTAACCAATTACTGCTTAATCATGTCCTACAAAGAACCGCTCCAGAGACATTTTTAAGTAAAAAATATTAAATGGCAGGATATCAGCCAGATAGGGGAGATCGGTGATGATTAAGACAAAATTAATAGTTATAATTTGGCATATATAAAATATTGATTATTTTCCAACCAAAATTTAAAATCTTACGGTAAGTTTTTGTTATCTCTTAAGTATACAGTTATGGATCCGTCAATACAAATAAGGTCTCAAGGCGCCTAGTAACTTTAATACCTTTACTAACTAACTTTACTTAAACACGAATAATGGTGTAGTGGTTTGAAAATAGGAAATCATCCCTCTCCAGTCCAGGACATTTTTTTTGTCGCCCTGTGTATTTTTCTGATAGGACAAATAAAAAACGAACTTTTCTGTGGACAAATTTTCTCTGCAAAATGGCATAAGATTGCTGATCGATTTCTGCCAAAGTTTTTAATCACTTGTCAATAACATTTTAACATTTCAACCTGTCAGTGATACAACAGGTGAGGATTTAACCAAATTTTTCGGATGAGTAGACAAATCTGCTGACATAGCCTCTATCTCGACAAATATAAGTCCTGCAACATCAGCTGCTGAAGCATGTTGGGTTTTCTTTGGTCTTCCGTCAGAAATCCATTTTTGACAATCTTTAACCCAATTTCCAGCCTGTCTGCAATAGTTACATGTAAAACCCTGTTGGGTTTTCTTCGGTCTTCCGTCAGAAATCAATTTTTGACAATATTTAACCCAATGTCCAGCCTGTCTGCAGTAGTTACATGTAAAATTAATAGTGGCCCTCTACGCAGATGATGGTCTGGTGATGAGTTCTCGTCAGCAAGAAGATGAGCACTTTATAAAGGAGTTGGAAGGAGAATTCAAAGTCACTGCTAAGAAAGCATCATATTATCTTGGTCTAGAGATTGAACGTTCAGAAGACGGATCAGTCAAGATTTACCAGCAAGCTTACGCCAAGAAAATTCTAGAGAGGTTTGGCTTCCAAGACTGCAAGCCAGTGTCTACGCCAATGACAATGGAACCAGAGACCAGTAAACAAATCAGGGAAAGAAGACCAGACTTTCCTTAAAGACAGGCAATGGGCGCTTTAATGTACCTGATGGTTGGAACGAGACCTGATTTGGCTTTCAGCGTAAGTTTCCTTTCCAGATCTTTGGACTGTCCTAGTTTCGAGGACATAGGGAGGCTGAAAAGAGTTCTAAGATACATTGCAGGCACAACCAAGCTTAGTATAGTATATCGACCAACCAAAAATAGAAACTTTGAAAGAATAATCTAAGAATAAGGGAAAGTGTTGCAGTGTTATTATTCAGTGTTATTTTTATTCATAGATTAAGTTGGCTAACAACTGAATATAAATAGTTTTGATGTTTAGAAAGTAACTGTCAGTTTTTGCTTTTAACGTTGTTAATGTTTTTAATGGTCTGTAATATACTAAACAGTTCTATTTCAATTTGAAATCGTCCCGAAGTCTTTTTATTTATAAACAACCACAAAACTTTAGACTATATAATATTTTTTTTATTTGACAACTGCATATTTACAATCTGCTCTCACTGGAGCAATCATTAAATGTGTTATACATATGAAGGTGACTTGAGAAGATAAATCATCCAGTGACGAACTGCATCAGGTCTGTGGGCCACTGTCGTTGTAGTCTTCTTGTGACGTTTGGTGGGATATTTAACTGCGCTACGTATATATTTTCGTTGTCTTGTAATCTGTTGTAATATAATCTTGAAAGTCTCTTTATCTGTAACAAAAGGAACTTGTAGGTCGTTGTGTAGGGTGAAATTGCTCACGTACCATGGTGGGTTGGTTATTGATCTCAATACTTTGGACTTTAGCCTTTGAATTTTTTTTGTATTGGATGGTTTGGTACATCCCCATAATTGTATTCCGTAGGTCCAAATCGGCTTCAAGATACATTTATATAACAATAGTTTGTTGTCAAGAGATAATTTGGATTTACGTCCTAGCAGCCAGGACATTTCTCTTACTTTTAAGTTTAGCTGTTGTCTCTTTGTTTGGACGTGCTTTTTCCAAGTTAGCTTCTGATCCAAGTATAATCCTAGGTATTTTACTTCGGTCTGAATGGGAATTTGAATGTTGTTAAAACTAACAGGTGGACATACTGATCGCTTACTTGTGAAAATCACTTGCGCGGATTTGGTTTGGTTAATTTTGATTTTCCATTACTCAAACCAGACTTTTAATATATCTAGATGATATTGCAGTTGTTGTGATGCAATAGCTGGGTCAATGTGTGTGTCAGGGCTGTGTCATCTGCGAACATTGCTATTTTAGTATTGTTTGTAGTGGGTAAATCCGCAGTGTACCTTTCAGCAAGATATGATTTGAGTAGCAAGTAATATTTTTTAATTTTATGTAATAAGCCAATATTCCAGACATTATCGAAGGCTTGGGCAACGTCTAGGAATGCGGCAGTACAAAATATTTTTTCTTCGAGGCTTTTGGTAATTTGATTAATTATTGTATGCATCTGCTGGACGGTCGAGTGGTGAACCCAAATTGATAGTCAGGGTTTATTGTGGGTAATTTTACATCGTAAACGAGTCTTTTTAGTAACATTTTCTCAAATAATTTGGATGGTATTGGTAATAAACTAATAGGACGATAAGAACTGACTTCATTCAACGATTTTCCAGGCTTAGGTATCATTATGATCTGAGCAAACTTCCATGCGACGGGAAAGTATGACAATCTCAGCAAGCTGGTGAATATGATCGTTAAAAGCACCAAAGTCTTCCTGAGAGAACAAAATATTATCTACTTCTACTTTATATAAAGAAAAATCTATTACACACAATATAATCATATAAAACGATTTGACAAGTAGACGCCTAGTTTCGGCTTATCGTCATCATCAGGTCTGAAATAGAACATGCAATAAGCAAAAGAAGAAGTGCAAAAGAATATAATAAAGAATTTTAAACCTTCTTGTAACCAAAATTTTAACCATGTCATTAACAATGATGTGGAATCTTTATCTAACCACTACAAAACATATAAATAAAAATTTTTTAAGCCACAGTTTAACATAAATAAAAAACAATCTATAGGAATTAGTGTCACTTGTCTCCCCTACTTCGTATAATTACGCATACGAACAAACAGAAATATATTTGTTTTAAATGACGTACTTTAAACTATAATTTAATTACAAAATGTAACAGATTACATTCCATTAAAACTGACAGCTCACAAACTAATATTTGAAGATCCGGAACTCCAACGAGTGACGCTTCCATATTAATTATTTCGGGATTTTGACCTCCACGTCAATTTATCTCGTTCAAAAATCATATTTACTAAATTATGAAACGCCACATTTGTCTTATAATTGGACCAGAAGAGGCAAAAAATAAATAAAACCAGATTTAGTCAATTCGGGGTTAGATCTGAATCTGATTCTATTAAAATCTAATCAATTTTGATGATAGATAAATTGAAAAAAAAAGAAATTAATTAATAACATGACTTGAGAGATCGACAGTGAACCTAAGGACATTTGTAAAGATGGATTAGTAAGGAATTTTAAATATTATGGAAACGCTTCTTAAAAATAGAATAAATTGGAATGAAAATCACCGTTTAAAGAATATTTTACTTAAACTCAGAAAACTCTATGTTTCGTGCCAATACTTCTCAAAATAGTTATTTATGCACCAAGTATTTTTTGTTGATTACTACTCCTTTTATTTTTACAAGATACAGACTCAAAATCATCCAAGTATATGCACCAACTTGTTCCCACACCGACGAGGAAATAGATCTCTTTTACGAGGATGTGAGCCTAGCTTGGGAGGACCGGAAAACTTATTTCACAATTCTGTGTGGTGACTTTAATGCTAAAGTGGGTCTAAAGGACTTATAAAAACCGATAATAAACATATCATCAAAGATGTAACAGTACTAAATAAATTTACCACTGGCAGTGACCACCGTATGGTAAGACCAAAAGTCCACCTCAATTTAAAAAAGGAACGATACAAAATGGTCAAGACGTCAAATAAAAGACTTTGGCATCCGCCGCTTGATCCTTATAAATTCCAACAATGCATTTAAGACCTATTAAAAGAACCTGAAATACATACAAACATGAATGAAGAGGAAACATTCCCCAGCAACCAAGAAGGACGAAAGGATAAGCGAAGAAACAGGAGAACTAATGCAAGAAAGAAGAAACAAAAGAAGTGAAGAAGCAACCACAGAGGAAGAGCTAAGGGAAATAAACAGACAAATCTGCAAAGCAATAAGAAGAGATTCAAGGAGTTACAAAGTGAGAGAAATTGAACGAACCATAGAGAATAACAAAAGCATGAAGGTACTTCAAAGAAAACTTGCGAATGGAAGGAAGGAAATATGCAAAATGAAAGACAAAGATGGAGAACTTACGACCAATAGGAAGGAAATACTAAATATAGTGGAAGAATTCTATAAACTCCTTTACAAAAGTCAATATGATGATAGGGACGAAGAAAATCCTGAACCCGAAATCCTGACATCGGGGCATTGTCATTCAGGGATCAGAAGAGCTTCCTGATATCAGCATAGAGGAAATAGAGTTAGCATTAAAAAACACAAAAAATAATAAAGCGCCAGGGGAAGACAACATAGTTGCGTAATAAAAATAGGAGGCCAACATCTGCTGCTAAAAATAAAAGAGCTGTCTATTCAATAGTAAAGTCCCCAAAAATTGGCATAATTTCATTGTAATCCTGCTTCACAAAAAGGCAGATTTAGCAGAACTAGAGAACTACCGACCAATAAGCCTCTCAAGTCACCTTTACAAACTGTTTACTCGAATTAGAACCACCCGACTGGAAAATAAATTGGATTTCTATCAACCTGTGGAACAGGCAGGCTTTCGTCGTGGATTTGGAACGAATAACCATCTTCAAAGCATCAAAACACTTATAGAAAAAACAATAGAATACAACAGAGCTTTAGTAATGATATTCGTGGACTTCCACAAAGCCTTCGATACAATAGAGCTAAATGCAGTGTGGAATGCACTTTAGGAATGTAGAGTCGACTACCGATATACCAAGCTCTATTGAACGTGGTGTTTGGCAAGGCGACACGATGTTACAAAACTGTGTATTATAGATGGCAAGAACCCAAACAGATGATATAGTGCTATTCTCAGACAATGTAGAAGAAATGCGACTGATATTGCAGGACCTGCAGGAGATGTGTGGAAAGGTCGGTCTTAACGTCAAAAACAAAAATTCATGACAAACCTTGTACCCAGCTGTGGCTTAAGGATTGACGGAGCTGAGATTCAAATGGTGGATAGATATGTGTACCTTGGCCATGAGTTCAGCATCTCAAGGGATATTTAAACATGCGAACTAAAGAGAAGGCTCACTCTCCCATGAGCAGCTTTTGGAAGACTTAAAGACGTTTTCAAGATTGACATTCTCGTCAATCTAAAAAGAAGGGTTTTCGACCAGTGCCTGCTTCCAGTGATGACATATGGCTCAGAAACCCTAACACTAACAACAGCAATAGCTAAGAAACTTAGAGTAACACAGAGGAAGATGGAGAGATCCATGCTTCGTGTGACCTTGAAGGACCACATAAGAAACGAGGATTTGCGCGGAAGAACCGGCGTCAGCGATGTCGTTGAAACTATTGCGAAGCTTAAGTGGAACTGGGCTGGCCACGTTGCAAGGATGCGGGATGACCGATGGGAAAAGAGGCTTCTAGAGTGGAGACCCAGAACGGACAAGCGAAGTAGAGGAAGACCGCCTAAGCGCTGGTCGGACGATATTAAGAGGACCCGCAGCAACTGGATACAAACAGCACAAGATCGATTGGAATGGAGAATGATTAGGGAGGCCTATGTTCAACAGTGGACACAGAGGGTTGATTAATAATGATTCCTTTTATTGATTTTTCTACCTCCATTATTCTCTTGTTCCTTGTGTTTATTGTATATTTTAATATTATTTTCGCTCTCGGTGAGATTTTCAAGTTTCTATTTGCAAATTTATACATTTTTATTCATTTTGATCCAAAAAGAGAACAGGATTTAAAATTTACAGTGTTGCCATGTGTTGGTAAACTGAAAAGCAGTATTTGAGAAAAGTTTAAATCATATTTAACTATTTTAACGATTCGAAGGCCCAACTAAGGATGCCAAATAATAAAATTTATATTATTATATACAATTAACATTTAAAAAAAATTGCTTTGAATCAATTTTAACAAATAATTGAACGATTTCAGTGATAGGAAAAAAGTATCCTCACTCGCGAAAGAACTAAGTACTCTCTTACTTTATACTGCAAAACCTGCTGGCATTAAATCAGGAACGAGCCATTATCAAATTTTTTGATTTTACAAACCAATTAACGAAAAAAGTAACCGATTTTTATAGATATATAATTAGGCCACATTTTCTCATATATCCATTGAAGGCACTTATAAGGCGGCCGTGGTAATGACAAATCCAGGAAAAAGTTAATTGTAATTCTAAGGCGTTTATAATTGGTAATTTTTTCGTGCATAAGCATTCAAAATGAAAGAATCCCTTAATTGGATCGGATCTGTCATTGTGTCGATCACATGCAGCGGCGTACTCGACGGCGGCACTCTTAAAAAGCGCACGGTATTTTATTTATAGATTACCTTGAAAAAGGAAGAACCAGTCGATCGCAACAATAGTAAAATTGCACGACTTGCACTTTCACTTGCTTTCCTATCCACCGTATTTTTCCGATCTACCTGTTTGCTGACCTAAAAATAATACTCCAGGGAAAGAGATTTGGGTAATCTCGGCGCTTGGCACCTCGGCTAGCTATTTTAGCGCTCGATTGTAAAACATTTTCCACCTCGGTTTGTAATATACTATTCTAACCATTTATTTATTAGTTTTTGTTTAGAAAAAACGTCAGCATTAGAGCTGCACAATACAAAAAACTGAAATAAACAAATTTGGCCAAACAAATAGCCACTTTAGAAATTAAATGTATACTCAGGACACTGTTTTTGCAGGAATTTTCCAAAATTGTGGTCAATACCCTCATCTACAAGGTCTATTTTTAGGTTAAAATGGGCTTCATTCTTGAACACTTAATAATATTGTATGTTCATGTTCACGAGAAAAATATGGTGATAGAACTCCTTTTGAAATAATTATCCCTGTCTTCTAGCAGGATCTTTAAAGACATAAAGATCTAAGTTTCATTTTTAGAAGCGAGAGTTATGTTGGGAGAACTCTTGCAGAAACAATAGCTATTTATATGTGCTACCATCTATGGTAAGAAGAGAGTATTGACATTAAATTTTGACTGAATCTAGTCAAGATGTCACTCTCTTCTTTTTTATCCCTTTCAGAGATTAATACAAAGTGAGTAAACCAGTAAGGAATTTTAATTTATTAGATTCGACATCCTAAGACCGGTTTCTGTCTTTCGACTTCATCAGTTAGAAAGAAAGAAAGAAACAGAAAGACAGAAACCGGTCTTAGGATGTCGAATCTAATAAATTAAAATTCCTTACTGGTTTACTCAATAGCTATTTATATTACAAGTACATAAACAAGGGCTTTATTGAACGAATAATTTTATGGCCGAGCGAGCTTGCGAGAGAGGCTATAAAATGATGAATCCATAAAGCCTGTTTATGTACGCGTTATATACATGATTTTATGTTCGATTAAAAAATAAAAATTTGATACGATTTTGGCTGACAGCAGTTGCGATGACAAGTTTATTTCTTAAACATGTCAAATTAGTTGTCTTGCAACTTGTCAGTGACGTTGACAATTACTTTATTGACGCAAAACTGTTCTATAAAGAGCGTTTTATTGGTCAATCGTACATAAATATAATTTTAAACCTATCCTGTGATAGTCAATTCAATGTTAAAATAATTTTGAAACGATGCTTTGTAGGATAAATGACGTTGGGTACAAACTTCCTAAGAACGCCTCTGGTAAGGAGTTCAATTAATATTGCAAAAAAAAAGATAGCCAGTTCTGTAATACGCATCATTATCTGATACCTTTTATAGCAATAACTGTATCATTTTTGATCATTAATAATTATTTTATTTGAAATTTATTTATTTTAAAATATGGCGAGAGAAGTTAATTATTTTCTTTTTTTAAAAAATTTACTTTACTTACTTAAAATTATTATTAAGTTGTATATATTTATTGTTATGTACAATGGAGGCAGAATAAGAAACCTTTGATGCCCAAATTTGAAATAAAAAAAACACTTCAGATCGAGTTGCGCATAAAACTGTCATCCTGTTTCAAAGTTATTGACACTGAGTGCTGACACGACACTGCCGGATAAGGAACCAAACGGGATCTTTTAAATTTGATCGAGTAGATTCCTAATAATTGAATAGTTAAATAGCCACATGGGGTAAAAATGTAATTCATGTCTACTGGAGTACCTCCCCATTTATATATGTTTTTGAGGTCGCTTAATCTGATCCCAGTGTCCGTTCCACCCCATCAGGACTATGGACACCGCAGTAGCTCAAAAACTAAGGACAATGGGTTGAAACGGGCGTCGGATTTGGATTCAGAAGCCTCATAAACATAAAAATGGTGGTAGTCCAGTGGACATTAATTCTTATACAGTTCAATTTGAATATATTCGACATCTTGTCTAGAAACACTTTCATTACAAGTTCAATGGAGTTATTTCCCATTTCCCCTTCTATTTTGGCTTCTATTACTTCAATTTTAATTAATTTTCAAGAAACAGATCAAGCTATTTTTACAAGCTATTTTTACCTTTATTATAAAGCTTTTTTTTATTTTTTTTTTCTCTTAGATCATTTGCAGCGGTAAACCAGGAGATAACTGCGTCTTTGCGTTTACGATCGCGAATAAAATCTCGAACTGTCAATTTCAAAGGAAATAAGCCGACTGTCCATTTTATACATCATTACCACTGCTACATATATCTTCAATTTTCAAACGTCAATTTATTTAAATATCTACACGTTAATCTTGTCATTTTTCATTGATATTTTTCTCTGAATAATAAACAGTAAAATTTACTCCTAAATTCGAATCAATACCATCATCAAAAAGAGAAACCTGTGTAGGTACAGCAAAGGTGTTCAAAAATAAATTCAGAACGTGGGAAAAGGCACCGCCAGCAGTTGATACCCTTCCATTCCACTCAAGTTGAAACTTCCCAAAACGAAAATGACACCAGCAATAAAAATTAATCTATAATCTACTCCCACATATCGGCGTTGCAGTGCCGGCCTTCTTTACAAGTAGGCGTTGCATTAATTTAAACATAAACAACGAACGTTTGAGTGAGTGATGCCTGGCACACTGGATGCAAAAGAGGCATTTACTGGTACGGGAGTGTAGCGAATCCATGATGTACTCTTTGTTACTGCATATTCGACCTTTAGCCCGTTTTGAATTCTTCCTACAGGGAGGTATTGAGGAACCGTTTTTATTTCAAAAAGACAAAAAATTAGAAAACAACAATTAAAGAAATTATTGCTTATAGAAGCCAATGAAGATCTAAAAGGATCAGTTGTAGAAAATCAACCAAATTGATATGTCAGCTGGAGCCGAGAGCTAATATTCCTTACTGCAGAAGGGGTTTAAATCAATACGAATATATTTAACAGCAGGAAATGTACCTCAAATGAGGAGTAGACTCTCCTAGAGTAGAATCTAGTTCCGCTTTGATATTGGTTTGGCTGAAGCCTTTCAAATGAAAGTATTATATCACATAATGATGACCAACTTTTCCATTTTTAGATGTGCTACCATCTATGATTAGAAGAGAGTATTGACAATTTTTAAAGCAAAAAATTGTGTATGCAACCCCAATACATCGGGAATTTTTTGCTTTAAAAATTGTCAATACTCTCTTCTAATCATAGATGGTAGGTAGCACATCTAAAAATGTTATCCTATAGCGGATATAGTTATTGACTTGTACGAGTTTGAAATTTTATTTATTGGATTCGAAAAGCCTAACTGACGAAGCCGAAAGGCAAAAACCGATCTTAGGATGTCGAATCTGATAAATTAAATTCCTTACTCGTTTGCCAACTTTTCCATGTTTACAAATTCACTGAGAGCGTTTAATATTGATGGCTGCCAAACAAATACTGAGAACAACGTAGCGTTGTCAGACTTCAAGCTTTATAAGGTTGGTATTTTGCGCCATTGGCATTATTGTCAAACAACAACCGCGTCACAATCTATGCGTCAAGTCGGATCCTTCTTGGACTACCCTTAATTGAATCAGTTTCAATATCTTCGTTGAGGAAAATATCGAGTTGTACTTCCTGGAAAAATTAGATCATAAAGAACTTCTCATTTGCATAAGACCTAATCCGTTCCTGCATCAAATATTCAAGTTTCGATCTTTACGAGCAAACGTTTTGCTGTTTTTAATTAACCAAATTTAAAAATTGGTTCAATTAATATAATGACTCGAGAAATAATAAGACGAAATACAAAAAGGTAAAATTACATTTAGAGTAGGGTCGGGGCCCGTAAGCAATTAAAACAATTAACATTGTAAATTACAGAAGTAATCAATTACAATTCTGAATTTAACACCGATGGGCGGTTATTAGAAGGCAATTTTTAACACGGAATTATTTATTTCGGACTACTTTTAGAAGCATGAAATACGTCAACAAAATTGGATTTACAAAGATAGAGGGAGAAATATATAAAATATAATTATTATTTTACATAATATAATAATAATAATAATAATAATAATAATAATAATAATAATAATAATAATAATAATAATAATAATAATAATAATAATAATAATAATAATAATAATAATAATAATAATAATAATAATAATAATAATAATAATAATAATAATAATAATAATAATAATAATAATAATAATAATAATAATAATATTCTTCACATTAAGAAGGGCAAACAGTATGATACCAACTGTATAACATCAAAGGAAGGAGTGGAAATAAATCCCATAGATCTGGAAGAGGGATATAAATATCTAGGTGTCCAACAAACCCTTGAAATAAAACACAAGGAAATGCAAGAAAAGATCAAAAATGAATTTTTAGGCGAGTTAAACTGGTGCTGAATACAGAGTTGTACGCAGGACCAAAAATAAAGGCCACCAATAGCTGGGCAGTTCCTGTAATAACTTACTCGTTTGGTGTTATTAAGTGGAGCGCAACCGAATTGCAAAGTATGGATCGTAAGATGCGAACAACGCTTACGAATTTTAGATGCCACCATCCTAATTCCTCAATGAATAGGCTATACTTACCACGATCATCTGGTGGTCGAGGCCTGACAAACCTCGAAATAATGCACAACAGTATAGAACAGAAATTGAGGAATTATTTTGTAACTAAACATTCACCCCTAACAAATATGGCAGTAGCTGCCGATGAAAACTATACACCACTTAATTTGAAAGCCAAATTACCAGAGGTATTAACTCCAAACCTACAGCAGATGGAAACTGAATGGAACGAAAAAGTATTGCATGGAAGGTTCGCTGCTGCCCTGAAAAAAGATATGGTTAGTATGGAATACTCTGTAAAATACTTACAGAAAGGTAGGCTTATGGGTGAAACTGAGGGCTTTACAGCTGCCATCTAGGATCAGGTGATTCCCACACGATCGTTTATGAAGCATACAACACGTGATCTCTGGATGCAGCTATCTTGCCCCAACCTATTACCTAGAAAGACACAATCAAATCGCCAAAATAATACACCAAGAACTCGGTAAATTAGCCGAGCTCGTTAAAGATATTCAACCGTACTACAACAGTATTAGAAAATGAATCATTCAAGCTTCTATGGGATATGCCAATTTCCACTATCCTTCATAACCGGCCGGATAATATATTGCTAGATAAGAAGGAACAAACAGCAATCCTTATTGATGTTACCGTACCCCTAGATGAGAACATGGAGAAAATAATTAAATACCAAGATCTATCCTTAGAAATACAAGATATGTGCAAGCTTAAAGAGGTTAAAACCTACCCAATTGTGATGTGTGCGAACGGATTAGTGCACAAAAATCTACCTGTACATATAGAAGGACTCGGACTGCAAACGTCTTCCATTGAACTGTATACTAGGCACATGCCAAATTGTGCGCCGACTGCTAAATAGATAGTCCTTGCGTCAAAGCGACGCCGGATTAAATATTAAACCAGGGAAACCTGTGAAGAAAAGAAAATAAAATAATAATAATAATATTTATTTACCAAAAAATACACCCAAAATATATATAATTGAAGTACAGAAATATGTATCAATTAAATTTAAGTAACATTGAGTATGATAAGTAAATAAACAATGAGAACCACAAAGGCAAAGCCTTTACGTGGGTGTTGGCTATTAATTAGTATACCTTAAATATCAATAAAAATAAAATAAATTTGTACTAACTATAATAATTTAATAAAACAAGGCTAAAGGAGACATGCATATAAATATTGGAACATAAATATTGAAACATAAATGTCACAACGTAGGGAAAGAACAATAATAATAAGTAGGTCAAAAGGATATGAAAATATTCTAATATTTAAAAAATGAATGGATAATCCTACGTTCCATAGAAAGAAGATAATATTTGGTCCTTTTCTCGAAGGAATATATACTTGAGATTTCTTTGATTTTTGTCGGGAGAAAGTCATAAAATCTACTAGCTAAGAAAAAATAATTTCTCTGCCCTATTCTCGTTCTAGATAAAACCATTTTCAGAGAGTTATTCGTTTTCAGACGAGTCTGATGGTTATGGTTGATGAGCGGTAGATTAAATCTGTTTTTGAATCGTCTTATCACAATTTTATAATAATAGTGCTGAGGTAAATCAAGGACTTCCGTTTCTGTAAATATTAGGTCTGATGAGTATCTGATTGTTTTGGATGATATAATTTTCAAAAATCTTTTTTGAATGACTTCGAGGTTCTGCAAGTGTGAAATCCAGTATTTTTGCTGAAAGTATATGAACTTATAAAGGAGCGAACGAAGAGTTTTGCAGACCTGCACCAAATGTTTATCCCAAGGAAGATGGCAATCAACTATTATGCCCAGATATTTCGCGTTATTGGCTCTTTGTATCGTAATGGTTTCCTCAGAAATAGTATCAATTTGTAACGTGTCATAGTAAGGGAGGCCACTGACATAACAAGAAAAGGGGACGAAACAGGTTTTTTCATAATTTATCGAAAGTACATTTAATTAAATTACCCATATCTTTTTCTGCTTTTTCGTTTAACCCGTCCCAAGTATCATCCTCATACATAACGACAGTGTCGTCTGCGAAACTTGAAACCGTACCGGATTTATTGAAGGTAAGTATAGAGTTTATGTAAATTATAAAAAGTATTGGACCCAGTACGGTTCCTTGTGTAATAATAAACTAAATGCTCGAAGGGTGCCGCGATTGCTTACTATGGACAACAAGCAGTTACGGCTGACAATGTCGAAGCATTGTTTGGACCTCTTTAAGAGAAATTCGCAGAAGTTCTTGAATCCATGAGACCTGGATACATTAGTATACGCCAGATAACAAGCGACAGTAAAATCAATGGATTTTTTTGGGTTAATCTGCTCAGAAGAAAGCCCTTGTAGATTTCGGATAATAATATTCATGACGCCGGCGTCCTAACCGAAATATATAATGATAAACAATTCATTTGTTTCTTTTTCTTCATCTCTTGTTTTTCTTAAATCCCGGTTGGCAGGGTGATCCTAAACAGGAAAGACGGTTCTTGGAAAGATTCCTTACTTCAATGCCAAAATTCGTAAGTGAGGTTATGAACAAAACCGACCAACTGTCATTCTAGACACTACAGACAAGTAGAGAAGTGAAAACTTACGCTACAGCCCTTCAGCAGAAAAGGTCATGGCCACGATTTTTTGGGATTTTTGCTGAAAAGAAAAACTATAGTGAATTATTGGACCGTTTCGATAATAAATTGAAGGAGAAATGGCCCAATTTGGTTAAGGAAAAAGTGCTGTTTGGCCATAATAATGCACCAGCACGTTCATCATGAATTTTCGTAGCCAAATTTCTTCAACTGCGCTTCGAATTGCTGCTGCACTCGCCGTACTTGCCCGACTTTGCTCTCTGTGACTTTTTGCTGTTAAAAATTTTTTAGACTATAACAAGCTACATCAAAGTTTAAGAATTGTTTCATCTTTATTAAAGGTATCTTTGAAATCCATTGCATAACTTTTTTTTAAATAAGGCGCGAGAATTAATTTTTTTGATATCCGAGGATACATCGTTATATATTTTTGGAACTAAATATGTAAAACATTTTTGTCCAATTGTTTTTTCTACTCGAGGTATAGTAACAGAGTCGACCTTATATCTGGTATTATAAGTATGAGTGATATTTGTATACTCCTTACTGATTTTGTAATAGTTTAACAATAAAACTTTAGCATAGAGCTGGTACATGTTGAATATTTTTGTTTCTTGATAAAGTGATTCAGAAAGGTAAGATCGAGGTTTATTATACATATATTTTATAATGGGCTTTTGTATTTTTTGTGGATTTTCTAGAAGAACTATTCCAGCAGACTCCCAAGCAATGAGTCCGTAACATAAATGTGATTGAACAATTCGATAAATCATATTTTTCTGAGAAGTTAAAGAAATGGAAGAAACGTTGGGAAAAATGTGAAAAACTTGCGTCTTCATACCAAACACAGGTAATTATTGATCTTCCCTCGTATTCGCGAGGTACCACAGTGCATTACCGAATCAACGATAGATTTTTTACCTATTTTTAATAAAAATTGTAATAATCGATTGTTGCTTTTAATTCAAATAAAAATCTTTCGACTATCCCTGAAAAGATTTACTAGGAATTAATTTTTAAGATTAAAAACATTTCGAGCTTACAATCAATTGCATCCACCTACATGATACACACCCGTAGGCCTCCTGTTGAATCTCGATCACTAATTGCAGAAACACAGATTAAAATCAAGCTGTGCAAATTACATTTTGAACACTTCCAGTACAGTGCACTGTGCGCTAGGAGTTCCACACGACTGGTCAAAATGTGTAGAGAGTGAGAGTAACAGAGAAACTAAAATAAAAGAACGAATATGGAATATCAGAGTACTAAATGGTTTAGAAAGGGGATCTAATGAGTGACTTTTAGGAAAGCACAATTTCAGCAGAGTAAAAGAAAAAGGGATTAAAATACTGCAGGAAGAAAAGAGTGAACAAATTTTAAGCGTAATTGCAGATATAAGTAGGGAAAAAACGGTGCATGGGTTGCAAGGGAATAAAATAGGCGAGTGGAAAGTAATAAACAATGGAGAAATATTAAGAAAGATTTTTTTTGGGAGGTAACGAGGTAACGGTAACAATTTTGTCACTTCTTCATCAATTTCAACTGAAGTTAGGAAAAGGAAAATATGCAATTCAAACCTATGAAGATACTTTTTCTAATTTTGACATATAAAGTGGCATTTTATAAAACTCGTTGACGTTATGAAACGTCTTACTTTTCGTAACCAGTTACGAAAATTGGTGATGAAAAGTTAATTTCGCTATTAATTCCGAAAAGTACAGAATAATTGTAAGACTAAATTACTTGAACTATCTCTTTATTGTCGTTAAATATGGTGTACTAACATAATATCAAGAAAGTTTTATAACTTTATTCAATTTCAACACGTGAATAAAAAACTACTTAAGTATAAATATTAATAACACAATTAGAACAGTTACTAATGTTGACCCCAGCTGACAACATAGTTCCCTGATTAGCATTAATTTGTGATGTATCGTCTATGTAATTTTCTCCGAGTATGTTCGTGGCAATCTTCTGTTTATTAATGATTGAATTCTCCACGTAACCCTCGGCAACCGTATTGGATTTCCATCCCCCATGCTGTTTTATTCTAAGCAAATCAGCACCTGAATCCGCAAGAAGAGTAGTCGACGTCCGCCGAAAAGAGTGACCGATATACAAACAAGGGTTTGGCAATTTGAGATTGAGCCGCTTCTTCAATGTCGCTCGGTACGTCGTTCTCTGAATCGAACATTGCAGTATTTATATATTCTTCTACTTTAAAAAATAGTGAATGAATTATTTACGAGAAGAAAAACGATTTTTAATTGCTACTTCTTTTGACAATCAAAATCTCGAAACATGACATTAAACAATACTTGCTTCCATAGTAACAAATAAACATCTCCAATTTTACTAGGCGACTTAAAAGGAATCTACGAGGGACGCTCGTAGGGACGTTTCAAATACTTTAAATTTGAATTCCGCTCGTCACGAAAAATTGTGCTTTTCCCAACTGGTTGCACTATTATCTGCCATTTAATGTATATTCAAATTGTCATTATTTTTATAACAATGCCAAATTTATTAGCAAGTCTACCAAAAAGATTGTAACTAGTTTACCCCAATTAGTTCATTAATTATAAAAAAAGGATGATGTGTCTAACAATTATTTCCTCTTTAACTAATCAACTCCTGAGTTACATCGGGAAATATAAATTTGTTTCAAAACATAATTATTTCATTATTCACATTTTTCTGTCTCCATTCGTATTTGTATCACTATACAGGGTGTTCAGATATTCGACCGACAACAGTAATCGCACGAGAGTTTTCATTAATTGATAAAATTTGATATAGGAACATTTTAAGGTACAAGGTAGAAGTTTTAAAATCAAAAATAAAAACTAGCCCTAAATCAAAAACGGTTTTAAATATTTTGAAGAATTTCCTATTTATGTACGCCATTGGAGAAAATAATTTGTTTTTAATTTGTATTCACTTTTTATTAAAAATCGAATAAAATTTTGATTCAAAACCAAAAGTCTACAAGTAATTGTTTTCACATTTTGATTTGCAGTATAACTTAACTCAGTTTTAAGTTGGGGTTAGCCATACGTGAGTAGAAGGTAATGAGGTTAGGAAGAAAACAATGGTCCTTTATCTCTCACAAGTTATTTTTATTTAGCGACCGGTTTCGACAATTAAACCATCGTCATCATCAGGCCCTATGTGAACAAAGTATGGTGTTAAAAAAGTCACAATGACAGTTAAGTTAAGTTAAAAAGAGATAAGAAATTTATTTTAATTTAATTTATTTTTTTACTTAAAATAAATTATAATTTTCACCCCTACTGTGTATACGGTCGCTGCAACAAAAGATAATGATATAAACTTTTTAACTTTACGTGTATCCCTACAGGGTGCGTATTCTGTATGACATTTTGGATCATGCCCGCTTGGCATATGTCATTATGACGTCTAAGTGGAGCTCATTTTCGTAAATTTTTATAAATATTTTTGTAAATATGACTTCGTCAAATTCAAGTATCCCTGTTAAAAAACTAAGTGAAGAAATTTCTAATGCAGAAAATTTAGAAAAAGATCTATTAGAAGAAATTACTTTTGATATTTTAGAGGCAATTCCAAAATCGCCAGAAGAAGAGCAAGATGAACATGAAAAAAAGGAGGTAATCATTAATATTAAAAAAACCAAGGCGTTACATATTAAAGAAGATTCCTTTGTGGATGCAAATAAAAAAATGATGATACCGTTAGAAAATAATCAGAGTACTTTTTCTTTAGAAATATGTAATCAAGTTAAGGCTTCAGGATCGGAGTTTATATTTAGTAAAGACTATAAAACAATTTATAATTTTGATGAAAAATGTCCCCCAGTTTCTTATTGTGAAGGTTTTGATGTTAGATTCAGTCCCGAGTTAAAATTATTCGTTTATCCGACGCATTGCGTTATTCATTCATATGAAGAGACAGCAGGTGCTACAGATGCAGAAATTCCTAGATCGCATTTTCTTAAGGAAATATTGGCTTTACTTATAATTCAGTATATGATAAGATTTTCGTTTGGTTTAGCTTTTGCTTATGTCCAAACAATCCTATACCTATATAACTACTAAGTCGTTTCGAACCGAACCAAACCCAGCGAGTTACATGCGAAAAACCGATTTCCCATATCTTTACATGTTAATTTACCCCTTTCCACAACTCCCTTAGCTTTCATATAGTGATCACGCGAAATTTAAAAAAAAAAATACGCAAAGAGCGACTTCGTTTATCGGGTTTTTTTTGGCCAGATCGACTACACTAACCGGGGAGGTATATTCATCAACACTATTATTTTTCTTAGTGTAGTTCGAAGTGTAAGAATTTGTTGTTACTTTTCTCAGTTGTATTAGTGTCAACGCTGTGACGTATTTCATCTCAATATTTGTCTATCCAACATCAAAGGAACCGATCAAAATTTCGCCTCTTATTAGATGGTGTTCTCTTTGATTTAACCAAAATATCATTCACTATGCGTCTACTTTAAATTCAATATCATTTTAAACTTCAAAATTTTCATATTTTGGACCCCATTTTAAATGAGTTCCCGAAGTGATACGGAGGGCCATATCAAACACTAAGCTTACTTTTTGATGCTCTATCAAAATCTGACGTCAGAAATTTAAAATCCACAAAGATAAAGAATCAAAACACATACATACATACATACACACAGATCGAATTCAGATATCGCATAATTTGTTCGGTGAATATACCGTGAAAGAGTTTTAATGATTGTACTAGGGCTCTCGGAGGAAATGAAGGGGAGGGTATTTTCAAAAATATAAAGCGCAAATTTGTTTGCGGGAAAGAAAAAGAAAGTGCACACCCATTTATCAGCAGTTTCTTTTACTACAAAAATATGTAACAAAATTAAATGAATGAAATTTATTGTTTTTGGCTTATTCGTAATTTCCAAATTTTCACTCCTACTATGTAGACGGTCACTGCAACAAAAGTTAATGATATAAACTTTATAACTTTACGTGTATCCCTACAGGGTACGTATACTGCATGACAAATCAATTTTAGACATTTTGGATAATGCTCGCTTGGCCTATGTCATTATGACGTCTAAGTGGAGTTCATTTTCGTAAATTTTTATAAATATTTTTGTAAATATGACTTCGTCAAATTCAAATAAACCTGTTAAAAAACCAAGTGAAAAAATTTCTAATGCAGAAAAAGATCTATTCGAAAAAATTACTTTTGATATTTTAAAGGCAATACCAAAATCGCAAGAAAAAGGGCAAGATGAACATGGAAAAAAGGAGGAAAACACCAAGGCGTTAGATATTAAAGAAGATTCCGTTTTGGATGCAAATAAAAAATGTTGATACCGTTAGAAAATAATCAGAGTACTTTTTCTTTAGAAATATGTAAACAAGATAAGGTTTCAGGACCGGGGTTTATATTTAGTAAAGACTATAAAACAATTTATAATTTTGATGAGAAATGTCCCCCAGTTCCTTATTGTGAAGGTTTTAATGCTAGATTCAGTCCAGAATTAAAATTATTCGTTTATCCGATGCCTTACGTTATTCATTCATATGAAAAGACAGCAGGAGCTACTGATTCAGAAATTCCTATATCGCATTTTCTTAAAGAAATATTGGCTTTACTTATAATTCAGTATGTGATGAGATTTTCGTTTGGTTTTGCTTTTGTTTATGTCCAAACAGTCCTATATAATTTTTGTGCTTTCAGTTTGAGTATAGTAGTCTTCATTGCGATTCTTTCCTGCGATCGTCTAAGGAAAACAGAGCTATCTTTAGTTTAAGTACGACTTATAATATGGTCCCTTTTTTCTACGGAGTTGGAGGATTTAGATGTTTTTTGTTTCAGCCTAACTGTACCGTTTTATATAACGTGTGTTATTATTGCACTTTTCAATTGAATTGGTTGGAGGTATATTCATTGTAGTCATATTTCGTTAATCGTAATATTTGTATTATAATTTTTTTTAAATGGCCGATTTTTTTTTACTAAGGTTGCGTCATGTTTAGGTTCATTTTAGCTAAAGCTAGACTGTGTTCCTAAACATGAAAAGACTTGGGTCATTTTGAAATAATTATAAAATTATAAAATATAAAATAAAATGAAGATATAAAGTTACGTATTAATAATATAAATATAAAGGTATGTATTAATAATATTATTAAGTTAAGAATTAAAAACTAACTAATTAAAAACAGTAGTAGGGGATTATAATATATTAATAACTTATACAAGAAAATTTAAAAGAAGTTTTGATTAAAATTGCTTAAAATATGTAAAACTATTCGATATTGTACACCATATAATATAATAGCGTGTTCAAACCAAGATATGACAGGTTTATAATAGTATTTTGTCAATTGATGTTAATATGTTAATTTGTTTTTGAAATTTTTAATGTGAATTTCCATTTTTAGTTCTTTTGGTAAGTGATTGTATAGATTTTGTCCCACATATATGAAACATCGCAGTCCAATAGACTTGTGAGACTGCGTTTGCATTTTCTCGAAATCTTGTTGGATAAGTATGTGTTATATTCTTATTAAAAAAATTATTTTTATTAAATACAGTAAGGCAGTTTTGTTGTCTGATATTCAATAATTTCGAATTTGAAAAGCAAGTTTGATGGAAATTGTTGGTTAAGATTGAATATTATTTTGATGATTTTTTTCTGTATTATTTACAAAGGAAATACATGATTTTAAGATTTTTTTCGTCTAATATGTGGGTCATTAGTTTGAATAGATATAACAATGATCTTACCTTTTTGGTCAAGTTCTGAGTTTGAAGGTCCCATTTTAGGTTATTGCTTCTGCCCTTGTTTATTTATAACTATGAACATTCGATAAATAAACTATTATTATTATTATTTTTTTTTTATTTCAGTGTCGGCATCGACTACTCTGGTCATTAGCCTCGTGTTCTGTGTAGGCTTTGTTACTGTTTCCCTGCGCCACTTCAGGAACAGCAGTGTTAATTAGAACCCAACAGTGAATGGTCGAGTGGGGAATCACACCTGGTATATGAAAATCAATTTATAAATTTTTAATTAATTAAAAATCAGAAAATGATTTCTACCGTCGGTGGGATTATGAGTCCAGCGCTCTACCACTGAGCCACCCACTCCCCTATATTATTATTATTATTATTATTATTATTATTATTATTATTATTATTATTATTATTATTATTATTATTATTATTATTATTATTATTATTATTATTATTATTATTATTATTATTATTATTATTATTATTATTATTATTATTATTATTATTATTATTATTATTATTATCATCAATAATAATGCCTAGGTATTTTGTATTAGTTGTAGTCTGAATATGATATGTATGATTTCTAAAGGGTAGACGTAATTCTAATTGTACTACCATTTAATCATTATTTCCAAGTCTTGTTTCAGCTTGGTTTCGACTTCTTCCCATGAATTCCCATTTAAAAAAAGCTTGTTATCGTCGGCAAATGAGATTATCGTTCCATGGAAGTTCAACGTTAAAAGTTCATTCATATAAATTACAAATAATATGGGACCTAATACTGTTCCTTGTGGTATTCCGAATATTATCTCTCTCTGATTACTAATCGTGTTATCAATTTTAACCATTTGTTTTCTTTTATTTAGGTAGTTTTTGAGAAGTGTGTGAGTGGGGCCACGAATGCCTATATCATATAGTTTAGATAGTAGCTTGCTGTGGCTTACGGTATCGAAGGATTTTGCCAGATCGATAAATATCCCAGCACACGGCCTGCTGCTATCCAAACTTGTGTACATTTTATTCACAAGTACAGCAATAGCATCACTGGTGGATTTTCCATTCCTAAATCCGAATTGGAATTTGGATAGAAGTTTATTATTTTCTAAAAAGTTTACCAATCGTTCTTTTAGAGCCTTTTCAAAAATTTTACTTAGAATAGATATAACACTAATAGGGCGATAGTTTTTTGGATAGTTACGATTTCCATTTTTGAAAATTGGTTTTATTACAGCTACTTTGAACTGAGAAACAGGTTTTTATATCAGCTACTATAGGAAAAAAAAGAATTTCCCGCCTATTAACTCGGCAAAATGACTAAAAGAAACAAAAACGGATAAATATACAGAACAAAACGAAGCGGAGGGTATTTTCGAAAATATTTTTTTTTATTTCCCTATTTATTTACAATCTGTATCTATAATTAGTACAATAAGTAAATGGTTTATACATAAATGACTTGTAGGAAAACCACCCATTGGCGGCCTACTTTTTTTTATATGATTACTAAAGAAGTAGTCATAAGTTTGTCTTGGGATGCTAATGGGTGTTCCTTAGAATCTACTGATTAGATCATAAGGGTTATATTGTTTAAGCCTACGACGGATTCCTGTTTGAATCGTAAAATTACTTGCAAGAACATTTGGATGATTCACTAGTCTTTCCCGATATTTGATATAATTATTCTTAATTTCTAATTTCACAGTCTTTATCTGTAGGTCGCGTAATATCACATAGTTAGGCACAAACCACGGAGCATTAACTATCATGCATAATACTTTACACTGAAATCTTTCTAATATATCTGATATATTTGAGTTTGAAGCACATCCCCAGAGATGAATCCCGTAGGTCCACGTAGGCTTGATTATGGCCTTGTATACTAATAAATTATTGTTTACGGAAAGTTGAGAATTTCTTCCGATCAACCAGTACATATTCCTTAGTTTTATCCCTAATTGCTTCCTTTTCGTAAAGATGTTTTTTCCAGGTCAGACGCCTGTCTAAGTGAAGGCTTAGGTATTTGACTTCATCTTTGTATGGTAATTCTTGATTATTCAGTTTGACAGGTAGACAGTTGCCCTTTCTATTCGAAAAAGTAATATGTACTGATTTGGTCTCGTTTGCTTTTATTCTCCACCTACTTAACTATTTTTCTATTTGGTGTATGAGGCAGTATTAGAATTTTTTTGGGAAGCTATTATAGCAGTGTCGTCTGCAAAAGTGGCTATTAGACATTTTTTTCTTGCTGGTAAATCTGCGGTGTAAAGAAGGTATAAGAATGGTCCAAGCACACTTCCCTACGGAACTCCGGCGATGATTTCATTTAGTTGTTTGGTCTTGCTGCTGTACGAAGAAGCAACGCTCTTGTATATAGGATTAAGGATGCCATACCCTGTTGAACGCTTGTGTTATGTCCAGGAAGGCTGCTGAGCAATATTGTTTTTCTTCTAGACCTTGTTCAATTTTTTGGATTACACGATGTACTTGTTCTAATGTCCCATGCTCTTGTCTAAATCCAAATTGGTACTCTGGTATTAGGTTATTATTTTCAACGATTATTTGGATTTTCTGGATGTAGATTTTTTCAAACAGGTTTGACAAGATTGGTAACTGGCTTATTGGTCTGTAAGAAGTTCTTTCTTCTAGGGGTTTTCCTGGTTTGGGTATTAGCACAATTTTGGCAACTTTCCATTGGCAAGGAAAATGGCCTATCCTTAACATAGCATTATATATTGATGTTAGGTATTTTATTGCTTTTTCTGGTAGTTCTGTAAGTATTTTGCAGTAATGAGATTGCAATAGCTTGTGAGACGTGAGTAATAGTGAATTTCTTTAATGGGAGTTCAAGTTGATAGGGCGAATTTATGAAGTTGTAGATACCATTGTAATCGTCATCACTGTTGTATGGTTGGAGAACATTCTCCAGGTGTTTGGCAAAAAGTTCAGCTTTATCCTTGTTTTTTCTTGCCTCCAGAGAGAATAATCCGAGGCTTCCGTAGGTGCTAAATTTTGTAAATAATTTTCTATCCCGTCATTTTTTTGTTTATTTAGTAGCCTTTTTAGGTCTTGTACTGCTTTGTTTAGGATTCGTTTGTCTTCAGGTGCCTGAGTTGTTTGCCATCTTTTTCTTAGTTTCCTTTTCTCTTTTATTTTATTTCGTATCGTTTCAGGGTGCGTATTCTGCATGACAAATCAATTTTAGACATTTTGGATCATGCCCGCTTGGCCTGTCATTATGACGTCTAAGTGGAGCTCATTTTCGTAAATTTTTATAAATATTTTTGTAAATATGACTTCGTCAAATTCAAATATACCAAGTGAAGAAATTTCTAATGCAGAAAATTTAGAAAAAGATCTATTGGAAGAAATTAATTTTGATATTATAGAGGCAATACCAAATTCGCAAGAAGAAGAGCAAGATGAACATGAAAAAAAGGAGGTAATCATTAATATTAAAAAAACCAAGGCGTTAGATATTAAAGAAGATTCCTTTGTGGATGCAAATAAAAAAATGATGATACCGTTAGAAAATAATCAGAGTACTTTTTCTTTAGAAATATGTAATCAAGATAAGGCTTCAGGGCCGGGGTTTATATTTAGTAAAGACTATAAAACAATTTATAATTTTGATGAAAAATGTCCCCCAGTTCCTTATTACGAAGGTTTTGATGCTAGATTCAGTCCTGAATTAAAATTATTCGTTTATCCGACTTGCGTTATTCATTCATATGAAGAGACAGCAGGAGCTGCAGATGCAGAAATTCCTCGATCGCATTTTCTTAAAGAAATATTGGTTTTACTTATAATTCAGTATGTAATTACATTTGCGTTTGGTATTTCTTTTGGTTATATCGAAACAGTATTACTATACAATTTGGATAAAGGAAGACATGTGCTGTATTTTTGTGCTTTCAGTTTGGGTATAGTAGTCTTAATTGCGATTCTTTGCTGCGATTGTCTAAGGAAAAGAAAGCCGTGGAATTACGTAACATTGTTCATCTTTACTTTATGTACGGCTTATAATCTGGTCCCTTTTTTCTACTTAGTTGGAAGATTTGGAGTTTTTGTTTGTTTCAGCTTAACTGAACTGTTTTATATACAGTGTGTTATTATTGCATTTTTCAATTGTATTGATTTTACGAGATGCTTTTGTCTAATTGATACGTTATTCCTGACGACGTTAATAGTTTACAAAATTGCAATAATAATTGGTTACATGATAATAGAGGCAGGGAATATTCATTCTATTAATAATCGTGTTATTTCGTTAATCGGAATAATTGTGTTGGTATTGGTACTACTTGCCATGATGTTATCATTTCTTCACCAATTTCAACTAATACTAGGAAAAGGAAAACACGCAATGCAAACCGACGAATATATTTTATCTGCCCTTTTAATGTATATTCAAATTAACATATTTTATTTATTATTACTTATTTGTACTCACCTTTACTCAACAGTCAAATAAAATTTTAAAGCGCTTATATAGATGTTTCATTCAAAACCAAAAGACTAAGAAATAATAATAACAATAATAAAAAAGTATTTAAAAAAATAAATATTAACAATATATAACATTTTTAACATTATTCCAAAATACAAAATTTGCGTTTTTGGAATAAACAAAAATAATCACTATGGCTAAGAAGCCATCTCGTGGTTGTGAAATGTTTTTTAATAGGAAGAGTCTCTGGGTCCGCAAACTGCGGACCCCTATTACTAATTAATGCGGGTACGCAAATACAAATTGAAGGGACAATTTGCGGGCCCTTATTTGCGAACAATCGGGACCCGCTGTCGGCGGGAGATATGCGAAACATAACCTATGTGAATATGTATACTTCAGTAAATGTAACATTTTCTAATGAATGTAGGGAAAACGGAAATATAATTTTTAATACACTGATGAGTGATAACGATATTCAAATCCAAAATGCTCAATTTCAAGTGATAGAAGATAGAACAAACAATGTAGATTTTTCAATTATTAAGTTACCATTGAAATGTAAAATAAGGGGCAGCCCTAAAGGCATAGAAGAAACAGCTGCTGGTTTGAAGAAGAGAAAAAATAAAACTGCATTTTTGAACGAGACATTAGTTTCAAGGCAAAAAAAAATATTGCTTGCAATTTTTAACAATCATGAATTGGTGGTTGAAATTTTATTTCATAACTACAAAGTTCAGTCTAGCGATTTAGCTTGAAGTTGTGTACTCATGAATTGTACGATTTATAAAAAAGAAGTTGACATTAAAATAATAGAAATTTTTTTGAGGAATCTGCATCTCTAATGCTTGAAAAGCTTAAACTTGAAAAAAAAAACAAAAATTTTGTAAAGTATATGATTTATGCATTGATAGCATTCAGCCAAGTGTGAGGTGAGACTCATGTTTGATGTGGGTACATAAAAGTTGTTCGGGGCTCTCTAAACTACCCCGTTCAAATGCTAAATGCATTTTTATTTCATGTTGTTGGTTTTACCACAAAGATTTTTAATTCTCCTTGGAAGTCAACGTCCCTTACAAAATTGTCCCTTCAATTTGTATTTGCGGACCCGCATTAATTAGTAATAGGGGTCCGAAATTTGCGGACTCTTCCTTTTTTGTATCAAAATTTGGTAATTATTTGAATATATACTTAAATAAAATAACAGAATGATAATAATAATATTCAGTGAACAAATTATAAAAACATTTTTTGCAGTATAACTTAACTCTTAATTCTTGACTTTGGCTTTACAGTTTGGTAAATAACCATTTTATCCCTGGTGGCTAACGACGTGGTCCCGCGTCTTAGATCTATTTATTTTTTGTTCTACATTCCAGAAATTACGTTGGCACTCTCGGTTTTAGGATTGAACCTACGAAACAGGTTTTTACATCAGCTACTAGAGGAAAAAAAGAGAATTTCCCGCCTATGAACTCAGCAAAATTACTAAAAGATCAAAAACGGATAAATATACAGAACAAAATATACCGTAAAAGAATTTTAATGATTGTACTAGGGCTATCGGAGGAAACGAAGGTGAGGGTATTTTCGAAAATATAAAGCGCAAGTTTGCTTGCGGAAAAGAAAAAGAATGTGTACACACCCATTTATCAGCAGTTTCTTTCACTACAAAAATATGTAACAAAATTACATGAATGAAATATATTGTTTTTGGATTATTCGTAATTTCAAAATTTTCACTCCTACTGTGTATACAGTCGCTGCAACAAAAGTTAATGATATAAACTTTATAACTTTACGTGTATCCCTACAGGGTGCGTATACGCACGTTAAATTGTTTAAAAAATTAATTGAAAAAAGAGGCTCAAGCATCACTTGACAATTATGACATCTTACGGACGAGAGACATAGCGGTACCGATAACGATACGCATGCGCAGCACAGTTGAATGTATATCTACCCTTTTCTTTCTTGAGAGTGAAATCATCTGACATTTCTCTTTTATTAATAAAGGGAAAGAAAGTACACTAGGAAATTTTTGTGGCTTTGAGAAATAAATTAGAATTTTATGAACGTCTTCAAAACATAAACAACACGTCAAAATAACAATGGAGGAGTTTCCTACTAACCTCAAAATCTAAAAAAAAGTCTACCAACGAGGAAGCGTTTTATTGGGATAAAATCTACTGCATTATTTCCGCAATAATAAAATATGATAACAAAATTCTACTGAGCTTTCCAAAAAGTATCGTTAGCAAGAATAATTTTTATAAACTCCATTTCTGATTGGTTGAAATTAAAGTTGGTATCGAGACTAGATGTGATAGTTGACATGTTTCGTTGTCAAATGTCATTTTACCACATTCATACTGTCGCTAGAAGCACGATATTAGCCTTGTTTTTCACCCCGAGTCTCGATACCAACTTTAATTTTAACCAATCAGAAATGGGGTTTATTAAAATCATTATTTTTCTAAAACGATATATTCTAGAGAGTTCAGTAGTTTTTTGTGAACATATTAAATCATTACGGAAATAATGAAGTAGATTTTGACAAAAAATAACGCTTCCCCGATGGTAGACCTTTTTTTAGGTTGGCAACTTGGAATAATCTCCCCCATTAGGTTAGGACGAACGATGCCACAGATGACAGATTTCCGTTAACGGCAAACGGCATATCTCCAATGATTCGAAAACACTTTTTCGAGAGCCGTCAAATAACGGCTGAGTTAACGTATACGTCTATGTTAAGCGTCAGAATGGGCACACCTATTGGGCACTCCTATTAGGCAGTTTTCGAAAAATGATAGGTTGCTATCCCTGTATTGGATTATGACATGTTGTCTTCTTGAGTGCGTAGGAGCGACTGCAATTGCGTCAAAAAATATATCATTTCCCTCCTACTGTTTATAGTCGCTCTCCTACTGTGTATACAGTCGCTGCCAACAAAAGATAATGATATAAACTTTATAACTTTACGTGTATCCCTACAGGGTGCGTATTCTGCATGACAAATCAATTTTAGACATTTTGGATCATGCCCCCTTGGCCCATGTCATTATGACGTCTGAGTGGAGCTCATTTTCGTAAATTTTTATAAATATTTTTGTAAATATGACTTCGTCAAATTCAAATATACCAAGTGAAGAAATTTCTAATGCAGAAAATTTAGAAAAAGATATATTGGAAAAAATTACTTTTGATATTTTAGAGGCAATACCAAAATCGCAAGAAGAAGGGCAAGATGTACATGAAAAAAAGGAGGTATTCATTAATATTGAAAAAACCAAGGCTTTAGATATTAAAGAAGATTCCGTTGTGGATGCAAATGAAAAAATGTTGATACCGTTAGAAAATAATCCGAGTACTTTTTCTTTAGAAATATGTAAACAAGATAAGGTTTCAGGACCGGGGTTTATATTTAGTAAAGAGTTTAAAACAATTTATAATTTTGATGAAAAATGTCCCCCATTTCCTTATTGTGAAGGTTTTTATGCTAGATTCAATCCCGAATTAAAATTATTCGTTTATCCGATGCATTACGTTAAACATTCATATGAAGATACAGCAGGAGCTACTGATTCAGAAACTTCTAGATGGCATTTTCTTAAAGAAATATTGGCTTTACTTATAATTCAGGATGTGATAAGATTTTCGTTTGGTTTTGCTTTTGTTTATGTCCAAACAGTATTACTGTACAATTTGGATAAAGGAAGACATGTGCTGTATTTTTGTGTTTTCAGTTTGAGTATAGTACTCTTCATTGCGATTCTTTGCTGCGATCATCTAAGGAAAACAGAGCCGTGGAATTATTTCACATTATCCATCTTTAATTTATGTACGGCTTATAATATGGTCCCTTTTTTCTACGGATTGGGAGGATTTGGATTTCTTTTTTGTTTCAGCCTAACTGTACTGTTTTATATAACGTGTGTTATTATTGCATTTTTCAATTGTATTGATTTTACAAGATGGTTTTGTCTAATTGATACGTTATTCCTGACGACGTTAATAGTTTATGTAAACGCAATAATATTTGGTTACATGAGAATAGAGGCAAGTAATATTCATTCTATTAATAATCATATTATATCGTTAATCGTAATAATTGTATTGGTATTGGTATTACTTGCCATTATATTACCATTTATTCGCCAATTTCAACTAATACTAGGAAAAGGAAAATACGCAATGCAATCGGATGAATATATTTTATCTACCCTTTTATTATATATTCAAATTAACATATTTTATTTATTATTACTTATTTGTACTCACCTTTTCTTAACAATCGGATAAAATTTGAAAGCGCTGATATAGATGTTTGATTCAAAACCAAAAGTCGAAGTAATAATAATAATAATAAATTTATTTAAAAAAATAAATATTAACAATATATAACATTTTTAACATTATTCAAAAATACAAAATTTGCATTTTTGGAATAAACAAAAAGAACCACTAAGGCTAAGAAGCCATCTCGTGGTTGTGAAATGTTTTTTCATATCAAAATTTGGTAATTATTTAAATACAATATCTACTACTTAAATAAAGTAAGAGAATGATAACAATAATATTCAGTGCAGTATAACTTAACTCTTAATTCTTGACTTTGGCTTTACAGTTTGGTAAATAGCCATCTTATCCCTGGTGGCCAACGGCGTGGTCCCGCGTCTTAGATCTATTTATTTTCTGTTCTATATGCCAGAAATTGTTGGCACTCTCGGTTTTGGGATTGAACCAAAGAAACAGATTTTTACATCAGCTACTAGAGGAAAAATAGAGAATTTCCCGCCTATGAACTCAGCAAAATTACGAAAAGATCAAAAACGGATAAATATACAGAACAAAATATAATAGTTTTAATGACTGTACAAGGGTTATCGGAGAAAACGAAGGGGAGGGTATTTTCGAAAATATGAAGCGCAAGTTTGCTTGCGGGAAAGAAAAAGAATGTGTACACATTTTATTACATGAATGCAATATATTGTTTTTGGATTATTCGTAATTTCAAAATTTTCACTCCTACTGTGTATACAGTCGCTGCAACAAAAGTTAATGATATAAACTTTATAACTTTACGTGTATCCCTACAGGGTGCGTATACGCACGTTAAATTGTTTAAAAAATTAATTGAAAAAAGAGGCTCAAGCATCACTTGACAATTATGACATTTAAATGTCAGTTAGCGTATATCGCTATCTTACGGACGAGAGACATAGCGGTACCGATAACGATACGCATGCGCAGCACAGTTGAATGTATATCTACCCTTTACTGTTTTTGGATTATTCGTAATTTCCAAATTTTCACTCCTACTGTGTATACGGTCGCTGCAACAAAAGTTAATGATATAACCTTTATAACGTTACGTGTATCCCTACAGGGTGCGTATACTGCTTGACAAATCAATTTTAGATATTTTGAATAGTGCTCGCTTGGTCTATGTCATTATGACGTCTAAGTGGAGTTCATTTTCGTAAATTTTTAAAAATATTTTTGTAAATATGACTTCGTCAAATTCATGTGTAAGTGTTAAAAAACCAAGTGAAGAAATTTCTAATGCAAAAAATTTAGAACAAGATCTATTGGAAGAAATTGCTTTTGATATTTTAGAGGCAGTACCAAAATTGCAAGAGGAAGGGCAAGACGAACATGAAAAAAAGGAGGTAAGCATTAATATTGAAAAAACCAAGGCGTTAGATATTAAAGAAGATTCCGTTGTGGATGCAAATGAGAAAATGTCGATACCGTTAGAGAATAATCCGAGTACTTTTTCTTTAGAAATATGTAAACAAGATAAGGCTTCAGGACCGGGGTTTATATTTAGTAAAGACTATAAAACAATTTATAATTTTGATGAAAAATGTCCCCCAGTTTCTTATTGTGAAGGTTTTAATGCTAGATTCAGTCCTGAATTAAAATTGTTCGTTTATCCGACGTTTTCCGTTATTCATTCATATGAAGAGACAGCAGGAGCTACAGATACAGAAATCCCTAGATCGCATTTTCTTAAAGAAATATTGGATTTACTTATAATTCAGTATGTGATTACATTTGCGTTTGGTTTTTCTTTTGGTTATATCGAAACAGTATTACTTTACAATTTGGATAAAGAAAGACATGTGCTGTATTTTGGTGCTTTCAGTTTGAGTATAGTAGTCTTCATTGCGATTCTTTGCTGCGATTGTCTAAGGAAAAGAAAGCCTTGGAATTGTGTCACATTATCCATCTTTACTTTATGTACGGCTTATAATATGGTCCCTTTTTTCTACGCAGTGGGAAGATTTGGAGTTTTTGTTTGTTTCAGCTTAACTGAACTGTTTTATATACAGTGCGTTATTATTGCATTTTTCAATTGTATTGATATTACAAGATGTTCTTGTCTAATTGATATGTTATACCTGACGACGTTAATAGTTTACATAAACACAATAATATTTGGTTACATCAAAATAGAGACAAGTAATATTCATTCTATTAATAATCCTATTATATCGTTAATCGTAATAATTGTATTGGTATTGGTATTACTTGCCATGATTTTACCATTTCTTCACCAATTTCAACTAATACTAGGAGAAGGAAAATACGCAATGCAAACCGACGAATATATTTTATCTACCCTTTTATTGTATATTCAAATTAACACATTTTTTTTATTATTACTTATTTGTACTCTCTTTTATTCAACAGTCCAATAAAATTTGAAAGCGCTTATATACATGTTTGATTCAAAACCAAAAGTCTAAGAAATAATAATAATAAAATTAAAAAAAATAAATATTAACAATATATAACATTTTTAACATTATTCAAAAATTTGCATTTTTGGAATAAACAAAAAGAATCACTAAGGCTAAGAAGCCAGCTCGTGGTTGTGAAATGTTTTTTCACTAGTAATTCAAGATCGTGGTAGATTCGGTAAGAAAATTTCACACCAAAGTAATATAAAAAATTATAACATGACATTTTCGTAAGATACCTGCATATATACCTAGGATTTTAGTAGTAGGTATGAAATAAACATTTGTTGGTCTAAAATAATGTATTCTATTAGCTATCAACCAATCTGTATTATTTTACAGTGAACAGAAAGGTATATTTTTATAATTTGACACTTGACAGAAATACTATCGCTGTGGTATCGGGTATCCAGGAGGAAAATATTATAGCCTAGTTTTTTAGCTGAAACGAAAGCTTCTTATTGGTTAAAAAATGTTGGTGTGGAATTTTCATTGGAAAAGTCTCTATTACTGTTTAATGCGGGTCCGCAAATACAAATTGAAGGGGAAATTTGCGGCCTCTTATTTGCTAACAATTGGGACCCGCGTCTGTTGTTAGCTGGCGGCGGTAGATGGGCGAAACATAACCTACGTGAATATGTGATGTATACCATCCTTTTCTACTTCTAAATGTAATCATGAATTGGTGGTTGAAATTTTATTTCATAACTACAAAGTTCAGTCTAGCGATTTACCTAAAAGTTGTGTACTCATGAATTGTACGATTTATGAAAAAGAAGTTGACATTAAAATAATAGAATTTTTTTTTGAGGAATCTGCATTTCTACTGCTTGAAAAGCTTATACTTGAAAAAGAAAAACAAAAAAATGGTTAGGTTCGCATTTTTATTTCACGTTGTTGGTTTTACCACAAAGATTTTCAATTCTACTTGGAAGTCAACATCCCTTATTATTTTCGAAAATATAAAGCTCAAGTTTGTTTGCGAGAAAGAAAAAGAAAGTGTACACACTCATTAATCAGCGGTTTCTTTCATATTCCCTACAAAAATATGTAACAACCAGTTGAGAATGCTCTTCTAGCATTGACGAACAAATTTTAATGGAAGCATTAATAACATTTTAGATTGACAGTTCTTCTAATCAACACAGCTACAGTCTACTCACTTTTACCAAAATCATCATTAACTATGTGTCTACTTTAAATTCAATTTTAAACGTCAAAATTTTGATATTTTGGACGCCCTTTTGAAGGTGTTCCAGAAGAGGTACGAGGGGGCGCATCAAATCAGACACCTAACAAATTTGTTCGGTGAAAATCTTCCAATACAGTTTCTTGATAGTGATATTCTGATATAGTAAAATATCTGTTTATACAGCAATATTTTGTCCCGTTTTTTAAACCTCTTGACCCTCTTTGAATGGTTTACTGTACACTAATTACTCACTTGGGGCAATAACATTGTGAATGCTTAGCATTGGATAAATTTTGCTGTGATAATAATGGAAATAATGGGAGAATTAATTAAATGTATATGTCAAATCCTGTAAAAGCTGAGTGGGATGATGTAATTGCTTCTCCTTCTTCTTACTTATGACTGATATAATCTAAGAGATCATTACTCTAAACGAAATGATTTATTAAGTACCTACTTAGTTAATATAAGACGGGATTATTTATAAATATATATAGAAAATCAAAATATCAACATTCTTTATATTTATAATCGGATCTGGGAATTCTGCAGCCATTTTAAAATTAGATGTTTGGAACGTAATAAAAATTTGAAGTTTGACAGAATTGAAATTAGTGAAATTGTGTGGATTTTTAAACTTTATTAGCGCAAATAAAGTTAATGAAATAACCTGTTCTTCCATCTTTATAGAATATTTAATTTACGGGGTTTTGATAAAGTAAACAATTTATGTATTTTTAAAATTGCAAGGGTTATTATTTAAGGTTGTTTTTCGCGATTTTTTATGACAATAATTTCAAAAGTTTTAGTGCATAACAAATCTCTGTTTGATAAGAATTATAAGAATTTTTTTCCATTATTTCTACGGAAAATCTCTATATTAAAAATATTCTAAAGTAGTTGAAAAATATAAATTCATTTACAGCATTTTTCGCCATTAACCAATAAAGCACTCCATATTTGGGAACCTAGAATGTTGCGGGTTCATTTTTTTGGTAATTTTTTCCTTTATCTATTAAAACCCTAATTCCCAAATTTGGCCAAATTTAAAATTTCTTCTTTTCCAATAATTTATAACAACAAATTTGTGTTCCAGAGTTTGAGTTATTTGAATTTTCTTAATATATTGGACCATTTTGAGATAAATCTACCATTAACAGATTAAGAGAAATAGTGACTACGCCATCTAGTTAACAATAGCGGAGATAATTGGGTTTACTGTTTTCTCTGTACAGGTTTCTTCGATTGCGAATAGAGTGAAATACTGACAGCAATATTCAACAAACGTCAAAATATCCTAACAACGGGAATTAAGTCTGACAACGGGAAATTAAGGCACCTCTAATATCCCAAGGGAGTTATGACCCTGTTTATTGATAGCGTAACTATGATGTTATAATACTTATAATACCTATAATACTCCCTAGCACTCCATTATCTGACCCAAAGGAACTAACCATTGCTTTTGGGGATTACTTTTCCACTATCAATGTTGAGAGTTTAAGTAATTATTATGGTAATATTATGTCACAGTCGTGCAGCGTTTCAAGCATTTTAAATACTACCTCCTTTTTCGATACTGTAACTCCTAATGAAGTTGTCGATTTTATAAGAAGTCTAAAAAATAAAAATAGTACTGGTACATTTAAATTGGGATAGTTTTCAACTTAGTACTGGTAGAGACTACATTTCCGCCAAAATCTTAAAAGCTATTGCTCATCCTGTTAGTGAACATTTTGCCTTCCTCATTAATATATCTATCACTACTGGCATGTTTCCTTCGATCCTAAAAATGGCTACTGTCATTCCGGTCTATAAAAAAAATGCCGCTGATAACATTGCAAATTATAGGCCAATCTCAATATTGAGTGTTTGAAAAATTGGTATCAAGTAGGATGTTAAACTATCTTACCATATCCCAAAAATTACTGAGACCCAGCATGACTTCAAAAATAGCAGATCAACCCAAACAGCTGCCTATAAGTTTACTGAATTCATCTACAAATCCTTGGACGAGAGGCGGCATGTTGCTGGATTATGTTTTGATCTCTCACGGGCATTCGATTGTCTTAATTTTAATTTCATTGAAAATAAATTATATAACGTCGGTTTTAGAGGCATATTTTTAGATTGGCTTCGTAGTTTCATCTCGGATCGATCTATGATGGTTAGGGTCAAGAATTGTAGATCTGACAGTTATCCGATAGATTTAGGTGTACCTCAGGGTTCAGTTTTAGGACCTCTTTTGTTTTTACTTTTTATCAACGATTTGCATCTGCATGTTGATGCTACTATGTTGACCTCGTTTGCTGATGACCCATCAATATGTGTCTCAGCTAGATCGAGTGATGAGTTGATCGAATTATGCGATTCTTTAATCCTACAATTTATTGGTGTCACATTAATGAGCTGATGGTTAATGTTAATAAAACAGAATGTATTTATTTTAGTAACCATACAAGTAATAACTTCTTAAATTAATCCTATAATGGCATGGTTTTAAAATGGACGAATGCCGTAAAATTTTTAGGTCTATATATAGATAACGATTTAAAATGGGATCATCATATTAACAATTTAAATAAGAAATTAAATACCTCCTGCTATGCTACTAATAAAATAAAAAATTCTTTACCATTACATGCGATTATGAATGTCTTGTTTACAGCCACTTAAATTACAATGTTATACTCTGGGGTAATGCAACTGACATCTCAAGAATATTTATTTCTCAGAAAAGAATTATTCGAATGATTTTTAATATAAAACATAGAGATACATGTAAACCTGTATTCCGGGAAAATCGGATAATAACAGTTCCAAGTATTTACGTCTACAGATGCTTGTTACTTATCTATGATAACTTGAACAATATGACCAAACTTTCAAGTCACCACAACTACTCGACCAGACATGCAGACACACTCAGTCATCCTATGCATATGACTTCCAAGTATGAACAGTCGCCAACATATCAAGGTATTAAATTGTATGCTATTCTACCAGATAAATTCAAATATCTGAGTAAATTCCACTTTAAGAAAGCGATAAAAAACATATTACTTAGCAAGGTGTCGATGAATACCTTCATGACAATGCTTTTAATTAATCTGATAAATTTCTTATATTATTATCTATAGTTTTGTACTTTTATCTATTCTAGATAGGTATTTATATATATTGTTTGCTTTAATGACCTGTCCCTATTTGTATAATGTCTTCAAGGATCAATAAATATTATTTTTTTTGTTTATTTATAATACCTGGTCAGGAATAAAATTTCTTTTGTTTTTGTTGCAATAATTTGAGGAAAAAAGTGTGATTAGAAACTGTGATCTAGACATATTTAGTGTTACAGAGGGACAACTTCTTCGAATGGTCAAATGTGCCTAAATATTTTTTGTTCATTGCTTTCTTTATTGTTTGTTTCTAACTGTATTATTGTATTTGTAGATGTGCTACCATCTATGGTAAGAAGAGAGTATTGACATTAAATTTTGACTGAATCTAGTCAAGATGTCACTCTCTTCTTTTTTATCCCTTTCAGAGATTAATACAAAGTGAGTAAACCAGTAAGGAATTTTAATTTATTAGATTCGACATCCTAAGACCGGTTTCTGTCTTTCGACTTCATCAGTTAGGCTTTTCGAATCCAATAAATAAAATTCCAAACTCGTACAAGTCAATAGCTATATCCGCTATAAGATAACATTTGTAGATGTGCTACCATCTATGGTAAGAAGAGAGTATTGACATTAAATTTTGACTGAATCTAGTCAAGATGTCACTCTCTTCTTTTTTATCCCTTTCAGAGATTAATACAAAGTGAGTAAACCAGTAAGGAATTTTAATTTATTAGATTCGACATCCTAAGACCGGTTTCTGTCTTTCGACTTCATCAGTTAGACTTTTCGAATCCAATAAATAAAATTCCAAACTCGTACAAGTCAATAGCTATATCCGCTATAAGATAACATTTGTAGATGTGCTACCATCTATGATAAGAAGAGAGTATTGACATTAAATTTTGACTGAATCTAGTCAAGATGTCACTCTCTTCTTTTTTATCCCTTTCAGAGATTAATACAAAGTGAGTAAACCAGTAAGGAATTTTAATTTATTAGATTCGACATCCTAAGACCGAGTTTGGAATTTTATTTATTGGATTCGAAAAGCCTAACTGATGAAGTCGAAAGACAGAAACCGGTCTTAGGATGTCGAATCTAATAAATTAAAATTTCTTACTGGTTTACTCACTTTGTATTAATCTCTGAAAGGGATAAAAAAGAAGAGAGTGACATCTTGACTAGATTCAGTCAAAATTTAATGTCAATACTCTCTTCTTACCATAGATGGTAGCACATCTACAAATGTTATCTTATAGCGGATATAGCTATTGACTTGTACGAGTTTGGAATTTTATTTATTGGATTCGAAAAGCCTAACTGATGAAGTCGAAAGACAGAAACCGGTCTTAGGATGTCGAATCTAACAAATTAAAATTCCTTACTGGTTTACTGTATTATTGTATTTTTAATTTATAATTATATTTTTTATATATATTGTATTCAATGAATTTTGTATATTCACTATATTTGTTGTTCAGTATAAATAAATTTCTAAATAAAAAAAATAAATTATTTTATTTTATTTTAAAAATTTTACTTAATTTAAAAATGTAAAAACGCGTACCCAAAAAAACTTTTTTTACACTACAAGTTTACAGAAAACATTTGACCGTTTCATGTGACAAATTTAGGGTAGCCTATTTGATTTCTCTCATCTGAGAACGTCGGGCTCTTTGACAATTATGAATACTTAGCTGTGACAAATTTTTGCACAATATCTTGTGCCGGCTCCACTAAATCATTCACAACTGAATTAATTATAACAGAAAGTTAGAGAAATGACATTTTACGGGGTTTTGAAGCAGATCAAAAGCTTAAATCGACCATAGAATTAGGTACAACCGAAAATGGTACAACAGTGAAAAATTTGGCCGTATTTTATTTTTTAAATTGACAAGAATATGTTGTTGAAAGTATAGAATGAAGAATTTGATTTTATTCTTCAGGTTTCTCCTCGGTGAATAGTAATAAAAGGATAAAACCATGTATAGACCAGGGCCAATTATTTTCATTCAAATTTACATTCGAAATTTATTTTTTTTTAACTCCTTACTTACATAACATGCTAGTTTATTCTCACGAAGTTGATAAATATAGAAAAAATACCTAAAAAAGTATGGGCGTGGTCGTTTCTCTGTGACTTGCAGGGCTGACCATCGAAAGCGTAAAATTTTTCAAAAATTAACCGTCACAATTTGTCAGAGACCTTTCTTAGAAATAGGTTAGTCATTTCTGATTATTAGTTTTTCAATTTCTGCCGTGAAAAAATACATTTATGAATAAATGACTCTTAGTTTTAAAGTCAAAATTTCTGATGGTATTTTTAGATAAAGATCATAACACTACATTGAAAATATTATGGCTTCTTATTTTTTTATAAAATTTAATGTCTAGTGACGCAAATTTTCTATGCAATATCGATATTTTTTCGACCACAATGTGACAAAAACCGCAATTCATAGAAAAACTGTTTGTCAGCGCGAGCCACTCCTTCGGACAATAAAGCTTTACGCAAAAAGTATACCTCAAAGGCCCGTGCCGTGGTCGGATTGCCAAATGCTTTGAAACTCAATCCTTTTGCACCACTTCAGATGCGTATTTGTTCTGGTTTTCACTCGGTTTGCACAAATACAAATCATAAAAGGGTTGTCAGGGTCAAGTAGCCATTGTGCCACAGCTAGAGTTACCTGAAAATTGCGTCAAAGCCCGAATTATAATGTACTTTTACCCAAAGGTACATTTGGGATTGTATAATAGTGGCTTTTGTATCCAAAAGGGTTAGGTTTGAACAAAATTGTTTAGATTATGGTAAAGATTTGGTCTAGTACAACGAAAAAACGTAATGCGAAAATAGGATAAATATATATTTAGTATTCGAGGATTAAAAATGTAAATCCTTAAATAGGATAAAGGGATTTACAATTTCCCTGACCGGATCTTTAATTTACGTTCCTGGAATTTAATATCGCGCTGTCTAAAGCCAAAACAAATTCTCATACGTTAAAAATAATATTTTGGTCCTACAAATTCTACTAGTGAGCGAGAGGAAGAAGTTTCGGTGGATTATGGAAAATAAGTACCAGGCGTTTGTCAGCGATGAATAAGTAAGACTTCTAGAATTAAATTTTGTAAATTAAATCCTCAGCATTTCAACTGTTGTATATTATGTTTCTGTAGTAAGAATTTCGGGTAAGGAATGTTTGGAGTCAAATTTTCTGCACTGATTGCATCTATTTAATTTTACATTTAAAAATTCACTTGTCTAAAATTGTCTTTTACCGTCGTCGTGATTGCCCCCGGACGAGAAACCCTCAAAAGCTATAATAGGCCAGGAAAAACTTGGTTTGACTAGGCAATTTTCTGAGCCAGGTTAAATCAAAGCGAAACCTTGTGGAATTACTTTATTTTTGGCCCATTATCAAAGTTACAAAGGTTTGGTAGGGTATTATTGCCCGCTTGTCCCAATATGCTCCCCTTTTGGCTCCCCATGTGCCACAAGGTGCCACAAGGTTTTACTTTGATTTGACCTGGCTCAGAAAATTGCGTAACAAGTGCCATTTTTCGGGTCCCTTTCTTGGCCTATAAGTCGTCCGAATTAGAAATGACAGGGCCTTACCTGTTGACGTGCGATTTGAAAATATTAAAACCGTACGTTTTTTTACTACAACAAAAATTCAAAATGTAATAAAATACAAGAAAAAAACAAAATCCTCAACTTACTGACCATTACCTGAATCTTTTGTTGTTTTGTTTGTACAAAATAAATCGAACAAATGGAACGGTCAGCTAGGTTTAACACAATTATTATGGTAACTTGAGTATTTTTCTTTTTAATCCCCTATATTTTCGGAATAATGACAGACACATGCCGACTTTAGAAGGTATTACACCCACATTAAAGTCATGAGCGTAGTGAAATAGTAAATTTGTATACCATATACAAAATATTATTTTTTTATTCGTTATTTAAATTCTAATATTAGAAGCCTACCATAAATCTCCGAAAACATCTTTGGTGGGACCTTTCCAATCAACTGTTTTTTTGTAGAGTTGGCTAGAACCAGGCCCGGATACAAAGAGGAGGCGAAGGGGGCGACCGCCCCCCTAAAACGAAAAAATCACATATACAAATAAATAACTAAAAGGTAATAAAGACATTATTTCAAAAATTTTCCGGACCCCCCGGAAGGTTCGACCCCCCCCAAATCACGGCTCTGAATCCGGGCCTGGCTAGAACCAGACTGTTCCAGACTTATAGGCAAAAGTATTTTCCATATTTTTTTATAAATCATAGTCAGACTTAGAATGAATTATTTCGTACGCCACTGCTAACATCAAATGCATTAAAAAGATCCTCTCACATTGACCATTCGGATTGTGGTCAGATCCTTTTGCAAAATTTTATTATTTTCTGCATTCACTCAAAAACTATTATCGTGCCTGGCAATTCTTATTTCTACTTTTTTACGATCATTTTTGAATGGCCTAGGAAATTCGAGAAACCAGCCAGTCATATCCATTAAAGAAAAATATCGAAGCAAAATCACGAGTTTTTGAAATTAACAAGGATTAAAATGTTATAAAAGTTCTGGTTGACAGTGTTGACAATTGTATTTTTGGGCAGATTTTATGCATTTGGTCACGTTTGAAATTCTTTGGGATTGAAATTTTGGACGTATAAATTATTAGAGAGTAATAAAAATTTTGATTGTATGACATTTGTTACACATTTATATTTTACATTTACAAATAACAGCTTTAAAGTGTGCATTAGGTGCATAATTTTAGCTAGCAGATAACCAAATAAAAAATAATTTATAGGACATTTTAAATCCTGTAATTTTTCCAGGTAACTTACAGATATTTTACATTTCTCTAAAAATTGATTTGACATAATTTTATTTTCAACAATAACTTTATTGCTTTTTGTTTCTGTGATGTTGCAGATGTTACTTTCAGATATCCATAGACAAATAATCAATTTTTATTCCTATGTGTTATATGTTCTTACATAACTTTTGAGAAATGCGAAAACATCTATTTCAGTAGTGAATTTTCGATATAGCATCGTAAAATTTAATAGAATGTCCCAAATAAATTATTGTATAAAGTATTAAGTTCACAAATTCAAAGTTTATAAAAATCAACTCAAAATTTTTTTTCTATTAGCGTGCGGAAAAGTCCACTTTTCCGCACTCATTTTAGTGTTGAAAGAGTAACTTTTCCGCACTAGTGCGGAAAAAACTATTTTCCGCACTAGTAAATTTGTTAAGTTTTTGGGGAGTATACTGACATTGGAATATTTAAAATATATATTTGTATGGTTGTAGTTTACAAAATGACTGAAAAATTAAGAAACTTATTAGAATTCTGCTATAATTTTTAATAAAAAGAAACGTACGTTTCAATAATTTTTTAATGGCCCTGGTATAAGTCTCATCAAATGAATGTCAAATAATAATAAACATCTGACATTTTTTATTTGTCACTTTGAATCACCGTAGCAACAAAGAAAAAATAAACCTGTCAGTCAAAACACTACCTTGTCAAAACCAATTTTACCGTCGCATCTTTTTCTAGAAGATAATTTTTCATGCATTCTTCAGACGAAGATTTGCCAGAGTCAGTTTTGGAAGCGGCTAGCACTGCAAACTTGGGTCTACTACTATCAAAATCCCGTTATAGGTATGAAAAGGAATATATTTTGTTTGAAAACTGGTGCCAGAATAAGGGAATTAAAACTTTTAAAGAAGACGTTTTTTCGGCTTATTTCGCTGAAATTTCCAAAACATGCAAGCCAAACACTCTTTGGTCCAGGTACTCAATGTTGAAAAGTGTAATTAAACTCAAAAAAGACGTCGATTTAAGCAAGTTTTTCAAGGTCACGGCATATATAAAAAAACAAAACATTGGATTTAGACCCAAAAAGGCAAAAATTTTCTCAAAAGAAGAAATTTTTAAGTTTTTAAATGAAGCGCCTGACAAAATTTATCTTCATTTAAAAGTCGCTACGATTTTTGGTTTGGCGGGCGCATGTAGGCGAGAAGAATTAACAAAGATGTCTTTAGATCATATTGATGACAAAGGAAATATTTTATTGATAAATATCCCAGACACAAAAAAACACTCTTTCAGAAGCTTTGCGATTTCTGAGGAAGCTGAAAATGGAAAATTGCTAAATTAGTTTAGAAAGTATGCGAGTTTAAGAAAGCCTGAAAGCCCACATAAGCGATTTTTCGTGAAATATAAGAAAGGAACTTGCACTGTACAATGTATCGGAATAAACACCTTCGGAAAAATGCCATCAGAGATTGCAAGTTATCTGAAGCTTCCAAATCCTGAATTATATACGGGCCACAGTTTCCGACGTTCCGCCGCCACAATGCTTGCAGATTCCGGAGAAGGAATAACAAATATTAAACGCCTCGGAGGTTGGAAATCTTCTAGCGTCGCAGAAGGTTATGTAGAAAGCTTACCAAGTTTCCAAAAGAGCCTATCGAATAAAATATTAAACTGCAGTGACGCTGTCGCTGGCCCTTCCACTAGTCAGCAGCTGTCGCCAGTAAAGCCTTCCAAAATGACCTCTTCCAGCCAAGTTCCCATCGCCACGGTTACAACAATTAGTGCTGACAAAGCAGTGGTAAACCGAAATCTGACTTCATTGGAAAACATTTTAGCCTCTGCAATTAATTTGCAGAATGCTACAAATTGCACGTTCAATATTAATATTAAGAATAATTGATTTGTTGATATGTATTTGATAATAAATGTTTCTTTATGTTAACTTTTGGGTTTTTTCCGCACGCTAGTAGAAAAAATAGTGTACCTAACACGTGCGTAAAGTGACTTTTCCGCACTTGTTAGGTAAACTACTATATTAGACTATTTTTTGTTAAACATTATCTATTTTAGCCTAAAAACAACAAATCTGGTCTTAGAATTTGGATCAGGATACAAATTTTCGATAAAATAAAAAAATCTAATTTCTCTTGAAAATTTATAATATTTAAAAACAGTTTTAATCTAATAAAAAATTTAATGTCAATGAAAATAAATTCTTAAAAAAAAGTTTAGAAATCAAAATAAAATCTTCTAAAAGACGCTGTATGTCTGTGTATGTTTGTATGTGTGTGTATGACATATATCCATCACATAAACCATAAACGTAAAGCGGTGAACACCTAACTTGCTTATAAATGCGCATGTATCGAGTTGGCTCTAATCAGGTTAAACTCGCTCTAGCTCGAAATCTGTACACAGGATTGACTTGGGCCCGTGGACATTTTCAATCGCGATGGGATGACGAATAAATTTCCGAAGTTTGAGAGAAATCGACCGAAAGCCGTATGAAAGAATTTTTCCAATTAATAATTAAAAATCGAACTGTAAAAACTAAAAAATAACACAATTGACAAAAAATTAAAAACCTATGAAATTCAGATTTATCGATTTATAGACAAACACCACTATAAAGTTATGAAAAACTAACCTTGGGGCACACCAGAAGATCGCTGGGCGCTGTTCCCAAAATCATTTCTCGGATATGTTGTTTATTTTAACAACAATTAGCGATATTTACATAACAATAAAAAACAAAAACCCGACGAAACAGTTATACTCGGATATTTATAAAAACCTGGCTGGATCATCAATTAGTATCTAAAAATTTGCATAATTTTGGAGTTCATATAGATCGGTATCGAGTATCGGGTTCGATATAAAAAATCTGTACACGTATTTATAAAGCACTTTAGTCGAACGATTTTTAAAAATCGCGTGTCGGCCACGTGTGTTTTACATGCAAAATTTTATCTTTTTTGAGGCGCCCGCCGCGGTAGATCCGGACAACGTTTTTTACCAATTTACAGGGTCTGAGAAAGAAATTTTGCTCCTATGTGATATTTTAATTTTATATTTTTTTACAGCACCCTTATGAGCAATTAAAAATTATATGGAGGAGGAATTATATGTCTTGCATATAGGATAATAAGCCTAGTGTAAAAATATTAAGTGAACATTAAAAAAATTGTGTATATTGTTAAAGTAATTATACAAAAATGACGAACTAGTGAATGTTTAAATAAATGTTTTGTGCGATGTAAATTTTCAACTTAAAAATACAAACCGCTCAGGTGGTCAAAATCGATTACATCCAAAGAATCCAACTTGATTACTACTCTTAAAGAAATTTACAACAGGAATTCGGCAAATGCTACAGGAAATTTCCCCTACATAAGCGACAGCAGGAATATTTGTTAATTTTTCGTGACGATTCCAGTCTTTTAATTCCTCTAGAAACAACCGGAATATGCTGTACTATTCCAGTTATTTTAACGAACTACCTTACTGTTACCGGAACTTCCTGTTTAATAAACAAACTAGATTTTCCAATAATTAATCGGAACTGTAGTATCGATTTAACAGGAATATTCCGTTGAATTAAAGATCTTTCATTCATACATTATAGTACCAGTTAGTTGTATTCGAAGCTTTTACAGGAAGTTCCTGTACTTACCTAGTATTTAACTGGAATTTCTTGCATTTCATATTGTAGAAAGTATATTTATTTCAATATACAAATCCAAAAGTTTTTAATTAATAACAAATAACAATTAAAATTAATTAGAATTCAGAATCAGAATTAGAGAATATCGTACTCTTCTTGTCCGTCGTCTCTATGCCTTCGCGAGACGTCGTAGTGGAATGCAATAACGTGGCGACACCTCGCCCTCGCTTGTGGAACTGTAGACTGCAGGGGCCTTGGTTGCATACTCTACAAGGAAATCGTAATGCTACACTATTTAACGAACCAACACGAATGACGAATGACTCAATAGTTACCGCGTCGGCGCGTACTGCTCAGAGTAGCGGATTGAATTGTGGGATTTACAGGATATTCCTGTAACATTCACGGTGGTTTATTCCGGTTGCACCTACGTATGTTTTACTGTAATATATTGTAAATATAGCAAAATATTATTCTATATACACAGGAAATATTCCTGATAAATTAACAGTACCTTATTACTGCTATACTTGCCGGTTTTTTCTGTTCATACGACTCAAATCACTTTAACTGGAATCGGCCTGATACATTGCAAGTACAGATTGTTCTTATAATAACAATAGTTGCGTTTAAACAACAGGAATCCAATTAACCGGAAATTCCTGGGATTCGTTTTTTTCAGTGAATTCCCAGGAGTTCTCACTCACCTAATAGTGTAAAAATAACTGTCCCAAATAACAAACAATAAGTTAAGTTTATATTGATTGCGACCAAAAGGTATCGGCTACTCCGGCTCTGCCTCTTTATTTTCTACAAAGTGTACTGGGTATTTCGGCTCGATAATTATAACCGTACTAATTTATTTGGAAGAGAAAGAGTAAATGTTGGTGTATGCCAGTTAATGCCAAAAAATAATGGAAGAGTCGACGTAACTAGCAATTTACTTGCTGCACATCTATTACGATTTTTTTTAAGAACTGGTTTCAACTCAATCATAACTTTTTTGTTATACAAAATTGTAACAAATAATTTTTTTAGATCTTACTTTTAACTCTCTAAAAATTGGGTACAAAGCGCAACAAACACATTGTGTTTTTTTAAAATAATACAAATTAAAATCAAGATTACTTAAGGATTAAAACATGAAAAATTTAGTATTCTATGCTAAAATCTATATTCCATCCATATACCTTTTTCTTAGGATTTCCTGGTTTCTGTGGAAATTTCGCATTTTTGTCAACAGCGTATTTGTATAATGGCCTTTTACGTTGTTTCCGTGTCATTATTGATAAATATAAAATTGTTTATGAAACCAATTTCCCAGAAGCAAAAATACTAACTTTGAAATGAACTGAACAATTGTCGAACGACCGAAATGTATTTGCCGTGAACGCAGAAAAAAGTTTTTTTTATAGGGGGTGGCTCTGCTAACTTAATATTAAGTCATGTGAAGGTATACATATGCCATAAGGAATGGATTTTTTGCTTTTTTTTACGTCAGATGAACTTCGACAATTACTCGACAATTATTCATAATAATTGTGATGATATCCGAATGTTTATTTTTGAGTGGCACTGCTAACTTAATATTAAGTTAGCAGAGCCACCACATATAAAAAAACTATGAGCGCGACCAATTTTTTTCGTTCACGACAAATTCTCGACAATTATTGGAATAGGTTTCATCGATTTTTTTGCAAGTGGCTCTGCTAACTTTATAGGGGTCAAACAGATTGTTTATGTCAATTTTTAATACCTTGTATAGCAATTAAATTTGTCTATATTCTGCATCGGTACCAGTTGTGAGCAGATCATTAAAATATATTTCTTTTCTTGTTCCACAATAATCTTTTCCAGGTTCAATAAAACGTTATCAAAAATCTTAACTTTTGAACAAACCACATATAGGAAGGACAATCGAAAGATCAAAGGTGGACTAGTGGGAGTGAATGGAGTTCATTCTTCGTTGACCAAGCGCATGATTTAGTACGCGAAACAAGTGATTATCGTTACAACGCCTTCAACGCTTTGGGCGCCGCATATCCATGTTAAAACAAACATCACTGTTGTTACTCGTTATTTTAATATCTCGTTTCGTATGTTGCTCTGGCCCCTGGTTAAATACCATTTTGTTCATACGCAGGATAGGACTTTAAGGTCCTTAATCGTGGACCAATTTTTTATCCTTCTGTAAGTTAAGACATGAGAAAGTTAAATGTAACACCATATAGCAACAAAACTTATAAATGCAAATTACTAGATTTAATTATCTGAAGCTGATAAATGGTAGATATCAGAATGTTTTAGATCATTACTAAAGACAGTTTCTCATCGAAAACAAGCGTTTGAATTTTAATGCATACCCTCAATCGGTAACCACAAAATGTTCCGTAAATCATTAGTAAGTCTCCTTCTAGTTCGAGTCTTGTTGGTGATGGTGTTACAGAGTTTCCTACAACCTTAAAATGCGCCATCCATCATCAGTAAGAGGTCTCCGGTGCACCACGGTAAAGCATTGATTTTGGAGCTCAGTTAGTTATATTGCTGCCTTCAACTTTGTTCATTACTACTATTTTCAATCTGAAAATCCCTGAATCTGAGTTAGTGTAAATAAAGTTTTTGATAGAACTGGTCTATGATCACTTTAATGTGATTCTCAATAATTCTAATTCAAGTAAATAGTTAGTTGCCTGTAAGTCCAGTGGCCGTTCAAAGTTCCTGCAACGTCTGCTGAATTATTTTCCCAAGAACAAATACCCTCTCCATGTGAACAAAGAAAACTGTCAATTTTCTTAAAAACATTTTTTTTACAATAAAACAAATCATATAGCAAATATTTAGAAAGTAGCTGAGATGTAGTGAATAAAATATTACTTAATAGAGAGAGAAATAAAGGAACTAGACAATTATTGCGAATATCACAAGGGAAGAGGTTTCATAAATGAATGTCTACTTGCTAAAAGGAACTGTTAATATGTAAATCAATTTCTTTTATAATTCAATAATTACAAATCCTAATTATTTTAGAAAAAAACTTTGGCGCAGTATTTTTAGTAGCTAGTCCGACCCTTTTAAAATCGATTAATCTTTGATTTATCTACACAATGGTGCATTAATATATGATTAAACATTTGATTTCAATTCAGTATCTTTATTTACTCGTACCAGAAATGCCCTCGGAGAAAGAGATGGACGATATTTTTGATATATTACACGCCGATACCTTTAAACAATGTTTTATTTTATTAATCCGACAACTTTTGGTTTCATTATTAAGTACTGGTTTAATAACAACATTATTAACGTTGGTGCTTATGGATTTACATTCTAGAATCAAGTGGAACGAGAAGGCAAGTAAAATGATATTGATAAATCAGATTTTCTATATACATATAAATAGATAAAAAAATAAGATAAGGGAAATGCTGAAAATGTGATGTAATTATGCGAAAAGTGAAAAAGTCTCTGCAGAACAAAGAAAAATATGATTTGGAAAAATCAAACAGCAAAGTAAATAGAGTGAGGGTAGAAGCAAATAATTTTCGTGATAAAAACTATATCATATCACACATATCCTGATAATTGATAGATTTACTAGTTGTCAAAATAAATTTTTGAATAAAAATAAATATAAACTTCACAACCGTACTTCCATCTATCAGCTAAATTGAAAAAAGGGGGAGACGAGATTTTTGACAGCTTAACAAAACAAAAATTCCCAGTTATCATTGAGGGTTGCAAACTTTTTGATCGATTCTGTTCGAAGAGGCACTTTCGTCTTCGAATCCCTTAATTTTTTAAAATGATAGATTTAGTGTTAATAAAAAGACGTATGATGAAATAATCAATTTGGAACTACTATGAGGTAGAAGCTGGACTAAAAGGATATTAGACAAAAGAACGAAGCTAATATTGAAAGACAGTTTCTGCAAGGCAGTAAGAGACAATAATAAGGAAGGGAAATGGAAGAGGGTGTTATAAAAGCGGCTAGCAAAATTAGTGGCACAGTTAGATTTACTGAAAATATGAAATCTGAATTAAATGATCTACAAAACAAGAGAAGAAAGTTTGAAAGAAATATATAAGGTTTGAAAGTAATAAAGATTAGGTTGGATATAAAATAGAAAGATTTAAAAATCAAAACCCTGGTAGAGGCTGTCAATAAAAGAATTTTGGAATAAAATGGTAGGCTGGGTCAAGAAAACTGGTATTGGCAGAAAAACCAACAATTGAAGATGTAATAAAGTCTATGAAAATGATAAAATTAGGAAATGTACCTATATAAAATAATAAACTATATGGGTGAAGGTTAAAATTAAAAAAAAAAAAAGAAAGATGCAGGCAGATAAAGGATTTCGTTGAATAGATCAGTGCTATGATTATTTACTTGTTTGTAATATATTTTTTTATTCCTTTTAACTTCTCTCATCCAATATTCATTAAAAATGGATTACCTAATAAATGAAAATAAAAACAAGATGACAATTGAAGGATTGCCTTTGGTATTTTGGTGAAATGCAAATTCTTATGGATCCTGGCACAAGCTTTTTACCTGCTACTTGAAAAGGTGTTAAAAAAGCCATTAAAAAATTTTATCTACTGGGCATAGTTAAAAAATATCAATTTGTTTTAATTATGTAAATTTTCAAACAATCCTAGAGTTCATTGGTGGTTAAGAATTTGAGAACTATATAGTTTTTCAATTAACCACCACTTAAAACTAATTAAGGGCAGGTTAACAGGTAAAGTGACTATCGATTTTATTGAAAATTAAACAGCTGGTTGGGAATTGCAAATTTTATTTTTATGGTCTTCGGCATCGACTGAGAAGCCTAAATATCAGAGGCACGTATATTTTTACCACTGTGGTGGGGAGGTTATTTACATATTCAATAAGTCGCAAGTTCTCATCTAAAAGTAAGCCTATACTCCTAGCTACAGTTACAGATGGGACTGTCTCATCATCAATCTTAATTGAGATATTACTTTTAATATATGCACGTCTGTTGATATTCGAAAATATAATTAGTTTAGATTTAGAAGCATTTAAATGCAAGTTGTGATTTACAGAATATGTATTTATTGTGCTGCGTTTGTGTTATTATCATCAAAAGTGTGATGCCGTTGAGTATCATCAGCAAAAAATTGGACCTTGCACGTTTCTATTTGTTTGTTTAAGTTAGATGTATAAATGAGGAAAAGTAGAGGCCCTAGAATTGAACCCTGCGGTGACCATGATTAGATTGATAGGAAATCTGATGATTGATTATTTATTAGAATTTTCTGAGAGATATGTTTTTATAAAAGAAAGTGGCTTTTCAGAAATTGCACTGAAACTAATAAAAGGTGATTCAAAGTATCAAATGCTTTAGTATAGTCAAGTAACACTAGTGCTGCAGCTTGTTCTCGATCCAATCCCGATATAACAGAATCAGTTAAGTGGCAAAGAGCTGTGGTGGTACTGTAGGCTTTTCGAAATCCCGATTGATCCAACGGAAGTATATTAGTAGATGAGAAGTATATGAAGTATGAAGTATACAGTTGAAATTGTGTTGCTGGTAAATAATCTTCCCAGTAAAAAGACAAACTTTTGTCAAATAAAATTAGTAACTTAAAAATAATGCAAATTGCTTGAAAATCTACCTTATTTATTTCTTTTTATTGTCAAAAATAAAGTACAAAAACTATAGAGATTTATCAGAAACAAAACTTTACACAGGAACTTCCTGATTTCTACCCATTTTTTCTTAATTTATATTGGTGTTTTATTGTCGGATTGAGAGTGTAAATTCCGGCATAGCCACCAAACTGTATATGCGGAAATTGGTTGTGTTCAAGAAGGAGTATACAAGTGCAAACTTTGTGTTCAACACACGTACTTCTGGTTTTATAAAAATTACATCTAATTACTATATCGTTCGCCAAGCTGAATTTCTGTTCCCTTTACTCGACGTAGCGCTTTCTTGTACAAATACCTCAGCTAACAAACCGAACATCCAGATTTAAATTGCCTAGGCTTCGTAGAGAGGCGTTATATGATTTACCACAGTTTAACTTTTTTTTGTTCGAGTATATTTCGAGTTGAGTGCATTAAGAGTGGTAACCCCACAATTAAAAGTCTAACAAGGTACATCCAGAATAGACAACTTGATTACAACCAACAGGGTAAAATTAAACGTTGCGGGTACTTAAACGCGCCCCAGTCTGATAGACACGCCATTATAGGTATAATGGTATCGACTACACGAACGTTTTTTTCGGAAGCTCACACAAGTTCATTACACCGAAAAAACAAAAAAACATCAAACGCTGCTGGACCGGCTAGAAAAAAGAAAAAAATTTTTCGCATGAGAGTTGCACGTGGCGTGCAAGCACTTTTTTTGAGATTTCATTTTAATTAATTTCAAAGTCTAATGAACCTCTTAGGCGTTAAATATTCTTAAGTATTCTTGTATCATATTTGTTGTTTTTTTTTATAATTTTAAATATTTATTTAATGTGGTTTGTTTTTCGTTTTTTGTAATTTTTTGGATCGACTCTGATTTTGTTTTTTTTTTGAAAGAAACAATGCACCTAATCTTGCGATTAACCGACATTTTGTATTTGACCTAATGTACTACTTTACTGTACTAGGTAGTTCCAATGATCCACCTTAGAAATTAATGTTTATGCACACTTCACTGTTGTGGCTAGAATTCACTGAACTGAGCTTTAACTGTCACCTTTCACACAAGTTCAAAAGGTTTGATACGTTTAAGTCTGCGGACTAAGTCTTGATTGTTTAGGACCTAGGAGTTCTAAAGGCTTGATCAGACTTTACAAGTTAGTTGAATTTAAGTGCAATAATTGGCGCAACTTGAAACAAATTGAAAGGTGTGAACATTATTTCACTTGAATTCAAGTAACTTGAAAGGTGCTTTCAAGTTTCAAGTAGAAGTAGAGACCAGGTTAATTTTTGCTTTCAAGTTGGGGACATGAAGGTCGAGTTGAATCACAGTTGAAAGGCTCGTTCAGACTTTGCAAGTTACTTGAATTCAAGTAACTCGAACGGAGTAACCTGAATTCAAGTGAACGTTCATACTATTTCTATATTTGATTCAAGTCATTTCAAGTTGACATTTTTACTTGAATGATTCCTGTTTCAAGTTACAAAAATGGCGTCGAATGATGTAATTCCTTCTGAAATAAAAGTTGTAAATAAGCTAATTGTGGATGGATTACTAAAAATCAGAGAAAAAATTTCAAGTTGAAATTTTTATACAAAATAACCTCACAATTAGAACTCTCCGTGGGTGGTTCACAATACTTTTCGAGTGCCCACGGTGTTACCAAATGCCAATACAAAATATTTACTTGAAATATTACTTTGTACATCATTTTTTTGAGCTGAGTGGCCTGGCGTACCCTACTTTTACCTGACCTCACCCTGTAAATTATTGATCTGTTACACTTTATTATTTTTTGATTTATGTTTCGTGCATTAGGTTATGGGATAAGTTTAGCAACAACGTGGGCACTCGAAAAACGGCTGGGCCGTAGACGTAAATGTAGTTGACTAATTTGCCGCAGTGCAGAGCCACTTTCACTACTTCCAGTGACATCAAGTGCACTTGAATATCAATTCACACTATTCAACTGTGATTCAAGTCCCCAACTTGAAAGCAAAAATTAACTTGGTCTCTACTTCTACTTGAAACTTGAAAGCACCTTTCAAGTTACTTGAATTCAAGTGAAATGATGTTCACACTTGAAATCAAGTAACTTGCAAAGTCTAACCGCAGCTTAACACTTCGCTGTTTACATGATTATGGAGCCGTTCTTCATGACTTCGAATCTCAAAATTTTACTTTTAAATCTAGATATTTATAATCTATTACAATCATCACAACTAATATCATAAATTCAAGAATTGTCATTTAACTATATAACAGAGTGTTATAACAACTCCGGTACTGTTCAACAATATCTACTATATAGTAAATATTTCAAAATTTTCGAATACATCTTGTCCGCCTAACGATGACAGTTCTCAAATCGAAAACGTCTCGTTAAAGGTAAAATTCAATATTCCTTACTAAAATTATCTCCCCACGCAGGGCATCATTGGATAACCTATTGAGTAGGAGTAGGAACTTCTGGTGAAATACCCTTTTCAATGATTTATAACTGGCTGCTTGGAAGCAGCTCGTCGGTGAGCGTTGCTCTCTTTTAAATGGACCTAGAAGCGCTATACAGGGACGTCACGCTAGAATTTTTAATCGTTTACTCACAAATGTAAGAAATAATTTTTTCTACAACTGCTATGAAAAGTAGCGAATTTCTCATAGCTTACTTAATTTCAAAACCATGTATTGCTCATACCGTGCAGGAATATTTTTCCTCACGTCACTTTGCCCACACCACATACATTAACATAAAGAATCAACAAAAAAAACTTAGTAGGCTGCTGTTCAGTTTTAAATAGTTGTCATAACTGTCAGATTATAGAAGTATTTTAAATTATTAAGGTAGTTTTCATTCGTGCTTTGATAAAAATCGCAATTTCCATTAAATGTTATTATAATAAATAATATGGGTACTGACAGTAGTGACGATTTTGATAATACTTCGTCAGAGATATTGGAAAGAACCGCAAAAGTAACGTTATATTTGTTGCCGGTAATTTCAAGAAAAAAATTTAAATTGGCATACGAAAAATTTATGGAACGGAGAAGAAATACAAAAATAAAATTAAAAAAATTATTTAACTGTTAAGAGGTAGAATACTTTCATGTTATTTTAGTTTTGCTAACCATAAAAATAAATATTAAGTTACATTACTTGTATTCTTTAAATTTGTGCAGTTGTAGAAAAAGTTATCACTACCACTATCATAATCAATATCCATCTTCTTGAAAATAACTTGAAATTGAAGCAACTTCGAGCAAACACAGTCAAACAGTCAAACACGCGGCGTGCCAACAAACCGTTTCTATAGTAACGACACAGAAAGACCACTGGATGTTGTGAAATTGTGTGATAACTTATCGGGATAAAAAACCACGTCAAGATGTATTGGAAGTATTTATTTTTAATATATTTCAGACGATGTAAATTCACATTCACAGTTGTACAAAAAATGTTGTTTGTATTTCGTGTATAAAATTCGTGTTTTCTGGCACATTCGAGGGAAAATTAACACTCTCATGTGCCATTACAAAAACACTCATTTTTCGCACTTAATACAAAAATAACACAATTTTTAACTCCAACAATTGAACCGCTTGTTTCTGATAGCTACGAAATTTTCAGAAAATAATAGTTTTTACAAAATTTGCCTCTATGAAATAATCCTTTTTTATACTAATATTTTATCAAGGCATACATAAATCAGTAGCTTGGATATTTGGTATCACTGATTCAGTTTTTTGCATGCTCCTGTATAGTTAAGAAAACTGAGTTACGTGGTGTTGCCATGTCGATGACGATTTATAGCTATAATATTAGCTAATCAAAGTTTTGGACTTTACTTATTAATTTAGGAACACATTTTAAATATACTGCTGGAAATATTACAGATTTGTTTTCTTATTAATTTAAATCCCCATCAATTGACTTCTCTAAGGTTAAATTACATTCTTGTACCATTTTGGTGCCACTTTTCAACCATTTTGGTACTAATTCGGTACCATTTTGACACTATTTTAAACCGTTCTGGCAAAATCGACTCAAATCTAGACAACGTTGGTAAAATTTGGGGTAAAATTAGTTTTAAAATCGTTGTTAATCGTACCATAAAGTACCTATTTTGAAGTTCACGTGAAACGTCCCTGTACCTATGGGCTATTAAATATTGACCAAACGTTTTAAATATTTCATGTTATGTGGCATATAGATAGGTACCTTCGTGTGTCAGAGGTGTTGATGAGTGATCCAAACACTGTTATTACTATGGGTTCTCGCTTTTTTATTACGAGTTAGAGCTATAAAAAGTGTTAACAATTTTTTTACCTCAGCGTCGGTAGTCGACCTATACAGGTATATATGGTATACCACGTTGAGTTATTACTTTTATTATGGTAAAGAAGCTTGAAAGCGAAAGTTAATAAGGAGTGCAATTTCAACATTGGAATCCAGTTATACCGAACGGATTTGCATGATTTTTTTTGTCGTGTTACCGCTTTTTTTTATTCATCTATAAGTAGCTTTAGCTGAAGCTTCATATTAATAGTAGGTTATTTAAAATTTCATTTAAAGTCAATGCAAGAAAATAAATTTTTATTAACTAAAATTAAAAAGTAGTGAAAAAATCGTTCATTTATTGATAAAAAATTAGATAAAATTTGGGCAATTCAAAGTTAAGTATATAGACCAATGCAGATGCCTTTGAAAATGGTAAAAAGTGAAATAAAATAATAGTAGGATGAAACCCATTGGAAAAGGAAGAGAATATAACAAACATGAAAGGAAAAATAATTTACAGGCGCTTAAGGGTAAAAAACTGTTTATCTCGATTTCCGGCAAAACTACTAGTCCTATGGAAAAAACCTGAATAGCAAAGTTGTAGGTAATAAAAAGATCTACAACTTTTATATTTACAGTTTTTTCACATAACCCCAAAATTTATGTGAAAAATTCAAATAACCAAGTTTTTGGTTTTTTATTTTTATCTTTTACAAAAAATTTTTTTTTCACGAAATTTGGTGAAAACTTACCTTTTTATGTCCCAAACACACTGTAATTTTTTTGTTCTAAAATATTAATTTTTTTAACCTTATTTTGACTTAATATCGAAGAAGCAGTCTAATTTTCAATCGAAAATTCTCACGTCAAAATATCTGCTTTTTTTAAAAACTCGGTGGGCTTTTTGTTCGTTGAAATCTCTACTTTTTGAAGTAAGATTCCGTGTTACATTTACGTTTTTCGAGTAATTAAAGTATACATGATGATTTAAAAAAAAATTCAGATTCGAATTTTATTCGTTTCTTTGCATTTTTTGAGAACATTTACCATAGTAATGTATATTTTTTTTTACACCATCAAAAAGTAGAGATTTTAACGAACAAAAAGCCCACTGAGTTTTTTAAAAAAGCAGATATTTTGATGTGAGAATTTTCGATTGAAAATTAGACTGCTTTTTCGATATTAAGTCAAAATAAGGTTAAAAAAATAAATATTTTAAAACAAAAAAATTACAGTGTGTTTGGGACAGAAAAAGGTAGGTTTTCCCCAAATTTCGTGAAAAGAAAAATTTTTTTGTAAAAGAAAAATAAAAAAATATGAAAAAATTTTTTCATATAAATTTTGAGGTTATGTGAAAAAGGTGCAAATACAAAAGTTGTAGATCTTTTTACTATCTACAACTTTGCCATTTAACTTTTTTCCATGGGACTTGTAGTTTTGCCAGAAATCGAGATAAACAGTTTTCTACCGTTAAAAACTCCCCCTTCCACTTCCCAACCTCAAATCGCCCGTAAATTATTTTTCCTATCATTTTTGTCATATTCTCTTCCTTTTCCAATGAGTTTCATCCTTAGTTTATTTGGTTTCAAAAATTATATGTACTGGTCTAATATATGACATTGGAAAATCAAAATTTTTGATGGAGGGATGTTGTTATATAGTTGCAAATAGCGAAGATGAAAATTTAGCAGATATTTTTTAGTTAGAACACTAATTTTTGAGAAAGCGATAATAATGGGCTACTAAAATTCCAAACCATTTGTAAAAGTGTATCTCTATCAACGACGCATTTTTGATATTCCTGAATCATGTAAACAATTTTTGGATACATTGCAAGACGCGGAAATAATATATACGTCATTAAAATTACTTAGGAGTTTCAGTAAGTAAAAATTTTAGATACTTTTAGTAAAACAAAAAACCTAAAATATGGTGTGCCTCAAGGAACGTTGCTGAGTCTTTTATGATTCTTACTGTTTATAAATACCATAATTTTTTGTTAAATAACGGTTTTGTGGTCTTTGATAGTTATAATGATAGATTAGTACTCCAACCTGCAATTAATATTGAATCAGAAATTGTAGTTGCTGAAGATATCGAAGTTAACACCTACTAATACAGCGCAAAATGGTGCTCGATCAATCAAAAGTAGGAATGAATTTAAAAGAGTGTTATATAATTATTTATTAAATAATGCTTTCTATTCTCTTGAACAGTATCTCAGAAAAGCTTAATCTATAAATAAACATGTATTTGCTACCTATTTTGTAATTTTGTTCATTATATTTTAATGTATTATAATGTATGTATATATATGTGCGTTTTGTATGATTATTTTTATATGTGTTTTAATTATATATTTTAGACTGTAACTGAGTCAGATAAGTTTTTTATAAATTGTAATTTTAAATTGTAATTTTAAATTGTAATTTTAAAAATTTTTTATTTACGAATAAACTATCTATTTGTCTATCTATCAACGATATTAAAAATTTTTTTAGAATCCGGTGAAGATAGTTTACTATAAAAGTTGTCCCACTTTTCTATTTTTTGATTTTCAATTCAAAAGTTTAGAAATATAAACATGAAAGTATTAGAAATTGTTCCTGCATCAAGTTTTTAATGTCGTTTGTAAAAGATTTAAAAAAAGCACGAAGAAAATATTTTAATTTTAAAAAGTTTGTCGAATTGATAAGCGTCCTTTCTATTAATAATTTCTTCCGTGAAAAATGAATAGAAAGTAAAAGTCCCTGGTCACCAATAATTTTTTGCATCTGTTTAGTAATACTCTACCCTTTCGCTACCTGAAGACAAACATCTGTATTTTGCTAGAAGCAGAAAATATAGAATTTCTTTCAGTTTTGCGAATGAATCCACCAATTTTATTTCTAAATCTAAACCTACATCTGTCCGTTGTTTACCCTTTGGTTGAACCCTTTTGCTGATAAGGAGCGTGGGTGGTTGACAAAAACAACTTGTTCCATTGTTAGAAGATTCCATTGACACAGCCTGCGCTATTTAGAATGTTAAAAAAATGCAAGTGTTTGAATTAGGATATAATCAGGAAGTGTTAGGTCAATATACCGAGAAAAACGGAAATTTTTTATAAATATATTGCAGGAAATATTTAAAGCATTCATTTATCAATAAATGACAAAATAAAAGACACATTTTATATATATTTTTTAATAATACCTGATTACCTGATTACCGGAAAATTGTTCGCCAATATTTGCTCGCCCACAATTACTCGTCAGGAAATTTGCTTTTGCGGTTTATATTCATTTCAAATTCAGTTCGTGACAGTGTTCAGTGTGTTATAAGTTTGTCTTTTTCTCTTAAATAATGATGGCGTTAAAATTTGTGCTAAGCGAGAAGGGAAACGGAAATTGCTGGATAATGGACATCTATATATCAAAGATAAAGAAAGTAGGTATTTTGGAAGTCTAAAAAACTGACCTGACCTGACCTCCATGTCGTACAGTACGGTCTCCCCCTGTCAGGCAATTGGCGAGCAACTTTCCTGGCGAGCAATTGTTTGCCGAGCAACTTTCCTGGTGAGCAATTGTGGGCGAGCAACTGTTGGCGAGAAATTGTGGCCAGTAATTTTCCGCACACACCTATTCATAAATCTATATTAATACTAACCTTCAAATGATACCTTTCAAAATTTCGTGATAATCCGACGTTTAGTTCACAAGTTACAACGATTTTTAAAACAATGGAAAAATCTGAATTTCGTATGTCGATAAAGCTTTGATATAGACGTAACCTAGTTAAAGAATTTCTGATTGTATTTTAAAACATATCCAAATTATTCTTTTAGTAACGCCTTTACATCTAAAAACTATATTTTCTATCATCATTTATAATACCCATTACTTAGGGAATTTTGTGTTCTTAACAAATAAATCTAATTTACTAATGATTCCGGTTGATTCCAATTTCGTAATAATTATTCAAAAATCACAAGAAAGGCAATAAACATTTTTATTCATCGTTTTCACTGGGGGTGGCGAGCCCCAGGGGTAAAAATTTGAGCTTTTTATGCACGCCGACATCGGCTATCACACCGAGTGGGATATCTGGACAGAGTGAAACACTGCCATCGTAATTTTCAACAGAAGAGTGGTAGTCGATCAATCTAGACAGTCTTTGACAACTTGTAATAGCAGTTATGTACGAGTATAAATCCATAAAATGTATTTTCTTCGAACTTTAACATTCAGTTATCGTTATTTTTTTGCTTATTTAACCCCATTGAGATTTATCTTGCATAATGAACTGGCTCTCGTAGTCCAGCTTGCAAGTATTATTTTTAGGTTGGACCATCCTGTATGATGCCCTTCTTTAAATGATGGTCATACGGGGGGCACCATTTAGAGCTACTCGATGTATAACTTAATTTAGTTTGACGGAAAGGGCTCGTTAATTTGTCATTTCTTACTATCTTTGACTATTTTTATGATATTAGACGCGGTGTAATTTTCTCCGCGGGATTTAATACGGTTCGAATGAAATTCTTCTTTTTTTTAAATGATACCGTCTCTCACTATTGTACTAAGATACAATAAACTAGCCACTAGTACAGATTAAAAAATATATAGATATAAAATTGGGAAGGATGCTATGAAAAATACCAAACTATCATTCTCTGAGCAGAACTTTGAGACAGTCTTGTACATTTCATATACCACACACTCAACCAACTATGGTAGCAATTCTCCACTAGATAGAACATTGAAAATAATTAATGAATTGGATTTGAATGCTGTTGGTGGAACCGTTCAGAAGCTTAAGAATTCACTGAAACTAGTTTTATTGTAATAAGTTTTTTATGCAACTCACCGCCAACCAATTATTGTTATGATATGTTAATCTATGTTGGATTTAGTTAGTCCATAATTTAAGTTTTAATTTTAGTCTTAGTGTTAGTTAATTTACCACTTTTAATACTGTTTTGTGAAAAGTTTCTTTTGTAATAATGGGGTTTTCCAGTGTATGTATAAAAATAAATAAATAAATAAAATTAATATTCGGGAATGAGAAAGAAGGGAAATTTCTCTCAGAAAATCAATTCATGATTGGATAAACAAAATAATCACATTGTCCACGTCTTAATGGAAGCAAATATCATCAGGGCTTTTAAGGATATACAAAGGTGCAGACACAGACTCCTTGCAATGCAAACTAAAGAGAAATGTAAGAAATCTCAAAATTGAAGATAATTTTGTGATAAATTCGGTTGATCTAGATCAAAACATGAAGATATAGAGGAAGAGTGGTTACAACTACATATAAGGATGGTGAAATCTACAAATAATTAGTTGACTACTGAAAAAAGAAACACAAGAAAGCAAAATTAAACATTCAGAAAAAATAATAGAAGAGAACATCTTCAGAAGAAGGAAAAGGGAATGGATGAAAAATAAAATGAAAAGAATGGAGGAGAATTATGTACAAAGAAAAGCAAAGAAGGAAATTATCAATACGCCTTCGTATATAAGTATAAAATTTAGGAAAAAAGTATTAATTTATAATTAAAATGTTGTCCACGCCTATGAATTTCGAACATATATACTCGCAGTAGTAGCAGATGTAAAAGAAATTCGAGTTAAACGAAATATAAACTGCCAGTCCGGCAGATGTTTTAGCATTTTCGTATTGCATTGATAGAAAGTGGGTTCCTGATCTTAAATATGTAAGTTAAAATTAAAAAAAAATAAAACAAATCGGCCTATAAACAGCTTCAAAAATAACATAACTTTAATTATGATTATTTTAAGGGAACTGTTAAAAAGAACAAATATAAATAATTTTTTGCAGTGTTGAAATATTGTTTCTGTAAAATGAAAACTGTAGATAACACCAAGGAATAAAGTGAACGAGTAAATAAAGAAATTTTAAACCATAGAAAATTCTAATTGCGTCTACATTATTCGTCAATGAAGGCGAATGTTTTGTTTGGTGCCATATTTTAAAAAAAATCGTGACCATGCCCACAAAATCATAATCATACAATTTGGACAGCCTTGAATTAAAATCCATGTGTATAATAATGACATGACATGGTTATTTATGATAGAAGAGTTAAAATTGTAGTTTTAAGGCACGCCTGTGAAAGGTTACAGGACGATCGAAGGTTTGGAAGTCTTCATCTCTATATAGCTGTATAGCTGACTCGTTAGCTAAGAAAGTAGCCTCCCATAAACTTTTGGGACCTGGCACTTTCGTAAGCTTATCGACATCAGCTGTGGCTGACCTACTACAGAAGCTCTACCTTGGCAAGTTTAAGGGTAGATGGGATGACGAAACAGGCTGCAAGCTAGCCAAGGAACTATTACAGTATCCGAACAGCGAAACAGCCAAAAAATACATGACTATGAACAGACAGAACCTGCGCACAGCAACAGGTATCCTGACTGGCCACTCTCATCTACGAAAATACCTCTACAATCCACTGTGTAATGGATGTGAACAGGAAAACGAAACTGTCGAACACATTCTTTGCGAATGCCCGACACTCTGGCAAATAAGACATTTTCTTTTCGGCGAGAAGAGGCTAACACATGCCAACATGAGGGAGCTACCTTCAGGCGACGTCATCACCTACTACAAACAAGTAGAATAGCTGACGAGCTAGAAGGAAGGCTCAAGCTCAACCTCAGAAGGATGCACAATGGGCCAAATGTGGCCTACGTGCTGTGGGGTGACCCACCCTTCTAGTTTTACAGATACAGAGATGGTCAAATTATTCTATGACTAAAGCTATGTTACGAATAAATAGCGACGTAGATATCTGCAAGCATTTTTAGCTTATTGCATTTCTGAAGGGTCAAGGAGAAGGTTACCAACACAAAAAATCAAAGATCTTGAGCAGAGACCAAATTGAACGGTTCTTGAAGTGCGCACCGAGAATCTGATGATGAAACTATTTTGGGAATATTTGGTGCCTGCTCTAAAGAGGAGCTTTGCCAGTTGACACTCGACAACTTGGACGTTATGGGCACTTCCACTTCAATATTGGTTAAGATATTAGATACTAAAACCAAGGTTCACTATCGTTGAATAATTTTATTTGGATTTTTAGCGGAGATACATGCAAATGTGGAACATCGGAGGCTTTTCCTAAAGTATGTGAAAGGCAAGTGTACGAAAAAGCCTGTTGGAATAAATACGTTTTACAAAATACTTGCTGCTATTGCTAAATTTCAGCAACTTCCAAATTGGAACCTCTATACTGGACATTCTTTTCGCGTTCGTCGGCAAGTTTACTAGCTGATAGTGGAGCAAATTTAACGACAACTAAGCGGCTTGGAGGACGGAAACCTTCAACGGTCGCCGAAGGATTCACGATTCGTTGGAAACTAAAAATTCGATTGCCCGAAAAGTGCTTCGGGTGCCATCAATATCAGCAGATTATACTCAAACGTCAACTAGGAATGCGGTCGATTCAGTTGATAGTGGTAGAATTGTGGAACGATTTAATTTTTCAAAATGTGTGAATTGTAACAGAAGTATTCATGTTAATAAAGAAAATACAAATTAAATGTATTGCTTCTGTCAAAATTTTACATTTACTTTAAGACACTAGTGCTTTAAAGTAACATGTTTAATGCTACAAGGGGTGTTAAAAATTGAATTTTTAACATGTTTGTAGAAAAAAAATATAGAAATTTTTAGAAATTTAAAATGACGTCATAAAATTATCGTGATAGGACTGGGGGAAGTAGTTAAGGAAAAATGAAAAGGTTGTTGATAAAAAAAATTGAAAATAATAATAAATTAGTTATACATACAAAGACACATTAACCACGGGTTAGTGGTTCCCAACGTGCAGTATGCCAGTTTTCCAATGAAGCACCCTGTATATACAACAGACCGTCTAAGTTCTTGAAGTCAAAATAAAAAGAAACATCAAAAGCCGCTGGACCGCTTAGAAAACAAAAAAATAAGTTTTTGCATGAGAGTTGCGCGTGGATACACGCAATTTTTATTAATTACAAAGTCTAATGAATCTATAAGGTGTTAAATAAATTAGATATCAAAAACTGACTGTTGCGTGTGTGCTTCAGCATAATTTGAATTTTTAATAATTATCTTTAAAACAAAAAAAGTCCGTCTTCGTTGGTAAATATTATATATGCGGTGTATACATGCGTTTTGTAGATGTATTATATATGTCTAAATTGATTCTTTGTGAGTTTTCTTATAATTTTGAACAGTTTGTTGTGTGATTTTTACTCTTTTTTTGTAAAAAAATGGACTTTTCCGACCTCTTTCACAGTTTACAATAGTTTTTCTTGAACTTAAATGGTCTTCAAAAAACATATCTACAATCTTTAAAAACTAAGGACCTACAACTGTCAGTTTTGGAGAAATGGCGTAACAAAGACGGAAACGTTAGATCCAAGAAAATGTGAACCTCCATTTTGTCGTCTGCTCCTGTCAACATGATGTTTTATTTGGACAGAAAACTAATATTTGTAACACTCTAAGCCAGTGGAATTTACTTTTACCCAAAACCGCATATTGACACTACATAATGATACATACACCCTTCATCCCATATTGCACTGAATATCAAAGGGTTCTTTCTCTAAACTATTGGCATGTGCCAAATATCGACAACTTGACGGGCACAAGCTCCCATAGGTCGGTTTACATGCACCTTGTACAGCTGAAACTTTCATTTTCTCTCTTTTTCCGGCTACAAACCGAGAAAGAGAGATAGTTATACGTATAATGAGACCATTTACTTGGGGATTTTTACAAAGTATCGGTTATACTTCGACGAAATGGGTTCCTAGGTAGATACATCTATTTTATTAAGATTTTTATCGGAAGGCAATGAACTTCAGCCAAAAATATGATGTGATAGTGGGTGTTCTGTTTAAACAACCTGGCATTGACCCCTAAGATAGTAACTAGACATTGAAATCTAATAATACATTTAAATATACAGAGCGTATAGATGCTGCGTCTTAGTATCTGGAAAAGTAGAATTTATGCATCAGAAGGTGATAAAATAGATGTGTTACGAAAGATATAATACGTAATAAATTAGGCTAATAGGAATATTAAATTCTGCGAGGCACGAGATGATGTCTTTATATAAACAAGTTATATATTATAAATTATAAACGACGATTTTATACGAAATATGTAAATCATATTTTAAAAAATATATACCAGCTGTAAATGACTACTAAGCCGAAGCAATGAAATTGAAATAAGATTTTGCAGATATCAATAAATAACATTTTGTCACTCTTTAACATATATCACTTTAGATATATGCGAGTTGCTTTTGTAGTACATAGTGGTTTGTAAGTAGGATTATCAGTAGTAATACCCCTAGGATTTATCAAGGCCCGAGGGGTATTCGATAAGATAATTTTTTACTTTGTAGATTTAAACATTTTTAAACTAGTTGTCAGTTTGACGTTTAATTAATTTTTAATCAAAAACTTGTTGAAAACACCAAACTGAAAACACCACATGTAGGGTGTTATCGCTGTAATCCATAGCTGATTGGATGAAATTTGACACATGACTCTAAATTAAGTAATTTGATTGGTTACTATAGTTAGTAAAAAATTATCAATAATAATACCACAAGTGATTGAATTTTCGAGATAAGTCTGTCGATTCATTTCATAACGAAACTGAGTTGCTTAAAAACACCACGAGTCCGCAGGACGAGTGGTGTTTTCTTCAAGCAACTCAGTTGAGTATTGAGATTATGCAGGGCATCTGAGCAGACAATATGGCCCACACACTCACACGCTTCACAGCAAAAAATCTAATGCATTCGTCAAAAGCAAGTCGAACGTTTTGTCAAAGATATTCAACAAGCAGCTTGGGAGAACACCCCTGATTTTAAATACAAAACAAAAGGAAATAATTATCCAAAAGAGATAAGAGACCTTATACTAGAAAAAAGAAAAATCAGAAGAAAATGGCAACAGTCCAGAGCACCAGCTGATAAAACAGCTTTAAATAATGCAACACAACAGTTAAAACGCGAAATTCAGCGTATTAAAAATGAATCGATTGGTGAGTACTTGAGTGAATTAACTAATGACAGCAGTACCGATTATTCACTCTGGAAAGCAACCAAACGATTAAAAAGTCCTATTACACATAACCCACCAATTAGAAAGGAAGACGGGAGTTGGGCACGAAATAATATACAAAAAGCAACCAGATTCGCAGAACACTTAGAAAAGACTTTCCAGACCAACGATGGTGAAGAGACCCAAGACTGGAATGAACCAGAACAGAAAGATTCAGTGATTAGACCTACTTCTCCAAAAGAAGTTTATGTGGAAATCGAAACAAATATAAATCCTAAAAAAGCCCCTGGATTTGATCTGATCACCGGGGAAATCTTGAAACAACTCCCACGTAAAGCTGTTGTCAAACTGACGAACCTTATCAATGCATCATTTAGGATGAGATACGTACCTCAGCTATGGAAAGTAGCAGAGGTTATAATGATACCTAAGCCAGGTAAACCTCCCCAAGAAGTAACGTCATACCGACCAATCTCTTTGTTGCCTGTTATTTCGAAACTCTACGAAAAACTGCTTCTTAAGAGATTAAAACCTACAATAGAAGAAAAGGACCTGATTCCCTCCCAAAAATTTGGTTTTAGAGAAAAACACTCAACGATCGACCAGGTGCATAGAATCACAGACATAATTGAAAAGTCTTTAGAGGAAAAGAAAGTTTGCTCCACCGTCTTCCTAGACGTGGCCCAGGCTTTTGATAAAGTCTGGCATGAGGGCCTTAACCACAAGTTAAATTTGTTACTACCACGTCAGTATTCAGAACTCTTAAAATCCTATTTATCAAACAGATACTTCAGAATAAAACAGGAAGATGTATATTCTGATCTAAGAGAAATTAAGGCAGGAGTACCCCAAGGTAGTGTACTAGGTCCAGTACTCTACTTACTGTATACCAGTGATATTCCTAACCTTGAGCACGATACTATTACAACACAAAAGACCATGAAGAAGCCAACCGAAAATTACAAACATCTGTAGACCAGATTAACACCTGGACTAAAAAATGGCGTATTAAGTTAAATGAAAACAAATCTGTTCATGTTAACTTTACTAATAAACGAAACCAACACATTCCCATAAGAATAAATAACGCTCAGATTCCCTATGCTAATACAGCAAAATATCTTGGAATGACACTCGATGCTAGACTTCGCTGGAAAGTCCACATTAAAAAGAAACGTGAAGTGCTTGGTATAAAATATAAAAAGATGTATTGGTTATTAGGAAGAAACTCCAAGTTGTCCACACATAACAAACTGCTCCTCTACAAGCAGACATTGAAACCCGTTTGGACGTATGGTAGTCAGCTTTGGGGCTGCGCCAGTAAAAGTAACATCCAAGTTATCCAACGTTTTCAAAATAAAGTATTAAGGAACATCGTCGATGCACCCTGGTACTGTCGCAACAGTGATCTTCATAGGGACCTGGACGTAGAAACTGTTGACAAGACTATATCTAAATCTGCCAGCAGCCATGAACAACGGCTGCTCCAACATGGGAACGTTGAGGTCATCCAGCTCATCGATAATACCAATTTAGTAAGAAGGCTCAAGAGGACCAAACCTTTTGAACTAGTTCAGTGACAGTGCTAGTTACAAACAGAGTATTGTGTGGATTTGTGTTACACGCTACCGGTAGTGTTACTAAAATTATCAGACCCTAAGGTACACTAGTGAGTAGGACCTTAGTATTTAAGAATTCTAGTTAAGTTAGGTTGGAACAAAATTGCTTATTGATCTTCATGATCAGATTGTAATTATAGAAAACATTTCCAGAGTGTTTTGCTACGAAAAAAAAAAAAAAAAAAAAAATTCGTCAAAAGCAGTCTAAGAGGTGGATCTATAATTAAAGATATCTCAGAAGATTTTAAGGAATTTTATGATAAAATGATAACCCGGAAATCAGCCTGGACTACTCAACAAAAATTGTTGAATAAATTTGTAGTGACGTTTTCGCGTCTCTACATTTATGACACATAATGACAGTTGGTCAGTTTTTATTTATAACCTCACAAATTTCTGGCATGGAACAATCAGCACCAAGGCATCGTTCCAAGTTCATTTCTCCGTTTCCCTCGTCCCAAGATCGAAGTTCATCACCCAGCGACGAGGGAACAAATGAATTGTTTATGATCATTCATTATTATATTTTTTATTTTTAAATACACCATGTTTAGCTTTCAATATATATTTATACATCTTAAAATTTATTCATCTGCAACGGATCGTTAAGAGATCTTCTAGAATCAATCTATACGTAGTATTCGGTCATGGACATGATTATGGTCTGTCGATTCATTTCATAACGAAACTGAGTTGCAGGACGAGTGGCGTTTTCTTCAAGCAACTCAGTTGAGTTATGAAATAAGAGACAGACTTATGAGATGAATTCAATCACGAGTGGAATTTTATTAGACTATTTCACAAACAAAGTAAAAGGTCTCATGTTGACGTCTGTAGCTGAAATTATACAAAGTAAAAGGTCTCATTTTGACGTCTCTAGCTGTAATTATTTTTTTTCAAAATGTCAAATTTTGGTGGTTACGCCGTGAAAATACCACGCTGATAGACCAATCAGGATTTAAAGACAGCTGGTATTATCGCGATAATACCAGCTGTCTTTGGTTTGTGATTGGTCAGATTTTGTGAAAATTCGATGATGAGTGAAATAGTCTCAGTAATTTTCGTTTTTTAGAAAAACTTTCAACAATCAAGATTTAAAGACGTTATAGTTTTTAATTTTAAAAAGGTAATTAATAATTGATACCTTCTATATCAGGATAGTACAGAATTACAAGAAACATATTCCAAGTGCCAGACTTCCCATAATTTTATAATATTCGGTTGGTATTTGTATTTTGAGAGTCCATGACCGAATACTACGTATAGATTGATTCTAGAAGATCTCTTAACGATCCGTTGCAGATGAATAAATTTTAAGATGTATAAATATATATTGAAAGCTGAACATGTGTATATAAAAATAAAAAATATAATAATGAATGATCATAAACAATTCATTTGTTCCCTCGTCGCTGGGTGATGAACTTCGATCTTGGGACGAGGGAAACGGAGAGATGAACTTGGAACGATGCCTTGGTGCTGATTGTTCTATGCCAGAAATTTGTGAGGTTATAAATAAAAACTGACCAACTGTCATTATGTGTCATAAATGTAGAGACGTGAAAACGTCACTACAAATTTATTCAACAATTTTTGTTGAGTAGTCCAGGCTGATTTCCGGGTTATCATTTTATCATAAAATTCCTTAAAATCTTCTGAGATATCTTTAATTGTACATCCACTCCTTAGACTGCTTTTGACGAATGCATTAGATTTTTTGCTGTGAAGCGTGTGAGTGTGTGGGCCATATTGTCTGCTCAGATGCCCTGCATAATCTTCATATACTACTCTGTCAGCAATTTTATTAATCATTTTTTCTTGAAGTTTTTGAGTCGATGTATTTTCATTTTTGTAACACGTAAATTATATTTTTTCTTAACACTCTTTCCTCCTTTTTTCCTACAAATGATTTTCAGTTGTGATATATTGTTAATTATAAATATTAATTATATAAACCAAGATTCAATTTCATAGTCATATATGCATACAATCTTCTCCTGAAAAGTCTCTTTACTTCAGCTCAAATTTAATGATTATAACAATTATTTCACATTACTCATTGCTTAATTATCTGAATAATTTTTATTCGTCGACATTAATCTCAGAATACAAGAATCTGATAAGCCAACTAAGTTTTTTCGATTCAAAGAACGAGATAGCACTTACTAATTGATGCTACGTAGATACAGACAAAGATGTGAATACAAAGAGGACCGTTTTAGGTCGATCCTGAACGGTTTTAACTCACTTTAGTAACATATATTTCTAAAATTCATTTTCTTATTTATTTTGGCGTTAAAAAATACATAATTCTGAGAAACCCTTCATCACCTCCTGAATGTCTTTTATTGGGTTTAAATTTTTTCTTCTGTAAATATAACCTCTAAAATCAATTTTTACGTACTTTTGGTACTGAATGAAAAGTTGATATTTTTCTCAGACGTCAAAGTGACAAACCAATAAAAGTTTAAACAGTTAAAAATTGGTAAATCTTCTCAAAGTAAAACATCAAAGTTTTTCATCAGAATCTCAAAAATATCTTTAGACGAAACGTAGAAATGCCAAACTGCATTTTATTATAAAAACCTCATGTTTCAGAGTTTTTAATTTTAAAAATTAGAATAAAATAGCAGTAAAATTACCTAAAAAAAAATCAAATTGAAAAAACGATTGCCTGAAAGTTTTTATTGATCAAAAAATTAGACATTTACAAAAGTTAATGTTTATTCAAAATCTTTTACTATTATCTTAATATCTGATATTACATTTATACCATCTAATTATAAATGGTAATTGAAAATGTAGATTACAGAATGATTTCATAAAAATTCCTACAAAAACAAGAACAAGTGTTTAAACAGGTTAGAAGCGTGTGATGTTTTTTAAATCGATACACCATCTTTAATATTAATGAAAACGTAGAAATAAATAAAACAACTCATTAAAGGACTTACATGCAAAGTTGAGAAAACACAACGGTTTCTTAGTAATCGATTTCAAGCACAAAAACTTGTTGGAAACGTACATTTGATAGTCTGTATATCCGAGTAATTCAAGTTCGCCTTGGGATAATTATTGTAACATAAAAAAAAGGGAATTGATTAGTATTAAGTAAAGTCTTTTGGGGTGATCAAGAGATTGAGTCTACATACTCAGTTACTCAATAAATTCGTAGCATAACGTAACACAACGAATTTAAGTCAAAATTCGTTTTTACTTATCAACATAGTTTTCTATAAGAGTGATAAATTCATTCCAACGCTTCTCTATCATTTGGATGACTTTTTTGTAGATAGATTTAACTTAGGCCTAAAATGTGCTTCAATTTCAGCAATCACTTCTTGATTGGAGCCTAATTTCAATCTCTGGAGCATTCTTTTTAAGTTTGCTGGGTGCCAGGTCTTGGAACATTATATGATTCGCCATAGCTAATCTCGCGCCTGTAGATCTGGTAATAGTGGCACCATCTATGTGTCATCGAAATTATTGAACGGCCAGGTACAAATTCGGCTGAAGAGCTGGAAAACCCCTCCTTGCCTCATTTGACCTATAACTTTGATTCCATTTAAATGCAATTGATGATTTTTTACATGTTTGATGATTCTAAGGAACTCTGGCTTTAGCAAAGTAGGCAGAAGGTAAATTTAGATAATAACTTAAAAAATAGCAATATCATTAAAATTTTAAATAAATTCGTTTCCTTCAGTAAGATTACTGAATATAATTGTGTCTCCAAGTAATAAATAACACGGAATTTGAAAAAAATGTCTCGTATCCTATGCAGACCGATATTTTCTGTTAGAAATGCAATTTATTTTCATTCCATGCTAGTTTACCGATGTTGCAATGTTGGCAGTTAGTCCTAATAATCAATTATTTTTATTTTAAAATAGTTTAGACACGACTGGAACGAAGGTCCTAAATTTTTTTCTTTTTTCACACAAAATGACAGTTTTAAAGAGAAATAAGTTTAAAGAAACATTAACTCATCGTAGATTTATTTGAGACTGGCCTAATTTGATTACATATGAATAATCGGAACTGACAGAACATTTTGCTTGTTAATAAAAACAACGACAGAACAAATTATATGGCAACTACATGTAAAAATGTAATTAAAATAACCGCTAAACCATAACCAGATAATCGGAAACACGGATCGAAGATGTTTTTTGCGATAATTTTCGCGTTTCTTCCGATCATTATTCAGTACCTTGCTTTGTTTTTCGGAGAGCAATGTCCCCGAGATATTAAAAACAGTTTTGGGACAACTTAAGGCATTATATTATTCTAGAAAATTCTTTAAAACTTTTTAGAATCTTTATAAATTCATCTAAAACTATACAGAATCATTTACGATTATCTGGAATCGTTTATAATCGTCTAGAATCATTAAAATTTGTATTTTTATTTATTTGTCAGATTATCTAAAAGGTTTGTTTAATGCTATCTTGCATAAATTGCCCAAATTTGTATAGATTTTAAAAAAATATTTGAAATGATTGTTATAAATTGGCTAGAACTGTTTAAGATTGTTCAGAATCGTTTAAAACGATAGAATTTTCTACTGCATCAAATCTTTTGACTAGCTAGATACTCTAGATTCGTTTTTCAAATTATTAATATTTTGAGGATAGCAAATATTTATTATTGTACAAAATTGTCTATAATCGTATTTTCATGTTTTTCAAACGACCTTAAATGGTCTTTGGCTCTTTAACATTCTACAGAATTGTTTTAAATAGGTCTTAAACTATCAACAATTGTCTGTAATCGTCTAAAATTTTTTAGAAATTACCAAAAATTGTCCATAATCATCTGAAATTACCTAGAGTCGTTTTTTTTCACATTAAAATGGCCCGGTAGAAAATTTTCTATTTTTTAAATAATCTGATTTTATTTAAAATGATGTGGATATACAATTATTTAAAAAAAATTATAAATTGTTTAGCATCATCTAAGATTTTCCAGAATGGTTTAGAATCGTTTAAACTGATCTAAAATCATTTAAATAATTCGTTAATAGTTATTTGTGTAACTAGTGCAAAAAGTGTATATTTGTTGCACGATGCATGAAGTTTGCAGCTCGAGACGAAGTCGAGTGCTTCAATCATGCTGAGTGCAACAAATATGCTTTTTGCACGTGTAGCACACAACATTTTTTCTACGATCGAAAATAAAATTTAACTTTAAACTAACGATAATTTTATTAAACTAGTTGTTTACTTTTTTCGAATTAATTTCAGCCTTCACCACTGAATATTCTGACTATAAGGTCGATGGCTTTAGTATCTCCGATTTTTCTTTCAAATACGCTAGGAGGACGTTCTCACTACTGTTCTTAACACCAGTCTGTAAAGCGTTTAAATTTCATAATTTTTTTTTGGATTTTTCGGGTAATAAATCTGCTGTGACTTCATTTGCTGTTTGAATTAAATCTGGAGGAGTACAAATATATTCTTCTTCACTATTAATAATAATAATAATAATTTATTCAACATTCAGTATACATATATATATATATATAGTAATTACCAATTTATTTTTTATTTCTGTATGTAAACTGGTCGCCCATTTATGACCAAATGGTTGTGCATGGGCTGCCAAGTTAATTCCTAGTTTCTAAAAATGTGCATGGTGTATACAAAACTAAAATAACAAAAGTAATACAAAATACAATATAAACTAAGTAATAAATTGATTAAAATTAAAATTAAAATTGATTAAAATTGTGAATATAATATATTTAATAAAAAGTAGAGAGGTAAATTTAATAAAATACAAAATTAATTTAATAATATATACAATTTTTCATTCCAATGGGAATTTATACCAAAGTTAGGTTTTATTATTTATTGCTAATCGATGAGCTCTCTCACAGCTTTTCTGTCACTATTTATGATAATTTTTTTTATTATTTGTTTAAATAATTTAGAAGAATTTATTGAATTAAAATATATCTTCGAATCAGACATTTTTAATAGCTAACAAAATATTAAAATTTTAAATTGACAACTTGAGATGAATTACGTAAACTGCCACTGTCAGACGCCATCCATAGCTAACTATGAATATGCTTTCGTTAGTAACAAGATTTGGATTAATCAAAACTACAATAAAAAATGTTCCCTTTTAATATCAAACAATAATGTTTTTAATAATATTTAATGGTACCTAAGTTCCTACAGTTACCACGTTTATAAGTATACTCAAATTACATGGAAAAAATGTTTTGTTCAAATCAAACTCCTAATTACAGAGTACCAGAGCACTTTGTTGCACTAGTGCAACAAAACACTTTGTTGCACTAGTGCAACAAAGTAAAACTTTTAACACGGTTGAGAGTGCAAAAAGTAATAACTTTTTGCAGGATCGTAGAAAAATATATTTTTTTAAATTACCTCTGTTATAGTTTGTCCATTTTCAATTTCAAAATAATATGATCCCACTTTATACAAGCCGCCAATGCCGCCAATGCCGACAAAACCACTTGTCGGCACATCTACAAGCTGCCAAAGCCGATCAAAGCAACTTGGCACATCTGGGAATTTTGTTTCTACAATTGAAAATGGAAAAACTATACTACCATCTTAATGTTTAGAGTTTAGAGAAAACTTATGGCACTATATTTTTATATAAAACTATCTAATTATTAATTAGTCTAGAATTGTTTAAAAATAGTCTAAAATTCTCCAAAGATATTTAAAAGTGTCTAGAATCGTTTTGTTTCATTTCAAATTACCAATAAATATTACTGTTTATTGTTAAAATAATTATGAAATATTTTTTTTTCCTAGAATTTTTAAAAATTAGCTTTATTGTCGTAGATTATTTAGAATCGTTTTCAACGGTCTAGAATCGTCTAAAACTATATAGAATCGTCAAAAATCCTCTGGACTCCAATATTGTTTAGAAAAAATAAATGAATATTATTTTTGTTATATATTTTCCATAACATTATTTCGCTGCTCTGTAACCTTTTAGCTCATTCTATAATTTGTTGTTTATATATTTTGTTAGAACTTAAAACTGTAGATACTAGGTATATCCATCTATAGTTATTATAATTTGATATCCTCATCTTAAATTTTGAATTTTAATTACTGAAACTCTTTGATCCTTGTTAATAAATATTCTGAAATAATTGGTTAAAAATCCAAAAAAATGTATACACACCTATTTTGCATGTTTACATATCATATTGTTGACCACACAATTTTTTATATTTACATTTTTTTTTAATAAGATAATTAATCAAATTAACCACGTTACCTTTCTCTTACAAAATGGCAATTAAATCAAGAGTAATGTTACGAAATTATTCTCGGAATATTTTTTTAGTACAACAGTTGAAATGATTCTCACTGCCTGTGTGGTCGGCATCTTCACAATAAATCATCATATTCATCACATCTTTAGTAGTAATTTTCTGCCATATCTTCTAAAATTTGGTCACTTTTCACATTCATTTCTTAAATAATAATAAACTAAACCACTTACATCTTTTTTTATCAAAAAATATACTTTTCACCGTCGAGCCCTTAAAAATTTTAATTAACTTTTTCAGGATCTCCTTCGGTCTACTCGAATCTGAATATTTATCAACTCGCATCAATTTTTCGATAAGAAATCTGAAGAGAAAATCTCACCAAACGTAATTAAAGACGGTGATGGTAAAAATTATTATTTATCGGCGCCAAAAGTGTTAATAAAAGGTAGGAGAGGTGTTATCTCGACGAAAATTATAATAAGAATCGGACTACCATTTTACCATTTAGATGTTATTCGATAAGACACCTTCGCATAAATCAAAATTTAAAAAGGTGTGAACGTGATAGATTTGTAGTGTTTTATCAAATATACAAATCTACTATTAAACTATATGGTTATATTTTATCTTGAGCCACTATATTTTTATCTACTAGTAAAAAAAGTATTTATAAAGAATTGCTCTTCTCGTTGGATAATAAAACCACTTATTTAAATCAAAAAAATTTTAATGTAACGTTTCGACTTTAAGTGCGAAAGTCTTTTTCAAAAATTGACATAACATTATCCAACGAGAAGGGTAATTGAAGTTCCAAAAGCCATTATGAACTACAGAAATGAATTATTTAAAAATTAATTAAGAATCAAACAACATTTACTACGAAACTATAGTATAGGGAGACCAGAACAAAGTTGAACTGGCCTGGATGCTTGGACATCAGGATATAGATGGCAATGGGAAAGCGGGCGATTCCCAACTCGGCCTAGCTACTCTTTTAAAATTTAATAATATTTTTTGGGTGCCTTATTTTTTATTTATTTATTTATTTATTCAATAAATACAATGATAAGCTATAAGTGCTACTGCACTTGTTTCGCGAAAAGCATCATAAAACATCATCATCAACATTACAAATAGAATTATACCCAAAGACCAGACATCTGACATCATGAACCTTGACCGATCTTCTTTCCAATTAAGTATTCCCTTTTTTACAGAGCATTTACTTCAGAATTTCGAGGACTCAAAAGGGCCGCCACGTGTTAATTAAGCAGGTTTTTTCTTTACCTTTGATTTTCCAAAAATATCCATTCAGGCAAGTCGGTTCCCGAATATACACCTACTTGAATATTCGTTCCAGTCTTTTGGTATTGCTCAACATAGATTTAAATTACAAAAATTTGGGGAAAATGACTTGTCATACTTTTATTAGTTTGACAGTCATTAAAGCCTTTAAAATTCCTAACTCGGCCAAAACCGACAGGTACAGGAATATAATTCGGAACCCACAGGTAAAGGGATTAAATTAAATAATTGTTATTTATGCAATTTTAAATTTAGGAAAAACCAAAGGGGTATTTTATAATAGATATTGGTTTTTCATTTAGTTTCATTTCGTTCTTTCGTGTATGAACAAGGGTGAAAAAGTGTGCAAATATGTTTGGTGCCAGATATTTGTCTGAAATGTACAGTCAACGAGGAAAAATATTATTAGTTTTAAATAATTTTAAATGCAAAGAACAAAATCAAAAATTGTCTTCGGGCGAAACAAAGTGGAGATGTATTAAACAAAAATGTAATCCCTACCCACGAACTCGAAAAAAAATTTTTTTGGAAAGACAAGCTATGACATCTTCAGTTAAAAGAAAAGCCGAGAGAAAAATTTCCGAAAAACCTGCCAAACTTATTAAAAGTGAGCTTTGTAATAATACAACAAATGTGACAAATTTAACAACTCATGATGTAAATTGTGTAAGAAAAAACATTTATTATGCTAGGAGAAAATTATTTCCAGCGTTGCCTAAAACTACGTTAGAAGTGCAACAAAGTTTAAATAAATTAAATCCAAAAAGGTGTAAAAATGAAGACTTCCTTTTACATAATAATGACATAGAAAATATTATTATTTTTTCATGCAAAAGTAATTTACATTTTTACTGTACAAAATATTTTAAACAGTTATTTTCAGTTCATGGATTTATAAATAGACATTATATTCCCTTAGTTTTTTGCTTATTAAAAGATAAAAGTAAAAATTCATAAAAAAACATTCAAAATCTTTGCTTAAAAAATAATTTTCAATTTCTACCGGAAGAAGCTTTGATAGATTTTGAAATGGCAATTCATAATGCAGTATTATAAATTTGGAGTAATGTAAAAATTACTGACTGCAGATTTCATTTGACCCAGTCATGGTATCGTCAAATTCAATAACTCGGTTTCAGCCAAGATTATAAAAATAAAAATTCAGAAGTTGGAAAATGGTTAAGGTATTGTTTTGGTCTCGTCTCTTTGGACCCAGAAAAGGAAGATTTTTATTTTTTTGAATTATACGAATTAAAACCCCACAATGATAATTTGTAAAAGTTCTCCGATTATCTTTTGGACGAAGGAATCTAAATTTCCGCCACACATCTGGGCAAATGCATCTGCAGACATTAATAAAACAACCAATGCATGTGAATCATTCCATTCGCATTTAAATAGATCATTTTACCAAACACATCCCTCTTTTTTAAGGTATGGAAGAAAAAGTCCTTTTTATCTCACAAGTTATTTATTGAGGGTGCGACCGGTTTCGGCGATCAAATCGCCATCATCAGGCCCTGCGTGGAAAAATTATGGAGTTCCTTCGTTCCTCATTTTGATTTGTTGTTGGTGTTTTTCCTGTGGTAATTCCTGCGTGGAAAAGTTATGGTGAGTTTTTGCTTTTTTGAAATAAAATTAAATTATATTATAAATTAAAATAAAAATAAATTCCTTAAAATCATGTAACTTAACAATTTTGTTTTTTAACTCCATAATTTTTCCACGCAGGGCCTGATGATGGCGATTTGATCGCCGAAACCGGTCGCACCCTCAATAAATAACTTGTGAGATAAAAAGGACTTTTTCTTCCATACCTTCAATAATTATTACTCACATATGGCTAACCCTACTTTAAAACATCCCTCTTTATTTATTTTTGTAAAGTTTTCAATCAGAGATTTATGTAAAACAAAAAAGTATAAGTACTCCTCGAAGATTTAATATGTCAAGAAAAAAGAAACAGGATTTTATCGCAAATAAAATAATTGAGAATAACACTAATAAAATTACCACACTTGATTCTGTTAAAATTGTTTCTTGTTATTATGCATATAGGTAATAGTTGTAAATGTAACATTTTTTTAATAAAACTTACTTTAAAATCCATGAATTTTTTTTTATTTTATTTTAAGGTGAGTGTTAATTTATAATAAATATATTCATGCATGCCAAATGCAGCAAAAATTGGGGCATCATTTAAATCTGTAGAACACTCGAAGCAATAGTACATTCTCTCAATGTTTGTTGGCCTCGGCTTAACGCCTCGGCCAACAATTTGCATTGTCGTCCGGGAATATATCGCTTTTACTACGAGGTAAACATACTATTTTTTCTGAAATCGCAATCAACATTATCATAAATTAAGAAATTTTAATAAATGCATAACAATTTTTTATGACCATCTAATTACCTACGAAATCGTATCCGTGACAATCACTGTTCGTTTATTGGTATGAGAAAAGTCAGAGATTCACTACTTAGTTCGGTTTAATACCTACTTATACTTATAATGACTTTTCAGGTAGAGTTCAGCCCATGTTTAATAATTGTATAAACTCCAACATAACTATAAATATACAAAAATAAATATAATAATATGTGTTATAATATATTTAATAAATGTTCTTAAGATGAGTTGTTGATTTTTTGCGTGTATTTATTTACTGTCTTAAATGTAGGGGGACCCATTTTGATGACCTTGTACAGCAAAAAGTTTGACCTTGTACGGCGTATTTTGGGGACTGAAATTGCTCCGAGAAAGTAGGCATTCTTGAGCGATTTGAGAAAAAATTTTCTCCACGGCCACTACTGAATGTAGTTCTTCTGAAACCACTTATAATAACAGAAAAGAAACATTCTCGCTCTTGAGATTGAAAGAAAATTCTGAAACAAACTCTTATGTATTTTACATGTATTACATTCTATCACAAGAGAGGGAATCTGTATTCCGTGATTGTTTACAAAAATAAGGTTTGCCATGAATATCAAATTAACTGCCAGTATTAGTTGACGTGGTCTTAATATTGGTTTGTAAAAACTTTTAATTTATTAAAATAGAGAAGAAAACCAAACGATTCAGATGTAGAAATTGAAAATACTCCTCCAGAAATAAAAAAATATGCCGATAATATAACTCAAAATTTGCCAACGCAAAAATCTAAGCTTGAATGTAAAAATACTACCTACACAATGTTGAGAGATTGAGGTTTCATTTTACTATATTTAATTTCTACTTTCTGTCGCCGTGGAGAAAGTACAGTCTGTTACTCTGTTGGAATGAAAATACGACACTCATGTCGAATTCTCATTCCAACCTTGTTACAGAATATACTATTTTTCGAGGTTACATTCAAGTAATTCTACATACAAATAATGAGGTATGTAAATAGTAATATTTGTCACACATTTTTGCTGCAATTGCACTATGAGATTATCTAACATATTTAAGTAACCACCTGGAATACCTTTGGCCCGGATGGGTTATTAAGATTTGGTTACCTGTTTGGATGGCGGTCCATTCGGGTTATATCTACCTTGCCTACTTGGTTGGATTAGCCGAGTTGGGATACACCCGGAAAAGCTGACCAACTTGCTAACAATTTGGATCAGGGGAAGACACTGGTAAGAAGCAGGACACAGGGAGAATGATAGCCAATCCTTTTTTTTGTTTAAGGAAACTACATTCTCCAAGGTTTAAGTATGTAGTAGATGAATTAGGTCTGTTAAGTCTGGGCTGAAATAATGGGATGTGCATTGTTGATAATAAGGAATCGGATGATGATGATGCTTCTTAGTATTTATATAAAAATAAAATAACTCATTAATTTTTTTAGAAATTGCTTTCATGTGCTAATAAAATGTACGCTACTGACAAATAAGCGAAGTTTCGAAATTATTGTCACTTCCTCATTTACATTTCATGACGTATTGTGTTCTGAGAATTGTCCGAGTGATCATACAGAGAGTCTTAAAGAAAATGAGATCGTATCAATGTAGTCATCAAAGAGGGGATATAAGCTGTTGCTTTGATTATTAGGGGCCATTACGGGGCGATTACTTGAAAAAAAAAGGTGAATACATGTAATAAGCAATAAAATATTTCTAATTGACATTCTTAATTCATTTTATTTTGGTTTCAATATCAGATTACCTCTTCTAGTTGACTTTGCTGCAAAGATGCACAATGGTTTTAGTTTTTTAATAATGCATTTTTGAAGTGTAAGGTCCTGATTCGACAAAATTATCCTCAAAATAAAATAACCTTCTTTCCTTTATAAGATTTTAGTATCTGTATGTATTTTTTGATACAAAATAATTTTTTCATTGAGTCTTTTAAAATATTTATTGGAAATTTAAGTTTATCTAGTCTTTGAACCACGTGCAGTGGTCTAATCTTTAAGGGCTGGAGCCATCGCATCTGATAGTCTTTGAATGTACAGGTGTATATGTCGGCTTGATACAGGTGCATCTCAAGGTCGCACCCCATAATATAATCAACTTTGTATTTTTTATCGGCCTCAAACTCTCAATGGCCAGTTGACCACTAACTTGTTTTTTATTCGTAACGGAAGGGGTAGATAAAACGATGGTGTTTATTATGAACTATTAATGTTTGGTTTTCTAAATGAATACTTGGAAAAAAATGTACGATGTTGATAGAAATCGTGGCTATTTTAATCATTGTTAGTTTTGTATTCAAAATTTACTAATTTGGCTAAAATCTTGGCGAAATAAATAAAATACTTCTGGTTTTCGGTGACAAGAAATATGTTCAATCTTTTTTTATTTTTTTAATGATTTTTAGTAAAAATTTACTTAATTTATATGAATTATTTAGATATTCGTAACCCCATAGAACCAGTAGATTTATAGCTGATACACCGTTTGGAAAATGGTATATTAAAATCATTTGTATGTCTTGCATTTAATGACTGAATTTCCTTATTTAATTTAAACTTATGTTTATTTTGAAAAATATACAAACACGTTTCATAAATGTCAAGTGACGGTAAGGGGAGTATTTTATATTCAATAAGTAACTGTGCTACCATCTAAAAATGTTATCTTATAGCGGATATAGCTATTGATTTGTACGAGTTTGGAATTTTATTTATTGGATTCAAAAAGCCTAACTGATGAAGCCGAAAGGCAGAAACCGGTCTTAGGATGTCGAATCTGATAAATTAAAATTCCTTACTAGTTTACTAAGTAACTGTTTACATAGATGTCTATAGGGAACACCAGCAATGCATCGCACAATTCGTTTTTGAGCAATAAATACATCTCGTGCTGAAGTGGAATTACCCCAAAAATGTTCCAGATCTCATATGAGAACCTACTTGTGCATAGTACAGATTTAACAACTAAGTACCTACTATTTAAAATATTCCTTAAGTTTTAAACAAGAAATGACTAGAATTAAGGGTTGATAGAAGATTTTCATATCATAAACAAATACAGTTTATGATCATAATCATAATCTCCAAAAATAAAGACACTGTCAACACATGTTGTACGGCAATGGTCGAAAGTTACAACGTGATATGTTTGTGCATCTCTTTTGGTGGTTTTTAGTGCAATCTTGTATTTAAAAATTTTCTATACAATACCAAGGTATTTATCATAACTTTAGTTGTCCCTAGATATGTTCGCATAACGATATATAACTTATTTCGCGAGTTTTAGGCACATAAACATTGCCGTCTCAGTGATTTTTTCACATATGCGTATCAAGCAAAACTTTTTAAGTGAAATTTATATTTATTAAATATTTAAAATACCTGTCCGTGTACCGTGCAAATGCTGCAACCAGCCATTTGAGAGTCACCTAATGGCTACATGTAGAGTATGCAAAGAGAAATTTATGCATACATGTGTCAGCTTATCAGCAACTGAAGTACGATCATTGGATGGGAATAAAGGTTATGATTGGACCTGTATCAGTTGCAGAGCGATGGGGAAAGATAAAACGTTTAAAGGCACTAATTATCCAACTTCAAAATGACATTAAAGATCTAAGAGCTGAAAATGCTCGAATTGATCAAAATAGGATTTCAATTTTGAGGATTTGTTATCTGAGCGAAAGGCAAAAGCGAAGAAACAATATTGTTATTTTTAAAGTTAAAGAGCCTAATCAGAACAAATCTTTAGAGGATCAAAAAGAATCTGACAAAAATACGGTTTCAGCAATCCTTAACACTATTGCTCCGGATTTATTTATGCGTGATATTAATCAATCCTGAAAAATTCCAAGCGTCTAAAATCTAATTTATCCTACAAGTAAGTAAATTAAACGAGAGCTTGATAATCGAATTAACAACGAAGATACTAAGATCTGAATACAGTACGTTAACAATATACCAAAAATCCTACCCAAAATTAATTATTTAAACCAGAACGTCCCAACATAAAAGAGGAAGTATCCATTTACTACCAGAATGTAAGAGGACCAAAATTGACCAATTTTCAACTAATGTAAGTGATTGCTCTCTCTGAAACTTGGTTAAAGTATGAAATTCACTCCAATGAACTATTTCCTTATGGCAATATGATGTTCACCGCAGTGATAGAAAACTTGACCTTTTAACTTATCTTCTGGTGGTGGTGTATTAGTGGCCATTGATCCTGCTATGAAATCGGATCCTATCTCTATTCAAGATTTGGACGTTGACTTTCCTGGTATTGACTTCCTAGTGTGCAAGTGTCATGTCAATATCTGGACTAAATTTTTAATAGTTATATATATTCCACCATCAACACCTTTTGAGAATTTTGAATGTTTTTTAGACGGACTGATAGCATCTGAAATTTTACATTCCCACAGAGTTTTATATTTAGGTGGCTGTAATGCTCCTAATTTTATTTTTAATAATACTGAGGATAAAAAAACTCGCTTAATTACTGTTTAATTTTCAGATAATTAAACATGTAAACTCATATTCGTTTATTCGTACAACCGGCAACGCCGCACCAAATACGTTGGCGAGCGGCATCAAACCAGGAAGCGGTTCATCAAAGAGAATTTTTTGCTCTATTTTAATGATGGGATCAAGTCGTAAATCTAACGGTCGCGTCTAGACAATAGAAAAAATCTTACACTTGTTTACGCGGTACACGCTAAAGAATCTTTCTAGAACGGTTGCCAGCCGGGGAAGGGATATATCTGAAACCGATGAACTTCGCCGATTTTAAAATCAGTTTTGCATCGAGCCCTCATCATGAGCGAATACTCCGGGGTTACAGAAAACCTCGTCAATAAATTCATTTTTCATAATGCTTCGTAGTACAGCAAATTAATATTTTCTGAATGATGTGGTCATTTCTTTAAATTAACTATAATACTTTGTTCACGATTACAAGTTTAATGTAATCTTTGTTACGTTGTTGTTTTTGTTCATTTATTTATGTAACAAGTCTAATAAATGGTTAAATAAAAGTGTCCATTGTTTTTATTGGATGAAGTTGAGAAGAAAACCCTACTACAGCACATTTCTTCAATCTAAAAATACAGTCCACGAAATTCGAAATACGATGCAGTTTAAAAAGGCGGTAACACATTGTTGGCCGTCCTGGGAAACTGGCACAACATAGGGCTTATTCCAGAGCCCTCAACAATTACTAACTTTTTGAATTTTTTAGATATGAAACAATTTAATAATGTTTCTAACAACTATATGCGTTTACTGGATATGGCAATAAGTAATATGAGTCGTTTTGTCACCAGAGAAAACACATTTCTTGAGAGCATATTAATGCAGTATTATAACAGCGGTGGATTGGAAGAGGAAGTCTGTTTCCATGGCCTGCGCGATCACCAGACTTAACTTGTCTTGATTTTCAGACTCAACCTACGACCAGAGAGATATGAAAAACTGGATTCGTAATGCATTACGTAACATACCAAGTGCCGAAATTAAAGCTACAGTTGTGTCTATCCATGAGAGGCTTCAGCAATGCATCGAGCATCTTGGTCAGCATTTCGAGCATTTACGGGGGCATTAAAAACATTTCTTTTTTAAATCGGTCCTTTTTAGGGCCACAACTTACATAATAGAAGGAATTAATTAGTTTAAAAAATAAAAATTTAAGGGATTTCCGTATAAAATTTTCTTTGGCCTAAATTTTAGGTTAGGAACAAGATATCGAGATGCGGTTGTGGCGAGCTTCTTTAGGCATCATTTAGCTACTTTTTCATGAAAAAGAAATCATACCAATGTATTTCATTTTTTTGAGAAAATTAACCATTTCTGTCGAAATGTCGAAAAAAGCCCTCTAGCGGCAACATGTATAACTAAAAAAACTTCAAATGTTATAAAATTTGTAGCCCAAGAATATCTCTTTTTAACTAGCCCAAGTTTGTTAAAATCGGCTTAGCCGTTTCGAATATATAGGGTGTTTTTTACTGAAACCTTTGAATACCCCCACCACTTTATTTTTAGAGATACAGTAAAAATTGTCAAACAAAAAAGGTTGAGATTATCCTCTACTTTAAAGATCAGGTATTTTTTTGTTAGGTTAATGTAGCAGAATTCACAGAAACATCACTTTCTTAGATTCAAGATTGCAGTTACGCCCCCTAGTAATAACTTTTTTGTTCCGCAAGCCTCTACGATGGATAGTTTCTCAGATACTGTACCTCGCATTCTTATTTGGCCACCCTGTACAATTTCCAAAAAGCTAACTATCACTTGCTATACAATGCTCTATTAGATGTCAATTGGCACTTTCTTGACAATTGTGGTAACTCTAATGTAGCAGTTGAAAGTTTTTACAATAAATTTTACGAAATTCTTGATTTTATGTCCCGCGTAATAAAAACTTTAAACACAAATATCCAGTATGATATACAGGCGAAATCATTAATCTAATTAAGCGTAAAGCAAAAATGCACAGAAAGTTTAAACGAACTGACAATATTACTTATTATCAGGAATTCAGAAGACTTAGAACATTAGTTAAACAAAAAATCAATTTAGCATGTTCACGCTATTTGAAAAATGTCCAAACATGGTTGTTGAGGGCTCTGGAATAAGCCCTATGTTGTGCCAGTTTCCCAGGACGGCCAACAATGTGTTACCGCCTTTTTAAACTGCATCGTATTTCGAATTTCGTGGGCTGTACTTTTAGATTGAAGAAATGTGCTGTAGTAGGGTTTCCTTCTCAACTTCATCCAATAAAAACAATGGACACTTTTATTTAACCATTTATTAGACTTGTTAAATAAATAAATGAACAAAACAACAACGTAACAAAGATTACATTAAACTAGTAATCGTGAACAAAGTATTATAATTAATTTAAAGAAATGACCACATCATTCAGAAAATATTAATTTGCTGTACTACGAAGCATTATGAAAAATGAATTTATTGACGAGGTTTTCTGTAACCCCGGAGTATGCGCTCATGATGAGGGCTCGATGCAAAACTGAGTTTAAATTGAATTGGACTGCTTGATACGTAGCTAAGTCCCACTAACTTGCCGTACTAAGAGGCATTATGAAAAATGAATTTATTGACGAGGTTTTCTGTAACCCCGGAGTATGCGTTCATAATGAAGGCTCGATGCAAACTGAGTTTAAATTGAATTGGACTGCTTGATACGCAGCTAAGTCCCACTAACTTGCCGTACTAAGAGGCATTATGAAAAATGAATTTATTGACGAGGTTTTCTGTAACCCCGGAGTATGCGTTCATAATGAAGGCTCGATGCAAACTGAGTTTAAATTGAATTGGACTGCTTGATACGCAGCTAAGTCCCACTAACTTGCCGTACTAAGAGGCATTATGAAAAATGAATTTATTGACGAGGTTTTCTGTAACCCCGGAGTATGCGTTCATAATGAAGGCTCGATGCAAACTGATTTTAAAATCGGCGACGTTCATCGGTTTCAGATATATCCCTTCCCCGGCTGGCAACCGTTCTCGAAAGATTCTTTACCGTGAGCCGCGCAAACAAGTGTAAGATTTTTTCTATTGTCTAGACGCGACGGTTAAATTTACGACTTGATCCCATCATTAAAATAGAGCAAAAAATTCTCTTTGATGAACCCGCTTCCTGGTTTGATGCCGCTCGCCAACGTATTTGGTGCGGCGTTGCCGGTTGTACGAATAAACGAATATGAGTTTACATGTTTAATTATCTGAAAATTAAACAATGGTGGTTAGTAAATAACCCTACATCTTTTTGGTCCTTTGTGTACCAAAAAAATAATATTTCAAGAATTCCTGGAAAAATGTTGTATGGTGATTAATCATACGACAGTCCTCAAGAAATTGTGAACGCTTTTGAAAGTGTCTTTTCCTTAGCAAATCCAGATGATGCAAATCTAAATTTTAACTTTTACAATAATTGTGATACGATTGACATAAGTTCAGAACCAATTACTGAAAAGGATATTTTTAATGCTGCTCTTAAATTAAAGAATCAATTTACTTCTGGACCTGATAAAATATTTCTATTAAAAGATTGTATTCGAGTTATAATTTACCCACTCAAAACACTTTTTAACTTAGTTTTAAAAACATCAACTTTTCCAGATAGTTGGAAAATAGCTAAAGTGTGTCCTGTATACAAGTCTGAAGATCTGCTAATTCGTTGCTTCGTTGTCAGGAGTCACATCTAAACTTCATTATTATTATTTCCATATACAAAAAATCAATTTTTCTTTATTAAACATAATTTATATAAAAAAGTGTAAACAATCTGATACCTTGTGCTATAAAGTTGCATATTAAGAATACACCCAATCAAAGAAAAATTTAATCTAGTGAATATTGAACTCGACTTCAGCTGTTTTAGGAATCTGTTTTTAATTGAATTAATATTATTATATATGCCGTAAAACTGGACATCAGCATCGGTATTAATCTTCTATTTACGTCAAAGTATCCAGCAACTGAAAGTTTCGGTCTAAGTTCTGAGACAAGTGCTGAAAATTCGCTTAATTGTTGTTTCAAAAACTCGTCTTCGACATTTAATTGTAAAACGTGCAAAAGATTAATGATCTTGTATCCAGAGTTTTCAATTATATCCCCTGATATGGCTATGATGATGGTTAGAATCTGAAACAAATAAAAGGTTTTTATTATTTATTCGTAAATAAAAACTCTATTTTGTGAATCAACATGATTTTTTCAGTGAAAAAACTAATGAGTCCAGATAATATGCTTAAAAAATTCCTGTCAGTTTTTATTGATTCAGTCGAGAATATATTGCAAACTGCTGAAGATTGTTTCAAAATCGGATACCAAAGGATAACTCCATAAAATGTCTTGAAACGTTGAAAAAAAGAGCACCAGCGCAAGCCCTAAAAACAGTCTTGGAGAAGAATCAGGTCTAGTCCAGTTGAAAGTCAGAAGAGTTTTTCACTCCTGATAACAATATTATAGCCCAATTACTTTCCACGTATCCTGGAATAATATAACCCGCTCTTGCTTAAGCAATTCTTACTATGTTGTACAAAATGAGGTATTGATTATAAATAAACTTACCAAAAGCATAGGTAGAAATGCGATTGTTAATAAGAACTCCAACGTCAAAATATTAGTTTTAGTTACAGCCAAACTAATAAAAAAGTTAGTAAAATCTAAAAATGATATGAAACTCACTGTCAGAAACATTAAGAGTTTTTTCCCAAATGCACTGTTCAAATCAGCTATCATAAAATTAAAATAACTGTAGATTGTTTTCAGCTTCCTTAATTGGTATTCTTTTTCAATATTTCTAATGTTGGGGTTTTGACTTAATCTTATGAGCCACTTACAAAAGATTTCTTGCCTTTTTTTTAATATTAGGGAACTTTCTAATAACATTCCGACAAAGCTATTCATTTGTACCACTTTTACCGTAACATAACAACAATAAAAGATTGCTATATATGATGGTTCTAACAAATACTTTAGATTTGAAATTGAAAAAAGAGTTACTATAGTTGACCATACTGCTGCACGCCACAATATTTCAGCTTTTGAAAAATGTGAAGTATATTTCATACTATATTTCAAATAAAACAGTGTGTTGTAATATGATTTTAAGACATTTCTTTTTTTAATTAGATCATAAAAATCCATTAAATTGGAAAACATGTAAACTCCTGATTCTAATACTAGAAATATCAAAATATCCAGGGTCTCAAACTTTGTTATAAACGAGTAGTACAGAATAAAACCAGTAAAAAATAAAAGTATATTGAAAATTGACCCAAATAGTATCTTTCCACTTTGTGGACTAACGGGATATATTCCTACCATAGACCCAATAAAGTACCAAAACTCTAGAACAAGGAAATCATGATCATTCTTTAAGCCAATACTGGACATACTGAACATAATGAGTTTCTTTTTCCACTAGTGGATTCTCTGTGTCGCATTTATCGAATATCATTGCGTGTTCTTGAAAAGATTTGTATGACAAATTATCACACCGCGATAATGATTATATGCTTTGATACGGTATTTAAATAATTTATTTCTTAATTTTTTAATACGCAATAGTTTACAACAAAATTCCAAAATATAGGTATGAATACTTGTAGGTAATTTTTAAGTTGAGATTGAATGACTATGAATCTAAAATTTTATTAGTACTTTCATTATAGTTAGAGAGACGACAACCAAGATTTTTGCCTCATAGCACCCCGGGTAAAACCATATGGAATCAATAGATTATATGACCCTGTACGCGGAAATGCGATTTTCAGACATTTTGCGTATAGCAATCCGTCTGATTTCGGGAATGTAGTTAGATAATAACCCTGAGATACCGAGAACACAGTTTTCAGAAACCGAGATTGTAGCGTTTACCCAGGAGACCATTTTCAAAAAAAAACTTACAGCACCCCGTCTGAAAGTCACTTTTATAGAAAAAGTCGAGTCAGTTGATGCGGAAAAAATCCTGTCGCCTTACATTTTTATAGCATTTCGAATATGTCAACAAATCTGACGTCACCGAATCATAGCGATCTGTCTGAAATTGGTCATAAATGATTGATTACATTGCCCAGATGTCGAGAAAATCTGTTGTGTCACCACAAGACTTTCCCGGCAGTCATAAAATATTGATATCATAACTCATTGTGCTGATTCGCTAATTAATATTTATTTATTGGGTGATTTCAATCAAAAACAAACGGATTCATTCCGCGATGATCCGATACCCACATACCAAGTTTCAGCTCAATTGGATCAAGCGTTTGGACCAAAAACTAATGGGTTCAATCCTCGATCACCCGAAATTCATATACAGATTTCAGCTCAATCGGATGAAGCGTGCGGACGCTATCGTGGAAGAATTCAGACAGACACACAGACACAGACAGGCAGACATACTTCCATCTGGAAATTGTTTTAATCGTCTCAGGGGACCTCAAAATGGATATATCCGTCGGTATCTCAATTTTTTTTAGCGCGTTCACTATACTTTCACTTGGCGAGGGGCCGGGAAAGTAAAAATGATTTCAGACAAAGTCAAAATGGATTCGGCGTCTTTCTCCGGCAAAATATATCTTCCCTCCCGTTTTCGAGGTTGCTGAACACGATGGCGTTATCCAAAATTATGTCATATCATATATGGGGTGATATCGATCCGAATAGTAACTAATATCAATACCAACATGATGTGAATATGGTTGGCATTCATCAGAGAAGAAAATTAGCTTTAGTGCAGGGAGATTGGGTGGGGGAAGAGGTGGGGGTGTTAAGGGGTGTCAAAAGGCGCTGACTTTAACAAGGAACCATAATTACAATGACAGTTTTTTATAATTCGGGTATAACAGAAGAAATAAGGTGCAATTCTACATTTTTTTACATTTTTTAACGAAATTTAAAAAATGACCTTTTCTTCGAAGTGCTATATCTCGGTAAATAATTGATATACAAACATGTTTGAATAGTCAAAATTGTAGGAAATTTAACGCTCTACAACAAGTATAGATATGCCTTTGCCGTAGGACGAAGGGAAAAAACAATTGAGGAAAATCTGGAGGAAGGTCGAAAATTTTGCAGTTTTTTCCCCCATCTCTTTTCGCTCAGGGTTCTCGAGGTCAAAAACTTGAGAAAATGTTAATTAAGCATCCCTGAACAACATCCTGTTTCATTAACTTCCGAACCTTTTTCCACCTAACCCCATATATTCCAACATGTCGACTGGACTAATAGGCGACATTCAACATGTCTGAAAACAGTATTTTTGTAATCTGGGTATCCATACGAATGATTTGAAACAAAAATTAACCGAGCTGCTATGAGTCACTTGGGTCATATTTTTTGACATTTTTGAAAATATACTCAGGTCAAACGCTACGCGCAAAATTTCTGAAGACCCAAATTTTAGTGATGAAATGACAATATCTATGTACATTTTCAATATCAGACGGTTTGTTATACGACAGTCGACCATTTTTTTTACACAGCAGAAATGGCCCCCCGCGAAGTTGCTACACTTCTGGAAGATACTACTCACCAGCAGTCGGCTCTAGGGTCATGGAATCTATCGATTTTACACGGTTTTAGCCGGGGTGCTATGAGACATGATCTCTCTAACTATTATCATTTGTTCGATCTCTGGCAATGCTAAAAAAGCATTCTCAACTGGTTTAAAATTATATAATGTGGAATAACTATATTTATTTGAATATTAATTGTAACATTATTTATGTTTAATTTAATAATGTATATAAACTTGGTGGCCTAAGAATAAATTTGAAATTTCGAAAATGTATGCCATACGATAATAAATAAAATAAAATAAAAAAAAATGAAAATATGTTAACATGTTAACATAAAACTTGGATACATTCACAAAGTATGTCTCCTTTTTTTTTCAGCAATAAAGAAACTTCCAAAAAAAATCCAATTAAAACTATTAGTTGTAAAAGCAATAATATTCAGAACAACGGCTACAAAGCTATATAATGATGGTATTAAATTCGAGTATTTCATTCATACATGGCTGCGCCAATGAAAAGTCATGAATTCAGTCACATGATATGCAATATGATCGATTATTGCTCTTGCCTGTAAAATATCAATTTTTAACCAATCACGTGCTTGGAAACTGATTTGACGCAGCCAATCAAAACTAAATAAAGCGACTTGGTGGTAAATAGTCGGCTATTTGATCATCGTCCTCAATATTCACCTGAAGGATGGTATTTATACGCGACCTTGACAAATGAGCTTCTATTTTTATTGCTACTAAATTTATCGGATATTTTACAATTTGTCTAGACAATTTTGGCATTGATAATCAAAGAATAACTCCCTCGAGCTAAAGCTTTCGGGAGTTATTCAGATTATTAATGCCAAAATTAAGTCTCGACGAATTGATCCTAAAATAAACACGAAATTTAGACGCAATAAAAGTAGTCGGCTATTTGTCAAGGTCTTGGGGTATTACTGTCGACTATTTAGGTAAATAAAGAAATATGAGCGGCTATTTAGGCGATTGTATAAGTGTGCTATTAAGTGCCAAAATTTGACATAACATTCGCTTAAAATTGAAAATGTCTCGTTTTGGTTCATGTTCCACTACGGAAATCAGTGAAAATATAAGCAAATCTATCCCAGAAAATACCAAAAAGAAAAAGGGTCTGTGTGGAGACAATCTTAGCGAATGATTTTGTGGGGTTCATGAAATAATCTTCCTGAATATCACTCGACTAAAGCTTTCGGGAGTTATTCAGATTATTAATATTCATATGGTCTCATCAAATTGTCTCGAAATTCAAGGTACTCTCGATAGAATTAGGCAGAAAATAATAGTCGGCTATTTGTCATAGTCTTGGGATATTACCTTCGAATATAAAGCAAAAATAACCATCAATAACGAACAATATATGGCGTTATTGGTACGTTTGAAGGAAGAAATTGTAAAAAAACGACCCTAAACGAAGCAGAAAAAGTCGTTTTTTACCACAGCAATGTCAAAATTGTACGAACATCACTTTCAATTGCTTCCCTATCCAATATGTTCTCTGGATCTGTTTCCAGCGACTACTACCTGTTAGCAGATCTTTCTAAACCATCATTTTAAAACGTTGTTACTAAATGTAATTAAAATATTTATATTAACTATTTAAAAATATGAAACTAGGTGATAGGTTGTAAAAGGCATGGTACAAAATGAGGTATTGGTTATAAATAAACTTACCAAAAGCATAAGTAGATAAAAGACTCCTAATACAAACTCTGACGACAAAATGTTAGTGTTAGTTATAGTCAAACCAATAACAAAGTTAGTAAAATCTAAAAATGTTATGAAATTCATCGCTAGAAACATTAAGAGTTTTTTCCCAAATGCACTGTTCAAATCAGCTACCATTAAATTAAAATAATTGTAGATGGTTTTCAGCTTGCTTAGTTGGTATTCTTTTTCAATATTTCTAATGTTGGGGTTTCGACTTAATGTGATGAGCAATTTACAAAAGAGTTCTTGCCTTTTTTTTAATATTAGCGAACTTTCTAATAACATACCGACAAAACTACACATTTGTACCACTTTTATCGTAGTACACAAACTATAAATGATTGTTACATAAGATGGTTGTAACAAAAAACCCAGATCTGAAATTGCAAAAAGAGTTACTATAGTTGACCATAATGCTGCGCGCCACAATATTTCAGCTTTTGAAAAATGTGAAGTATATTTCATACTATAATTCAAATAAAACAGTGTGTTGTAATATGATTTCAAGACATTTCTTTTGTTAATTAGATCATAAAAATCCATTAAAATGGAAAAGATGTAAACTCCTCCTTCTAATGCTATAAATATCATAGTATCCAGGGTCTCAAAACTTACTGCAAACAAATAGTTCAGAATAAAACCAGTAAAAAGAAAAATTGTATTGAAAATTGACCCATATAGTATGTTTTCACTGTGTGGACTGTGGGGATATATTCCTACTACAGACCCAATAAAGTACCAACACTCTAGAACCAGGAAATCATGTTCGTTTTTTAAGCCAATACTGAACATACTGAAAATAATGAGATTCTTTTTCCACTAGTGGATTTTCTGTGTCGCGTTTATCGAATATCATTGCGTGATCTTGAATAGATTTGTATGACAAATTATCATATCGCGAGAATGATTTTCTGCTTTGATATGGTATTTAAATAATTTATTTCTTATTTTTTTAATAAGTAATAGTTTATGACAAAATTATTGTAGATTGTAGATTACTAAGAGGTCGATTCGCCCAATTGATCTTACCACACTGCGACCTAAACCCTAAACCCTACATTTATGTTTAGTCCAAAAGATCTAGGCTTTTTAGAAAGCCTATTATCCGTTTTGGAGCTAGCTCTGATCAGGCTCTAGGAAAACCTGTTCCAGGTATTTAAGGCATTGGCGGACAATTACCCTGCTTAATGATAATATCCAACAAGCAGCTTGGGAAACTGCACCTGCTAGAAGGACGGTAGGAAACAACTATCCTAGAGAAATAAGGGAATAATCTGTGAAAAAGAAATCTTAGAAGGAAATGGCAGTAAACTAGAGCCCCGCAAGATAAAACTATCCTCAACAATGCTACCCAAAGATTCAAAAGAGAAATACAACAAAGAAGAATCGATTAGTATTTACCTAAGAGAATTGACAGACGACAGTAGTACTGATTATTCACTCTGGAAAGCTACTAAGAGATTGAAAAGACCCATAATGCGAACACCACCTGTCAGATTGGAAGATGGTAAATTGGCTAGAAATAATGAGCAAAAAGCAACAAGATTTGCAAATCATCTAGAAAAAATATTTCAACTTCATGAAGATCAAGATGAAGAACCCACTCTGGAAGAACATCCACAGATTGATGAATTTACCTTTCCCAAAGAAGTAATTACCGAAATAAAAGAAAATATCAATCCGACTTAATTACTGGAGAAATTTTAAAACAATTACCCAAAAAAGTAATAATTAAACTAACTAACCTAATAAATGCTGCCTTCAGATTGAAGTATGTACCCAGTCTTTGGAAAACTGCGGAAGTCATAATGATACCCAAGCCAGGGAAACCACCACATGAGGCATTGTCATACAGACCGATCTCATTACTGCCTGTTATGTCGAAACTATTTGAGAAACTCCTACTCAAAAGACTAAAACCACTTATCGAAGAGAGAGAAATTATCACTGATCACCAATTTGGATTTAGAAATAAACACTTATAGAATAACCAACTTTATAGAGAAATCATTAGAAGAGAAAAACATTTCTTGATGTAGCACGAGCGTTTGATAAGGTTTGGCATGAAGGCTTAATACATAAGCTCAAGCTTTTCCTTCCAAAACAATATACAGATATCCTCCATTCATACATATATCGGAAAGATACTTTGAATTAGGCAAGAAGAAGCCTATTCCGATATTAAAGAAATTAAGGCTGGAGTACTATAAGGAATTGTCCTAGGACCTGTACTATATATACTGTACACATGTGATATTCCAGAGTTAGAAAACAATACCATAGCCACCTTCGCCGACGAAACTGTCATTCTATCAGTAGGAAAGAGCAATGAAGAAGCAATCCACAAGCTGCAAACAGCTGTTCACCTTATCTATGATTGGACGAAGAGATGGAAAATTAAACTAAATCACTCAACATTAACTTTACAAACAAAAGGATAGATCATATTCCAGTCAGAATGAACAATAACCTGATTCCATATTCAAACATAGCAAAATACTTAGGTATTACCTTAGATGCCAAACTCCGATGGAAAGTGCATGTTAAAAAGAAAAGAGAAGAACTTGGACTGAAATATAGAAAAATGTAATGGCTAATTAGAAAAAACTCCACTCTATCTCTACATAATAAGCTTATGCTTTATAAGCAGATACTAAAGCCTGTATGGACCTATGGTATCCAACTATGGGGATGCACCAAAGCAAGCAAAGCCTGAGGAACATAGTAGATGCCCCTTGGTACATTCGCAATAGTGATCTCTATAGGGATCTGGAAATGGACACTGTTGACCAGACCATCAAGAAACTAGCCAAGAGACATGAAGAAAGACTTCATCATCATGTCATTGTCGAGGCTATCCAGCTCCTAGACAATACTGGGTTAGAAAGAAGACTTAAGAGGATCAAACCCTTTGAGTTACTTTAGTGTTTTTAGTGCAAAAGCAGAGCTTGTGTGTGCACGTTAAAGTTTAGTGAAATCCTTTCTACAGAAAGCTACTCAACGAAAACAAAGTTTGGAACCATCTCGAATCGAATCACCGACATTGCTTCTCCGTCAAATTCAACTGGTTCCAGCCATGGGAAAACAGCAGATGAAAAAACGTGGCAAGAAGTCGAAAGTTTCTAACTTTCATCTTACTTTGTACTTTTTTATCCTCTTCAAAACACTTTAAAATAAACAAAATTATGATTCATAGTCAATATTTGTATTCAATATGATGGTACCACTAATTTTTTATTCCTGGTCCATCACTTCTCGATTTTGTTTTTCAAACGTCTCTCACGGTGTCAAATATTGATACTAAGTAATTTCTATTTGCATGGTTCTCTTCACAAGGACTGAAACTAAAACTTATGCGGACCAAAAGCTCCGTTTTATAAAGGAAAACAAAAAAGTGATCTTTTGGGGCACATTATACACAATGATACTTACCACTGCCATAAGTAGATAGGAAATTTCAAATAATACGCCTGGGATTAAAATATCACTTTTAGTTTGAGGTAAATTCAAAACATATTCAACAGTATCCATAATGGTAAAAAACATTAGAACTAGAATTATACAAATTTTCTTCCCAAACGCTTTGTTCAAATTCCAAACTATATGAATAAAATAGTTGTAGGTAGTTTTAAGCGTCCTTATTTTACATTTAAATTCATTACGTTTCCAGTGATGATTTTCAAATAACGTTTTGATCAACTTACAAATGATTTTTTGTCTGTTTTTCACCATAAGAGAAGTTTCTAGTAAAAATCCAACAACAATGAATACTTGTGTGAATATTATTATCCAATGACATCCTATGAAAATAGAAGCAAAAGAAGCTTTTAGCCAAAGCCTTAAATCCGAAACTAAAGCTAGAATTAAAAGAACCAACAATATTATTGTACGAAATAATATTTCAGTTTTTGAAATATATATCGGACTGTTCATAATATGTTTCAAGTTCATTACTGCTTTGTAAAATGATTTTATGCTATTCCTTTCATTAATAAGGTCATAAGAATGTATTAAAATGCATAATAGATAGATTACTGAAGCGACTGATGCCAGTATGACACTAACAAAACTAGTAAAAGTTAATAAAAAAAAGTATATTGCTGCACATCCGGTGAAAAATAAAAAAAATTGTAGAGTTAACGAATAGAAGATGTTCCCGTTTTGTACATTTATCGGAAACAGCCCTACGATAGCACCAAGATTGTACCAAAAGTTTAGAAGAAATTCGTCTTCCATTTTTTGGTATATTCACCATAGGTAACAATCATAGCAAATTTCAATTAGAACTATTTCGATTTGTGTATTTTGTTTACTGAAAATTAAATGGTTGGCTAGTCTCTGAAAATAATTACATAATTTGTTCAATTATTCTAATGAAATTGAATTATCTGGAGGCCGATTTGTTATTTGAATTATTTATTACTTGTACATACTTACGGTCAGTCAATAAGTGATAAAGAAAATGTAAAAAAATAACACAAATATTGTAAGAACCATCAAGGGAATTCACAATAAAAAGTTGCTTTCACGGTCTGCCTATGTACAAAAATGATTTGGTATTACATTATTAAATCATATTAATGCAAAAATAAATATTAGTAGTACAACTTCAGTCGTATTTCTATAGATTGCTTTGGAGGTAAGTAGTGCTTATGCAATAAACTTAGACGCAAAATTTTGAGAAAATTGAAAACATATTTTCCTTGATCTCAAATTTTTTCACCCTTGCTCCAACGAGGGGCGCATGCCAATTTTTCCGGAGCGTTTCTTTGATTAAAACTTTTATTATTTACATCGGCATGTGATTTAAAAACAGAAAAATCTTATTTCATCTTTTACATTTTCACGTGACCCTTTGAGCCCTTTCGGCTATTGTGGATTGCAAGCTGTTAATTATTACAGCTTCAATTTGTGTTAACTACCTTATTTTATTTACCTCCGAAAATCTTAGCTAGTAATTTGTGGAAGGGTGGGAAACTCAGTTTTTCGACGGTATCTGCCGAAATATGACCCTTAGAGCATTTTTGTTTAGACAAAAACTGAAGAGCAGTTCATTACCTATAAAAGTTGTCCCTATGATTTTTTTCGCTACACTAATATTTTTTGCAAAAACGGCGTTTCAAAAATTCGCAATTGTGAATAATAATAATTCGCAAAATTATTGTGGTGAAAACGGAAAATTTGAATATCCTCTCAAAACTTGAATATCCTCTCGTTTTTGTCTGAAGACAAAAGATAAGGCAATAATAACCAACTTTTTTTCACTTTTTGCACTTGATTAAAAAACTTTGTAACTTTGTAAAAAAATCTAATTTGAGAAAGTTTGAAGGCAGAGTTTTTTCTCGTGTACTTAAAATGCTTGATATATATAGGGTGACATAGCAACCATGTAACAGGCTACAGTATCTGTGTTTCTCAAGATAAAATTATAGGGCATTAAATGGGACCTTAGTGGCCTCATTTTAGTCAGTTTGTTTCACTTTTACTACTTCCGGTTTTACCGGAAGTGATACCAACTTTTGAATTTTAAACGGGACTCCCTGTAGATCATTACATTTTTGGAATCTACATGACAACCTGATTCTATCGATATATCATACTTGGTATCTCAAGTGAATAGTTAAGGAGATACACACAAAAATACGAAAAATCAAAATTGGCTCAAATAACATACCAAAGAAATAAACAATAAATAATATTTATTCTTCATTTGACAATTTTAATAAAAAATACTAATCGTTAAACACACAAAAGAATATTTACAAACTAAATCAAATATTCAAAATGTTGTCCATTATTTTCGACACACAGTCTTGCTCTACTAACAGTTGTCTCTTAGGCTCGATTTATTTGATCTGCTGTTATGCTGTTAATAGCATCTCGAACATAAATTTCCAATTGTTCTCTTGTAGTGTATGTTCTTTTATAAACAATATTTTTTAACTGTCCCCAAATAAAAAAGTCCATTGGCGTAAGATCAGGTGATCTTGCTGGCCATCTGATAGGACCGTTATTTCCGATCCATCTATTTCCAAATCGAAAATGTAAATAATTTTGAACCAGACCAAAATTATGAGGGCCAGTCCCATCTTATTGAAAAGTAACTCTTTCATTTACTTCATCTGGAAAATCGTCGAAAATATTATCAATTTCATTTTGTAAAAATTCTAAATATCTTTCTCATATTAAAGCTCTATCAAATATAATGGGAGCAAAAATTCTTTCCTCTAATATGCCCAACCAGACATTAAATCCAAATCTTACTTGTTGATGTCCTTGTCTTATTAGTCGTGGATTTTCTGTAGCCCAATACCTTGTATTATATTTATTAAATATTCCTAAATTCGTAAATCTAGATTCGTCAGTAAATAAAATGGAGTGATGAAAGTTATTGTTTAAATTGTAATTATTTAAAAGCCAATTACAATATGTAATTCTTCTAGTAAAATCATTTTCATACAACTCTTGATGAATTTTATAGTTGAAAGATTTATATTTATATGTTTTTAAATTCTTCTAACAGATTCCCTGCTTACATCAAACTGTCTTTCTATTTCTCTCAAGGGAGATGTTGGGTCATAATTTACATATGTAAGTACATCTATCTCAACTTCTTCACTTATTATAGATTCGTCATTTTCAGCAATCGGTTCCCTTCTTAACTGAGTTTCAAGTCTCCAGAAATAACTGTTGCTTTGATGATTCCTGTTGGGCAATCTATTTCTATACAACTCAACAGCAGCCCTTGAATTTTTTCGACATTCACCAAATTTTAGTAACATGTCTATTTATTCATTACGAGTATACATTTTTATCAAAAACGATTTTAGATTTTAGATCATTTACTCTATGATAGCTGACTGTCAAATTCACTGTCACCTAAATAAGTCAAAATAATGTCATAGTCACCGCCGCCTTGATAATATTAAAACATTATTTAATGTAATTCTTTAACGTATGATAGTTTTCTCATTTGAGAACAGTAACTAAGAAATGTACAAAAAATGTAATTTAAAATTATGCAGTTAATTAGAATAGAATGCGTTTATTGTTTTAGGAAGAAAAAAACAAGGGTTGCAATTTAGATAAGGTATGAAAATAGGGGGGAAAATGGGTTAAATTAAAAAAAAATAAAAAATCGTACAATTCAGTTATGTTGTATTAAATATATATATTTTTTCAATTACATTAAATAATTTAATCTAATATTTAAGTGCCGTTTTTTCCCGTTGTTTATTTCTTTGGTATGTTATTTGAGCCAATTTTGATTTTTCGTATTTTTATGTGTAGCTCCTTAACTATTCACTTGAGATACCAAGTATAATACATCGATGAAATCAGGTTGTCATGTAGATTCCAAAAATGTAATAATCTAAAGGGTTTCCCGTTTAAAATTCAAAAGTTGGTATCACTTCCGGTAAAACCGGAAGTAGTAAAAGTGAAACAAACTGATTAAAATGAGGCCACTAAGGTCCTATTTAATGCCCTAAAATTTTATAATTTTATCTTGAGAAACACAGATACTGTAGCCTGTTACATGGTTGCTGTGTATATTGATGAAAAGGTCAGAATGTGATCTTTTATTTAGTACAATTCCTAACCCTAAAAAATAATCCTCAAAAAAAAATGTCCATTTTTCATAGGGGTGAGGATTTTCTCAATTTTCCGGAAAACCAAAAAATATGAAAAAAAAAAGAAAAATGCCATCGACAAGGGGACAAGCTAATGATGTGCGTTGAAAACCGATATGGTCCTTGATTATCTGTTAATTCCCGATAGACCCGAGCATTTTCGAAATCTTCGGAAATCTAAAAAAAAGAAACACCCTAAAAAACATATTGTTTATGAAAATACACAAAAATAATTTATTGAATCTTTCTGAATATATTTAACACCTTGCAAAGCCCCATTGTCCAAAAGTATTCGGTGAAATTATTCAGAGAAATAGATAAAAGGAAAAAGTAACATGATATTATAGCTACAAGTTATAAATGAAGTAATGTTTATAGGCATTTTTTAGTTTAATTAGCTACAATAATATATCTGATCATAAGATGGGCTTTTGCTACTTAGATATGTCTATATTTTCAACTAAAATTAAGTTCATTAAGCAAAGGCAGTTTAAGGGAATTAATTTAAACGCACTTCAAAATGACCTAGAAAATTTATATTGGCAAAGGTACCTTAGTGAGAAGGATATTGAAGCAAAATTAAATATTTTTAACACGTATTTAACAGCTGTTTTTGATGTACATGCGCCTTTGAGATTAGTTCGGGTTACCAAGAAGCCAGCACCATGGCTTGATCAACCTTTAAAAATTAAAATGAGAGAAAGAAACTTAGCTCTGCAAAAGTTTAAACAAACCAAATTGGATAGTGACCTTCAGGTTTACAAAAAAATTAGAAATGAAACTGTAAAATTAGTAAGACAAAATCGTAAAAATGTTATTAATAATGTTGCTAAAGAAAAAGACAAAAAGAAATTATGGAAAACGTTTAAATATTTAAACTTATGCAAAAATGCCAAATTTGATATTCCAGATAACTTAGCAGATCCCAATGATATTAATAATTACTTTTCTGATTTTCTGCGTGATAATTCTGATGATAAGTGCAAATAATGTTGGTAATTTAGGTCAAAATATTTTTTCTTTTCGTATGGCAACACTTGATGAAGTTTCTAGGGTATTAGATGAAATTTAAAGTAATGCTGTTGGAAATGATAACGTATCACTTTTAATGTTAACTTTTTGTAGACCATTTATTGATACTTATTTAATCCACCTCATCAATTCCTGCATAGAAAAAAGTTACGTCCCTAAGGCTTGGAAAACTTCAGTTGGTAAGCCGTTACCTAAAATTTCTAATCCCAAAGAATACTCTGACCTGAGAATTATTAGCATTTTGCCAGTTTTTTCGAAAATATTAGAAAAAATATTATTTAATCAGCTATGCAACTTTTTTATAGAAAACCAATTAATACCTGATACCCAAGCAGGTTTTAGAAAAGGTTATAGTACGGCCACAGCTTTAGCCGTTGTAATGGATGACATTATTAATGCACTTGATAAAAAAGATAATAGTCTTCTTATTTTATTATATTTTTCAAAAGCATTTGACACCATTAACCATAAACTACTTTGTGCTAAACTTCGCTATTATGGTGCGTCACAAGCTGCAGTCTCTCTTATTTTTTCATATCTAACTGATAGGTCACAAGTAGTCGAGGTTGATGGTGTCAGATCAGAAGCTATTAGTATTTTAAGTGGTGTTCCTCAAGGATCTATCCTTGGGCCGTTATTGTTTATTTTTTACACGGCTGATATCTTAACTTCGGCAAGACGTGGTAAGGTACAGGCTTATGCAGATGATACGCAATATTACTACCGTTTTTCTACTAAAAATTGTGAAGAAACTTGCCGACTCGTTAACCAAGACCTTCAAGGTATTTCTGATTTAGCCAAACAACATAATTTAAAATTAAATTCATCAAAATCAAAAGTAATGATATTTTCATCCCGAAATAACAAAGTCTTTCTTTCCGAAAATATTAATATTAGTATAGATGGGGTACCTTTACCTATAGTGGATGAAACCCGTAATCTTGGTGTTATTTTTGACAATGAATTGAGATTTCATACACATGTACGTAATCTAATGCAAAAATGTTACATGTCTCTTAAATTTATTTATGCCAATAAAGCACTTCTTAGTCACAATATGCGAAAGCTTTTGTGTGAGTCATTGGTTCTTTCACACTTCACTTATTGTGACTACATTTACTATTTTTGCTTAGATGAAGCTGATAGGACAAAGGTACAATATATTCAAAACTCATGTTGTCGGATTATCTTTGGTTTAAGAAAATATGATCATATCACTCATAAAATAAAAGAATCAGATTGGCTAATAATGGAAAACCGTGCGAAATATCATTTGACTACGTATGTTCATAAAGTATTATTCACTTCTACACCCGAGATTATGAAAGAAAAATTTGTTGCTCGTAAACACATTACAAATGTAAATCTTCGAGACCCCAATCGTCTCACTATGCCAATCCATAGTTCAGTAATGTTTAATCGCAGTTTTATATATAACGCAGTGTCATTATATAACGCGATACCAAATGAAATTAAAATTTTTAAACACTCTACATTTAGGTCTAAAGCAAAAAAATTCTTTTTAGATGAGCAAAACAATGATTAATATGGCATATGACACTTTTGCAATTCGGAGCTCTGTTCAATGTTCCCTTCCTTAGAAAAATTAATATTTGACTATATAGTAAAATATTTTTTTTTACATTTTTAAAAATTTTTTTTTTGATATTGTATTATTACTTTTTTATATATATCTTTTGTTTGTCAAGGTGGTTAAGTATGAGTAGCCCTAGGCTAAACTTCGCCACTCCCACTTTTGTTTTTTATTTGTTTAAATTATAATTTGTATTCTTTCACCTGGGAAATAAAGACGTTTATTATTATTATTTATAATAATTAATAACAGACTTACCACGATTATCACCATAAAAGCAACTTCATATGTAACTTCTATAATTATAAAGTCATTTGTGAATAAATGCAAAATATAATTAACGCTTTCTAAAATTGCTATAAATGTCAATGTAAAAATTACAACCAGATTTTTTCCAAAAGCGGAATTCAAATTCCAAACTATTAATATAAAAAATTGATATGTAGTTTTAAACGTTTTAAAATTATATAATGTTGAATCATTATTAATATTAGTCTGTTCACAAAAAGCTTGCATCCATTCACAAAATATGTCTCCTCGTTTTTTCAGCAATAATGAAATTTCCAAAAAAAATCCAGTTACAACTATTAGTTGTAAAACCAATAGTATCCAGTACCACGCAGCCCACTCAGCCATGTAATGATCGTATAACCATACTCTTAAATTTGAATAAAAAGCAAAAATAACCAAAATTAACCATAGAATTAAGTACCAACAAATTTTAAATTTTGAAATATAAATAGTACAACCCAATATCGTTTCTAAACGAGAGAGTAGTTTGTAAATCATTATCCAAGTTTTCCTTTCGTGAATTATGCCATATAAATTTATTGACTGAAACAATAATACAAGCAACCAACTTATCGCTGGAAAAGCATCTTCACTAGGGTCTAATGTTGGTGCATATAAATATCCGACTATAGTTATAAAAACAATTGTACATATAATTCCAAAGAGTTGAATTTTTTTTGTTCCGTTTTGTGGACTCCATGGAAACAGTCCCAAAACTGAACCAGTGTGATACCAACATTTTAGAATGAAATCGTCTTTAATTTTTTCAGTAAACTCACAAGACGTGTTGCTCATAATGGGTTTAAAATGCAAGTGCTATGTTTCGCTTGTGAATACTAAATGCATCGCGTGAAAAACCTTTACATGATTTTATTTTTTTTTGTTTTAGAATAACCGTCGAGTTGGTTGGACAAAAAGAAAAATGCTTTAATACCATTTCACGATCACATAGATAGATAGTGTTATGATTTATTAGTTTTGTGAAATTAAATTAGTTTATTTTTATTTATGATTATAAGTTTTGGGAAGTTAAATTTTTTATTTTTATTTAATTTATGTTCTACTATTTTATTCTAATAATAATAATAATAATGTTTATTCGCATAAATTCCATACAGAATATAAACTTTTAAGAAAAAACAGTACAAATAAACAGGTGTACCACGAAGTACGACAAAGATACTTGTGTGTGGTATAACACAAAAAATACAATACAAATACAAAAATACAAGAAATATAATTACTGGATCCATACAACAATTTGTTTAAATTTACCCTGATGCTAAATAAAAACATATATTAGGTATTTTTTTTTTTTTTTTTTAATTTTTAATATTTTTAATACAAATACATAATAATAACAATAACTGGATCATTGAATCAGTTCCGCTACAAAATTTCTGGACATAGCAAATACAAATTGTTTTACTTTTTTTTTGTATAGAGACTCTCTGGTTTCATTCCTAATATCGAGTGGAAGTGAATTATAAATTTTAGGACCCAAATATGAGTAGCTTTTTTGACCGATACTTTTTTGCATGTGGGGAGTAGTAAATTCCGTTTTATTTCGCGTGTCATATTTGTGACTTAAATTTATCAGTTCGTGTTTGTTTGCGTGTTGGATGATACAGATATTTGTATAAAATAGTTGCCTGATATCAAATATTTCACTCTGAAAGTAAAGAGTATTACTTGGACAATCATAGCTTTGATGAAGAATTGTCCTAAGAAAACGTTTTTGAAGGATTTCTAATGCTGAAAGATGTGTTTTTGAAACTCCACCCCAGCCCACTATTCCGTAATTTAGATGGGGTTCCACCAAACTTTTATATATCATTTGCTTTTGTTTAAAGCTAAGTATTTTACAAATTTCTTTGAATTTAAATAATATATATCGTAACTTTTTTAAAAGGTGTTGTATGTGTTGATCCCACCTTAAATTTTGATCTATTATAATACCGAGATATTTAACTGTTTTACTAGGAGATATTGCAAGATTTTCAATAAGCAGTTCATAATTTGGAAGAGCATTGGCATAGGAACTAAATGGTAAGTAGACTGTTTTGCTGATGTTAAGCGACAGAAGTCTGAAATCGAGCCACTTCTTGACAGCTTCCAAATCTTGTTCTACTTTCTGTTTTAAACTGAACCAGTTGCTATCTACACAAAACATTACGGTATCGTCGGCGAAACTGATGATTTTGCAGTTTGTTTCTAACATAAATAGGTTATTTAAGTAAATATTAAACAGGACTGGTCCTAAAACCGTCCCCTGAGGCACTCCACATGAGATTATTTTTTCACTACTATATGTATCTTTTATTTTTACTTTTTGTTTTCTGTTCATTAAATAATTTCTAAAAAGGTCATGTGGAATACCCCTAATACCAATATCCTCCAGCGTGTTTAAAAGGATTCCATGATCGACAGTGTCGAACGCCTTGGCTAGGTCTAGAAAAACTCCTATTGAGGGATTGGATTTATCTATAGCACTGTACATTTTTTCTGTTAAAGATTTAATGACATCCTGTGTTGATCTATTTTGTCTGAATCCGTATTGTGATGTAAATAGCAATTTGTGTTTTTCTAAAAATTTATTTAGTCTTATTTGAATTACTTTTTCAAATATTTTAGCTATATTACTGATAAGTGACACTGGTCTATAATTAACGGCCTCAGTTTTTTCTCCATTCTTGTAAATTGGGGTTATGATTGTAAGTTTAAGAGCAGTTGGAAAATTCCCCTTTTGTAATGATTTGTTAATCAAATGTGTGAGTGGCTTCGCGATTTCATTTCTAACGACTTTTAGACTTTCTGCTTTTACACCGTCATAACCTGGCGCTTTTTTATTTTTTAGCTGCATTATAATATCTTTGATTTCAATTTCATTTGTTGGATACATGAAAATGGAGTGATTACAAGTTCTCTTTTTTTCAATATAATTTGGGTCTTTTTTAATTTCAGCAGCCAGCTTTTTACCTACAGATACGAAATGTTCGTTAAATGTTTCAGCTATTTCTAATGGTTTAGTTACTAGTACATTTCCATTATTTTTTAATAAATTTATAGGAATAGATTCAGGAACAGTTAAGAATTCATTTATAGTTTTCCAGAGATTTGTGGAGGTATTTTCTTGTTCAATACGCTTTCGGTAGTATTTATTTTTTGTCTCTTTAATTAATATCTTTAATTTTATTTTATAGTTTTGATAATTTTGCTTCAGTAACTCGTCATGTGGTAATTTTTTGTGTTGGTAAAATAATTTATTTTTTTTATTTATGGAGGTGATAAGACCCTTAGTTATCCAAGGCTTCCTTTTTTTCTGTTGATTTTTAATCCTTTTATATTTGGTAGATATATCTACACATTTTTTTATTATATCGATAAATTTGTTTGTTTCGGATTCTACGTCATCACCTAAGTTGAAAACCGAGTCCCAAGAAACTGTCTGAAGTTCTCTTTTTAAAATCTTTTCATCTATTATTTTGATTAAGTTACTTCCTACATTATGTTTTTTATTAACCTTTTGAAGTACAATTTGAGCTAATATTGTATAATGATCTGTTATATCAGTTTCTAATGTCAAGGGAATTATAGTATCATAAATCATTTTTTTATTTTTAATAAATATATGATCAATACATGTTGAGGAGTTATTTTTTTCTCTAGTCGGAGATTTAATAGCAGGTAAGTAACCAAATTCATTCATCGTATCAAGGTAGTTTTGTGACTCTTCAGTATTTGTTAACAAATCTATGTTTATGTCTCCTATAAATATTTTGTAGTCGCCTGTTTTATTTTCTTGACATAGAAAATCTTGCAGGTCTTTTATAAAATTATCAGTTAAGGTAGCGAGTGACCTATAGATGGCATTTATTATAAAAATATTATTATGAGAGTTAATTTTAACTTGTAAAAGATAGCTGTTATTAAACCTAATAATTTCATGGGATTCATAAATATTATTTTTTACAAATATTACAACGCCGTCATTTTGGTTTAGATCTCCATGGTTGTATAATGTTTTATATCCAGGGATGTTAAATATTGTGATATCAGAAGCACTCCACGTCTCTGTAAAAACTATACAGTCAAATGATATATCAATATCATCCAACAGTAACTTAAATTCATCAAAATTATGGTTGATGCTACTTATATTATTGTGAATTATATTAAAAGTTTCCGACAAATAGTTCACTTTTAGAATATCTTTAGCTTCACTGCTCTTTAAATGAAAATTTTCTATTTGTTTTATAGAGAAATCTCTAATATATTGATCCATCTTATGTATATGTATGTATTTATATATTTAACTACCTAATTTAAAACAAAACTAAATATAAAAATAGACTTAAAAATTACAAATTTAATTACCTATAATTTAAAATAAAAATAGACTAAAAAATTAAAAAAAAAGACGAACTAGTTTGAAATTGTGATGAATTAGATCACGTTAATGTCTTTTAACTGTTAGCAAAGTTTTAACTTCCGTCTTTGATATTTTTGAGGGGAGTATTACTAATCTTAGAATTTGTAGATTTATTTTCACTCTCTTTTTTAGATTTATTTGTGGTTTTCTTAGCTAGATCTGGAATAACTTCTTCGGCGAGCCGGACTTGTTCTGATATTACTGGGGTCGGAGTCGGAGGGGCACTGTTTGATTTCTTATTGAGCTCAATTTCGAACTCTGATTCCGAATCAGTTCCTGTGTTTTCTTTTTCTAATTCTTCTAATGAGTATGGGACTCCATTTACATACAATTTAAAGTTTCTTATATAAGCTTTCAGATTCTTCTCTCTGGCTTCTTTAAGGTGTTTCACTAAAATTTTTGTTGTTCTCTGGTCTTCCGGACCTTGATCGTGGGTTATAGATATACCTGTACCTTTAAGGTTCTTGATGCTTTCAATAAGTTTTTGCTTTTTTAGAAATGAAATAAATTCTACGATAATAGTACCTTTATCTCCTTTGAAGTAAATATTGTTTATATCGCTTTCTGTTAAGTTCAACTTGAAAATATTGTTTAATTTTTGCAATGTGTCGGTCAGCAGGTTATCTCTATCTGTCTGGAGACCAAAGACAACAATATTATTTTTTTTGTTGCCTCGTTCAATATATTTAATTTTATTTTCTATATCTTGGTATTTATTTTTTAGATCTTGTACTTCTTTATTAAATTTATCATCTAATGATCTAATTTCGTTTTTTATTTCGTCAGTTTTGGAAGTAATAAGATTTTCTAATTTACGAAATAGCTCTTCATTTGTTAGTTGATTCATAATTTATGTTAATTTAACCGTACTATGTAGAATTTACTTGAACACACACAATTATCAGATTTTGATTCTAGTTGGTTTATCTTTTAAGTTCACCTATTATTGCAAAGAGAATTTTATTTTCGAACTCACCTCTTGGTAGAAAAATTATTATATATTTGGGCGCCATCTTCCATCAAATAGAAGAAACATGACACATCTCACCTCAGAAGTCGGTTCAGAACAAAGCTTGGCTAAATAATCAGATTTCTGTGATATCGTTGATGAATAATAAAAATAAAATTGGACCCAACACTTAACCTTGAGGTAACTCCACTGCTAATTGGCAGATTTGAAGAATCTACGTACGTTTTAAACTATTGCATAGGATAACGCCGTATGCCATTTGTAGTTTCTTAATTAAAATTTCATGATTAACATAATCAAAGGCCTTTGCGAAGTCACAAAATACTGAAGCTGTGAAAAGTTGATCATTAAGTGAAGTATATATTTCATTAAGAACGGAAAACATTGCATCACTAGTGCATTTTTGAGGAAGTCACAAAATACTGAAGCTGTGAAAAGTTGATCATTAAGTGAACTATATATTTCTTTAAGAACTAGTGCATTTTTTAGGTAGGAAATCATACTGATGAAGTGTTAAGATGTTTTGTTTGGAAAGAAAGGGTGAGTGATCCATTCCTCGAAAATAAGCAAGTTTGAAATTGTGATAGACATTTAGAAAACAAGATTATTCGTGAATGCGCAAATATCCGCAGGACTTTTTTTTGGATCTAATTGCCCAGTTTTCAAGCTTTAATAACGTTGTATTCTCATTTTGATATATCATCATATATATGGAAAAATTCAATATATTTGATATTTTTTTGATAAAAATGTTTTTTTAGCGTTTGAACTGGTAATTTATTAATGTAATACAGCAAAAAATGTACAAATTTTACCATTTATATCATCACAGCATTAACGGAAACAAATCAAAGAGTATGGATGCGATAAATTATGAACCATCGTTGAATACTCTACCTATCGAGTGTTTACAGTACATTCGGCTAAAATTATCATTAGACTTGAAAAGGAGACACATTTTAAATGTGTGGCGATACAAAAATTCCTTATCTTCAATTTTTAACATTAACTGTTCATATTTATTTTCCTCTAGTTCCTCTAGACTGCTAATATTTCGCACTTGCATTGCATAGAAACAATGTATCATTAATCAATTATAATTTTTTTTTAGATATATTGTAAGTTCAATCTTTATAGCAGTGTTGTAGGGCATCGTAAAGCTTTTAACGCTGATATATCTGCACAAATCTTGTGTTTTTTTAATTCTGCAGATTTTGTCGCAATTCCTGGTTAAGTATATATGTCCATTATTGTGCCGTATGGCACCATCAGTTAAACATTTTCTCCAATTTTGCAGAGGAATAACAGGCACTGCTTTATATAGCAACAAGGCAATGGCAGAATAGATAATTTTTTAATAGAGGTTTACAATATCTAGAGCTATTCATACTCGTGATACCTATTACTTCTTTTTGTACTCTATACTTTTTTTTATTACAGTTTCTCCAGAATATTATTCCGTAAGTTAGTATGTTGTGAAACAGCAAGAAACATAAACATGATGCAAATTATACAGCTGAAAAGAAACACGACAAAATAAGAAACGGACTAGAAAATCGACAAGAATCTTCATCAATGGAATGGTGAAAAAAGATGTTAAATCGGAAGTGCAGTTGTAAAAACCTTTTAAAAAAATATAAATTACATGAAAAAGAAGCATCGTATATACATGGTTAGTCATGAGGAAGTGTATATACTCCTACCTCGTATCAAATGACCATTAAAAAGTGTCTGCTCCTATTGTTTAATAATATATAGGGGATGTTTTGAATTTTGAGCGAAATTTCTGAAAAAAATTAGTTCGTTTTGTTCAATAAAAAATTCACTGAATATATGATTTTTGAAAACTCAATTTCTAATGAAAATAGATTTAAAATAATATAACTTTTCGTGCAAGAGTTTAATTTTTTGTACAAAAATTTAATTTTTAATTACTAATACCTCCACAGCTGGTGCTATATTTTTAATAATTCAACCGTTTTAATTTACTTCCAGAATCACCTTTCAAAAGGTACAAGTTGCTTTGAATAATGCTAAAACATCGCCCTGTATAATATTTCTTTTAATTTATAGCCAAATTTTTTTATTATAAATTGAGTAATCATGTGTGGAACCAATTTTTTAAAACCAGGCCTAATTTTTTTCTATAGATTGAATAAATCAGTTAAGCAGGTGGTAACAGTGTGACATTTTACTAAAATATGAGACAAATCAAACTTACCGTTCAAAAGTAATGACCGAAAGAAATTTCAGTCAAAATTCAAAACTCCCCCTATATATTATTAAAAAATGGGTGGAGACACTTTTTAATGGTCCCCATACGAGATAGTAGTAGAATATACAGATCCTCATGACTCACCCTGTATATCGATTATAAATTTGAAAAACTTACAGTTATTAAAATTAGGTAGAATAATTCATACGAAGCTTCGGCGAGTGAAAAATCATCTATTAAATCGTACATATAAGAAAAGCTGTCAATAAATGTACTAAACGTCATTACTAAAACCATACATATATATATATATTCCCAAAGCAGAATTTAGCTTCCAGATAATTAAAATAAAACATGTATATGTAGCTTTAAAGTTTTTAAAATTCAATAATGTTACATTATTCGAAGGGTAAGTATTTTTTAAAAATATTTCGAGGCGTTTACAAAATAATTCTTCCCTCTTTTTTAGCAACGTTGAAATTTCCAATAAAAACCCAGCTATAACCATTAGCTGTTTTATATATATTATCCAACAAAATCCAAACAATGTGGTTGAAGGTGAAGGCAAGAACAGCCAATGTCTCAAATTGGAATATAACGCAACAATGAATAAAATTAACCACAGTGTTGTGTACCAAAAAATTTTAAATTTTGAAATATACAAAGAACAATTCATTATCGAGTCTAAGTCAAATAGGAGTTTAAAAAATATTTTCCAAGTCTTCCATTCTTCTATTAAACAATATAAACTAACCACCTGAAAAACCAAATAAATACCACAATTTATTTCATCAAATGCAATACCTACGATGATGTCGTAGTCACTTAAATGAATATATCCTACCGTACTCATAATAAAAATAAAACATACTGCAGTGGAATACTGATACCATCTTGTTCCATTTTGTGGAGTCCATGGGAACAGTCCCAAAACTGCACCAATGCGGTACCAACATTTTAAAATGAAATCGTCTTTAAGCTTCTCGGTGTATTCAATAGAGCTCATAATGAGGTCAAATTGGTGTGTTGTGGAATACTTTTTAACAACTAAACACGTTCGTTGTAGCATGTTTTAGAAATTGTAAAAAGTTAACATGGTATCAATTATCGCAATAACAACTAATTAATAATTTAATTTATTAAATAGTGTTTTAAAATTTTTAATATTTTATGTAATTCTATTAGTCATATGAATAAAAACGAATCAATAATTATAAGCATCAAATAAAAATAGTATCGCGAGTAAGCGGGAGAGCCTATAGGTACGTCATTTTCCTAAAATAATTCCAGAACAATCAAATTTAATTCCTAGATCACATGATCACTAATATCCAATATCTAGTAACATCCTTTTACGTTATTCGGGGTTTCAGATCTTCAACCGGGAGTCACGAGTATTCATTTATCCTTTAAGGACCCTAGGTACTTTATGATATCCGCAGTTTTAGACACGTGCATACAATTATTCCTGTATAATAGTTATTTATGTGCCAAGGACGAAAAACTATCTAATATAGTCGAGTCTGCAAAATGATAGCCGAGGCTAGTAAGCAGGCGAGACAGTACCCAGTTTTTTGTCAATTGACAATTTTTGAAGGCAGCATTTTTCGTCCGCAAACACTTTTCGTCAGCAAACATTTTTCGTCCGCTGTGGTCACTAGGATACGGCACGGTGCGAGTCATTTGAGGACGAAAAGTACTTCAAAAATAGTTGACTTTTCATTCGGAAATTAGTACGTAAAATGTCATTTTTTGTAGAGGTCGACGAAAAAAGATTATACAGGCCACTTATTTCTGTAAGATCTAAAAGTACGGACATCATCCAAAGATGCACAGGAGATTTTTGTATAAGAAAACGTGACTTGTAAATGTCTCTCCTGAATTTTTAAGAACAGTCTTATCAGTGAAACAGTAAAACTAAATTAAATTATTTTTCCAATATATAATGTTAGTTTTTCGAGCAACAATATTGAAGGACTTTATTTGCAAAAGAAGAGCTTGAGTGTTTTTCAGTTTAAAATTCAAATTTTTGTCTTTCCAATGAAATTTCTTAGCAGTACGTGGGTGATCGGAAAATTTAGGGTAGGTTAAAACTAAATTAAGAAAATTAAGCTAAATATTCACAAAAATAATCTTTTTTATGACACCTTGTGAAAACGTTCTTTTTGGTGTTAAATAATCTGTAACTTTTTTCAAAGCAAAATACCTATTTATTTTTCAAATTTATACGAATTTAAATTAAAAAAAAAAGCCTAATTTCCAATCGAAAAAGTTGGTTTATTTTATCTTTGAACTTTATCTTGACTTTAAGATGATATGAAAAAATATGAAAAAATTAGGGTTTCATTTACTTTAAATTTATATAAAATCGAAAAATAAATATTTTGTTCGAAAAAATTACAGCTTATTTAAAAGAAACCAAGTTTCATAAAAAAACGATTTTCTCGATAATTTTTAAGTTGTGTTGAAAAATTATCAATACAAAAGTTTTAGATTTTTTAATTATCTACAACTTTTCAATTAAACTTGTTTCGATATGAAACATATTTCAGCCACAAATCATAAAAAAAACCAATATCCAACCCTCAAAACATATATTTACCTACCTCCACCCCTCTTCCGAAACTTTTACTCAGTCGTCTTGATTTTTCTCAATTTTTCGATCATCTACATACTACTAAAAATGTTTTCCTTTCAAAAACTGCCCTGGGCTATTATAGAAAATTACAGTGAGGGGTGTGCTTTCTTAAAATAATTTTCTTACCAGAATTAAAGCTAGATAGGAAATCTCGTATATAACCTGCATAACCATATCGTTAGTTTTAGTTATATTCAAAACATAATCAACGCTATCCAAAAACGCTGTAAAAGCCAATCCTAAAAACATTAAAAGTTTCTTCCCAAAGACACCATTCAAGTTCAAAATTATCGTTGCATAATACTTGAAAGAGATTTGAATTAATTTAATTTTAGTTAATACGTTTTCTTTGTTATTATAACACGATCTTGAACATAATAGTTGGATCCATTCACACAATATTTCTTCTCTAGTTTTCAGCAGTAATGAAATTTCTAATAGAAATCCACTTATAGCAATCATTTGTAGTAGTATTATAAACCAAAGAGATCCCAAAAATAGCGCTCGGTAATATGAACTTAGCCAGCTTCTTAAATTTGAAAATATAGCTATTAAAACCAAAAGCAACCACATTATGGCATGCTGTAAAACTTTAGTTTTTGAAATATATGAACGATAGTGCATGGTTTGATTCAAGTGATGAAACAATTTGTAATAAGATTTCCAAATTTCTTTTTCTTTAAGAAGGGAATAAAAGCTTAATATCTGAAAAAGTAAGTAGACGAACAAATTTATTGTTACAAATATTTTTCCATCGTATTCTTCATAGCTTAATATAATAAAACGACCCGCTACGAGTTCACCCAGAATTAAGCAAACTACTACAATACAAGGGTGTAAGATTTTTCCAGTTTTTGCACTCCATGGAAATTGTCCCAATAAAGCACCAATGCGGTACCAAAAAATTAGAAAGACATCTTCGGGAATTTTTCTAAACGATTCCACATAGTTGTTGTCCATGCTGAATTTTATTTTTAACTAGAATTTTTCCATGAGTTTGTATAAATGTAATATTGCGTGTAACAGAAAAAGCATGACACCCTAACGTTTATTATAGCGTAATTTGACAGCATCTGAATTATTAAATTTTAGTTCAATTACAGTGCGTTTAAAAACCATTTTCAACTCAGTATTTTTATCGAGGATATACCTGTTAATATCACGTTGAAATTTTTAATTACTTGTACAGAGAAAACGTCAAATTCGGATTGGTATTATAATGCTAAATATATGTGTATAAAAATATGCCTACTGACATTCATTTATTTATTTACTTTAATTGGGATACAAACAGGTTTACACCCAAGACAGTATCCACTAATACAATATGAATAATTCATAAAATTAAAAAATTGTGTTAGTACCTGTTAATAGCAAAGTATTCACAGAGCGTGTGAAAGCAATTTACGAGAGCCTAAGAAATAAAAATTAATTTGACATATTTCTTATACCTATATAAAGATAAGTTAAATAGATCCAAATCAGTACAGTACTTTTTGAATTCTGAACATATCCTGTTGATTGGTGAGTTAATACCTAGATTAGTATTAGAATAAGAGATGTAAAATAACAACCTGCTACTTGTATTTCTTGGTGGTGCATATAAAGGTATTTGGCTTAATAATTGAGGTAAATCGTATTTACAATTAATTACTTTATATAGAAAAATAATATCTCCTATTATTCGGCGTTGCTCCAGTGGCATGATGTTATATAGCTTTTTCAATTCAGACTTATTTCTTAATTCATAAACATTGGTGACTTTAAAATGAATAAATCTTACAAAGTTGTTTTGTAGCCGTTCTAGTCTGATTTTATTTATATTGTAATTTGGACTTCATATAGTGCTTGCAAAATTAAGGCTACTGTATATAAAAGCATAATATATTGATTTTATTGCTTGCTCGCTTCTGAAACTTCGACAAGATCTTTTAACAAAACCCAACCTTCTGGAACATTTATTGACTATGTAGTCTATACGTAGATTAAAACTCATTCTAGAGTCAAAAATTACACCTAAATCCTTAACATGGTTCGTTCTGGCGACAATGTTGTTATTAATACAATAATCGAATTGTATTGAATTGAGGTTTTTTTGTAAATGTGATACAGTGACACTTATTTATATTTAAATAAAGTTTGTTTAAAGTGCAATATTCTGTAAAATTATTTTTGAACATTTACAAAACATTTGAATATCTGGAACAGCTTTTTAAATCGTTAATAAATATGATAACCATTAATGGTCCTAAATGTGAACCCTGTGGTACACCAGAGGTAACCTAAAAAGGATCACATCTGAAACCATTAACCTAAACTATTCGAGTTCTATTACATATATAAGATGAAAACCAAGTTAATAGCTCTCCCTAGATACCGATTGCAGCAAGCTTCGGCAATAGAATGTTATGATCAACTTTGTCGAAGGCCTTGCTGAAATCCGTATACAGAGAATCGACTTGAACTGTGGAATCCATATTTCCTGCAATAAACTGCGAATAAATGGCCAGATTGGTTTCAATACTTCTTTGAGAAAAAAACCATGCTGTTCGATTAAAATGGTATTCTTCACTGATGTAAATACAATATCATGAACTAAACTTTCAAGAATTTTGCCGAAAATACATAATTTGCTGATACACCTATAATTGCCTGCTAATCCCTTGTCGCCACTATTTTTATAAATAGGTGTTAAAACTGCTACTTTCCATACCTTAGGAAACATTCCGGTACTTAAAGATTTATTAAAAATGATATGTAAAGGTTTACAAAGGGAGTTGGCACATTTTCATTCATTAATACACTATTCGTTTGGATCAGCAAACCCAGAAATCCGGTTTACAGTAAGTGCTGGCTCAGATTAAATCTTCAAAACATTATGACTTAAATGAGGGATGCTTTATGGTTAGTAGATACACAAAGTTCGTTCTGTGACCCTAGTTCAAAAGTTGCCGCGAGATGGAGCCACCTCATATATTTTACGTTTACCTATACTCGTTCATGTGAACTATGGTCAGCATCTTGGATCGCTTAGCCAAGTCGCAAACCATTTATCCAAGTTTAAAGTCTCAACACTGACAGGTGGTGCCACCTCGCGGCAACTTCTGAACTAGGGTCACAGAACGAACTTTGTGTATCTACTATGGTTGATTGAAGAAACTATATTGTATTTACTGGACATTTTTCTTGTATATGATCGACTAGAGTTTCTAAAATTTATATATCTACAACTTTTACATTGAATTTTTTTCGATAGAATGTGTATTTCAACCACAAATCGTAAAAACCCAATATTAAACCCTCAAACCGTATATTTAGCAACCCCCATCCCCCTTCCGGAACTTTTACTAAGCCGTCTTGATTTTTCTTAATTTACCCTAGATTTTCCGACCATCTACATACTGCTAAGAATTTTTATGGTCTATTAAGCATTAAGATTACAGAAAATCGCAGTGGGGCTTTTGCCACGTTTCTTAAAATAATTAATTTTCTTACCATAATTAAAGCTAGATAGGAAATCTCGTATATAACCTGCATAACCATTTCGTTACTATTAGGTAAATTCAAACCATAATCAACGCTATCCAAAAACCCTGCAAAAGCCAGTCCTAAAAACATTAAAATTTTCTTCCCAAAGACGCCATTCAAGTTCAAAATTATCATTATATAATACTTGTAGGTGATCCTAATTAATTTAATTTTAGTTAATAGGTTTTCTTTGTTCTTATAACACGATCTTGTACATAACAGTTGTATCCATTCACACAATACTTCTTCTCTATTTTTCAGCATTAACGAAATTTCTAATAGAAATCCACCAAGAGCAATCATTTGTATTTCTATTATAATCCAAAAAGATCCCAAAAATAGCGCTATGTGATATGTACTTAACCAGGTTCTTAAATTTGAAAATATAGCCAATAAAACAAAAATCAACCACATTATGGCGTGCTTTAAAGCTTTAGTTTTTGAAATATATGAACGATATTGCATGGTTTGATTCAAGTGGCGAAACAATTTGTAATAAATTTTCCAAATTTCCTTTTCTTTAAGAAGAGAATAAAAGTTTAATATCTGTAAAAGTAAGTAGACGAATAAATTTATGGATACAAATATTTTTCCATCAAATTCTTCAAAGCCTAATATAATAAAACGTCCCGTTATGAGTTCGCCCAGAATTAAGCAAACTACTACAATACAAGGGTGTAAGATTTTTCCATTTTTTGCATTCCATGGAAATTGTCCCAATAAAGCACCAATGCGGTACCAAAAAATTAGAAAGACATCTTCGGGAATTTTTTTAAAAGATATCACATAGTTGTTGTTCATGATGAATTTTATTTTTAACTACAATTTTCCGATGAGTTTGTTTAAAAATAATATTGCGTGTAACTGAAAAAACATGATACCCTAACGTTTATAGTAGCGTAATTTGACAGAGTTTGAATTATTAAATTTTAGTTCGATTACAGTTCGTTAAAAAACCATTTTCTACGCAGTATTTATATCGAGGATATATACTTTTTCTAATCGCAGTTCAATATGTATTACTTTCAGGGTTAGTTAAAACAGTATATGGTATAATAACGAATAAAGGATGAAAACTGAAAGTTAAATAAATATAATTCCCTATATAAACTAACAAGTAGACCAGATTGAGTCGAACCATTCGCTTGCTTGGAGCGGAATCAGTAATTACACTGACCTCTTGTTACCATAAATCACCGTACATTATTTTTATTGCTTATTAAGTCTGGAGTTATTTATGACATGCAGAATAGTAGCGTATTATGTGTAATACTAAATATTTAAACAAAAAAAAAACAAAAGTTATATCTCAAGTAAAAGAAAATATGTCCGTTTTTGCAGCTCATTCAATGAAGGCCCGGAGTGTGACGTCACGCGGCCATCTTTGTTGGTGCAGGTCAAGGATCACTTTCCAAACAAAGATTGTTTACAATGTATTGTGTTATAAGTAAGATTTTAAAAGTGTTTTTTGAAGCTACTTTAATATTTGTATATTTGTAAGTACATTTTACATATTACTATATTGACTATATATATATATATATATATATATATATATATATATATATATATATATATATATATTTGTAATAATACAAATTTAAATTTTGTCGAAATTAGTAAAGTTTGGTTAGAATCATATATATTTGTATTTTGAAATAATCTTCTCTTTGAATATTAAAACATTAAGCCACTATGAACTATAGAAATGAATTTGTATTTTTATTTCAGAAAAATTATAATGGTGATGTTTTTTGCTCCAGATTGCAAGCACTACAGTGAAAGAGATAAATGTGGATTCTTTACATTTTTGAAAGATCCTTATTTTAGCCCCCACCAGACTTCTTACTTTGCCTTTTTTATTTCGATTGGCTAGTCGCTGGATCATCTATAAAACGCTTTGTTTTATTGCGTTCAAAAATTGTTGGGCCATTTCTTTTGTCATTATTGACAAAGTGGCAAGAATAAACCAAAGAAAATGCAGAAGGTTCTCTATCTTTGCTCCTAAAAATTTAAAAAATTCACTCTTTTCTTATGAAACTGTTTACCTAAGCAATACAATCCATCGTTTTCTTTCAGAAGGATCTTTCGGAAATGTAAAGAATCTACATTTATCTCTTTCACTGTATTGCTTGCAAAATAAAAATACAAATTCATTTCTATAGTTCATAGTGGCTTGGTACTTAATGTTTTAATATTCAAAGAGAAGATTATTTTAAAATACAAATATTTATGATTCTAACCAAACTTTACTAATTTCGACAAAATTTAAATTTGTACGGAAATAAGGAATGTATTATTACAAAAAAAAAATATATATAGTCAATATAGTAATATGTAAAATGTACTTACGAATATACAAATATTAAAATAGCTTCAAAAAACACTTTTAAAATCTTACTTATGAGACAATACACTGTAAACAATCTTTGGAAAGTGATCCTTGACCTACACCAACAAAGATGGCCGCGTGACGTCATCACTCCGGGCCTTCCGTCGTTGAAATTTGTAATTCCCTGTACAGAAAAGTCGTCAAATTGGAATTGGTATTACTAAATACTAAATAAATGTGTATATCAGCAAACCCAGAAATCCCGTTCTTAGTAAGTGCTGGCTCAGATAAAATAAGCTTCAAAACTATGGTTTAGTTACTGGAAATGTTTCTTGGTTGTAGATTGTAGCACTAGATTGCAATAATGTATAGGATTGTTTGGTGAAATGACCGTCAATATCGAATGACAAAATTTTCTTGAACGGCTGTCTAGTTGAAGAGTAAAAAGCCGTTTTATTTTTTTATATATAGTGACTATCTTTTAGCAGATTTCTGAAGAGATTCTCGAAGCAATCTTGTTACCAATAGAGAAAACGATTCAACAAGTTCTTATCTGGTCGCTTCAAGAAACTGTTTTGGCGTCGTCCAAGTGCTAAATAACTAATACAAAAATTCATCAGCCAAAAACAATGTTATTAATAAAAAATCTTTATAGAAAGCATTACAATGAAATATCAATGTAACAATAAATGTAGCGAGATATGCCATGATGCAATTTATTACTTTTAGACTCTATAAATGTTATTATTGCGAAAAAACCCCTTTGTAGAATTTTTTGAGGTAGTTGCTTGCTTGCTTGCTTAATTTTAACGTATCCTTTCTGCAACTAAGGCTAATCTGGACGGGACCTACAGCTTATCGTGGGCTCAGAACCACGGTCCTCAATCACCTTAAACCCAGGACTATGCCTTTGTCATGCAGGTGACTAACAAGTGTGCCACCAACCCCTATCAGTTCCACGAGATATCCGATCTCATCCGGCCTGTTTACCGGCGTGAATGAAACTGCATATGACACAAATACCTTTTTGCACTTGCCAAATTCTTATCTGACTTTTAATTCCACCTGAATTTTCGCAGGGATGAACCGAACACTGGCCTAATATAAAGACCGAGGACAATTTTCTCTTAATTAAAAAAAGGGAGAAAATAAATTTTTTATTTGATATACGAAAACTTTACAGTTGAGACTTTTAAAATTGTCCAACGATATCAAAACATAATATTTCAATTTCTAGGATCCCAAAATTTCCTAATATTTTGACTATTAAAATGTTATATTGTCTGTCGTTACTATACATATCAAATTAATTTTACTAGACAGGATGTTATAAAATTCTCAATGTTACTATAATAGATATTTATGCACCAAATGCGTTATATAGATCCTAACGCCCGATGGGCCCTAGGGCATTATGAGTGTATTTATAGCAAGCGTATCCAAGGTAAAATAAACAAATAATATACAAGTAAAAAATAATAACTATTTGTATTACTAGGAAGGAAAGTGCCATTTTTCCTCCAGCAGGAGGAAAAGGCACTTTACTCCCGCGTAATACATATGATTTTTCCTCCTACCCACTTATTAAACCTTTTTTTGAAAATTTATTTACAGCACAAATAACGAATTTATCAATAATATACCATATAATTAAGCACACAAGTATTATTGTTTATTAAAAAAATTTATAAAACATCATCGAGGGCTTCCATTAAGAATGTATTTATTTCTTCTCTTGTAAAAGTTTTAGCTTTATTTGGTTTGTATCCGGCATTTTGACGTTTCAAATATGCAATCAACTTTCCTTGGAGTGAAAAATATGCCGGTTAAACATTTTCTCAATAATTATTTATCTTACTGTCTTCAGCCCATTGCTTATATTGGGCATATTGTTTTTCTTACCTGTCTTTAGATTTTTGTGGTAGTAATGTTAATGACGCTATGTTGGCTTGTTCCTTAATATTAGGTGGCGTATTTGAAAATTCAAAGTCATTTGAATCGCTCTCCATTTTTCAAAAATTCAACTATATTCAATAAACGCAACGCACTAAAGTCAATCGTAATGTTTACCTACTGTCAGTGAGCCACAGCATACTATGATAGTTTTATTCTTAAGTCAAAAAACGTATCTAAAAATCCTGAATTTAAAATCGCCGTGTTTAATGTCAGTGAGCCACAGCATACTATGATTTTCTTATTCTTAACCCAAAAAACATATCTAAGAATCCTTATGTTTTTATTTAAAAACCTAACGTTAAAGTAACATTCATGTTTAGTTTTTCCAGAATACAGGATAAACAAGATGTTCTAGAAATTACAGAAACAATTTGAATACAATAGATTCACAAGTTTCATCATTTACAACATACTCAAACTGAGGGGGAGGAAATAGTATATTGTGTCACAAGGGCAGAAAATGAGCTTTAGCCCGTAATTTTCACAAGCTATTAGTTGCATGAGCGAGTGAAGCGAAGCGAGGGGCAGCTAATAGCTAAGGGCTGCTAAAGTGTTTTCTGCATGTGTGACACACAACTGTTTTTCGCCTACCAAAAAAAACCAAAAATAGGAAAATATAACAAAAATCTTTAATTTTGTAAATACAGACAGAATTTAATGAGCAACTTAAGTAATAAAAATGTACCAATTTATTTATTATATATTATTTCCAGTTGTTAAACAATTCATTGGACTTTTCGTATCATTGCGCGTTGTCTTGTTAAGTAACAAATTTAGAGAAACATTACTACCTACCTTCTTCTTGCAAGTCTGGTGGAGTATTCGTAAATTCTTCATGACTGCCTGAATCAGGTACTATTCATTTTCACTAATTCACATAATCACAATTGTTGAGGGCTCTGGATTAAGCCCTGTGTTCGAATTTCGTGGACTGTATTTTGTAGGTTTACTTCCTCAACTCCATCCAATAAAACCAATGGACACTTTTATTTAACCATTTATTAAAGCTCGTCAAATAAATAAATGAACAACAAAAAAAAACAACAACGTAACAAAAATTACATTAAATTAGTAATTGTGAACAAGAACAAAGTATTAAAGTTGATTTAACGAAATGACCACATCATTCAGAAAATATTAGTTTGTGTGTGTACTGTATGAGTGATAATTAGACACTGCGAGAGGTCCTAGCCTGTTAGCAGCTAGAAACGCACTCTGAATTCGCCGTACTAGGAGGCATTATGAATAACAAGCCCTTATATGAAGGAACTTGCGATACGTCGCACTTGACGGAGTTTCTGAATACATTGTTTTAGACAATGGAGCGGCTAGTCTGGTACGCGACTGATAAACACACTGATTTTAAATTTGACGACGTTTACCGGTTTCAGATATATCCCTTCCTTTTGCCGGCAATTTGTTCTAGAAAGATTCGAATGATTCTTTTTAACTTATACCGCGTAAACAAGTCTAGATTCGACGGTTAAATTTACGACCCACTAATTAGCATCGAGCAAAAAAAATAGCTTTGATGAGCCGCTTCCGGGTCGTCCGATGCCGCAATTATGAAATGGAGAAAAAAATTGTTTTTGCCGGCCCCGCCTTTGTCACACCGCTCGTCAACATATTTGGTGCGGCGTTGTCGGTTTTACGGTTTTACGAATAACGAATATGAGTTTAGATGTTTAATTATCTGAAATTAAACATTCTCCCCCCGCGAAAAGAGGCGGAGTATGGTTCTTGAAAGTTTTCTAAAAAAATTTTTTATTAAGTTGGGTCATCACCCTGTAGTTTCGGAATGAGTTTAATTGAAATAAGTTTGAAAATGTAAAAAGTTTTAAAATGTTTGGATATTTGGATCCTGGCCGCTTGTGGGCGCATAGTTTAATAAAAAATGTAAAAAGTTTTAAGATATTTGGATATTTGAATCCCGGCCGCTTGTGGGCGCATAGTTTACAAAAAAGTTGGATATTTGAATCCTGGCCGCTTGTGGGCGCATAGTTTACAAAAAAGTTGGATATTTGAATCCTGGCCACTTGTGGGCGCATAGTTTACAAAATGATTTGTACAGACGATTTGTGATTAGGCATCACCGAGCCATGTTCCTTATTTGGAATTAAAAAAACAAAACATGCCAAAATCTTAGCAACATTTGCAAAAATTGCAACTATAGGCGTTGGCTTTCCCAGATCTGCTAGCAGGAATATCCCAGATCAATTCCTTAGCCCTCTCTCTATAACGACTACCTCAGCCTACAATAGTTTTCCCTACAAATGAATGCCAAAATAGTACATGAATGTTTGAACGAAAAATGGGCAAAAAGATCCCAAGGGTATACGATCACCCTGTAAGAAAGTAGAATTGTTTAAAATATTTGGAATGGATATAAAATCCTAAGGGTATTTGCTCACCCTGTATGAATGAAAAAAGTTTAAAATATTTGGGATTATTTTCCGCTTGTGGGATCACTCTGTATAAAAAGAATTGTCAGAGTATCTGGACACGAAATGTCCCTAGGGTGTAATCTTTGGATGAGATCACCCTGTATGAAAAGTGAAAAAAATGTAAAGGTTTCTGAATGATGGATATATAAAAAATGAAGAAAGGAAAAAAAAATGAAAATAGAAATTGCATCACTGCTTGTTTAAGGTCTTTGCTATAAAATGAAGTGCCTTGTGCAATTCAAGCAGAAGTGCAATAGCAGGAGTATCTCCCGTTAAAGGTTTCGTATCACCTTGTATAAATGAAAAGATAAAAACGCATGAAATATTTGAAGGTATGCCTGCTCTCAGCATAATGGCATCCTTCGTTAAAAACCCTAGGAGCTCCTTTGACGACCTGTCTGAGACTCCTATATATATATTTATTTTCCCCAATAGCCCCCGGGTTCGGCTATTAAAATTTAAATTAGTACCCACCATGGACTCTTTTTTTTTCAAAAATTGCGTAAACGCTTAAGGGAACGTCACCGTTGCTGGTGTTCGATCCGAGTGTAACAAAATGTTACATTTGTATATGTCGATGGGGTTTTGAAGGAGAGGATAGAAAAGCGTGAATTTACATATGCGGTTAGATGCGACAAATATTAATGCCTGTACACAGACAAAAATATAACAAAAGGAAAGTAAAATAAAGCGTTTATTGGGGTTGATCAATGTCGTTACCACCAATAGGGACGACTTTAGTAATCGGTCTTACGTAAGTACTGCCGTTAGATAAAATTTTAATCGAACGAATATTACCATCTCTGTCAGGGTAGGTTTCAAGAACTTTAAATGTAAATATGTTTCGTGAAAGCGACAATTAAAATGAATGCGGTTTGTTTTATTTTGTTTTTAAGATTTATTTATGTTAGTTTATTTGATTGATTTTTGTTTGGTTTTTAAAATGATGGGTTATTGATCCCTTGTATGTATAAAAGTAGAAAGGTTTGATTTAACGAATAGTTTTTTGTTGTGGAATGTTTTTTCCAGTACAACAATTGAAATGAATGTACGAACACCTTTTTTGGCCACATCAGAGGATTTTTGGTACAAAGTGAAGTAGAAATGTCAAAGAATGTTTATGATAAAAATAATTGTTTGAGGGTAGTTTTCCCTGAAAGTTGAATACATGAAAAAGTGTGATAAATGGATAAGTAATCCTGAAAATAGAGCCTTATTAGAAGGACATTTTTAAAGTTTTTATTTGTTAAAGAGGGTAGTTTCCCTATACAGTTGACAAGAGTTTTTGTTAACATAATTTGCGAAAATTGCAACTCCAGGCGTTGGCTTTTTCTCAGATCTGCTGGCAGAGGTATCCCAGATCAACCCCTTAGCCCTCTCTCTATAACTACTACCTCAGCCCAAAATAACTTTCCTCGCAAATGAATTTTAGAACGATACATAACTGGGCATTTTAGTATCCCTGGGGGTAGTTTCCCCATACAACCCCTTAGATCTGAAAGATACCAAAGGGAGATGTCTCACCATAGAGATCATCTTATGTTTGTCATAGAGTCTGGGCATCCAATATCCCTGAGGGTAGTTTCCCCCCTACAACCCCTTGGACCTAGTAAGGTGCCAAAGGGAGATGTCTAACCATATAGAACATCTTGTGCGAAAATGAAAAGTAGAATTGCTAGAAATTTAAATGTTTGTTGTTAGAGAAAAATCAAAATATATTTGCAAGAGAAGGTATAATCTTTTAGTAGATCACCCTATAGAAAAAAGTATAAAATTGTCAACGAAAATTGAAATATGTTTGCTAAAAGAGGGTATAATCGTTTAGTAGATCACCCTATAGAAAAAATAATGCGAACGAATGCGAATAAAAATAGTACAGGAGCCTTGCTATAAAATGAAGGACTTCCCTTTAGATTGAAAATGCGAAAATGAAAGAAATACAAGAAGTCTTTAAATAAAGAACTTCTTCTTGAGTGCAAAACGAAAAAATAGAAAAGTATGTGCTATGAACGATAGATTGAAAATTGTTTGGCTATGGAGAGCCTGTTGCTAAGGGATAATTTTCCCTATGAACGAGAATAAAAATATAAGGGTATGCAGCCCTTTGTACCTCTGATGCGGCGCTAGTTTCTAGAATAAAAGGGAGGTGTCTTATTTTTGAAGAACACCTTGTATAAAAAATGGAAAAATAGTAAAATGTTGTTATAGTATTGAGTTGTAGGTTAAAAAATGTTGAATTATTTTTATATCGAAGAACATATGCAATGGTTCTTTGAAGTTTAGAAAACTTTGAAAATTTTAAGAATATCGAATACCAAAATTCGGTGGATTCGACTACGAGGTGAGTTGAAAAATTAGCGACAATAGTAGATTGTCTGGTTTTTAAGGGCAAAACGACTGGCTTAAAATTGTTACAGACATTTATATCGAACGAAGGGTCTGTTAGAAATTTGGGTCCTGAATACCAAAAGTTTAAAAGTTCAGAGGTAAAAATTCCTCTAGATAGCATGTCTGCGGGATTTGATTTTGAATCAATATATCGCCAGGTGGCGTTGGGTACAAGTGTTTGAATTTGGGATACACGATTACTGACATACGTGTCCCATTTTGATGGATGTGCTTGAATCCAGGATAATGCGATCTGTGAGTCGGACCATAGATTAATTGATTCGAGTGAAAATTGTTTTTCAAAAATATGTAAGATTTTGGCAGTTAGTTCGGCCAAAAGCTTCATGGCACAAAGTTCGAGTTTTGGAATAGTTATTGTTGGTTTAATAGGTGCTACTCGCGATTTTGCAGATATTAGGTTACATTGAATATGATTTTCGTAAAAAGAAACAAAATAAATATTACAGCCATAAGCTGATTTGCTGGCGTCACTGAAGCCATGAAGTTGGATTTTTATAATACTGTAATCGGAAAATATCCGCCGAGGAATTTGTATGGTTTTAATGAAATTTATTTGATCTAGAAAATGTTGCCATTTGGCTAAAAAATCAGTGTCTGTTATAGACTGGTCCCAAGAACATTTGGATAACCATAGAGTTTGCATCAAAAGTTTCCCTGAAACAATTATAGGGTTAATTAAGCCTAGGGGATCATAGCACCTAGCAATAGTGGATAAAACGATACGTTTAGTGATTTTATTGAAAGTTAAATTGTTTGGAGTCGAAATGTAAAAAAGATCGGTTGTTGAACTCCAGTGTAAACCTAGAAGTTTTTCCGAATGTTCATTGTCTAAATTGAGATTTAAAATATTTGAAGCAGTATTTTGCTCCGAAGCGGTTTCATGAATTATATTAGTTTTTATTTTATGTAAATTGAAATTATGTTTATTTAAAATAGAGTGTAATTCAGTTTCCAATTTGGATAAACCTGAAATAGTTTGTAGAAATGTTTGGTTAAGATTTATTTGAATTTGACGATACATTTTTTGAATATCGCCAGTGAGTACGTATTTAAACGAACGAAAACGACATAGAATATCAAATAAAGGTGGTTGCACCTGAGGTCCGCGAAGGGATATGTCATTTAGAGACAGATTTGTAGAAGATTTAGCAGAAAAATCAAAGACCACTCGTGTTTGAGTTGTACTACCGTCTTTGAACACACAAAGGTGTGGGACAAAATATTTATTCGAATTTGAATTATTTGTTAAGGAAAAAGGAACTCCAAAAGTTGTTCACGATACAGTGTCAAAAGTTGTGGATTTTTATGTAACCGGGCTTCTTGAATGAGAAATCGGTTTTTAGCCGTATAATACGAATTGCCAAGCGAAGTGAAGGCAAGTTTGTCGATTAAAGGTAAATCTACCTGATATGTACCATTTTCTAAAATAATGGTAGTATCCAAAAATATTTGTTCCGCAATTTCGTCGTCGGACGATAAAATTGGATTAGGAGCGTTGATCTCTTCTTGTTTCCAAAATTTCTCGATAAGACAATGAGTGTCTTCCTCGATTGAGTTTTGTTGCCGATTAATGGCTAATAATGAATGTACTCGAGTTTCTGCACGTTGTACAGTTTGTAAGCAATATTGAGGGATTGCGCCTGATAATAACCAACCTAAATGAGTATTTATTAATGTAGGGCGACCCCTACCTAAGTCCTTGAAACCTCCCTTAAGGAGTTTATAGTATACATCCGCTCCTGCCAAAAGATCAATACAGGAGGGAATATTGAAAGATTCATCAGCTAAGTTTTTAATATAATATTGAGGTATATTTAACTTTTGAATATCGATTGCAACTTGCGGCAATTGTTGCGTAATGTTTTGAACAATGGAACATGAAATTTTAAATTGTTCTTCAGTTTTACGAGAAAGTACAGTAACGTCGATGCTTTGAGAAACTTGACTGGATTCGTTAAGAATCCCTGAAATATGCAAATTGTTGGGATATGATTTATAACCTAGTTTTTTAAATAGTGATTGTGAAATAAAAGAGGTTTGACTGCCGTTGTCTAACAGCATTTTGATTGTAATTGATTTACCATGTTTGGTTTTGATTTGTACCTGTGCAGTAGCTAATAATACAAGATTGTTTTGAACAGCCGTTGCTGACAAAGCGCTTTTAGCATTTTGTATAGACGCAGTCGCCCCCGTCGGAACTTGACTTTGGGGAGTCGAACTGTGGTAAAACGTCGAATTATTCGAATGTGAATTTTGAAAGTTATTTTTATTTTTAGTAAAATTATCTTTAGATTCGTTAGTTGGAAAATGTAAAACGGTGTGATGTTTTCTTTCACACGTGCGACAGGTGTATTTTGAAGTGCAATCTTTTAAAATATGAGATTTTGATAAGCAATTTATGCAATAAAAATATGAATTTGCCGAATGGTAAATGTGTTTTTAGTTGAAGATTGATTTGTTTGCAAAAAGGTTTTTTTTGATTTTTAGGAATGTTTTTATTAGTCGAATTTGAAGCGGTTTGATTATTATTTGATTTATTTTGAGCGAAATTATTTGCAAATGCGAGAATTATTTTTTGCCGTCGGCAAATGAAAAAAGTAAGTTAAGAATAAATGCGATTTTCTTGTACGAAAATTTGTTTTAATTACGAACGATACGAGTTTTTTTTTTTTTGTAAAATTGTGTTTGTATAGTGAACGAGTTGAATTGTTGATTTTTAACTTGGAAAGGTGGCGTTTTAAAAGCCTAGTTATTTTTTAATAAACTTTCGTGCTGTTTACACGAAATGTAAAAATTCGAATGCATATTTTCTGAATGATTGTGAAGAGATTTGGTAGCGAGAACAATTTTTCAATTTTTGACAGAGAAATGTTTGTATATATGAAAATTGAGTTCATTTTTGAATTGTAGATTTTGATTTTGTGAAAATTTGTTCTTTCTGTTAGAACATAAAATGTGTACGATAAAAGTACGTAAATACAAGTAGATGCAATGTATTATAGGTTAAAAATATGCGACAATTATATAAATTTAAATTCCTACAGAAAAAATGTATAAAATGTGACAATGTTTTATATGTTAAGAAAGAATGAAAAAATACATGTATCTGAGCTTTATAGCTATAACTATGCAGAATACATAAATACGAAATGTTTTTTTTCTTTTTTATAAATGTTTGATAGTTTACAGTAAGTAAGTAAATAAATATCTACGGCCGGCTAGTTAGCGCATGCACCGAGAATATGGTAAGTTTAAAATACAATGAAAGTTTTTTATACGTAAATGTAACGAAAAAATGTGTGCATTAATTTACCACAAGCCTACGATTGTTATCGGACCGCTTTTAAGTGGTTACAACGAGTTTGAATGAGTTTTACAAAAAAAATACCTTACAATTTCTTGCTGTGAAGAGTTGCTTGAAGGTTTGAAGTTGACTGGAAGTTTTTAAGCCACCATAGGCCTACCGATGAGGTTGAAGAGTTGAACTGGATCGCTCAGGATCATTGAAGAGTCTCTGGAGTCGCTCAGGATCATTGAAGAATCTCTGGAGTCGCTCAGGATCATTGAAGAATCTCTGGAGTCGCTCAGGATCATTGAAGAATCTCTGGAGTCGCTCAGGATCATTGAAGAATCTCTGGTTTAAATCCGGATCGTTTGGACCATGTTGAGGGCTCTGGATTAAGCCCTGTGTTCGAATTTCGTGGACTGTATTTTGTAGGTTTACTTCCTCAACTCCATCCAATAAAACCAATGGACACTTTTATTTAACCATTTATTAAAGCTCGTCAAATAAATAAATGAACAACAAAAAAAAACAACAACGTAACAAAAATTACATTAAATTAGTAATTGTGAACAAGAACAAAGTATTAAAGTTGATTTAACGAAATGACCACATCATTCAGAAAATATTAGTTTGTGTGTGTACTGTATGAGTGATAATTAGACACTGCGAGAGGTCCTAGCCTGTTAGCAGCTAGAAACGCACTCTGAATTCGCCGTACTAGGAGGCATTATGAATAACAAGCCCTTATATGAAGGAACTTGCGATACGTCGCACTTGACGGAGTTTCTGAATACATTGTTTTAGACAATGGAGCGGCTAGTCTGGTACGCGACTGATAAACACACTGATTTTAAATTTGACGACGTTTACCGGTTTCAGATATATCCCTTCCTTTTGCCGGCAATTTGTTCTAGAAAGATTCGAATGATTCTTTTTAACTTATACCGCGTAAACAAGTCTAGATTCGACGGTTAAATTTACGACCCACTAATTAGCATCGAGCAAAAAAAATAGCTTTGATGAGCCGCTTCCGGGTCGTCCGATGCCGCAATTATGAAATGGAGAAAAAAATTGTTTTTGCCGGCCCCGCCTTTGTCACACCGCTCGTCAACATATTTGGTGCGGCGTTGTCGGTTTTACGGTTTTACGAATAACGAATATGAGTTTAGATGTTTAATTATCTGAAATTAAACAACAATTATTCAGAATCAGAACGTATTTTTATTTTAAAGTTTAATTCTCTTGATTCTACACTGACGTTTAATGAAAATGTATGTGAAATGTCAAAGTCAAAGGTGCGTTGATAGTGAAAATCGTGTTCTTTTTGATTTTTGCGGCCCAATGGCCGGAAATATTACTTTCGGTCTGATTTTTAGGGTTGATATGATTCATTTTCAGACATGGTAGGCGAAAAAGTACTTTTCCTCCCTGATGTGGGGGAGGGAAGTGTACTTTCTATAGGGGTAGGAGCAAAAATTTTAATACTCATTGTATATACCTGAATATTCACAGGACATACGAACCCGTTTTTGTAAATAATCCTTTTTTGTACATACGTCCAAAATAAATTTACATATAATAACCATTTTCTCTTAACAAAAGTTTCACCATTTAATGGGAGGTTTTGTCCAAGTTTATATAGTCTTTGAACCACCTGTAGAGGAATAAAAATAACAATCATCCTGTTACATAATTAATAAATTAATAATTTAAATTTCATGTTACATTTACATATTTTTTACCAAATATAAAACACGCAATAAGTAATTTTTCATGAGAACGTTTCAGAAATAGTTGAAACTAGTTTTCACTATGAATTATACGAAAAAAATTGATGAATTCTTCATTTTAAACTTTTGGTATCGTATTGGAGTCTTAGCAGGACTATTTCCATGGGGTTCACAGGAAAAAAAGATCTTTTTTCATGCTATTATCTCAATACTGATTATTGCTCCTCTACCTGTAGCAAGTTATTTTTATATAAACAGCTTGACAACCATCGATTATCAAGTATTTCGTACACTACATATAACCACCTACTTATTGTTTTGCATAGTCAATATTTACACTTTTATTAAAGAACGAAAAAAATGGAAATCGCTTTATGAACTGCTCTGTAACTTGGACAAGACGATGAATTATACTCCGTATGTTTCAAAGACGGAAATATTATGGAAAACAATAATGTGGTTAATTTTGTGTTTTTACGGATTATCAACACATTATAGGCATCTGCTGTATTCAGGATTTGTAAAAAAGATACTGGGATTTTATGTTATTCTAGTAATGTTAAAGATATATGCTTTATCTGGATTTTTATTAGAAATTTCATTAATATTGAAAAAGAGGGTACACGTATTTTGTGAATGTGTCCTTATTTTGTCCAATTGTACATATCATACAAGCGATGATATCATTGACGAAATTAGAATTTTTGGAGCTGCCTTCAAAAATTTCACTTTTATTATTGCTAATTTGAACGATGTTTATGGTATAAACATTTTGTTATTTTTAGTTTATACTTTTCTACAATTTTTAAGCACTGTTGATATATTATTAGTGGTAAACACAAAAGTTTTAACACTACCACTTAAATTGTTGATTGTATACGTAATGGTATTTGTGGTAAGTAGATATATTTAATGTTCTATTTTGCTCATTTTTTAGTTTTATTGTAAACTAATTTATAACTTTAGGAGTGTAACGTCAAATAAAATATTACTATCAATAATAATAATAATATACGCCCTTCAATTCACTCCCTTACGAGTGAATCCCAGAAGCAGAGCTTGTGCGGGGGAGGGACGGCTATTATTATTATTTGCCGTGGCGCTCTGGGGCGATTTACTGACGATTGATGGCGCATTTGATTTATAGTTGTGGGAAAAATGATGGACGCCCCCAGGATTGAAATCTTTGCAGCGTAAAATTATCATTGTCTAGACCTTAAATAATTTTATATTCTCAAAAGTCACACAGTTTTCTGTAGGGTTTTTATTATTAAAAAAAAATGTAATATGATACAGCATAATGGTTCTAAAAATACGTTTTACCTGCATCTACATTCACTGAACGAAAAAAGTACGTGTAATTAATATTAAAGTACATCAAATCAATGGACGTCAACATTAATTTTCAGCCGATGACAGATATAATTAATACAATAAACGTTCGTGCGTAAATTTTCTTAATCCTTAAGTTACGATTTTTGTACGTAAAATCAATACAATATTAGCATAAATTTATGATCGCAATGATAGCCGGTTATCAATGTTACGAACGATGGATATTAATCTATGGTTAATGTTTTTAAAAACAATGGAAAGTAAGTATACATCTATGATGTCTGTACATTAAAACCATAAATAAAAAGCAAGGGTCTACGATCATAGGTTATTAACGTTAGGGATGATTGACATTAATCTATAACACCAGTACATTAAAACAATAAATAGTGAACATAGATTCATAATTATCAGACCTCGCTAAATTAGGTGGCTCATCTGTGTCTACTGATTTGATGTGTCGCGTTTTCCCAAAACCTATATTTTCGAATTTCCCATATGAACAATCAAGATTCAACCAACTGGAAGAGGATTATACAAAAAAATGTATTAGGTAGTTATTGTTTATATGTTATTGATTCACAAATAATGTGTACTCTAGAGCTTTCAAAGGGAATAACATGTTTATAAAAACAAAAAGTTCCAAAACATTTAGTAAATAATTTTAAAACATATATCAACTGCCTTAAGTATATGAAAAAATTTAAAATGAATTTCGTCAAAGTAGACGCAAATATTTGAAATTTTAGAGATGTCGTCTCCAAGGCATAAAATAAAGGTTTGAATTGCTGATTTTCTCAATTTCCAGCTCATGTTGGGTTTTAGCACAAAATAAAAATGATTCCTGGGAATCCTTTATTGTAAATTTTATATGGGTCGTCTTTCCAAATGAATTTTTGGAACAAAATTTGATCGATGGCACCAAATATAAAAGTGAAGCGTATTTTCCATCTAAAAAAAGACAAAATTAATATGCTACTTTTTGGCATATTATAATGTGAACTTACTTTCGTCGCACGTTTCCTGGAAGGCGTTATCTAATAGGGCTCTAGCAGATTTATCGGGCAGACTGCAATTGCGCGCAGCGGTCAGGGTTCTCAACAGCGTCCTAAGCCCATGTCTTTAAAAAGGTATACTGTGATTGCGCGCAAAGTCTGAAGCTATAGTAAATGGAAGTTTTATTAACTTCTTATATGTTTGAACGGAAAATTTACTAATTTTAATTAATTAAGATAATAAAAAGTGGGTACTTCTTCTAAAATCATACATATATTTCATTTGAACATGACTTGTAACATAATTACAAATTCTATTCTGGATATTTCTTTATTTTTAAATTTACCTATCAAGTTTGTTACATATTTTAATTTTCTTTCATAATTAATATTTTTAATATTTTTTTGTAAATGTACGCTATTTAATTGCACATAGAATAAAATCTTTTATTAAAGTGGCTATGAAAAGATTCACAGGCGTTGGTTGTCCGTTCTCGGCTCACATCTCTGGAGGAAATCTCGCAGATTCAGAAATGTAATTCTCCGTTAAATAATCGCAGAAGGTTATACGGGTATCGTTGGGAGCTTCTGCAATCAATTCTTCAACGAAGCATTCCGAAACATCAGCACTGTGTAAATAAATAAGGCCATATCCCCAACTCATTGTCCTTGTCGAAATACTCTCTTTTGAGTACAACATTCTGTATTTTCCTCATCCAAGCTTGGCTGATGTAGAATCTGCAGCCAATTAACTGTAGCTGAGGCCAAACGTTTCGGCTTGCTTTGTGAATAGCTTCTTCGAAATCACACACAATTTCACTGAGATTAAATGTCAGATTCTTGCTATCACAAACAGATATTACAGATCTGAACACTTGCTCATAAGCTTCTGTCTTTTTATTTTTTATAAGTCCAAAAACTAAGGGCACATAATATTACGTTTTTTAAAGAATTTGGATTACCTGCCTTAATCCTTCCGTTGCGCGCAATCACAGTATCCAAATTTCAGTACCCCAGGAGGTATAGGTATAGGTATAATGTGTGCCAAAATAATATTTACGAAGCGGTATCCCCAGTGTTTTTGTAACTATCAGAATGTACCTTCCTTTCTTTGTCGATCTCCAGTCCAGAATTAACTTATTTGGCACAATATTTATTATTTTACTGTCCACAAAATACAAACTGTATCGGATCACCTAGCCTCTGCATGTGGTTGCACTTATATGGGCTATGGGCGCGGCGAGGAGTAAAACATCTACGCTAGTTGTTCGTAATATTAATGTTCGTAGAGATTGGTTTACTATTAGGTTTACTATTTTGGCGCGTTTTTAAGCAGTCAACGTTTAGTCTTCATCAAAACAATGAAAACCGTTAATTAATTTTCAAAGTTTGTAGTTCTTGGATTTATAAAACGTTTTTATGGTTTTAATGGTAAAGTACATAGGTTTATAATCGCTTATTCATATTTGCATTATATAAGGGAAACAGTTAATTAATTTTTGATGTTTTGCGTTTATTGTTTAACGATTTTTCGGTTATTCTTTTAATGCACTAGTTAATTGTTTTGACGTAAAATTATTCTCCCAATCACCGAATCATATCATTAGTATCCAAAAAATTGACGTCGAATTAGCTTGTTTTCGAAGATACCAGACCAAACTTTGGATGACAAAATTATGTTATGGTAGTCTTGTGGAAAATAGATTTGAATCTGCACAAACGAGAGAGTTCCTTAGATTGTATACAATCACAATCACAACAATGTAAATTATGCTTTATAAATTAATATCTTTTTAAAAATTTTCTTTCGATTAATTCACTAACTGAAATTAAGTTTTTGGAAATTTCATCTACTATAACACCCTTAAGTCTTCGCCAAACATAGGACATTTATAGTATTAATAATTCTTTTTGTACTAGTGGCGGATTATTTTAAATCAAATTTACTATAATTTGCTATGTCGTCGTTACGCTTATTAAATTTTACTGCATCTTTTATATTCTCGTTTAGCAGCTCTAGTGTTTCTTTCGTTAAAAGAATGAACACACAAAATATCCGCGAATTCCTACACTTTAATGTATTTATAAGAGTGAAATTAAATAACTAAAAATAAATAAATTATTTTTTTTGCAGATTTTGACCATCATTATATCAATATCAGGAGATATAATCGAAAATTCTGGAGTCAGACTTATTAAGTTACTGCACATTTTACAACTAAATATTGAAGATAACTTTTTAAAGGAGCAACTAAATGAATTTTCTGAAGTTGTACTACAGCTTAGACCTACCCTTTCAGTTTGTGGTTATTTTGACGTAAACAGGAAGTTACTACCGATGCTGATGTCTAGTTTTACTAACTACATAATTATATTAATTCAATTAAAAACGTAGTTTTTATAATACATCAATCAAAAGAGTGTTTAAGGATTCAATACGATTATAATGTGTTATATATTATTTCGACTATTTACTAAAACATGTTAATGAATTAAAAAGTAGACAAATAAAAGAACGATATTAACTTTGACTTCTCTTATGTTAAATAATTTCTTATCGATTTTTCGAAACAAGTTGCCAGCTTTTGACAAAGGAATATATTTTTTCATTTAAGTTTAAAAATTTAGTGATTTTTATCAACAAAATTTTGGCATGGCAGCTTTATCACCAAAATTGTGTGATATTTTCATGGAGGATTTTGAAATGGAAATTGTAAATAAACGAAATTTAAGACCTTCTGTCTGGTTTAGATATGCAGATGATATCTTTGCAATTTGGCAACACGATAGGGAAAATATTTGTCAATTTTTAGTGAAGCCGGGTCTGTATTTTCAATATTAATAATATCTCAATTAATTTGTTAAGATTCAGAGACTACGTGTACCTACCAAATATTATAAAATTATACAGAGTGGTTAAAAGCACAGGAGCCAATGAAGAAATGACCAAAATGAACAAAACACTCTGTATCTCAGCTATAAGGGACCGTAGACCCATAAAATATGGGTTATTTGGAATCACCTCAGTCACTCATATCCACAGTTAAAATATTATCCTCTCCCAATGAAACACCCTGTATATATATAAATTACAATCCGTTCAAAATAATTTTGTTTCATATTGTCATAAAAAATATTATCCTCAAATTACTGAAAACAAAATTTTATCCAATCTAAACTTAATCGATATACATTCACAAAGACAAATTTCTGACATACTGTTCATGCACCGCATACGTAATGATCAAATAGACTCCATTGTTACTATAAACCTCGTACAACTTAACTGTCCTAATTATACCACTAGAAACATCAATACAGTTTTCCTTAATAAGGCATCAACTAATTATTATTTAACTTCTCCCCTCCGTAACGTGTACTTGTTACTTGTAACCAGTTGTTAGGTATAATTAATTTAGATATTTTCTTTCATTTTGTCTTCACAAAAAAAGCATTCTCGGAACACTTACTAAATACGCTTCTCAATTCACCTACTTACGAGTGAACTCCAGAAGCAGTGGGAAAACCCATAAAAACCTCACAACACCATCACCGACAACGATGGATTTCTCCAGTATTGAAATCTTTGCAGCGTAAACTAACCTCAAAGGAATTAATGTTACATGTTACCTACGCTACAAATCAGGCCCAGAAGTAGACAGGGAAAATTTATTTAGAAATCTAAGGCGTAGTAGAACAGAAGATTTCCAGATAAGCCACACGCTATTATTAATTGTTTAATTAATAATTTAACTCTATATTTTACAATTATTAAAATTTTCTCAATGAAAAACACGCAATAACTATTACTTTTCCATAAAAATGATTTAGAAGCAGTTGAGACGCAAATTTACTATGACTCAGACCAGAAAATTGAAAGAATTCTTCCTTTTCAATTTTTTTTACAATGTTGGAGCATTTGTAGGGCTATTTCCGTGGAATTCAAAAAACGGAAATATTTTATATCAGACGATTTTTCTACTAGTGTTCACTGTCACTTTAATGCTAGTACTTTATTTATATATTTTAACGTTAACAGCATACGAGCTCATAGTTTTTCGATCTATCCAATTAATAACGTACGCGTGTTTTAATGTAATGAATTTTTGGAATCTAATAAAACACAAACAAAAATGGAAAACCCTTTACAAACAACTACATCGTTTGGACAAAATCATGAATTATACTTCACATACTTCAAAGAGGGAAATAATCTGGAAAACAACTCCATGGTTAATTTTTGTTTTGTACGCTGCGTTTTCTACAAATTATAGATTAATGGTCAATTCAACATTTTTAGAAAACATTTTAGGGATTTACGCCGGACTGTATAATTTACAGTTTTTTGCCATATTTGGATCATTGTTAGAAATATCGTTATTAATGAAAAAAAGGGTAAACGTACTTTGTGAATGCGTCAATATTTTGACAGAGAGTAATTATATTAGACATAAAGATGTCATAAATGAAATTAACAATTTTAAAGCAGCCTACGAATATTTATCTTTTATGATTACCACTTTTAATGCTCTATTTGGGCAGAAGATTTTAGGATTTTTGGCAGTGACTTTTGTACAATTTTTGAGCACTGTTGATAAAATTTTAAATTTGCCTAAAACAGAAGATTTTTTACAAAACAGTTTGTTACTATTATTCTTCCTAATGTTATATGTGGTGAGTAAATTTATTTTAAATTGTTTTTACGCAGCAGACTACTATATTAATAATATAAGTAATACTTATTCATACAACAGTTACATCATTAATGAATCTATTCTTCAATAATTGGGTAAGGTAAAAGACTTGGGTATATTCCTGAATTCCATATTACTGTTTGACAATCATATTTATTATATTACTATAGTCTATTTTTATGTATGAGAGAGTATTAAAATAATAAAGCGTTCGTAATCCATAGGCGTACCACTTCTTTTAGTAGACAGTTAAAATATTTTGTGAAGTTATACCTCGAGTATTTTCGTATGAAATAACCTTTGTATAAATATAATAAATATATCGGGTGTACACTTATATTTTCACCTAATTAACCTGCTTATAACTTCTAAACAGCTGAAGGTAAAAAAGTGCAATTTTTTCTAAAATATTTTATTTTTCCACAAGGTATGTTAAGAACATTGTGTCAAACGGGTTATGTAGGTATAAGGGTTTAAACTTTGACTTTTAAACAACGTTACGTTCATAAATAATAATTTTAATATAAAAACTACTTCTTACCTACAAATGCAAATCAGAATCGAAATCAGAAGATGAACTGTCGCAACCAATATTTACAATGAGTGGCTCGATCATTTCATCAGTAATATTGTCCAACTTCCACATTTTCTCTTCTTCTTTAATCGTATGATTTACTGCCTTTTCCCAGTTTTCAGGCTTCACATTATTTACAGCCTCCAAAAACAACTGTTTAACATCACTCATTTTAAAAGAATTATTTTTTCTTGAAACTTCTCCCTTTATCTGTGCCCATATCAGTTCAATCGGGTTTACTTCGCAATGATATGGTGGTGATCTAACCACCGTCATCCCACGATTTTTTGCAATTTCATCAATTTCATATTTTTTTAATTTCTCTTTATGAAGGGAACACAAATGATACAGTTTTTTTCTCACAGAACCGGGATGGATAATATTCTTTGAATTTAGCCAATTCTGTAAATCTTTTTTTAACCACTTGGTTGTGGGCATTTTTTCTGTAAGTCTCGAGTGATAACTTGCATTATCCATTACTATTATACAGTTCTGAGGAAGAAGATCTATCATTTGTTCGAACCACTCTTTAAAGACATCAGCATTCATGTCCTCATGGTAGTCACCGGTACGAGTAGATTCAAAAGTCAATAAACCACCTTTAACAAAACCGTTTGAACTACCGATGTGTACTATTATCAGTCTGCGCCCCTTTCCTGATGGTGGATTTAAACCAGTAGATAAATTATTTAAAAAAGCCTGTCTTCGACTTGTAACAGTTTCATCTTGCCAAAATTTATTTGGTGTATGTCCCTCGTTGATCCATGTTTCATCTAAATAAAATATATTTCTTCTTTGGTTTCTCATTTCTTTTATAGTCCTTAGGTAATTTCTTCTCCATACTACAATATCGCTTCTTTTTAAAAGTTTCCATAGTGTGCTTCGACTTATTTCAGGGTAATCCTTATCATCTCGAACCGTGGCAAGAACTTTGTCTACTGTCGGAAATTCTTTTCTAAAGAAGAACGCATGCACTTTCCTTCGAAGTCTTTCTTTCAAATGATTTTCTATTTGAAATTTTGGTTTTCCTGGAGCTTTACGTGCTGTTTGAAACTCGCCACATTTCTCTTCTTTAACAACTCTGTAAATCGTAGATTTCCCAACACCAAGCGTACTACTAACTAATTCCACTGTGTCATCAACACTTTTACATAAATGTTTGTCTGTAAATGATTTAAAACAATTAAATATTAATGTTTTTTCATTAACTGTTAAAGGACCGATTTTTTGTCGTTTACGCGGTACTTCCAAATTTTCCATGATCACACTAGAATTTACAGTAGACTGCACACTGCACCTTGCATGTTGCAACTAAACGACATTTAGTAAGCTGTCAAGAATACACAACTGGACCTCCTTACTAAATGGAAAACCTACAATCGCATTTTCGGTTAAATTTGTTGGTAAGGGATTTATCTACTTATAATTCGATTACTGTAAGAAATTCTTGGAATTAAAATAAAACAAAATTGGCAAATAGGTACTTATTGAAAATTATCTTAAGATACGGCTATGTTATCTTTAATACACAGGGCTTTTGGCCTGTCCAAACCTTTTTCTATTGTTCTGTACAGCTTATGGTTATAAAAGACCAATAAAACACCCAAAACTTGTATTAGCTCAGGTACATTTATGACAATTTTAGGAAATATTTAGATTATTCCGTAAAAATATTTAAAATGACCGTACTAAGTTTTGCATTAGAAATGCTGTTTTATTACTCTCTCATACATAAAAATAGACCATAGTAAAGGAAATAAGACATTAGGTTTTATTTTGAGAACAAGTTATGAATTTAAAAATCCTCATACAATTAGAACCTTATACAGGGTGTTTCATAGTTAAACCGACATATGTTAACTGTAAATAGAGGGCCAATATTTTGATAAGCCGTAACTTTAGAACCACCCTGTAGATTTCTCTCACACTTGGTACAGGTATAGTGTGTTAATAGCCCAATCCTATACTGTAAGAACTACAATTAAAATCCAGATCCGGATTAAGAAGAATTTGCAAAATTTGAAAATCCCCAAAACAACACCCTATATATCAGATTTTTTAAAATTGGGATAGATATTTGAAAAAAACGGAAAAAAATTTTTTAAGTGCACATCCCATTCTACTACTGGAATTTTAACGTCAAATTACATCAAATGCATTTTTTTCATTTTCACAAGCAGTAACTTTCGAAATACCTGGTAGATTTCTTTCATATTTGGTACAGTTATCATTTTTTAGTAGCCCAATCGTATAATGTAAGGACTATATACTACAGTTAAAATCCAGATACGGATTAAGAAAAATTTTTAAAATTTGAAAATCCCCAACGCAACACGCTGTACATCAGATATTTTTTAAATTGGATCAGACATTCGAAACGAATGGAAAAAACTGAGATATTCTGACATATTTTTATAAGTGCACATCTCGTTCTACAGATTACTAAACTTTTAAAGTAAATTCAATTAATACAATACATATTGTCATTTTCATAAGCCATAACTTTGAAAACACCATGTAGATTTCTTTAATATTTGGTACAGGTAGATTGTTTAAATAGCCCAATCATACAATACAAGAACTAAAGTTAAAATTCAGATCCGGATTAAGAAAAATTTGTAAAAGTTGATAATCTCTAAAATAGCACCCTGTATATTAGATTCTTTAAAATGTAATCGGATACCGTTGTAACGGTTTCATTTTTTCCCCAGATTCTAAATTATTTTTTGGATGTCCCTGGTATCAATCTTTTATTTTGACAGTAGTGACTGACGTTAGGAATGGATGACAATTCCTAACTGTTCTAGTTTTTTTCACTTCTGTGTCAACGGCATCGACTACTATGGCCATTAGCCTCGTGTTCTGTGTAGGCTTTGTTACTGTTTCCCAGCGCCACTTTAGGAACAGCACTGTTAATTAGAACCCAACAGTGAATGGTCGAGTGAGGAATCACACCTGGTATATGAAAATCAATTTCTAAATTTTTAATTAATTAAAAATCAGAAAAAGATTTCTGCCTTTGGTGTGATTCGAACCCACAACCCTTGGATTATGAGTCCAGTGCTCTACCGCTGAGCCACCCACCCCCCTAACTGTTCTAGTTTATTTTAATTTTGCGTTTTACTCCAATATATCCACCGTTTTAGTTTTAAAAGGGTGTTTAATTTTTGGTATGCGTTAATATTTAGATTTTATAGTAAAAATTGTAAAACGAACGTTGACGACAAGTTCGTTTGTACTTTGATTTGGATCTTTTGGAAAATCGGTAATGTAGATTTTATTTTCGAGTTGCTTTAGGATTGGTCCTAAAGGTCACATGACTGACGCCAAATTTTCCAATTGGTTACGGAAATTCAGAGATTTGGGGAGGATGCGCGGTTTTTGTTTTTTTTAGAAAAGTGTTGTTGACGAACAGCTTTCAAATTTAGACAAGCGTCGGTTTATTTTTTCATTTGGAAGAAGCACTTATATAGTGGCAAATTGCCATCCCTAAGTTGTTTGGGGGATTAAAAGTGCCATTCCATCTGCGAACAAATTGTAGGCGACATTTTGGTGTGTTATATACTGTTAAGTATTGGGATAATCGCCTTTGTTCGCTCGACTGTCGTCGGATTATTGGAAGAATTTGCCGTACTTGTAAGACAACTCTACTGCCTTGGTTTTTGTTATTTGGAAAACTTTATTTTGGATTTGGTCTACTGGAAATTAATTTGATTTAGATTTGGAACATAGAAGATTTTAGAAGACAAACGGTTTGATAAATTTATTTTTTTGTATTCTTTCGTCAATGTTTTGTTGAGTTGCGTTTTTGTAGTTTTCTTTGTATGTATTAATTTTAAGTATTTTATTATTCCATTCAGCATTGGTACCACGGCTAAATGAGAACGTTTCTGTTTAGTTAGTTGTTTTTGAACCATATTTTTTGTTTTTGAAATTGCCATTTGAACATTTTTATATTTAATTTTCGCACTTTTATATATATTTAATTATTTGTTTGGGATTGGGGTTATTTGTTATAATAAATCGGTGATATATTGGAGTTTTGTCTTGCATTTACCCCTTTTGTTGATTTTCAGAAGTAAATTAGGTCAGATAAGCTAATTTAAATCAACTGGCGCCTCCCGAGCACTTTAGAAAAAGTAAGATTTCGATCAATATTATAAATTGGAACCACGACCGTCTCCACTACAGAGCTACGCCGATAGGCATAAGGTTGAGATCGACAACCCACCTTTATATGTAGCCCTATATTGTTTTATAGGCGTATAGGGTGTTACACCTATTTGAAAAAAGAAAAAAGATGTGGTATTGCCGAAGCTTATTTGATAGTTTAATGAGTTTTGTATCCGGAATTAATTCGAAAAATTAAATCTGTATTTTTTGTTTATAGAACGCTCTTGTGCACTTATAAAAATATTTTAGTATAACTTTGTCTTTTTTTTCCTTTTTTTAAATAGGTATCCGATTACATTTAAAAAAATCTGATATACAGGATGCTATTTTAGAGATTACCAACTTTTACAAATTTTTCTTAATCCGGATCTGGATTTTAACTTTAGTTCTTGTATTGTAAGATTGGGCTATTTAAGCAATCTACCTGTACCAAATATGAAAGAAATCTACTGAGTATTTCCAAAGTTATGGCTTATCAAAATGACAATATGTATTGCATTAATTGAATTCACTTTAAAAGTTTAGTAATATGTAGAACGAGATGTGCACTTATAAAAATATGTCAGAATATCTCAGTTTTTTCCATTCGTTTCGAATGTCTGATCCAATTTAAAAAATATCTGATGTACAGCGTGTTGCGTTGGGGATTTTCAAATTTCACAAATTTCTCTTAATCCGTATCTGGATTTTAACTGTAGTATAGTCCTAACATTATACGATTGGGCTGCTAAAAAATGATACCTGTACCAAATACGAAAGAAATCTACCAGATATTTCGAAAGTTACTGCTTGTGAAGATGAAAAAAATGTATTTGATGTAATTTGACGTTAAAACTCCAGTAGTAGAATGGGATGTGCACTTAAAAAAAATTTTCACTTTAACTCATTTTTTTCCGTTCTTTTCAAATATCCATCCCAATTTTAAAAAATCTGATATACAGGGTGTTGTTTTGGGGATTTTCACAGTTTGCAAATATTTCTTAATCCGGATCTGGATTTTAATAATAGTTCTTACACTATAGCATTGGGCTATTAACACACTATACCTGTACCAAGTCTGAGAGAAATTTAGGGCATGGTTCTAAAGTTACGACTTATCAAAATATTGGCCGAAATGGATGAAACACCCCGTATCTCACTTAATAAAGACGTTAGACGCATTAACCAAGGTTATTTGGAATCACCTAAGTACCCTCTATTAACAGTTAACGTATGTCGGTTTAACTATGAAACACCCTGTATAAGGCTTACGTAACTCGTATATATAGATAAATTACAATCCGTTCAAAATAAATACTCTACATTATATCAACTTTTCAGAAAATTTGACGGAAAGCCATTTTCCCATAAGAAAGGTGCCTGGTTCTTTCTGGTATACCTACTGATCATGCACCGCATATTTAATGATCTGACTACATTGATATTATAAACTTCGTACAACTTAACTGTCCTAATTATATCACTAGAAACATCAATACATTTTTCCTTAATAAGACAGCAACTGATTATTTAAATGCTCCCCTCCGTACAATATCTAGAACTTATAACCAGTTGTCAGGTATAATTAATGTAGATATTTTCTTTCAAAAATTTGTCTTCACAAAAAAAGCATTGTCGGAACACTTCCTAAATCACAATTCGTAAATTTATCTCATTAATACCTACGTAAGTAATATTGTAAAATGAATATTGTATAATTTTGTAATTGTGTAATCTGTGGACACTATTGTGGATTAGTCCTGTTTGTGCCCTGAATAAAATAAATAAATAAATAGTAATAATATACGCTCTTCAATTCACCTCCTTACGAGTGAACTCCAGGGCCCCGATGTTTGAAATGTGTGAGTACAACTCGTCTGCGAGAATGTACCACGTGACCATCTCGAAATCGGTCAACGTTGCCAAATTTAAATTTAGACAGTTCAACAAAAAGTAGAGCAAAACATATATTTTAGTTCACCTGAAACCTTCGTACAAGAAGAAATTGAAGAAGTGATTAGGACAGACAGCCAAATTATTGGATTCAGACCAATTATAAGCGCTTTAGATCCGTTATGGAAATATTAATTCAAAATATAAAACATTTTTCAGAAAAATTATCAAAAATTAAAATGACAATTTTTCAAAGGAAAACATTTATTTTTCAGTTATACGAATTTAAATTAAGAAAAAGCTTAATTTTCAATCGAAAAAATTAGTTTATACATTTTCAATTTATAATTTTATCCAGAGCTCATTTGTTAATTATCTAATGGTATATGTCTACGTAACTGCCTATCCTTAAAAATCAAATAACTCACTTATTTTTCATCTAAACTTCAATATTATACATTTTCGTAAAGGGAAAGAGTTCACCTTTCAGATAGAATAAAAATATATAGGGTGTGTCGTTAAAAAAATCGACGTTATTTTCATTTTAAAAAGACCGCTTTTTTAAAACACCCTATATAAGATTTTACTAAATAAACATTTATACTGAAAAAAACTTTATATAAAAAAAGAAACTGTTCAGTGAAAACCGCACCTTCCTATCGTTTCTGAGTTCTGAGATATTTGCAGTTAAAATGGGTCAGAAACTTCTGGGACACCCGGTATTTCAAAAATAAAGGTACTTTATTCCTGAGTAAATTTCATATTTTTTGGCAAATCTCATATACGACTGAAAAAATTTGATATGAGATAGTTGCATTTTAGGTTTTTAAATAAAAAACTGTTATAAAAGTCTTTTTGATATAATAATATAAGAGTATTTTTTTGTATGAACTTTCGGTTACCTGTTTTGATATCTGAAATTTCATCAGAATTGATCATAAAAGTATATTACAGGAAATCTTTGAATATGTTGGCAATAAAGTACATTCAAATCTGTTTAGGATTATAATAAATAGGACCTTTTGAAATTTGTTTTAGGGTAAATCGGCATTAGTCTAGGCTTAACATGGCTTATCTGTATACACGGAAATTAGTACAATAAAAATAGTCCTGGTTTCCCCTACTTTAAGGGAAAGAAATCTGTAAATTCTCTTTTCCAATAAATATTTTATTTATTCCTAAAACAAATAGTGTTTAGTGAAGTTCGCAGCCAATATAAATATATTTTTTTGTGTTTACCAATATTTTTCCAGTTTTGTAGATTCAGTCTGGTAAGTTTTAATATATTTTTTATTTGGTGTTTGTTTTTCAAATAGAACTTTTTCATTTTATAGATTTTATTAATTTTAAATATTAATTAATATTTTCAAACAACAATAAGCAAATCAGCAAAATAAACAGCTAATGATTGAGTCCTAACGAAATATACACAAACACCCTAAACAGAAAACTATAAATCACATATTAATATCAAAGATATAGTAATTAAATTAAGGTCATGTTCCGAAATTCCTGAACAGTACTGCCCAGTAAACTTGGTCCTTCCGATTTTACTGAAATTCACTGGCAATGATTTCGCGCCACTTTTCAAGAAACCCTGTTAGAGGCTAAAAACTTCCGATATTCCTGAACAGTACTGCCCAGTAAACTTAGTCGTTCCGATTTTACTGAAATTTACTGGCAATGATTTCGCGCCACTTGTCAAGAAACCCTGTTGGAGGCTAAAAACTTACTGATACTACTGTTACAGAAGTGGTCAGGTAGTTCCAGTATCCCTTCCCCAAATTGAAATAAGTTAAGTTATGTCAAGAGATGTGTTGGTCCTGGCTGCACGATTGTGCACTTTGACGCCGTTTTTCAACTAAGTGCGCACTATGGCACCATTTTCCTTATTTCCTCCAAAAAGTGCACCTTTTCTTTGAAATTGGCTACCAAATTTGAATTTCACAGATTTCCATTCGGATACTCGAATGCGAAAACGGAAGAATTCGAATGACCGATTATTTTTCATTCGAATGATCCCATTACTGAAATAACAAGTTTTGTGACTGGAAATTTCCTATTCCTAGTGAAAAATGTTTAGTTATATTGGAAATTTGTAAAGGTAAACAACAAACATATAAATGAGTAACATCTTTTTCAGGACTTGGTAAAATAAAGTTTCTTTGTTTAACTGCAGTACCTCTAGTGTAAAACTACCAAAGTCTAGTCATCAAGTATGATCCCGAAAACAAAAACGTCCTAAGCATAGAACATCTAAGCTGCTGAAATAAGTGTCTCAAAGTTTGAAGTGGATGAAATTTCTTTCTGAAATATTTTATACATTGGTTTTAAACTATTGATAGAATCTTTTTATTTTGTATAATACTTGAATATAATGTTTCTTCTGTTAATCTATCTAATTATTTGTATTAATTGAAAATGTGTTTTTGTATTATTATTTGTAATTGAACTGTAACAAAAAATGAACAGTTAAATTAAGTTAATTTAATGAGTGAATTAAATAATATATTCAATGATTAAAATTTCACTTCTTGGATTGTTTTTTTTCTGTTTATGAGATAAAAAAATTATTTGTTATACCTCCAGTTCATCAGTGCTTTGAATTTTATACTATGCTCTAATGATTCTTCAAGTGAGATTTAAACAAAAACCTCTATCTGACTGTGTATTCAATTTTTTATCAGTTTATCCTGTCTGGAAAAGTATCTATTTACTAAGATATATATATATATATATATATATATATATATATATATTTATATATATTTTTCAAGTTTCATTATTGAGTTACTAATGTAAACTTTTATAGAAATTATATAAACTGAAACCCTCGATGAAAGCCTTTAAGCCATGGTTCGTAGAATATCTTCTATATAAATCGTTTATTAAGTCAAAAAACTAATTACAGTATATATAACAATAAAAATGTTAAAAAATTACATATAACAGTTAGCAGTATTAAAAATAGTCATTAAATGATTACAATTAAAACTTGACCTTGGTAAAAAAGTTATTATACAACATATAAAAATGCCACAAATAATACAATAATAACAGGTAATTAAAATGATAAATATAAAGAATCACAAAATATAGTACCACAATAAAAACCTTTTTAATTTTGCTTTAAATATACCTAACGTAGCACTGTTTTTTATTTCACAAGGTAACTCTCTGTACTCACTAAATTCTTTAAAAACATTGTGGGTTGATATGTCCAGCTTTTAAAACTGCTTGACCCTCATTTATGCATCTAGAAGAAGGCCTGATTCAAATAAAACTGAAATATAAACTCTGAATGGTTATTGTAAACTCCATAAAACTAAACAGTTATTTTATGTTTGTTCGACTTTTCACAAATATCACCCATACTTATTTTCTAAAAATATAAATATTAGGTGTGAAAATAGAGTTTTATAACACAAAATATTTAAGCACAATCAAATAAAAAGCATAAGTTTTACAAAATCACACACCAAAAACAACTAAAACAGTAAAATAACACCACAAAAATAGCAAAGGGCTTATATGGACGATGGTTTATTTTACCCAATCCGCTAATGACATTGACATTTTGCAGCGCCAATCGGTTGTTTTATTTGGTTCCCTTTTCACTGTTACTGCCCGAACGTTCCGAAAATCATCAGCAGTTTAAAATTACTGTTACTGTAAAGCGTTCCGAAATTACTTACTGTGGCCAGTAATACCAGGAATATCGGAACATGAAATAAATTTGACTTGACAGTCTCGACACTTAACCAGCGTTGCCAAACTGCGGGGAATCTCAAGATGATTGTGGATTTATTGGGGATTGGCATTATGCGGGGAAAATGCGGGGATTTTGAAATCATATCGTTAAACAATATAATAAATAATCAGGCGCAATTAAAATAAAAAAACAGTTCAGATTGGGCATAGAACTCAAGACCATTTGCACAGCAGCAAATCATTTGTCCATTGTACCTACTTTGTTATAATAAATCATATTATAATCGGATAAGTTCGTTTATCTCCGCGCGGTGCGAACGCGAAAACATAGAGAAAACCTTTCTGTGATTCCCTTAGTTTTAGACGTTTCTAATTTGCTAGCTTTGCTTTAGATAAGTTAATTTTGTATTCTGTCGCGAAATAACGATACGATTTTGTGCAAATATGGATAAATGGTTAATAAAAGGTCAAAACAAAGAAGATAATCCTAAGGTAAGGTACTTAACCTATTGAGGGGAATTTTTGGGGAATCAGCAGATTTTTGTCCCCAAATTTTGGGAATTTGACTTGGGATATTGGGGAATATGATAAATTGGCATCGGCAACACTGCACTTAACGCCTTCACGGCACTATTGCGCATGTTTCCTCTCTTACTAAACTCAACTCTACTGGTACAACCCAGTAGAGCACTTCTATGCGAACTTGTAGATGATTTCTCTTGGTTTCAAACATACTGAGTTTGTGACGCTGAGAGAGTGAGGAGTGATCACGTGGTACATTCTCGCACACGAATTGAAAATTTATAAACTAACTTTTTCGATTGAAAATTAGGCTTGTTCTTAATTTAAATTCGTATAAATTTGAAAATTAAATATTTTGCTTTGAAAAAATTACTACTTTTTTCTCATAAGATTAAGAGACTTATTTATCGACAGCAACATTTGGAAATTTCTTTTTTGTGTTTTAAATAACCTGTAATTTTGCCAAGACAAAACATTGAATTTTCGATTTTATATTAAAAAAAATATAATTATTATACTTTTTTTAAACAATATATATTGTTAATTATTAATTATTATTTAATTAAATTATTAATTATTATAAACTAACTTTTTTTTCGATTGAAAATTAGGCTTTTTCTTCGTATAACTGAAAAATAGATATTTTGCTTTGAGAAATTGTCATTTTAATTTTTGATAATTTTTCTAAAAAATGTTTTTTATTTTTAATAAAAGAATTAATATTTCCATAACGGATCTAAAGAGCTTATAATTGGTCTGAATCCAATAATTTGGCTGTCTGTCCTAATCACTTCTTCTATTTCTTCTTGTACGAAGGTTTCAAGTGAACTAAAATATATGTTTTGCTCTACTTTTTGTTGAACTGTCTAAATTTAAATTTGGCAACGTTGACCGATTTCGAGATGGTCACGTGGTACATTCTCGCAGACGAGTTGTACTCACATATTTCAAACATCGGGGCCCAGAAACAGAGCTTGCGCGGGTGAGTGACGGATTATATTATTATTATTTGCTTTACAGTTGTGGGAAAACCCATAAAAACCTCACAACACCATCACCGACAACGATGGATTCCCCCAGTATCGAAATCTTTGCAGCGCAAACTAACATCAAAGGAATTAATGTTACATACTCTACAAATCATGCCCAGAAGTAGGAAAGGAAAATTTATTTAGAAATGTCATTGTCTAAACCTGGGCACGGGCATATTAGTACCATAAAATGCGTATTTTAAAGCGTAGTCGAATATTTACAGATAGTTAAGACCAAATGATAATGTATCTATGCATATTTAAAAAAAAAACAAAAATAGGGATGTGTTATAATTTTTACTTTGAGCGGTTTTTTCAATTTAATAAATAATTATTTATCCATCACTCCTTTAATATATTTCTATAATTACTGAAAATTACACATAGTTATTATCAACAATCAACGCACTATCCTGTGCAAAAACGAATTCTTGTACACATGAGGTTTTAATTTTTGCTTCTTATAATGTTTATTCAGGTTGTGGGAATTTTGTATAAAAAAATTAATTATTTAAAACACGCTATTATTAATTGTTAAATTAATAATTTAACTCTATATTTTACAATCATAAAAATTTTCCCAATGAAAAACACGCAATATCTAATACTTTTCCATAAAATGATTTAGAAGCAGTTGAAAGGCAAATTCACTATGACTCACACCAAAAAATTGAAAGAACTCTTCCTTTTCAATTTTTTTTACAATGTTGGAGCATTTGTAGGACTATTTCCGTGGAATCCAAAAAAAGGAAATATTTTATATCAGATGATTTTTCTACTAGTGTTCACTATCACTCTAATTCCAGTAATTTATTCATATATTTTAAAGTTAACAGCATACGAGCTCATAGTTTTTCGATATATCCAATTAAAACACGCATTTAATGTAATGAATTTTTGGAATCTTATAAAACACACAAAAAAATGGAAAACCCTTTACAAACAACTATATCATTTGGACAAAATCATGAATTATACTCCACATACTTCAAAGAGGGAAATAATCTGGAAAACAACTCTATGGGTAATTTTTGTTTTGTACACTGCGTTTTCTACGAATTATAGATTAATGGTAAATTCAACATTTTTAGAAAACATTTTAGGGATTTACGGCGGACTGTACAATTTACAGTATCTTGCCCTATTTGGATCATTCTTAGAAATATCGTTATTAATGAAAAAAAGAGTAAACGTAATTTGTGAATGCGTCCATATTTTGACCGAGAGTAATTATATTAGACATGAAGATGTCATAAATGAAATTAACAATTTTGAAGCAGCCTACGAATATTTATCTGTTATGATTACCACTTTTAATGCTCTATTTGGGCAGAAGATTTTAGGATTTTTGGCACTGACTTTTGCCCAGTTTTTGGGAACTGTTGATAATATTTTAAATTTGCCTAAAACAGAAGATTTTGTAATATTGTATAATTTTGTAATTCTATAATCTATTGTGGGTTAGTCGTGTTTGTGCCCTGAATAAAATAAATAAATAAATAAAATAATATACGCTCTTCAATTCACCTCCTTACGAGTGAACTCCTGAAGCAGAGCTTGTGCTTGGTAGGGACGGCTTTTATTATTATTTGGCCTTGCGCTCAGAGGCGACTTACTGATGATTGATGGCGCATTTGCTTTGCAATTGTGGGGAAATCAATTAAAACCTCACAACACCATCACCGACAATGATGGATTCCCCCAGTATTGAAATCTTTGTAGCGCAAACTAACATCAAAGGAATTAATGTTACATACGCTACAAATCATGCCCAGAAGTAGGCAAGGAAAATTTATTTAAAAATCTCATTGTCTATACCTGGGCACGCGCATATTAGTACCATAAAATGCGTAGTAGAAGATTTCCAGGTAGGCCAAGACCCAATGATATGCATGATGTGCATATTTAAAAAAAAACAAAACTAGGGACGCGTTATATTTTTTGCTTTGACCGGTTTTTTCATTTTAATAAATAATTATTTATCCATCACTCCTTTAATATATATTTTTGCTATAATTACTAAAAATGACACGTAAATATTATCAGTTGATTATTTAAATCCCTTCACGTTATTTGGTTACAATATTTCTTAGAGAAAAGTTGCATAATTTCAAACCAAATTAATTGTAGGTAATAGTAGGTACTTTATGTATCAAGGGAATTATAAGGGTCTTAATTCCCGAGGTACACAGATTATTTTATTTCTGATCGATTTTAATAAAATAAGCAGCAATGAAATTCACTAAATAAATTGAAACACTGACAGCAATATTCAACAAACGTCAAAATATCCTAACAACGAGAATTAAGCCTGACAACGGGAATTAAGGCACCTCTAATATACCAAGGGAGTTATGACCCTGTTTATTGATAGCGTAACTATGACGATATAAGCTTATAATAGCCCGGTTAGGAATACATACTTTTACATCACGCCTTATTAACATGCTAAGGATAACAGTCAATGCACTATCCTGTGCAAAAACGAATTTTTGTATACATGAGGTTATACTTTTTGATTCTTATAGTGTTTATTCAGGTTGTGGGAATTTTGTATAAAAAAATTAATTGTTTAAAACACGCTATTATTAATTGTTAATTTGTTAATTTAATAATTTAACTCTATATCGTACAATCATAAATTTTTTCCTAATCTAAAACACGCAAGAATTATTATTTTTCCATGTAAATGATTTAGAAGCAGTAGAAATTCACTATGACTAACACCAGAAAAATGAAAGAACTCTTCCTTTTCAATTTTTGTTACAATGTCGGAGCATTTGTAGGACTATTTCCGTGGAATCAAAAAAAAGGAGATATTTTATATCAGACGATTTTTTTACTAGTGTTTACTGTCACTGGATTTACAGTACTTTATTCATATATTTTAACGTTAACAGCCTACGACCTCATAGTTTTTCGATCTATCCAATTAATAACATATGCGTGTTTTAATGTAATGAATTTTTGGAATCTAATAAAAGACAGAAAAAAATGGAAAACCCTTTGCACACAAATATATCATTTGGACAAAATCATGAATTATACTCCATATAATTCAACGAGAAAAATAATTTGGAAAACAACTCTATGGTTAATTTTTATTTTGTACGCTGCGTGTATTACCAATTATAGATTAATGGTAAATTCAACATTTTTAGAAATCATGTTAGGGATTTGCGGCGGTGTGTATAATTTACAGTATTTTGCACTATTTGGATTATTGTTAGAAATGTCGTTATTATTGAAAAAAATGATAAACATACTTTGTGAATGGGTCCATATTTTGTCCGAGAGTAAATATATTAGAAATAATGATGTCATAAATGAAATTGACAATTTTAAAGCAGCCTACGAATATTTATCTTTTATGATTACCACTTTTAACGCTCTATTTGGGAAGAAGATTCTAGGATTTTTGGCACTGACTTTTGTACAATTTTTGATCACTGTTGATTATATTATAAATTTATCTAAAACAGCAGATTTTATAAAAAAGGATTTGTTTCTATTACTCTTCCTAATGTTATATGTGGTGAGTAAATTTATTTTAAAATATTTTTTCGCTTTTTGTACTGCAAACTGCTATACTAGTACCAAAAAAGGCCTATTTAACCTTTTGAAGTCGGATTTTTTTTATCAAATTGGTTAAGATGTTTTTATATTCTTTGTGGTAGGGATAGTAGGTATTGGTGAAAAAACAAAAAAAACTGTAATTTTTAATAGTAAATATATGTCCCAGTTAGACATTTATGATGGGACAGAATTTGAAATATTCTGTACAAAATGGATTTAATTTGAACCAGCAGAAGTTTAGAAATTTGTTTGGGATATATTGCAATGAAAAATAATCACCTGGTATATTAAAAAGGGTAACCAGTGAACGAAAAGAGGAGGGAGATTAGTTACTAAAAGAAAGGGAATGTCAAAGGTTTTTTTGGAAATAAATCCACCAGGAGTTGCAGAAATTTGCAATTGATTAATAACTTATTTTATAATATTAAGTTGTATGGTATATGGAAGTTTGTAACTACCTAGAAGAGTTCTGTCAATGTACGAGTTTTTGAAAGAGGACGTTTAGATGAGAAGACTAGTTTAATTTGAATTTACATACAGGTCAAAGATGTTTTAAACTTTCAGTGTTTAGTATTAGACTATTTTTGTTGTTTTTATTGTTCAACATTACGTTATAGAGAGTGAGTGAGTGTGAATGTTTTGTTAATAATTATATTTGCAATTTTCGGCAATGTTTAATTTTATTTTTATATACTAATTATAAAAATTTCGACGTTTCGTTTCAATATGTGCCCCGATAGACTTCAAATGGTTAAAAGCTTAGTATAAGAATTTTTATTGAAAATAGATTTTCCAGATTGGTGACCTATTTATACTAAGAAAATTTGTTTAAGAGCAAACCGAACCCATTGAAAAATTTTAATAACCTTTTAAGCCTTTAGTTTTCGTCTGATTTTTGTGAAATTTTCAGGAAATACTAATAATTCCAAAACTTAGGGTGGAGAAATCTTTATTTTTTTGTAAACCTTCGAAAAGTATTTATTTTGTTAATTTTAAATGGAAAATCACAAAAAGAAATATCCGCGCCATTCTGCATTAAATCTATGAAAATTTGCTCCTATTTGTTTTAAAAAATATCAAGTACTTTTTAAATAATATGGTTTCCCATTTTTTTCTTAAATATCTTTGTAAAGTGCTGCCACATCATTACATACATTTAAAGCTGTCGAGAAATATTCCATCGCAAATTGTTCCCAGTGGCGCGCATATAAATACAATTTTATATTAGAAAATCCTCATAAAATAGAAGTGAAATTTGCTTCTCACAAGAACTCCGGTTGCCACTTAACTACATGAAAAATTTAAATTCAGAAACTCTAAAACTCAGAGGCAATACAGATATAATAATAATAGAACTTTATTCACTATAAATATAAAATATAAAAATAAATAGCGGGGTGAACAAAGTAATAATCGATAAGTAATCTTTCACTTGTTTCGATATTTACAACAAATACGTTACAAATACATTAACAAATTAAAATAGCATAGGGTTATGAAATGATAAGAGAATTAATAAAAGTTTATAGATAAAAGTTACAATTGCAAGTATATATAAAGCATTTCTCTCTCTTTCCACTGGATTAAAACCACTTAGTTGTTAAAAAAGTTTTTTTATTGACGTTTCGGCTTTCCAGATCGAAAGCCGTTATCAAAATGACATAAAATAAATAAATTTACTAGAAACAGAACACTTGATAATCTTGCAAAAATATGACATCAACATAGTATACATATAATAAGATTTTGAGATTGAAGATGTCAAAATCTGTTTCAATCATATTTTTGTGACGTTTCTGGGAACGAATTTTTTGAAAGGATAGCGCATTTGCATATTATAAGAGAATTTATACTTCGTCATAAATGAAGTTTTCTTATTAATATTATCATAAGAAAAAACCAGATAAAAACTTATGATACTATCCCGATATAGAGGGTATCCTTTTTGCAATTAACTCTTTTTGTAAAATAGGTATCCAAATTTTTGAAATATCAACCGAACAATTAGAAACACATTCGTTATTATTTAAGCATATCAATGCTGCTTCTTTAACTTTGCGGTTATAATTATTCGGTTCTTTTAATAATCTAGTTGAAGAATTCCATTGTATTTTATGACCAAAATCCCATGCATGTTCACATATTTTGGATTTTTCGAATTGTTTATTTTTAATGTACGATTGGTGTTCATTAAGACTAATATGAAAAGGTCTAGATGTTTCTCCTATATAAAATTTATTACATTCGCATGGAATTTTGTAAATACAATTTTTTGTGTTTTGAATTTCATTAAAAGGTTTTGTATTTACTATTAAAGATTTTAATGTATTATTAGTTTGAAAAACTGTTTTTAAATTAAATTTATTGCCAATCCTTCTAATTTTTTCGGATAATTTTGGAATATAAGGGATTTTTACTATATTTGAAAGAATTATTGGGGGGTTTAAATTTTGATCTTTAGTAAAAATCCCTTATATTCCAAAATTATCCGAAAAAATTAGAAGGATTGGCAATAAATTTAATTTAAAAACAGTTTTTCAAACTAATAATACATTAAAATCTTTAATAGTAAATACAAAACCTTTTAATGAAATTCAAAACACAAAAAATTGTATTTACAAAATTCCATGCGAATGTAATAAATTTTATATAGGAGAAACATCTAGACCTTTTCATATTAGACTTAATGAACACCAATCGTACATTAAAAATAAACAATTCGAAAAATCCAAAATATGTGAACATGCATGGGATTTTGGTCATAAAATACAATGGAATTCTTCAACTAGATTATTAAAAGAACCGAATAATTATAACCGCAAAGTTAAAGAAGCAGCATTTTACAAAAAGAGTTAATTGCAAAAAGGATACCCTCTATATCGGGATAGTATCATAAGTTTTTATCTGGTTTTTTCTTATGATAATATTAATAAGAAAACTTCATTTATGACGAAGTATAAATTCTCTTATAATATGCAAATGCGCTATCCTTTCAAAAAATTCGTTCCCAGAAACGTCACAAAAATATGATTGAAACAGATTTTGACATCTTCAATCTCAAAATCTTATTATATGTATACTATGTTGATGTCATATTTTTGCAAGATTATCAAGTGTTCTGTTTCTAGTAAATTTATTTATTTTATGTCATTTTGATAACGGCTTTCGATCTGGAAAGCCGAGACGTCAATAAAAAAACTTTTTTAACAACTAAGTGGTTTTAATCCAGTGGAAAAAGAGAGAAATTAAAATACAAACCACTATGAGCTTCCGAAATGAATATATAAAGCATATCAAGGTAACACATTAAAATGGTATAAGTTTGTGATATGAGATGAAAAATTGATAAAAGTTAGAAGTTACTGTTACAGGTTGGAATAGGTTTAATGGGTGGTATAGTTGGAATAGGAGAATAACACAGTGTATAATGGAATTTAGCAAGCAAGATATGAGTACTTTGCTACTTCATGATTTTGTTTCTACAATATCGGTTATTATTTTTCTATCGCTTCCCAGAATATATTTTTTCAATTCTCTTTTGAATTTAAACTTGTTTTTTTCATTTTTGATTGTATCAGGAACACTACAATATAATTTTTTGTGATATATGCATATGATCTTTGGGATAACGATTTTTTAACTTGTGGTAGAGTTGATAAGTTTCTTTTGCGAGTGTTATAATCATGTGTGGGTCCTACATCGACTCCATAGATATAATGTACACATATTTTCAATCCAACACGATACATTTTATAAAAAATACATTTTTCATTAGGGCATTAAATTAGCATTAATTAGTTAACTTATTTACTTCATGTTTCATTAATTTTTAACAACATTTAAATAGTCTGCTCTGCTAGGTTTTAAGAAAATAAGGAGCATTACATTTTTCATTAGGGCATTAAATTAGCATTTAATTAGCACTTAATTATGAATGTACTATTATTTTGATGACCTTGCTCTGCGACCTTCATGGACATATCTGTTTCTTCTACTTAATTTACAACAAAAAAGAGAAACATTAGAGAGTTATTGCAAAGCCAAACTTTATTAAAGGATCCTGTAATAAAGTATCCTGTATTACGAAATGTCGCGATTGGTTTATGAGAGTTATTGCAACAGTCCTCAATGGCATACTTTATTTTGACAGTCCTTTATTCTGACAATGACATGACTCGTATTCCTAACCTACAATATTTTGTAACTTAATAATAAACAACACAATGAACCTGGAAGAACAATTGGAAATAGCTATTCTAGCGGATGTTAACAACGAAGAAATTGAAAACTTACTTCTACACAACATAATTGGTGTTGCCGTTGAAGCTAATGAGGAAAATAATGTAATAGAACCAGCGGAATTCAATTTAAATAACATGAGTGATGATAAAGTGAAAGCGAATTTTCGTTTTCATAGTGACGATATACTGCGATTGAGAAATGCTTTGCTGATTCCATCACACATTACACTAACACCAGGAACAATGTGAATGGTAGGTAACTTGCAAAATGAATTTTTTTTTAAATATTTCAAATGTGTCTTTACAGAGTGATGACGGCACTATGTATATTATTAAAAAAACGAAACTATCCTTATGCCACATTATTACAACTGCAAATTTTATTGGAGAAAATCATGGACATCTGTCCATAACCAACATGGGAGCAGCAGTCCCAAACTGGAATTTATTGATGGTACAGTTCGACCTAATATATATGCAGACCATCTAATGATCAGGAAGACTACTACTAATAATTTATTATTATATCTTTTGTTATATCAATTTTTTAATTTATACTTACACATATATATTGTCTTTGTATTTTAATTATAATTTAAAATTGTAATTTATATCTTAAATGGGCCAGTAAATATATAAATATCTTAACAAAAAGTATATATTACATATTGTAGTGTGTAAGTTAGGTTATAGTTTTTTATTGTGTAATAGGGAGTTTTTTGTTGGACGGTAGATTAAGGAAGGTTGTCAATGAGTTTTTTTTTGAAATGTCAAGTTGAAAGTTTGAAAAATAAAACATTATAAAAGTAAAACTATAATTTCATTAAAACATTACAAATATGGCGCCCAACATGGGGCACGGAAAAGGATAGTAAATAAATAAAACGTGTATGGAATTAAGGTCTGGCAAAAAAAAATGGAAAGCAAATATTGGAGGCGTTAGGTAAAATGAAAAATGATATTACCACGCAGATTGGTGATGTTACTGCGCAGATAGGAGATGTAAGACCACACAGATAGGGGGTATTACAATAAAAATAGAGGAAGTTAGGGATACTGTGGCCAAAATAAAAGAAGAAATGAAAAAAGAAATCGAGAAACAAGAACAAAGAGTATTACGAAGATTAGAAAATACCTATGATGAAATAGTCCTAGCCATGGATAAAACGACAACGAAAATATACGAGAAAATAGATACAAAACATGATGAAGAAGAAAGACGTCAGAAAGAAAACGTGAAAACGCAAATAGAAGAGACTGTGAAGCCACTCGAAGAGAGAATACGATTGGTACAACGAGGAATAAATCAAGAAAACAGGGTTCCAATAATGATGCGGGACAGTGTAGAAAATGATGTAGTTTTCTATGGAGATGCGAGAAACAATCCAATTAAATTTTTAAATGACTTGGAAGAAAGAATGGCCGAAAGTGGGGCTTAAGACATTGGAGGAAATGGGTCAGAAAATCTATGCAAGGAAAGGCAAGAACGTGGTGGAATCTGATAGAAGAAAAGTGTGATGATTTTGAGGATTTTAAGCAACGAGTTCGAGATTATTATTGGGGAGAAGAGATACAAAGCCGAGTACGGGAAAATTTATACATGGGAAAATTTGAATATGGCACGGGAATGTCGATGGAGATGTATGCCATGAAAAAAATAATTTTAGAATGTGCAAGAATAACCAGCGATTTTGGAACTAAAAAAAAAAGATATTTAAGTATAGAGACAAAATATTAAAGAATAATGGAGAGCAAGAATGAAAAGAACAATTACAAGAAAATTTATAAAATTTAAAAGAACTAAAAAAAGAAGAGTAATTAAACACAGAAAAAATAATAGGAAAAAGAAAAAAAATAAAGAAACAAATATAATAAATAATTTGAAAATAGAAAAGGAAGAAAATGGAAAATAATGTTTTAAAACATTTAAAATATTTTTATTGTTTAAAAATTTTTTGAAATATTGGGGGGGGGTTATGTAGTGTGTAAGTTAGGTTATAGTTTTTTATTGTGTAATAGGGAGTTTTTTGTTGGACGGTAGATTAAGGAAGGTTGTCAATGATTTTTTTTTGAAATGTCAAGTTGAAAGTTTGAAAAATAAAACATTATAAAAGTAAAACTATAATTTCATTAAAACATTACAAAATATATTTATTGTCAATGAAAAACATATATATGTATTACATCAAATACGCTTTTGAACTATTTCTGTAATTTATTAATGACGGTCTGATTATCGAACACTTTTTGTTGCTGTTCGGACTCCAAACGAAACTTTTTCTCTGCTAGGGCAACATTCTGTTCTGCCACGGCTACTTGTCTTCCTTCAAAGTTTAACCTTTTCTGTTCCAATGCCATCTCTTTCTCATTTTTTCTTTGAGATAATTTGTATTTTTTGCTCGGTTAATTATCTACTACTTTTTTATTTCTGCCACAAATCGTATAAATCCTATATCAAACCCTAAAAGCATATATTTTCGTACCCCCACACCCCTGCCGGAACTTTTACTCTGTCACTTGATTTTTTTTAATTTACCCTAAATTTTCCGACCATCCACATAGTGCTAAGAATTTTTTTTATTTTACAAATTATTGATGGCCCTGCTCTATACTAACAAGTTTTTTTTATTTTATTTGGTGCCTGTTGATTTTTAACAGTTTGAATTTCATTAAGTTGGCAGAACCGTCCTTCATAAGTCAAAATAAAGTTACTTTAATTAAAGCGAACCTGTCCTGTATTTAAATTAAATAAAGGACGCCTGTATTTTAATAAAAGTTAAGGAGCTGTTCACTGCGCATGCGTACATGTCAAAATAAGGGATCTTTTATTAAAAGATCGGCCAAAAAGAGGTTGCAATAACTCTCTAATGACATCGTTCATCTAGTTAACAATAGCCTAAGTCCGATAGATGGAACTATTGTTTCTTTTGTTCTTGGTAATAGGTGTAACGTAATTGATAAGTTATGTAATGTAATAATATAAAAAAAATTAATCTTGGTTAAATATCATTATATAAATACTTAGAATACTTAGAATCAATAGACACCTTTAATTTGGAACGAGTAATAACAACAAAACAAGTTAAATTAAAAGAAATATATTTATTTTAAATTATCCAACCAATCATCAAAGGTTCACGAGTTTTGAGTCTGTGATATTGCGGCCTTGGTACAGGACATTGGAGGGTTTGTTCCTGTTCTTAGAGTTTGCTTGATCCAGCGCAAGTCCTTCGATTTTTTAACGAGTGGATGAATTTTCAATAACTTAATTGATATACTACAGGTATTTACACCAAAAATTCTTGCAATTCAAAAATGATTTTTGAGACACTGTGCACAAGACACCTGCTTCGTATCAGAACCAGTCAAAAAGAGGCAGTCGAAATTCTGTTGATGAAGCAGTTCGGTTCTCCCATCAGTTTTAATTTTGAATAAAAAAGCTTCTAGAATATATTCTAATCGTTATACAGGCTGTCCCATTTTAAATCATTTTTAAATTATAAAAAGAAATATTTATAGAAAATATTTTAAAAGGATAGAATTAAAAAAAGAAACATTATTGAAAAAATATTTTGAAAATAAAAAAAATAAAAATATTGTTACACAGGTAATATCAACGAGAAAATTCTTTATTCAGCTTATTAGCCCAGCTGATGAAATGTGATAGGCAGAAACAGATGTTTTAAGATATGAGTCGAATGAACAAAACCTCTAATTGTTTCCATTTTTAACAATTTATAAAAAATTGAACCAATTCAGGTTGTGGGTATTTTGTATAAAAAATTAATTGTTTAAAACACGCTATTATTAATTGTTAATTTAATAATTTAACTCTACATTGTACCATCATAAAATGTTTCCTAATATAAAACACGCAATAAATATTATTTTTCCATATAAACGATTTAGAAGCAGTTGAATGGCATAGTCACTATGACTCAGACCAGAAAATTGAAAGATCTATTCCTTCTTAATTTTTTTTACAAAGTAGGAGCATTTGTAGGACTATTTCCGTGGAATCCAAAAAAAGGAAATATTTTATATCAGACAATTTTTCAACTACTGTTTACTGTCACTGGAATTTCAGTAATTTTTTTATATATTTTAACTACAACAACTTACGACCTTATAGTGTTTCGATCTATACAATTAATAACATACGAGTGTTTTAATGTAATCAATTTTTGGAATCTAATAAAAAACACAAAAAAATGGAAAACTTTTTACAAACTACTATATCATTTAGACAAAATCATGAATTATTCTCCATATACTTCAAAGAGGGAAATAATCTGGAAAACAACTCTATGGTTAATTTTTGGTTTGTACGCTGCGTTTTCTACAAATTATAGATTAATGGTCAATTCAACATTTTTAGAAAACATTTTAGGGATTTACGCCGGACTGTATAATTTACAGTATCTTGCCATATTTGGATCATTGTTAGAAATATCGTTATTAATGAAAAAAAGGGTACACGTACTTTGTGAATGCGTCCATATTTTGACCGAGAGTAAATATTTTAGACATAAAGATGTCATAAATGAAATGAACAATTTTGAAGCAGCCTACGAATATTTATCTTTTATGATTACCACTTTTAATGCTCTATTTGGGCAGAAGATTTTAGGATTTTTGGCACTGACTTTTGCACAATTTTTGGGCACTGTTGATAATATTTTAAATTTGCCTAAAACAGAAGATTTTTTAAAACGGAGTTTGTTTCTATTACTTTTCCTAATGTTATATGTGGTAAGTAAACTTATTTTAAAATGTTTTTTCGCAGCAAACTGTTTTATTAATACTATAATAATAATATACGCTTTTCAATTCACCTCCTTACAAGTGAACTCCGGAAGCAGTGCTTGTGTGGGGAGGGACGGCTTATATTATTATTTGGCGTGGCGCTCAGAGGCGACTTACTGATGGTTGATGGAACATTTGCTTTACACTAGTATTAAATGCTTTGCAGCGTAAACTAACATCAAATTAATTAATGTTACCAGCGTTGCCAATTTGTGGGGAATTCCCCAAACTGTGGGGAATCTCAAGTTGATTGGGGATTTATTGGGGATTGGCATTATGCGGGGAAAATGCGGAGATTTTGAAATCTCATCGTTAAACAACATAATAAATAATCATGTAGGAATTAAGATAAAAAAAAACAGTTCAGATTGGGCATAGAACTCGAGTCCATTGTACCTACTTTTGTTATAATAAATCATATTATAATCGGGTAAGTTCGTTTATCTCCGCTCGGTGCGAACGCGAATACATAGAGAAAACCTTTCTGTGATTCCCTTAGTTTTAGACGCTTCTAATTTGCTAGATTTGCGTTAGATAAGTTGATTTTGTATTCTGTCGCGAAATAACGATACGATTTTTTGCAAATATGGATAAATGGTTAATAAAAGGTCAAAACAAAGAAGATATTCCTAAGGTAAGGTACTTAACCTATTGAGGGGAATTTGACTTGGGATATTGGGGAATATGATAAATTGGCATCGGCAACACTGAATGTTACAAAGGCTACAAATCATACCCAGAAGTAGGCAAAGAAAATTTATTTAAAAATCTCATTGTCTAGGCCGGGGCATGCGTATATTAGTACGATGAAATGCGTATTTTAAAGCGTAGTAGAAGATTTCCAGATAAGGCAAGAACCAATGATAATGTAGTCATATTAAAACAAAACAAAACTAGGGACTTGTTATAATTTTTGCATTAAGCGGTTTTTTCATTTTAATAAATAATTATTTATCCATCACTCCTTTAATATATTTCTATAATTACTGAAAATTACTCGTAAATATTATCAACAATCAACGCACTATCCTGTGCAAAAACGAATTCTTGTACACACGAGGTTTTAATTTTTGCTTCTTATAGTGTTTATTCACGTAGTGGGAATTTTGTATGAAAAAATTAATTGTTTAAAACACGCTATTATTAATTGTTAATTTAATAATTTAACTCTATATTATACCATCATAAAATTTTTCCTAATATAAAACACGCAATAAATATTATTTTTCCATATAAACAATTTAGAAGCAGTTGAAACGCAAATTCAGTATGACACACACCAGAAAATTGGAAGAACTCTTTCTTTTCAATTTTTTTTACAATGTTGGAGCATTTGTAGGACTATTTCCGTGGAATCCAAGAAAAGGAAATATTTTATATCAGACGATTTTTCAACTAGTGTTTACTATCACTGGAATTTCAGTAATTTCTTTATATATTTTAACTACAACAGCTTACGACCTTATAGTTTTTCGATCAATAGTGTTAATAACATACACGTGTTTTGATTTAATGAATTTTTGGAATTTAATAAGAGACACAAAAAAATGGAAAAACCTTTTCAAACAACTATATCATTTGGACAAAATCATGAATTTTACTCCATATACTTCAAAGAGGGAAATAATTTGGAAAATAACTCTATGGGTCATTTTTATTTTGTACGCTATATGTATTTCAATTTATAGATTAATGCTAATTTCAACATTTTTAAAACACACTTTAAATATTTGCTTCTTTGTGTTTTATTTACAGTATTTCGCCTTATTTGGATTATTGTTAGAGATATCATTATTATTTAAAAAAAGGATAAACATACTTTGTGAATGGGTCCATATTTTGTCCAAGAGTAAATATATTACAAATACAGATGTCATAAATGAAATTAAAAATTTTAAAGCTGCCTACGAATATTTAACTTTTATGATTACCACTTTTAACGCTCTATTTGGGAAGAAGATTTTAGGATTTCTCGCACTGAGTTTTGTACAATTTTTGGGCACTGTCGATTATATTATAAATTTGTCTAAAACAGAAGATTCTATAAAAAATGTTTCGTTTCTATTACTTTTCCTAATGTTATATGGGGTGAGTAAATTTATTTTAAAATGTTTTTTCTCTTTTTGTACAGAAAACTGCTACATTAGTACCATAAAATGCCATACCCATAATATACACGTATTTTCAATCAACACGATACATTTTATAAAAATTCATTAACTCTGAATAAGATACTTAAGAAAGCTTCTCTTGTTTTCACACCATAAAATCATACAATTCGTCATTTTAAAAACGCCACTTTAATAGTAATTGTTATAGTAGAACCCACCGCTTTATTGGAAAGAAAAAACAGCAAAGGATACCGCCAATAGAAGAAATGCTAATTGATCTGGACATTTTTGAGTATTTTAATGTCGAAAACACCGTACAGTGTCCATATACATAAAAATAAAATGATATTTTGTCTATTAGGACCACCGTGCAAAGATTCAATAACCAACTTAGCTGGAGATCGTTAGGGGTAATTTGCGTAAAATTTCTATATTGATTAACTTTCTTTAATATGAATTTACATTTTAATTTCTATAAAGCGGCGTTCAGACTTTACAAGTTACTTGAATTCAAGTAACTTGAAAGGAGTAACCTGAATTCAAGTGAACGTTCATACTATTTCAATATTTGATTCAAGTCATTTCAAGTTGACATTTTTATTTAAATGATTCCTGTTTCAAGTTACAAAAATTGCGTCAAATGATGTGATTCCTGCTGGAATAAAAGTTGTAAATCAGCTGATTGTGGGTGGATTCCTAAAAATCTGAAAAAAAATTCTACACTTTATTTTACAAAAAAATTTCAACTTGAAATTTTTTCTCTGATTTTTAGTAATCCATCCACAATTAGCTTATTTACAACTTTTATTCCAGCAGGAATTACATCATTCGAAGCCATTTTTCTAACTTGAAAAAGGAATCAAGTAAAAATGTCAACTTGAAATGACACTTCTAAACATTTATACATATCGTTTGGGCATCTTTACATATACATTATAAAACTTTTTATTGATGAAATGGCATCAAAAAGGGGCCACGAGGTATTGCTCCTTCCGCCCTATTTTTGTGTATTTAACCCCACAGAATTAATTTGGGGACAAATTAAAAAAGAATAAGGCGTTATAACCTGTTTCCCAAATTTGACGTGTTGATAGCAAATTTGGTAAAAGAAGAAATTAACAAAAGTTCAGCTGATGATTGGCAGACAAAAATCAAACATGTTATCAAAGAAGAAAATTCTTATATAACGAGTCCGACCAAATTGATTATCAACGTTGATGACATTGAATCCAATGGTGAGGGTAGGGTAGGTAAGCTTAATTAATTTATAACATTTATGACTTTATTCACCGTGTTTTTAATTTTAGAATTAAAATTTGAGACAAAAATTTTAATTAGCAACGTTTGTGAATCTCACAAGAGGTCAGAAAATGAACCTATGGGCGAGGTGGAGTGGTCAACCTCTATTGAAATCTAATATGCGTTATAGAAATTAAAATGTAAATTCATATTAAAGAAAGTTAATCAATATAGAAATTTTACGCAAATTACCCCTAACGATCTCCAGTAAGTTGGTTATTGAATCTTTGCACGGTGGTCCTAATAGACAAAATATCATTTTATTTTTATGTATATGGACAGTGTACGGTGTTTTCGACATTAAAATACTCAAAAATGTCCAGATCAATTAACATTTCTTCTATTGGCGGTATCCTTTACTGTTTTTATAGCGTTTTTTCTTTCTCGTAAAGCGGTGGGTTCTACTATACCTCAAACCGGACAAGGTACTGGGTTCCAGTAAAACACTAATTCGCATTTAATACTTTTCTATATTTTCCTTACAAATGATGCGTGTTGTTTATATGGCAAAGTTTATGTAAGTATTTAGTTAATATATTTAAACAGTTTAATTACTAATAATATCTCCTTTTAGAATAACAAAAAGCAAAGAAAAAAATAACGTTTAGATACTGCAGTTTTTAGCGGCACTTCTAGAAGATTTGCTTTACAAAGTAGATTTTAATTACCAGGAAATTTTGTAAAGGTAAGTGTTGCAAATGATTTATTATATTTACTAAAATATAATTTTAAATTTTAATAAAATTTAAAGTGATTGAGTATGTTAAATAACCTACGACTTTGAATTTTAATATAGTTTTCTTATTTTTAGAGCTTATCTGTTTCTCCCGATGATCCTGCGTAGGTTTCCAATTCCGTTCACCAATTATCGACACCCTTATTGTAAGAATGGTTCTGCGACTGGACACCAAAAACACAGAAACGAGGGTTGTACTTGATATCTAGCGGCACTTCGCCTCTCAAAAAGGATAGTTATATCACGAGTACCCAAATTATGTCTAGTTTTATAATTGTTTATAATTTGATGATAATTTCTTGTAATTTTTCTAATTATCAACGTTTCTAAGTTTTTTCTAACTTTTCTAAGTTGGCCTGGGGTGGTGTAGCTTCAAAAGAAGTATAAAGTAAAACCGGAAAAATTATTATTTGTTAATTTTTCAATCTTCAAAAGTAGAGACTTGTTTAAAACTTTCACAAACAAATTATAACTTGAAATAATAATCTTTTCCTTTTATAGATCCGCAAAAATGCGTTAGAATTCTCCGTCTGAAAACGTGCTCTTTTTCCAAAAAAAAGCCTTCAAAGAACCTGTCATTTTTTTGTGTTCCCCCAATGCCGATTTTATGAGATAGTTTTGGAATAAATCGATATTTACGGTTGGTCATATGATAAATGAAGGTACCATTAGATATCTAGTCAATCAAGTTCTGTGTTTCTGATAGTACCAGGGAATAATAAGGATAGAATGAAAAAGAAGATTTTAAAATTTGACCTTTAACTGTTTAGATTTTAACCAGATTTTGTAATGTGAAATAAAATTTGAAAATAAATCTTTTAACCCATAACATAATTTTAAAAGAAGCAAAAAATAGGGACGGGCTCGAAAATCGACGTGTTATAATTGTTACTTTGAACAGTTTTTTCACTTCAATAAAGAATTATTTATTCATCAGTTCTTTAATATATATTTTTTCTATAATTACTGAAAATTGCACGTAAATATTATCAGCTGATTATTTAAACCTCTTCCCGTTATTTGGTGACATTATTTCTTAGGGTAAAAACATAGTGAAGCCTCGCACCAAGCCTCGCCTCAAGCATCAAAAACAAATACATGTATTAAACGGTAACCGTTCGTAGTAAAGACTCGAGCATCTACTAAAGCAAAGCATCGATCATCGCCGTTTTGGGGAATCAAATCAGTTTGATTTTCAAGACTCTTCTCAGGACTTATGCCCGAAATGTGATGTATGATTGGTGCGCTTAAGGTCGTGTGAAGCCCAGTCACTACCCGTATTTTGTCAGTATCGTAGTTGTTATAGTGAAAAGAGGTAAAGTATATTGTTGTGTTCAAAATATATGTAAATGTTTTGAAAGAGTTTCTCATTTATTCTCGAAATTTGTCAGGAAATCGTTTTCGTTCAGTAAAGGGTCGATGATATTAAGCAAATTGCCTCCGCAATTGGTTCACCGAGTGGACATTATATTCTCGTCCATTATAGTTATCAGTTATCCATCATTTTAACGATTCACTCTCAGAAAACATATCAGTAGTAATACCCCTAGGGCCTTGATAATACCGAGATAATTTTGTCATAGAGAATGCTGTAAGCGTGTTGCTTAAGCAACACGCTTGAAGGATTCTCTATGACAAAATTTTGAGGATTTATCAAGACCGATAAGATAATTTTTTACTTTGTAGATTTCAAAAAATTGGTTGTCAATCTGACGTTTAATATTTACTCATTTTTATTTAACAAAACTAAAAACTACATTAGATTAGAAGAAGAGTTTGCTGAAGTTGACGGATTGTTAATTTCCACTGTTGAAGAGATTCCTCGCATAGTGTTGATTATTTCACCGTGGCGTTCTTGGTCGATATTTAAGTACGGTTTTATTGAATTAGAGCTGCCATGTCCGGTTATTTTTATTAATTGCTGTTCAGGTCAGGTCAGGTAAGGAATTCCTTTATTTGCCAAATGGCTAACTGCAGTTGATCTGTTCGAATGACTGGATATCTTTTTACACTTAAAAACACCACGAGTTCGCAGGACGAGTGGTGTTTTCTTCAAGCATCTCAGTTGAGTTATGAAATAAGAGACACACTTATGAGATGAATTCAATCACGAGTGGAATTTTATTAGACTATTTCACAAACAAAGTAATAGGTCTCATTTTGACGTCTGTAGCTGTAATTATACAAAGTAAAAGGTCTCATTTTGACGTCTGTAGCTATAATTATTTTTCTTAAAATGTCAAATTTTGTTTTGCAATTCGTATCTATGGTTACGCCGTGAAAATACCACGCTAATAGACCAATCAGGATTGAAAGACAGCTGGTATTATCAAAGGTAATACCACGAGTCATCCAAATTTTATCGATTAAATTTTTGGTTTTCACGAAAACGGCTTTATTTGGAAAAACCACGAAAACAAACTGATTGATAAAATCAGTTTGTTTGAGTGGTTTTGCCTAAAATAAAGGCGTTTGAGTATGAAGATCAAAAATTTAATCTATAAAATTTCAGAGGACGAATCGTATTTGAAAGGATTATTTTTTGAATCATTTTGTATTAAAAACAGAAAACATAGTCATTTATGCAAAAGACAATTTACACACAAATATTGAAAATTTTTTGTATAATCGCGATAATACCAGCTGTCTTTGGTTTGTGATTGGTCAGATTTTGTGAAAATTCGAAGATGAGTAAAATAGTCTATATAAACAACTATTTCCTATTTCCAACACCTCACTACGACTGTGGATTCATGATTCTTACAATCGCTTTTATAGATGCCTCACTATGGTGGTGCGAGGTTCACTATGTTTTTACCCTTAGAGAAATGATGATGATTACAACACTCGCTCGCAAGCTCGCTCGTGCTATAAACTTCGTCCGCGTGTAATAATATTGTTAAGTTTTAACTTCATGTTTTGTTAATATGTACAAGGCCAATGTCATTTGTCAGGCCTATGACAATGAAGTAGTTAGCCAGTAGTCAAGTTAAGTACAGTTCTTTTAATGTTCACGTTGAGTTGTTTAAATAAAACATTAGTTCTAACTTTAATAAGAGTATTTGTGGTTTCACCTTCCAATTAAATTCACGCCTCAACAAATATAACCCAGTATTTTGCCCTATTTGGAAATATCGTTATTATTGAAAAATAGAATAAACATACTTTATGAATGGGTACAAGAGTAAATATATTAGAAATACAGATGTCATAAATGAAATTAAAAATTTTAAAGCAGCCTACGAATATTTATCTTTTATGATTACCATTTTTAACGCTCTATTTGGGAAGAAGATTTTAGTATTCCTCGCACTGATTTTTGTACAATTATTGATCGACTCCGGCGGTATGTAGATGTCAACAAGTTGGCTTGTTGGCATTGGCGGCTTGTATACTGGGAGGTCCTTAAGTAATTGTGCATAGAAGTATTGTAGATTCCTCACTTTAGAATATTACGATTTGAATTAACTTGCCCTAATAAAATGTTGCTAATAAGGATTATACAGGGTGTTAAAGGTTACATTTTAAGATTGATTTTTTGCAATAACTGTAGCGTTTTTGGATATGTATACATAAAAATTTAGAACTGGGGGTTTTTGGGCACGAGAAATCATAATCTGGTACCTACTTCGATGTAATTTGTAGAGGGCGCTAGTTAGGCCACATTTGTGGCATAAATGTGCGATAAACTTTTTTATTATTTTTTAAAAAGAATATTAAATCCACGTTATTTTTTTAGAAAAAAGCATACTTATTATTAACATTAACACTTAACAGTTTACGAGATAATCGCAATTTTAGGGATCAATATAATTATTAGCTACACTGGTCGGCAAACTTTTTTTTATCAAACGAATAAAGAATTTAATTTATCAGATTCGACATCCTAAGACCGGTTTCTGCCTTTCGGCTTCGTCAGTTAGGCTTTTCGAATCCAATAAATAAAATTCCAAACTAATACAAGTCAATAACTGTATCCGCTATAAGATAACATTTTTAGATGTGCTCATAGATAAAATAACAAGTAAACGAGATATGCAATCCCCGTGAAAATGAGTGTCAACAAATTCACAACATTCCGACGCCAGATAAGGGGGCACGGATCTTATTGGAACTAATTTAGGTGTGCGAACACCCTAATAGTTAAAGATAACGTTTAAAAAAAGAAGAAAGAAAGAAGTAGAATGGCGGTTCATTTAAAAATATTTAATATTATTTATACCTCATCTCTTGTTTCTGACCAATATTTACAAATTAGCTCAAAGCTATTTAAATAATTAAGTAGCTTTGAAACTAATGTGCAAAGTTTGTTCAGAAACAAGAGATTGTTATTAAAACGACAAAACAATAATTGAAACACATTTAAATAAACATTTTTATTAAAAACAATACCAAAACAAGAACAATTTAAATTATGATAAAAGATGTAATTAATTGAAGATAGCCATATGCATACATCTAGAGCCTATAAAACAAGAAAAGAGTTATGTAAATATATGCAGCTTTAGTTTTGTATTAAAGTAAATAATATATTTTTTTTATTTATCTGACCTTTCATAAAAGATTTTGGAATGTTTTTAAAAACCATTTATCATAAAGGTTCAGTAGAATTAAATTAAACAATTAAAAGAAAATAAAATTGCTACTATTAGCCAATCAATTGCTTGAAAATAAAAATATACTTGCAATTTATTGTTGTCCGCTTCCCACCACGTGGAGGTAATAGCAGTGTACTAAAACACTAGGGAGGCTTTTTAGATTTAATACAAACAATACCTAATCTCTATTAATAAATAAATATTAACAAATCATTTTATAATTAAACTATTAATATTAGACATTTTAAATATTTAGAAGTGCCAGGTTTAGGTATTATTTGTAAAATAAACACAAACAATACACATTTTTAAATTTAAACTGAAACAAAAAATAATTTATTAATACTAATAAGGAACTGAACAGGTACATTCTGATTTTTTTTTTTAATTTTTATTTTTACATTTTTTTCTTTTTCATCTATAAAATTAAGTTTACGTTTTGCTTGACTGGCACTGTTATCTTCATTGCTGACAGACAAAACTAAATCATGTGGCTGATTTATTATTTCACCATGTCCAGCCTCAGGTTAGGGTATAAAAACTACATTGTTTGTTGGATTACAGTTAGTAGTAACTTTAAGAGGTACTGCATTTATAACTAATCGTTTACGAAGTAATGAAATCTAATGAAAAATGATCTTCGCAAATAACAGAAATATTTTCTGTATATGGCAAATTTAAATTTTGATACCAGCTTTGCCTTCTATCTAATTGGTTAGGAAATTTAAAAAAATGTTTGTTCTTATAAGAAATATCAAATATGGGATTGTAAAAGCAGTTATGGCAAGTCTGGACTAGACATTTATACCTAAATCTTCCTGGGCTAGACATATTTTCAATTTCGGTTTAAGGATCAGGTAATCTTCAAAAATACTGTATCTATAAAATGTTTCTTAAAATAATGCAAATAAATAAAGTGCCCGTGTTATATTAATGATGATGATAAACAAATTTACTAAATCTACATTAATTTAAAAATATACTTACATTACTTACCTAGAATCTCCTAACATAACCTAAAATTAAATTGGCCTAGTATCACAAAATATTACATATTTCCCTCCACAGCAGTTATTGAAGTTTAATTTTTTCCGCATTGCCACATTGTGTAACAAAATTATCTGACTCATATGAAAAACATTGCATTATTGGGTTAATTGTCGCTTTCGCTTAGAATTTAGATGAACACTGGCAACATCTGAATCATCTGATCGACCGTTGCGCTAACTATTAGGAGGGCAAGAACTATGGGCTTGGTTGCCATTTTGGTGTATTCATCCGAGTGTCTACCTTTATTTGTCTATGGATGTGCTACCATCTATGATTAGAAGAGAGTATTGACAATTTTTAAAACAAAAAATTCCCGATGTATTGGGGTTGCATACACAATTAAAAAATTTTTTTGGGGAGTAAATTTCTAATGAATGGTTAGTAAATTATCCAATAGGTATTTTTGGTTCGGGCTGAAATGACTGAGCCAGCTTCAAGGTACTCCATTTTTAACAATTTATAAAAAATTGAACCAATTCAGATTGTGGGTATTTTGAATAAAAAATTAATTGTTTTAAACACGCTATTATTAATTGTTCATTTAATGATTTAACTCTATATTAAACCATCATAAAAATTTTTCCTAATTTAAAACACGCAACAATTATTATTTTTCCATATATACGATTTAGAAGCAGTTGAAACGCAGTATGACACACACCAGAAAATTGAAAAAACTCTTCCTTTTCAATTTTTTTTATAATGTTGGAGCGTTTGTAGGACTATTTCCGTGGAATCCAAAAAGAGGAAATATATTATATCAGACGATTTTTCAACTAGTGTTTACTGTCACTGGAATTTCAGCAATGTTTTTATTTATGTTAACTACAACAGCTTACGACCTTATAGTTTTTAGATCAATAGCATTCATAACATACACGTGTTTTGATGTAATGAATTTTTGGAATCTAATAAGAGACACAAAAAAATGGAAAAACCTTTTCAAACAACTATATCATTTGGACAAAATCATGAATTTTACTCCATATACGTCAAAGAGTGAAATAATTTGGAAAATAACTCTATGGGTCATTTTTATTTTGTACGCTATGTGTACTTCAATTTATAGATTAATGCTAATTTCAACATTTTTAAAACACACTTTAACTATTTGCTTCTTTGTGTTTTATTTACAGTATTTTGCCTTATTTGGATTATTGTTAGAAATATCATTATTATTTAAAAAAAGGATAAACATACTTTGTGAACGGGTCCATATTTTGTCCAAGAGTAAATATATTACAAATACAGATGTCATAAATGAAATTCAAAATTTTAAAGCTGCCTACGAACATTTAACTTTTATGATTACCAATTTTAACGCTCTATTTGGGAAAAAGATTTTAGGATTTTTGGCACTGACTTTTATACAATTTTTGAGCACTGTTAATTATACTATAAATTTGTTCAAAACAGAAGATTTTGTAAACAAGGATTTGTTTCTATTACTCTTCCTAATGATACATGTGGTGAGTAAATTTATTTGAAAATATTTTTTCGCTGTTTGTACTGCAAACTGTTATATTAGTACCATAAAATGCCAAAAGTTTGCCGACCAGTGTAGCTAATAATTATACTGATCTCTAAAATTGCGATTCTCTCGTAAACCGTTAAGTTTTAAGATTAATAGTAAGTATACTTTGTTTCTAATAAAATAACGTGGATTTAATATTCTTTTTAAAAAATAGCAAAAAAGTTTATCGCACATTTATGCCACAAATGTGGCCTAACTAGCGCCCTCTACAAATTACATCCAAGTAAGTACCAGATTATGATTTCTCGTGCCCAAAAACCCCCAGTTCCAAATTTTTATGTATACACCAAAAACGCTAAAGTTATTGCAAAAAATCAATCTTAAAATTGAACCTTTAAGACCCTGTATATTCCATATTAGCAACATTTTATTAGTGCAAGTTGGTTCAAATCGTAATATTTTAAAGTGAGGAATCTACAATACTTCTCTGTACAATTACTTAAGGACAATCCTGTATACAAGCCGCCAATGCCGACAAAGCAACTTGTTGGCACATCTACATACCGCCAGAGCCGATCAAAGGAAATTGTCGGCACATCTGCACCTTCTACAAGGTTTTATCAGGTCCGGTGCAGGTTCAAGTTGAAAGTGGCAAAATAATTAATAACTTTTGAAAGGCAAGGTTAATAAAAAAATTTTTTGGGGAGTAAGTTTCTAATAAATTGTTAGTAAATTATCCAATAGGTATTTTTGGTTCGGGCTGAAATGACTGAGCCAGCTTCAAGGTACTCCATTTTTAACAATTGATAAAAAATTGGACGAATTCAGCTTGTGGGTATTTTGTATAAAAAATTAATTGTTTTAAACACGCTATTATTAATTGTTCATTTAATGATTTAACTCTATATTATACCATCATAAAATTTTTCCTAATTTAAAACACGCAACAATTATTATTTTTCCATATATACGATTTAGAAGCAGTTGAAACGCAAATTCAGTATGACACACACCAGAAAATTGAAAGAACTCTTCCTTTTCAATTTTTTTTACAATGTTGGAGCATTTGTAGGACTATTTCCCTGGAATCCAAAAAAAGGAAATATTTTATATCAGACGATTTTTCTACTAGTGTTTACTGTCACTGAAATTTCAGTAATTTCTTTATATATGTTAACTACAACAGCTTACGACCTTTTAGTTTTTCGATCTATTCTATTAATAACATACACGTGTTTTGATGTAATGAATTTTTGGAATCTAATAAGAGACACAAAAAAATGGAAAATCCTTTACCAACAACTATATCATTTGGACAAAATCATGAATTATACTCCACATACTTCAGAGAGGGAAATAATTTGGAAAATAACTCTATGGTTCATTTTTGTTTTGCACGTTATATCTACTTTAATTTATAGATTAATGATAAATTCAACATTTTTAGAAATCATTTTAAATATTTGCAACTGTGTGTTGTATTTACAGTATTTCGCCTTATTTGGATTATTGTTAGAAATATCGTTATTATTAAAAAAAAGGATTAACATACTTTGTCAATGGGTCCATATTTTGTCAAAGAGTAAATATACTAGAAATACAGATGTCATAAATGAAATTAAAAATTTTAAAGGAGCCTACGCATATTTAACTTTTATGATTACCACGTTTAATGCTCTCTTTGGGAAGAGGATTTTAGTATTTCTCGCACTGACTTTTGTACAATTTTTGAGCACTGTTGATAATATTTTAAATATGTCTAAAAGAGAAGATTTTATAAAAAGTGTTTTGTTTCTATTACTTTTCCTAATGGTATATGTGGTGAGTAAGACCAAGTCCCAGCGATGATAATGTACACATATTTTCAATCCAACACGATACATTTTATAAAAAATCATTAACTATTATTAAGATATCTACTTCAGAAATCTCCTCTTGTTATCACACCATAAAATCATACAATTCACTATTTTAAAAATGTCACTTTCACAGTAATTATAAAAAAAAGCAAAAAGTACGGATGGGCTCGAAAATCGAGCTGTTATAATTTTCACCGAACAAATTGTTCGGTATCTGAATTTGGTCTGTGTGCGTGTGTGTGTGTGTGTGTGTGTGTGTGTGTGTGTGTGTGTGTGTGTGTGTGTGTGTGTGTGTGTGTGTGTGTTAGAGCATCAAAAAGTAAGCCCCTCCCTACCTCCTCGGGAACACCTTCAAAATGGCGTCCAAAATATGAAAATTTTGAAGTTTAAAATGATTGAATTTAAAGTAGACACATAGTGAATGACGATTTTGGTAAAAGTGAGTAGACTGGGACTGTGTTGAGTTGAATGAGAACTGTCAATCTAAAAAAATTTTCGGTTCGGTTCGGTGTATGGCAACGCTAGAAGAGCATTCTCGACAGGTTTTTATTTTGAACAGTTTTTTCACTTCAATAAAGAATGATTTATTCGTCAGTTCTTTAATATATATTTTTTCTGTAATTACTGAAAATTGTACGTAAATATCATCAGTCGATTATTTCAATCTTTTTCCGTTATTTGGTGACAATATTTCTTACAGAAAAGTTGCATAATTGTCAAATATTGTACTGTCAAAACACCAGTAAGCGACGGATAACATGCGCGTGCGTTATGGTAATAAAAACCGCACGGCGTGCTATTTTTATACAAAAATTCTTAAAATATTTATTACGCCATTACAATAATCAGATATATTAATTTGTCTACACTTTTATTTAAAACATTAATAATAATTGCTAGGTTTTATAGGTTAAGCAGACTGTATTTGGTAATTTGGTACAAAAAAATCCTACCTTTATTTCTCCAGAGTGTTCCACAAGAATCCAACATCTATTTTGGCACCCAGGAAAGAAAAAGGTTAAATAGGGAAATAGGAATGGGTGTATTTTCACTTAGTTACAATCTACGATCTTGCCTGTTCGTTTCTTAGAAAAGAACAATTTATGCCTTGTATACGAGGTACAACGGTTCGAAGTCAAAGTGATACTACTTTTTTTTACTAAATCCAAATCAATGCGTAGTCCAATTACTTAAAAACAAAAGGGCTTTGATATAGGCAACACATTTTTCATTAATCCTAAATTTAATTACACTGCCTAATATAAACAATAATAATGCTAATTTAATGAATTTAGGTAATACACATTACATGAAGTTTGACACAAATGTCAGTCAGTTAATAAATTATAACGGACAATTATTGCTATTCATTAATAAATATGTTATTTTAAACATAACATTTTTAAGTGGTTGGTTTTAATAAATAAATATAGTACAAATAAATCGATTTAGTAAACATATGTTATAACACTTTTAAATCTGTCGTTACTATGAAATTAATTAGAAGCGTAAATTTTATATTTAAAAAAATAGTTATTTTTGTTGAGGCATAGATAAAGTATAGTACGTAATGCGAGTTGTAAAGCAGTTACGCACTCGCTTCGTGCGTAATTTTTCCATTCGTGCGTAATGTGCTACTTACAACACTTGCACGTAATATACTATGACGTAACTCCTGATTGACATGTGTAACAACGCGCTAATGATGCTGGTTGTGGATATTTTGTATAAATAATAAATATAAAATAAAAGTAAATTGTTTATAATTAATACGCTATTATTATTTGTTAATTCAATAATTTAACTCTATATTATACACGCAATAACGATTATTTTTTCGTATAAACGATTTAGAAGCACTTGAAACGCAAATTCACTATGAAACACACCAGAAAATTAAAGGCACTCTTCCTTTTCAATTTTTTTTACAATATTGGAGCATTTGTAGGACTATTTCCAAAGAAAGGAAATATTTTATATCAGACGATTTTTTTACTAGTGTTTATTGTCACACAAATGACATCAATTTGTTTACAAATTTCAACTTCACCATCTTACGACCGTAAAGTTTTTCTTTCTATACTATTAATAACATACGCATCTTTTAATATAATGAATTTTTGGAATCTAATAAAAGACACAAAAAATGGAAAACCTTTTCAGACAACTATATCTTTTGGACACAATGATGAATTGTAATCCATATACTTCAAAGAGGGAAATAATTTGGAAAATAACTCTATGGGTAATTTTTGTTTTGTATGCTACGTGTATTACAATAAATGCCTTCATGATAATTTCAACATTTTTACAGCATGTTTTCAATACTTGCTCCTGTGTTTTTTATTTACAGTATTTCGCCTTATTTGGATTATTGTTAGAAATATCGTTATTATTGAAAAAAAGGATAAACATACTTTGTGAATGGGGCCATATTTTGTCCAAGAGTAAATATATTAGAAATACAGATGTCATAAATGAAATAAACATTTTTAAAGCTTCCTACGAATATTTAACTTTTATCATTACCACTTTTAATGCTCTATTTGGGAAGAAGATTTTAGGATTTCTTGCACTGACTTTTGTACAATTTTTGAGCACTGTCGATTATATTATAAATTTGTCTAAAACAGAAGATTCTATATAAACTGTCTTGTTCCTATTACTTTTCCTAATGTTATATATGGTGAGTAAATTTATTTTAAAATGTTTTTTCGGTTTTTGCCCAGCAAACTGCTATATTAGTACCAAATAGTATATTTCATTAGGTGTCCAGAAAATAGGCTTTTTCATAGGAAGTCGTGCAAGCACGGAAAAAGCATTTTTGGACGTGTAATGAACGATATTTTTCATTATATCTATCTGAAAACCAGATTAAGAAACATTTATTTTTAACAATTTGCGATTTCTAGAGAACTGTCAATAACATATTATTTTATTTTGACATGTAAGTAGGCAGTTAGTTGGCTGTATAATTTTCCGTGCGGTCGCACAGAAAAAGCCCATTTTCGGTGCGCTGAATAAGCAAGTAAATATAGTGTTTTCAGATAGGTATAATGAAAAATGCGTATTTTAAAGCGTTGTAGAAGATTTCCAAATAGACCAAGACGCAGCCATGATAATGTACACATATTTTCAATCCAACACGGTACATTTTATAAAAATCATCAACTCTGTTTAAGATACCTACTTCAGAAATCTTCTCTTGTTATCATACGATAAAATCATACAATTCACCATTTTAAAAATGCCACTTTCACAGTAATTATAAAAAAATGCAAAAAATACGGACAGGCACGAAAATCGACGTGTTTTAATTTTCACCGAACGAATTATTTATTCGTCAGCTCTTTAATATATATGTTTTCTATAATTACTGAAAATTGCACGTAAATATCATCAGTCGATTATTTAAATCTTTTCCCGTTATTTGGTGACAATATTTCTTACAGAGAAGTTGCATAATTTAAAACCACATTTTTTTTAATGAATTGGCAATAAATAACCAAAGAATCCTCGAATTTTCTTAAAAATTGGAGAAAATATGTATTTTTATGTCGGGAAGATATGGTAAAAATTAAAAAAAAATGTATCTGTCCAGCCAAAATCGGCAGTTTTCGAAGAAAAACTGCCATTTTTGGAAAAACAATAGTAGAGAAAATTTTTTTATCTTAAAAAGAAGGATTTTGTGTGTACTTTTGTCTAAGAAAATCCAACATTTTATTTCTTTATTTAAAGTGCCCAATTTAGGGAATAATTAAAAAAATTCCATTTTCATTTTTTATATTGATTTGTTCCCTCACAAAAATCTTACTTTAGAACCTGAAATATTTTTTTTATTTTTTTAAAGATTTTTTGGACTGAAATACAGAGAATCAAGCATAAATATCGCGATAAAAAAATTGGAAAAAAATGAAAATCGAATTTTTATTTTTTTTATTCCCTAAATCGGGCACTTTAAATAAAGGAATAAAATATTGGATTTTCTTAGACAAAAGTACACAAAAGAATCCTTCTTTTTAAGATAAAAAAATTTTCCTCTACTGTCGTTTTTCCAAAAATGCGGCCAATTCAATTTTTTGTTTCGAATAATGCCGATTTTAGCTGGACAAATACATTTTTTTTTTAATTTTTACCATGTCTTCCGGGCATGAAAATACATATTTTCTCCAATTTTTTAGAAAATTCGAGGATTCTTTGGTTATGTATTGCCAATTCAGTAAAAAAAAATAGGGTGCGCGAATTCGTTTTTTGAGGTTAGGATACATTTTTAAAAAACCCTACTATACGGATTGATAATCTACTTCATCAAGGTCATTTTATTTTTTTTGGCACATAGGTATCTCGCGAAGCTCCAGCCCAAATTTATTGAAAAAATTTTTACAAGCTTCTCGTTAAGTTTAAAATCTAAAAAATTAAAAAATTTGACTTAGCTCTTACATCCACTTTCAGAATATTTTCGTCTAATTTCACTAGCTTTTTATCTTGTGTTTTTGGCATTATTGACCCTTATTTCTGTAATCCCACAATAATAATTTTGAAAAAGCAAAATCTTTTAAATTTTTATTTTTTTTAAATTGTTACTTACAATTTTTTGTTAATTTCTTCGAAGTAATGGTGGGGGGGGGGTTACATCCCCAATAACCCCCCTCGTTACGCCTATGGATCGCGTAATCGCCCGTCATCAGCGTAGTCATAGCAACTGTCAAAATCAAAATAATACAAACATACTCTTATGAAAGACAAATAAGTTCTAATTAATGATTATAAGATACATACTGTTTAAAAAAGAATACCTACATTTTCAATATGTCAAGTGATAGGGAAGCGGGAATCTATTGGATTTGAAGAGAAATTTGTAAAATTGTTCAAAAAAGATAAAGATGCAGTAAAATACAGGGTAGGCAATTTGAAGAAATTAAGTACCCTGTCGTAAGTCCAGACTTTTTGGCACACTGTATAGTGTATATGGCCGTATGGAATTTTTCCATTCGTGCGTAAAATGCTTTTTGCAACACTTGTTACGTGATATACTATTGTGTCACACCTGATTAACACGCGTGACAACGCGCTAATGATAAGACACTACACACAACAATTAACACACTATCCTGCGCAAAAACTCATTCTTGTATACATGAGGTTTTATAAAGTATTTATTTATATTTATATAATTAAATGCATTGCAAACTCTCAGTTTAAAAAATATATTCTTTGAATTGCGCTACTTAATTTATAACAACAAAAAAGAAACAATGACATCGTTATTGGTCAACTACGCCATCTAGTTAATAATAGCCTAAGTCCGATAGATGGAACCACTCTTTGTTTTGCCCTTGATAATAGCATTGTATAAAGATAATATCTTTATACAATGGTAATCGGTAACGGGAAAATCTCTAATGGCTTCCCTTTTTAACAATTTATAAAAAATTGGACCAATGCAGGTTGTGGGTATTTTGTATAAATAATAAATATCAAATAATAGTAAATTGTTTAAAATACGCTATTATTAATTGTTAATTTAATAATTTTACTCGATATTATACACGCAATAACGATTATTTTTTCATATAAACGATTTAGAAGCAGTCGAAACGCAAATTCGGTATGACAAACAATAGAAAATTGAAGGCACTCTTCCTTTTCAATTTTTTTTACAATGTTGGAGCATTTGTAGGACTATTTCCGTGGAATCCAAAAAAAGGATATATTTTATATCAGCCGATTTTTTTACTCGTGTTTATTGTCACACAAATTGCAGCAATTTGTTTTCAAATTTCAACTACACCAGTTTACGACCTTATAGTTTTTCGATCTATACTATTAATAACATACGCGTCTTTTAATATAATGAATTTTTGGAATCTAATAAAAGACACAAAAAAATGGAAAACCCTTTTCAGACAACTATATCGTTTGGACAAAATGATGAATTGTACTCCATATACTTCAAAGAGGGAAATAATTTGGAAAATAACTCTATGGGTAATTTTTGTTTTGTACGCTATGGGTATTGCAATTTATGGATTCATGATAATTTCAACATTTTTACAGAACATTTTAAATACTTGCTCCTGTGTTTTCTATTTACAGTATTTTGCCCTATTTGGATTATTGTTAGAAATATCGTTATTATTGAAAAAAAGGATAAACGTATTTTGTGAATGGGTCCATATTCTGTCCGAGAGTAAATATATTAGACATAAAGATGTCATAAATGAAATTAACAATTTTAAAGATGCCTACGAATATTTATCTTTTATGATTACCACTTTTAACGCCCTATTTGGGAAGAAGATTTTAGTATTTCTCGCACTGTTTTTTGTACAATTTTTAAGCACTGTTGATAATATTTTAAATATGTCTAAAAGAGAAGATTTTATACAAAATATTAAGTTTATATTATTCTACCAAATGTTATTTGTAGTGAGTAAATTTGTTTTAAAATATTTTTAGCTTTTGCACAGCAAACTCCTAGGTATATTGGTACCATAAAAAGCGTATTTAAACGCTTTGTATAAGATTTCCAGATAATGTAGACATATTGTCAATCCAACTCGACATTTTGTAAAAAATCTTTAACTCATTTTGAATGTTTCGGAAATATTATCTTGTTTTGGCGCAATAAATCCATACAATTCACCATTTCAAAAATGCCACAATAATTATAAAAAAATATCACAATAATTATAAATAAAAACTACGGACGGGCCCGAAAATCAACGTGTTATAATTTTTGCTTTGACCGGTTTTTTCGTTTTAATCAATAATTATTATCAGTTGATTATTTAAATCTCTTTACGTTTTTTGGTGACAATTTATCAATAGTAAAAACACAAGAGCTTTTTTTATCGGATAAATTTCTCTTTGTATCGAAACATTTTGCCAATAAGTAATTTTACAAGAAAAACTGACATGATAATGATGATTGTGATTTTATCAAATGTCAGTTTTTAGAGTAAAATTACTGATGGAAAAAATGTTGAAGATAAAAAGAAAATTATCCATAAAAGAAAGGTTCGCGTGTTTTTGATAAGATAAATTAACGACAGAATATAAGAATAAAAAACAAAAACTTTATTTTTATTGAACAATTAATAATTAACAGAACAACTAATTTTAATATTTTGGGTTTCTCTATATGCCGTATTTTCATTTTGCTATACTGCAGTAAATTTGTAATTACCTAATATAAAAATAAATAATTCTGTGTCGGCGGTTTCGACTACAATGGTCACTGTGGGAAACAAGGATGTTATACATAAGAGTGAATAACGAATATGAAAATGTCACTAATATTTACCAATAGATAAAGTTGACCTAGATGCCTTCCCAAAATACACAAAACTGAGAATACAGCGCAGCCTCTCGTTTCAGTAATAACCAGAACGACCTATATTACCTATAATATCGCGAAATGGCTGTCTAATCAGCTTGAAAGTTTTAAAAACTCTTTAAAATTACACAATTAAACAATATAAAGGACTAGTGGTTTATTCCTAACGATAATTTTAAAAAATTACCTAAAATCCATTCATTTGATTGAATTTCTCAGAAATAATTATTTTTCGTATCAAAACAAGTGTAACGAAGAGCAAGATGAAACGACTAACTTATCGCCGTTTATTGTAAACCTTCTCATGAGTATCTCTCTATGTCTATCTGTTGATGGCAGTGTCGATACACTGCGACATATAAAATCTATTGTGCCCCCTTCTGGGGCCCATTCGTTATCATATCTCAACGATTAGAGCAGTTCCTCAAGTCCTATTGCTTTCAAAAAGTTCAGGATGTCGGTAGGATTCAGGTTAGGTATTCTCATGAGTAACTTCAAATTAGTCAATAATTTGAAAGCTTGAAGTTTGAAAGGATTTTCAAGATTTTTAATACTAAAAATAATGAATATCTTCTGATTATCCGTTTTCTAGCCTCGCGCTGATCCTTGGTTTTATAATGCTTATTTGCTTATAGCGGACCTAAATCTTAAAATTTGTACTCGAACTTTTTGTCATCATTTTTTAATAATAAATAAATATTGTAGTCGTCTAGTTAATTTTTCTCTCCATCACTCGTTCTATCTGATTATAGATTTTTACAACCGTTATAAAATTTCGTTATATTAAATGAGACACAAAAATATTCTATAAGAAGCCTGGCTTGCAATAAAAATGTGCTGTGGAACAGCTTTGTTCACTACTTTAAGAAATTGAGAACTAATTATAAATATTATTTTTTTTGCAGACTTTGACCATCATTATAGCAATGTCAGGAGATATAATCGAAAATTCAGGAGTAAGACTTATTAAATTACTGCACATTTTACAACTAAATATTGAAGATGAATTTTTACAGAAGCAACTAAATCAATTTTCTGCAGTTGTGATACAACTTAGACCTACCCTATCGGTTTGTGGTTATTTTGACGTAAACAGGAAGTTACTACCGATGCTGATGTCTAGTTTCAGTACCTACATAATTATATTAATTCAATTAAAAATGTAATTTTTGTGATACATCAATTAAAAGAGTGTATAAGGATTCAATAAGTTTTTAATGTATCATATATTTTTTCGACTGTTTACTAAAACATGTTAACAAATTAAAAGTTACACAAATAAAAGATATTTAACTTTGACTTCTCGTATGTTTAATAATTTCTTAGAGATTGTCCGAAGCAAGTTGCCAGCTTTTTGGACTTAAAGGCAAATAAGCAAGGTTCTACCTGATACGGAGTTTGCACTTGACTATTATACTGTTTAATGATGATATGAGAATTCGTGTATATGCTCATATTCACTCTTCTCTGGTCAAAATAACTCATGAGGATCGCGTTTTAGGAACTCGCGCCCATGGAGATTTTTTATCAGCATCGATTTTTGGATAATATCTTCGAGTTTTAAAGATTTTAACCGAGGGCCAATTTCCGTAAGCTCCGTGCGGGGTACTTTCAAATCTGTCAAATTTTAAAAATTCTACAACAGTGCTACCAACTAATTTTTTAAAGTAAACTTCTCTATAATATGCAAAGTATAAATTTATTAAAAAATTAATAAAATGCCAAAAAATAAAAAACTTTAGTCCTTTAAAAACCTCATTGCTGCGCGATTCGTTTTTTAAACTTGGACTCGTGTCATAACAAAATGCCATATGAAATGCGTTGCTTAATGTACTATTAAAATACGATAATATAAATTTCAATTTTGTGTCCCCAACGAGAGGAAGTGAGACGGAAAGAGAGACAGAGATACCGGAAGTATACCGATAGCCATCATTGTTTCACATGCCTGCACGTCTCGCGAAGAAACACACAAGGAGGGATGCGGAGTTTTTATGCAAATTTTTAAGTAGTATGCGTCGAATCGTTGCCATGTGCGCATCACTTGACTTAAGTTAACAAATTTTGTTCGTTTTATTTTACACTGATAAAAAAGATATTTTCTGAATGATGTGGTTCATTTATGTTAACCATTACTATTAGTTAGTAAATTACACATGTGCTTTCCTGTTATTTTTGTGCGTTGTTTTTCGTTAATATTTTAATAAAACGTTAATCGCAAGGTGCTTGTTTTCTTGAAGTTCTGCAAAAACCAACAAATCTACAGTTCCACTGAAAAATTACAGACATTTGTTTAAAAAAGCGGCGTTGCTAAACATCGACCGACTTAGCAAATAAATGCAAAAGCAGTTCTCTAAAACTAGAGTCCTGAACAAGAGTGTTTAAGGATTCAATACGTTCTTAACGTATCAACTGTTTACTAAAACATGTTAACGAATTAAAAGTTACACAAAAAAAATATTTAACTTTGACTTCTCGTATGTTAAATAATTTCTTATAGATTGTACGAAACAAGTTGTCACCTTTTAGGACTTAAAAGTGAATAAACAAAGTTCTACCTAATACCTGAAAGGTTGTTCTCACAAATTAAAATCAACGTTATTTCTTTTGCAGTTGACAATTACATATATTTTTAATTTAAGTTTAAAATTCGTATTGATTTTCTTTAACAAATTGGTTCATCTTGAGTCGATTTTATAGCATGTTTGTTATCATCTTGGATAAGTAAGTTTTTTGTGTACATGCTACTAATTTTGTTAATTTGGCAACACCGCTTGGTAGATAGTTGAATAATTTCACCAAGTTACTTTCCCAGATAGCCAGTGAACGTTTATTGCCGGCAAGGGTAGAAAAATCGTCGAAAAAAAGGGAATTTACCCAATTTCAATTTTAGAATTTAAAGTAAAATTACTGCCATTTCTTTTTAGATATTTTAAACTACTGTCGATTTTAGTGACAATAACATGAGACATGAGTCGAATGAACAAAATCTCTAATGGCTTATCTTTTTAACAATTTATAATAAATTGGACCAATTCAGGTTGTGGGTATTTTGTATATAAAATAAATTTTTTAAAACACGCTATTATTAATTGTTAGTTTAATAATTTAACTCTATACTATACACGCACTAATGATTATTTCTCCATACAAAGGATTTAGAAGCAGTTCAAATGCAAATTCACTATGACTCACACCAGAAAATTGAAAGAACTCTTCTTTTTTTACAATGTTGGAGCAATTGTAGGACTATTTCCTTGGAATACAAAAAAAGGAACTATTTTATGTCAGACGATTTTTGTACTAGTGTATATTGTCATTCGAATTACAGCACTTTGTTTAATAATTTCAATTACAACAGCTTATGACCTCCTAGTTTTTCGATCTACACTATTAGTAATATGCACGTGTTTTGATATATTGAATTTTTGGAATCTAATCAGAGACACAAAAAAATGGAAAACCCTTTTCAAACAACTATATCATTTGGACAATATCATGAATTATACTCCATATATTTCAAAAAGGGAAATAATTTGGAAAATAACTCTATGTTTAATTTTTGTTTTGTACGTTGTACGTTTTGCAATTTACAAATTATTGATAGATCCAATAGTTCCACTTAACATTTTAGGTATTTCTGCCTCTGTGTCTTATTCACAGTATTTTGCCTTATTTGGATTAATGTTAGAAATGTCGTTATTATTGAAAAAAAGAATAAACGTACTTTGTGAACGGGTCCATATTTTGTCCGAGAGTAAATATATTAGACATAAAGATGTCATAAATGAAATTAACAATTTTAAAGCAGCCTACGAATATTTAAATTTTATGATTACCACTTTTAACAGTCTAATTGGGATGAAGATTTTAGGATTTCTCGCAGTGACTTTTGTACAATTTTTGAGCTTTGTTGATAATATTTTAAATATGTCTAAATCAGAAGATTTTCTAGGTTTTCTACCAAGAATGTTGAGTTTACAAATGATATTTGTGGTGAGTAAATTTGTTTTAAAATATTTTTTCGCTTTTTGTACCGCAAACTGCTTATATAAAAAGAGTATTTAAAAGCTTTCCAGATAACTTACACATATTGTCAATCCAACTCGATACATTTTATAAAAAATGACTAACTTTTAATAAGATATTTCGGAAATCTTCTCTTGTTTTTACACCATAAAACCATAGAATGGAATAGAAATCTGTAATCACAGATATTTTCAAAACAAAAACATAGTTTCGTCAAAATACATTAAAATTCATTTACAATTATTTGCACATATCTAAATGAAATATTAACATATTAACAATTAAATTATGTTAAAATATTATCAGACAATTAAAAAAAAACATTTAGTTTCATACACTGTGACATAAAAATTAATTAAAAATTTAGAAATTCATTTTCATATACCAGGTGTGATTCCCTACTCGACCATTCACTGTTGGGTTCTAATTAACAGTGCTGTTCCTAAAGTGGCGCTGTGAAACAGTAACAAAGCCTACGAGGCGAAATACCCATAGTAGTAGAAGCCGTTGACACTGAAGTAAAAAAAAATAATTACTGTCCGAGTTGATTTCGAAACTCAGTATAAACAGTTTTCTGCAAGTTACTTTTTTCATTTGTTTTTAAATTGATTTTTACTTTCTATAATTTTATATTCTGTAGGCAGTAGGTTGTAGAGTGAGCACCCGCGTACATAAGTGAGTAGTTTTAATATATATATATATACAGGGTGTCCCGTTGGTAAAGATAGGTAGAGGTCACAAAGGCGATTCTAAATAACTCATATATAATGGGTTTCTTGGCTTCCATAACCGAGTTACAGGGTGTTTTATCAATTATGCATAATTATTCATTTGGCCAGAACTATTGAATCACTTAGTATATTTTTTCCATTTTTGGCATACACTTCTCACGACTAATGTACTGAAATATTGAGAGCTATGAAAATCCAGGTTCGGCTTTAGGAAAAATTGAAACATATTAAAAATATCAAAACAACACCCTGCATATCACAATTTTAATATTTCCATGTTAGATTTGAATAAAGGGCAAAAAACTGAATTGAAACAAGTTGTTGTTGTTATCCCGCCACTGAATCTAATTGGAAAATTTTGATATTGAAAGTAAAATTTCCTTTAAATTTAGAAAAAACATATTATGAAACTCATTTTTTCTTTAACAATTTCAAAAATTCACTGCGCGTCATTTACATATTTCTTGTTTATTCGGCCTAAAATAATTTTACACTGTACGGGTGTACCTGCAGGTCCGTACTTAGATATAGATATACTAAGTGATTCAAAAGTTCTGGCCAAATGAATAATTATGCATAATTGATAAAACACCCTGTAAGTCGGTTATGGAAGCCAAGAGACCCATTATATATGGGTTATTTAGAATCGCCTTTGTGACCTCTATCTACTTTTAAAATATTTCCGTTTACCAACGGGACACCCTGTATATATATCGAGGTTATATTATAGTTAGTAAGGAATTTTCTTTAAATGTATTACGGCAAGATTCTCTTCAATTAAGGTTATATATTAGTCTTATAAGGCGTTTTTGCAGTAAAAAAACCCTATCGATATCAGCCGCCTGGCCCCAAATTATTATTATTACTATTATTATTATCAAATACTATTAAACGAGCAAGGTTTGTATGTAAGTGTGTATGTGTGTCTAGCAATGAAAAAGTGCCATTGAACAGCTTTTATCCCTACTTTAAGACATTGAACACTAATTATGAATATTATTTTTTTTTGCAGACATTGACCATCATTATAGCAATATCAGGAGATATAATCGAAAATTCAGGAGCGAGACTTATTACATTACTTCATATTTTACAACTAAATATTGAAGATGAATTTTTACAGAAGCAACTAAATGAATTATCTGAAATTGTAATACAACTTAGACCTACCCTTTCAGTTTGTGGTTATTTTGACGTAAACAGGAAGTTACTAACGATGCTGATGTCTAGTTTCAGTAACTACATAATTATATTAATTCAATCAAAAATTTAATTTTTGTAATACATCAATCAAAATAATGTTTAAGGATTCAGTACGTTCAAGATATTTAACTTTGAATTCCCGTATGTTAAATAATTTCTTATAGATTGTTCGAAACAAGTGGCCAGCTTTTAGGACTTAAAGGTAAATAAACAAGGTTCTACCTGATACCTGATGCGTTGTTCTCACAAATTAAAAGCAATATTATTTCTTTTGCAGTTGACTATTTTTTTGATTTAGAGTCGATTCTATAACATGCTTGTTATCATCTTGGATAAGTAACTTTTTTGTGTACACTACCAATTTTGTTAATTTGGCAACACCGCTTCCCACACAGCACAATCACCTTCCTAGAATGTGCGTAGAATATTGAAAAAGTATATTTGAATATTCTATGAATATACTAATTTCTGATATGCATATCCCTAGAATGTAGCAAAGGCCAGGGTCTTATCAAGTGCTGAGGACGTTCTGAGAACATCCATTAGAATGTGCTGAGAATGTTCTGAGACATCCATTAGAATGTTTTTATAATATTTTTTGCCGTACTTTTAGGCACTTTTATAGCATTTTGTAAAATAAAAGGAGGATAGACCAAAAAAAATTATAAATATTTTCTTATGTTTTACTCTTAAGTTATAAAAAACGTTTTTATATTTTGCATCTGTATGATTTTACATTATGATACGCATTTGAGAACTCTAATGTTTTATTAGAGTACGCAACTTTTTGTGTTATACGGTTGGTCATATGAATCAACAAATGACATGAATTGACATTTTCTGATATAATTTTATTTCAAATCTGTCAAATTTTAAAAATTCTACAACAGTGCAATTCATTTTTTTAAGCAAACTTCTCTATAATATGCAAAGTATAAATTTATTAAAAAATTAATAAAATGGCAAAATATAAAAAGTATTATACCCTAATAACACAGGATCTTGCTGGGATGTCCCGCTAAGGTCCTCAGAATGTCCCAGACTTAAGTACGACATGCCAGAGATGTTTCTTTTGGGACATTATTATTTTTACGTCATTATTTAATAAACAACTATTCGTTGATGTAAAAATGAGTTGCCGAGTGTAATTATTTAAAAACGGAAACTATTGAAGTTCCCGCATTTTGCAATTAACGATGATTGCCGATAATATTCGTGGGTCTGCGCCTGCGCGCTGCATATAGTTTTGTAGTTCATGTTCATAGTTCGACCATTTTATTTGTTTTCGAGGTGATTGTGATTTTAGTTTGAAGTAAGTAAAAAATATTTTTATTTGTATGATATAGTCCCGAGAAAAAAGAAAGCTTTTAAATAAGTTCCAGCAACGATTTAAACGCATAAACAAAGCTGAATGATCTACAATTAACCCAAAACTAAGTGAAGAAGCCTATATAACCTCACATCTCTACATATGTTAGTCTCTGTAGTATGTACAAAAACCACACGGAGGGTTATAGCATTGTATATAGATTATATAGTAGTATCGCCTTACGGACTTTTATCAGTAGGATTATGTGAACGCACTGGAGATGGCAGCACTCCAAGTGGACACAAGTCATGTCTTTAGGTCATGTCGTTGCTTGAGTGAAATTATAATTTGAAATCTTCTTTTTCATTTCTGCTTGTCTTTTGTTAATGTGTTATTTAGTTACAACGAAAGGGAATTGGAAAACGTATGAAATTGAAGGCCCAAAATATTTAATTATCTCCCGAGAAACCAGGGCTGCCAATTTGTGAGTATTTTACTAGTCTGTAAGTAATTTTGTGAGTAAAGGGCAATTGTGAATTGTAATCAAAAGGTCTATACTATCGATAATGGTAATTATGAAACATTCTAATCTGATAATTTATGAAATCCGTTTAACTTTTAAAATTAAAATTTGGAATAAAAAGCAATAAGACTAGAGAGTCAATGTTAAATCGAAATATTGTTTTCTTAAAGTATATTTTTTGCAATAGTTTGGTTTCTTGTTTATAATATGGATATTATATGATTGTTTTAGTTAATTTTAAAAGTATAAAATAATTTATTTTTTATTTATTAGTATTTTATTTTCTGGTAAAATTAATAAATTATTATATGTTGTTGTTTGATAATAAACAACTTTAATCTTTTTTATCTGATGCTGGTTAGACAGATATTAGTTTATCATATTAAAAAAAACTGTCTTGCTATTGATATTTTAAAGTTTGGCAACGCTGTCATCAAAACTCTAGACACACCAAAACAACCTGAGTTTCAGTGGAATTTTCCTGTTTATAGGGTTAATAAATAGTTTTGAATAGATTTGCGTTGTTAATTGAAGGTCACCAAAATCTGATGCCCTGCCAATAATAAAAACTTATCGTTGGTTTTGAATGATGTTTGTAGACAAACCGATTTTAAGTACCTACCCGAAGTCATAAAAAAATTCTTAGCAGTATGTGGATGGTCGGAAAATGTAGGGAAAATTATAAGTAAATTAAAAAAAATAAATTGGACAAATTAAAAGTTCTGGAAGGGGATGGGGTAGCTAAATATACAACTTGAGGGTTGGATATTGGTTTTTACGATTTGTGGCTGAAACATGCATCCTATCGAAAAAAGTTTAATGTAACATTTGTGGATAATTAAAAAATGTAAAACTTTTGTATTAATCATTTTTCAACTTCAAAATTATTGAGAAAATCGTTAAAAAACGCTTTTGTAGTTTTTAATTTTTATCTCCCGCAAAAATAATTTTTTTTTATGAAACTTTGTAAAAACATTCTTCTTTGTGTTTTAAATAAGCTGTAATTTTTTCAATACAAAATATTTATTTTTCGATTTTATACGAATTTAAATTAAAAAAGCCTAATTTTCAATCGAAAAAGTTCACTAACAAAATTATCAATTTTTTAACTTATTTATCAGTGCTCATTTTTTTTCAAGTTTTCGAAACTGCACATTTCATATTATACTAGTAAAATTTTAAAAACACACTTTTAAGAGTTGCGAAGTGAGAAATTTAGAAATTATAACTTCCGGTCAAATTATCTATGAGCAAAAAAAAAGTTAAAAACTAATAGCTTCCTGAGAATAAAATTCTTTTTTTACATTTTAGGCAAAGGTACTTTTATTTTTTTTGTATTTTTGTATTTTTAGAATACGCTTTTTCTTATATTTAATAATTTTTTATAGTTATAAATAACTTATAATACAAATTTGAGTAAAATTTTCCGCTGTTTCACACGTGGTGCTGTTGGTTTCTCGATTTTTTTATTTTTCGAGATATTAGATAACGCAAAAAACAAATTTTCTATTTAGTTTTCGAAATTGTAAACTTAAGCATACAGTTTAGAGCAGCAAAGATTTTTTTTAACGTTTTCTACACCCAATAAAGTACTAAGAGCCTAGTTTCAGCGATATCACATTTTATGTGAGATTTTTGAGTAAATGTGGCTCTGGCAACTGGGCTATTATAAAATTGTATAAAGATGTTTATTAATTAAAATAAATATACAAATGTATCGTATTGGAATAAAATGGTTTTCATGTTACATTGGGAGAAAATGTAAATTTCTTCGTTTAAAATAGCCCAAAAAGAAGTTTTCAAGTACTTTATATTTAATAAAATTTCTGTTGACCCCTCTTGAAAATCGTCTGGATCCGCCCATGTACATTATAAAGTGTATTTTTATCTTTATTTAAAAAAAAATAATTTCTAATTTATATAAATAATCACTATTTTTAAAATAAAAATGTATATTCTTCCATATTTCAATATGATGCTCAAAATTCTAAACTGAATTGAAAATAGCCCAAAAAGAAGTTTTCAAGTACTTTATATTTAATAAAATTTCTGGGGACCCCCTCTTGAAAATCGTCTGGATCCGCCCATGTACATTATAAAGTGTATTTTTATCTTTATTTAAAAAAAAATAATTTCTAATTTATATAAATAATCACTATTTTTAAAATAAAAATGTATATTCTTCCATATTTCAATATGATGCTCAAAATTCTAAACAGAATTGATATAGCACATCATATCATAAATTTTATCCTTATTAGTAAATAAAGATGACTAATCACACAGTTTTGTAGAAAATCCTGACTGAATTTTGAAAATGTAATATCTGTTCAACAGATGTTTATTATTAAATACGTAACTGCAATATTGCAGACAGCAACTTTAATAGCTGAAGGAACTACTTGATAAAGGCCATGTGAAAGAAGATATAGAGGGAGTATCTGTACAGCATTAAAAATTGATAACTTCATATAGAACGTCAATAGATGCCGCTCGAGACTGCATCAGACACTTTTAACTAGAGCTCGATACTACTATATAATCTATATACAATGGTTATAGGCTTGCATATCAAGTGACTTTAGTTGTTAATAGTTATATTTTTGAAATTGAAGGTACAGTTTTTTACCCAGCTTGGTGGAAATAATACTTATGAATTGATTAGACGCTGCATTGCACCAGTAATTGAGGACTCGTTATACCTTTGGGACGACCCTTTAATCAAAAGCAGTAATTGGCAAATATAAAACTTTTTATAAATATAGTATTTTAAAATTATTCTAATTCTAAAATTACAGTGATTTACATTATGAAAAATAAAAAAAGTTCTAATTGTTTATAACGTACATCACTGTAACTTTTTCAAGACAAATTCTTATCACACTTCATGTTTAAAGTTATCCTTTCAATAAGCTATCCTCTGACACTATAGATTTAACTAAAAGTTAAATAGTGTGTTAAATGTAAAAAAACATGATTTTTCATAACACTAATTTATGAATAATTATTTTAGAAGCTGCACAGAAATCAGGTCATGCTTCCAACAACAAAGAAACCGAGCTAAGAATTGATGATTGGCTGAGAAGAGCAAAAGAACGCAATCTTAGAATGCAAATGAAAAAAAAAAATAAACTCAATGGTAATTCAATTGTTTTTTGAATAAATTTTTTTTTTAAATCATTTTTGTTTAATTTTTTAGTATTTACACTCCTAGGAGTGTAAATACGTGTGGTAAAGGGGAAAATATTATTTGTTCTCATATCCCAAGGATGTTTGATTTAAGTACCCTGGATGTTTGTAGTCCCGGGTCATCCTACAAACATAGTATACATTAAAATACAAAGTATTAATACTCCTGTCATGATGATGACAAAAAAATTAGAGAGGCATTAAAACTCACAAATAAAAAAATATTAGAATTAAATAATTACAGAATTTTAAGTTTATATTTTTATATTGATATTTCTTTTGTATTTACTTAATGTTATGTGAATCAAAATTTTATTTTATTTATTTTCCTTCAAAATATTTATAAAAAAACATTACAAATAAAATCAATTTTAACTAACGTATCGTACTTTTCTTATTAGGATTAAAGGATTAGAAAGATTTATTAAACCAGGTAAAAGTGCTCAGTTGATGTATCTACTTTTATTGCCTTCAAGGGACGGTGCTCAGTTGAATTCTACCCGTTTAGCCACAATGGACCGTTTTTTTACAACTTTGTGACTCGCCCATTTCCTTATGCCACGCTCAAATTGACAGATTATTGAAATATACACTTTTCTGGATGTACTTAACTTACCTTTTCTTAATCTGACGCGCTCGAGTTTTTCTAAGTATCGATTTTTTTTACAAGCACCCCCTATATTAAGGGTTCATATATGGTAGGGGTACTTTATAGGGTGAAAGATTTCTCCCCATATGTATTTCTGACGCTCTCGAATAACGCGGAAAATCCCCGCTTGGCCTCCCCTACTATAATATCTACGAATAGATAAACTTGTTTCAGAGGTACTGCCTTCCCAAAATACACAAAACTGAGAAGACAATGGATTCTTTCGTCTCAGCAATAAAAAGGACGACCTATAATATCGCGAAATGGCTTGAAAGTTTTAAAACCTCTTTATATTTCATAAACAATATAAAGGACTATTGTATTCAAAATCAAATGTATTCAAAGACTTTTAAAGCTCCTTCCAATGTCATATGTCTTGATAATTTAAAAAAATTACCTAAATCTATTGATTTGAGTGAATTAGTCAGGGATACTTATTTTCAGTATTCAAACAAGTTTAACGAACCAAAAGAAACGAGTAACTTATCGCCGTTTATTCCAAATCTTCTCATGAGTAATTTCAAATTAGTCGATAAATTGAAAGTTTTTACTTTAAGAAATTGAGAACTAATTCTGAATATTTTTTTTTTGCAGACTTTGACCATAATTATAGCAATATCAGGAGATATAATCGAAATCTCAGGAGTCAGACTTAGTAAACTACTGCACGTTTTACAACTACATATTGAAGATGAATTTTTTGGAAATTGTCGATTCCACGTTATAGAGTACCTTAAAATTGATTTGGAAAACAAGACTAAGTCTATCATCAACTTAGTTGTAAAATTTGCTAAACAGGACTTTGTAACGTAAGCAACGTGTTAATTCCATCTTATGTGCTGGTCAAACATTATACCTAAACACGAAAGAAGAGAGTGACATTTTGACTAGAATCAGTCAAATAAAAGATTTGCAACACACAATGCAAATTGTGTATGCAACCCTAATACATCGGGAATTTTTTGCTTTAAAAATTGTCAATACTCTCTTCTAATCATAGATGGTAGCACATCTAAAAATTATACCTAAATATTTTATTGCTACTGTTTTTCCAAAGATGGGACAGTTACATCTGTTGTCATTGCATTTAGAGTTATGTAATTTAATTTGTATTTTGGGTTGATCAACTGTAGTAGGTGAAAAGGTAATAAAACAGAACAAATATCTCGTTTTTCAGGAAGCTGGCCAAAAAACTAGTTTTTTTAGCCATCCTGTATGTATCTTTTCAATCCCAAAATGACTGGGATTTAAAAATCGCCTGTTATATTATAATTACTACTTATTAAAAAAATCCCCTATTAAATCTAGTGACGTAGATGCGATTAACATTTTTTGACCGTATCATTAATTCCATAATAATGATAGTCAGTGAAAGGGGTTAATATCTAATTAAAGGGTAGATTTCACATGTTCGGATGATAAGGTATTATTTCTTTACCAAAAAATCGTTGTTTTAGACAATGCTGTATGTTTGTCATCGTTATTATGTATGTTATTTTATAAGGCGAAGTAAAGTTATTTCTCGTAGGTTTTTTCATTATTTTAGGAAAAAAGTTTTTTATATTTTGCAGAAAGTAGGGTAGAGCCGCTGAATCCATGCTGTATGGACTCTAATTTCTAATAGTAAGTAGTAAGAGGGGACCAAGAAGAAGACGACATTCATGGATGCACAACCTGCGCCAGTGGTTTGGATTGTCATCTGTTGATCTGTTTAGAAACGCAGTAAACAAGAATAGCCATGTTAATAGCCAACGTCCGCAACGGATAGGGCACGTAAAAGGCTATACATTTTGTTGTTATGACAAGATATAGATTGGATAAGTACGCGGCTTATGTGCTTATGGTAGCCTCTACACTGCGACCTTTGAAGATCTATTGTGTGTGCCCTCATGCTATGTTAGAGTACCCTGTCTAGACCCGTTCTTGTTATTAGACTCCATAGGCCACACCTTAGGTCCTCCATATATTGGGAGGGTTGTGGTTTTTCCTCCCCTGTCGTCGAAAACCTTAGCATTGTCAGACCTTCGCAGTAGCAGAATGTGTACTGAGGTTTCCTCATCTTCTTAGCAGAACCTACATGTGGTTGGGTATGACAAGATATAGAAAATGTTTCAGTGAATCTGCATCCTTCATCCATACAGTTGTTGATTTTATGGTATGAAAAGGATGTTTTATATTAATTAGTTGATATAACCTAGAAAGAGCATTTGCACGTAGTTTTTGGAGACGCAGATTTTGAATCAAAAATACTATATATTAGTCAGTCGTCGTTGTCATTGTCAATGGTGTAAAGCCTATTTATAACAATTATAATGTCTGAAACTGCTACGGGTGCAAAAGAATCCCGTGAAGTCTCTCGAATAGTCGTAAAAATGAAAAATTCTGGAGTTGGGCACAACATACCTCCTTTGTCACTAAAAGGAAATGTTTTAATGAATTTGCAGACATATTGTCAAGGCTTGCGCAAAAGATGTTTGTAAATCGTCAATCTAACCTGAAAATTTTATGATTTATGATGTATTTTTATTAGGTATTTGTTTGGTAGTATCTTGGTTTAGTTTTGTTCATTATCAATGGTGAGTTAAGAGTAATAATGCAAGTTGGGAATTGGTTGCATTGTATAGTTGTCAAAACTCGCTTCTAAGATCAATTATCAGTTTTGCTGATAGATGATAGCACATTTGCGAAGATATAGGAAAAATATAATTTTATTTCTTGTTTAGTATAACGGCGATTTATACGCGGAGCCGTCATAAAATATTTTTTCTTTTGTTGAAATTAAATTAGACATAGTGAGTAAACCAGTAAGGAATTTTAATTTATTAGATTCGACATCCTAAGACCGGTTTCTGTCTTTCGACTTCATCAGTTAGGCTTTTCGAATCCAATAAATAAAATTCTAAACTCGTACAAGTCAATAGCTATATCCGCTATAAGATAACATTTTTAGATGTGCTACCATCTATGGTAAGAAGAGAGTATTGACATTAAATTTTGACTGAATCTAGTCAAGATGTCACTCTCTTCTTTTTTATCCCTTTCAGAGATTAATACAAAGTGAGTAAACCAGTAAGGAATTTTAATTTATTAGGTTCGACATCCTAAGACCGGTTTCTGTCTTTCGACTTCATCAGTTAGGCTTTTCGAATCCAATAAATAAAATTCCAAACTCGAACAAGTCAATAGCTATATCCGCTATAAGATAACATTTTTAGATGTGCTACCATGAAAGGGATAAAAAAGAAGAGAGTGACATCTTGACTAGATTCAGTCAAAATTTAATGTCAATACTCTCTTCTTACCATAGATGGTAGCACATCTAAAAATGTTATCTTATAGCGGATATAGCTATTGACTTGTACGAGTTTGGAATTTTATTTATTGGATTCGAAAAGCCTAACTGATGAAGTCGAAAGAAAGAAACCGGTCTTAGGATGTCGAATCTAATAAATTAAAATTCCTTACTGGTTTACTCACTTTGTATTAATCTCTGAAAGGGATAAAAAAGAAGAGAGTGACATCTTGACTAGATTCAGTCAAAATTTAATGTCAATACTCTCTTCTTACCATAGATGGTAGCACATCTAAAAATGTTATCTTATAGCGGATATAGCTATTGACTTGTACGAGTTTGGAATTTTATTTATTGGATTCGAAAAGCCTAACTGATGAAGTTGAAAGACAGAAACCGGTCTTAGGATGTCGAATCTAATAAATTAAAATTCCTTACTGGTTTACTCACTTTGTATTAATTTCTAAAAGGGATAAAAAAGAAGAGAGTGACATCTTGACTAGATTCAGTCAAAATTTAATGTCAATACTCTCTTCTTACCATAGATGGTAGCACATCTAAAAATGTTATCTTATAACGGATATAGCTATTGACTTGTACGAGTTTGGAATTTTATTTATTGGATTCGAAAAGCCTAACTGATGAAGTCGAAAGACAGAAACCGGTCTTAGGATGTCGAATCTAATAAATTAAAATTCCTTACTGGTTTACTCACTTTGTATTAATTTCTGAAAGGGATAAAAAAGAAGAGACTGACATCTTGACTAGATTCAGTCAAAATTTAATGTCAATACTCTCTTCTTACCATAGATGGTAGCACATCTAAAAATGTTATCTTATAGCGGATATAGCTATTGACTTGTACGAGTTTGGAATTTTATTTATTGGATTCGAAAAGCCTAACTGATGAAGTCGAAAGTCAGAAACCGGTCTTAGGATGTCGAATCTAATAAATTAAAATTCCTTACTGGTTTACTCACTTTGTATTAATTTCTGAAAGGGATAAAAAAGAAGAGAGTGACATCTTGACTAGATTCAGTCAAAATTTAATGTCAATACTCTCTTCTTACCATAGATGGTAGCACATCTAAATTAGACATACTTGTGGCCAGTATCGGTCATTTGTAGATGAGACGTTAGTAATTCTTGTAAACGTTTATAGTTATATTTTTATTTTTTATTTATTCCACTCACATTATAATCTGCTTTGTCTTCTCTCTTAATTATTTTGGTATATTTTTTAAATTACAATTAAGTAGCGGGAAGTAAAAAATGTTTAATATTTCTATAGCGCATTATATTAAACTTTCACAACTCAACTAAACACGCAATAATTGTTATTATTGAAACGCTAGTAACTGAAATAAATGATTTTTAAAATCTTACTTGTAATTTAAATATTAATATAACACAATTAAAACTATTTTACTAAATCATGCGATGATATGGTAGTTTATTTTTCGATGCTAATGTGAAAATCACAACAGTGAAAACTCTTCTTTCCCGAACGCTATCAATGTCGATTTTCAAAAAAAAAATTAAAGACAACTTCCTTCTGAATTATTGGTTCCATGTTGGTACTTTGGTTGCAGTATTTCCATGGAGTCCACCACATGGGAAAAAGTTCCAGTACATTGCAATAATATGTTTGACAAGTATAATAGTTATAATTCTCTATCTGTTTATACTGACAACGACAAATATTAGTGATATTATATTTGTAACAGCCTGCCTAGGATCTTACCTGTTTTTTGAAATAACACTTTTATATGAGCTACTTAATGAAAGCGCTTATTGGAAAATATTTTATGATCTGTTTTATTCCCTTGGAAACATTTTAGACTGCAATCTCTATATTTCAAAGATGTACATATTCTGGAATGCATTGTTATGGTTTATTTTATTATCACTTTCTATATTTTCAACTTTATACTTTATTCTACAAGTAACTGTGCCAGATATCTTCTTAGGGTGTTATTTTATAATAAATAGTGTACAATTGTTCGCTATAGCAGGATTTTTATTGGAAATTTCTATAATGCTGAAAAGGCGAGAAGAAATATTTTGTAATTGGATTACAGATATGTGTAAAAACACATATCGGACGAATATTCAGATTAAGTATCAAATTAAAATTTTACAAAATACATACCAACATTTTGTGTTAATAATTTCTACTTTAAATACTTTATTTGGAAAGAAAATGTTAATGTTTTTAATAATAACTTTTTTAACATGTCTAGAAAGTGTTAATGATTTTTTGTCAAAGCATGGAAGTATCCAAATATTTTTGTATGAATTGGCCCACATAATTTGGATTATAGTAAGTAATAAAATTATATTTTTTTAATTAAAATAACGTTGTGTCTAGGTGTACGCTAACGTGTACCAAATAAAAAACTTAAGTACAAGATAAAACTTTATAATTATCAATGACGTAATCATACAAAATTAACATCGTGCACTGTAATTAAACAATAACTTTATTTTTCCTTTGTTTTTGTGGGCTAAGGTCAATAGAAAAAAATAAGAACGTTTGGGCTTTTTATCAAGGCATCATCAGGGCTTCTGCAAAAAATACAAAAATGTGTTGTCTTTAAAATTTAAAATGAAGAGTATAAAATATAACAATATGAAAGACGCAAATATTGTTTTTCTTGTACAAATAAAATAGAACAATTTGATATTATTATTAACAAAAATAAAATTAATTAATTTTACAGATATGTAGAAAGTCACAAGAATAAAATATTTTAAAAGCATATCTGGATTAAAAAGCTATAATATATATTTGAGAACCACAGAATGCCCATGAAACTGAATTCTGTGGTTCTCAAATATATATTATAGGAGGAAAATCATATTGAACATTTATTATAGTATTTTTTTTTCATAAATGTTTACGTCTTGATTTTAGTTTCATTTCTAATTAAGTTTTGATCCCATACCTATTTATCAACAACAATAAAAAAATCGTTGCCTACTAGAATGTAAACAAAAAAAAATAGAAATTTTAGAGAAAAATCCTAATAACATTTTAATCGTTAATTTTATACATAAGCATTACTCATAGTTTTTGATAGAAAATGAAAAGTTATTTCACATAGGATAAAAAAACAGGGTGGTCCATTTAAGTTGAGTGAGGTTTTGGTGTTTGAAAAATATAAAATTGGAATCCTTTTCCTAAACACCCTGTGCAAAATATCGAAATCCTACATATTGCAAATGAAAGCCCTAAAAGTCAGAATAAATCAATATAAATTTGTGTTACTAAAAGTAAGAGGTTTCTGTGTGTTTAGTTCTTGTTTAAATAGAATATTTTTCTTAAAATTACGATTTTCTCAAAATTGGTAAGAGATAGATATAGGGAACGTTGAATAAAGTTGACTTAGTTTTTAACATATAATCAAAAATTGTCATAAAATATAGGGTGTTCCATTTAAAAAAACCTAACTTTGATAAATTACAATTTTCTGGATCACCCTGTATAGTTACAAATAATTTAAACAAGTAGATCTTATCAATTTACATACGTTACCAAAAAATTTAGCTGATATCTTGTACCGTTTAGGCACACGAGAACGAGGGAATAGTAGTGGGACACCCTGTATTAAACTTCCACATCTCGACTAAACACGCAACAATTGTTATTATTGAGACCATAGTAACTGAAATACATGATTTTTAAAATCTTATTTGTATTTTAAATATTAATGTAACACAATTAAAATTATTTTACTAAATCATGCGATGACATGGTTGTTTATTTTCGATACTTCTTTAAAAATCACAACAGTGAAAACTTCTTTACGAACGCTATCAATGTCGATTTAAAGAAAAATGAAAGACAACTTCCTTCTGAATTGTTGGTTCCATGTTGGTGCTTTGGTTGTTGTATTTCCATGGAGTCCACCACATGGGAAAAAATTGCAGTACGTTGCAATAATATGTTTGATAAATACACAAGTTATAACTCTCTATCTATATATACTGGCTACGAAAAAAATTAGAGATATTATATTTATAGCAGCCTGCCAAGGATCTTACCTGTTTTTTGAAGTAATACTTTTATACGACCTTCTTAAAGAAAGCGTTTATTGGAAAATATTTTATGATCTGTTTTATTCTCTTGAAAATATTTTAGACTGCAATCTGTATATTTCAAAGGTGTACATATTTTTGAATGCATTATTATGGTTTATTTTATTATCACTTTGCCTATTTTCAAATTTATACTTTATTTTACAAATAACTGCGGCAGATATCTTTTTAGGGTGTTATTTTATAATAAATACTGTACAATTGTTTGCTATAGCAGGATTTTTATTGGAAATTTCTATAATGCTGAAGAGGCGAGAAGAAATATTTTGTAATTGGATGACAGATATGTGTAAAAACCCATATCGGACGAATATTCAGATTAAGTATCAAATGAAAATTTTACAAAATACATACCAACATTTTGTGTTAATAATTTCTATTTTAAATACTTTATTTGGAAAGAAAATTCTAATGTTTTTAATAATAACTTTTTTAACATGTCTAGAAAGTGTTAATGATATTTTGGGAAATTATGGAAGTGTCGAACTAATTTTATATGAATTTGCCTACATAGTTATGATTCTTGTAAGTAATAATAGTTATTTATATTACAAGTACATAAACAAGGCGAGAGATGCTATAAAATGATGAGTCAATGAAGCTTGTTTATGTACGCGTTATATACATGATTTTATGTACGATTGCAATTAAAAAAAATAATAATTTGATTATACCTGTATACAAATTTAGCTCACAGCAGGTGCGATGACAAGTAGATGTTTATTTTTTAAACATGTCAAATTAGTTGTCTTGCAATTTGTCAATGACGTTGACAATTACTTTATTGACGCAAAACTGTTCTATAAAGAGCGTTTTATTTTTCAATCGTACATAAATTATATTTTATTAATTAAAATCAACATATAAAGTACTACATGGCTTGTAGAACGTTTCTTCCCATCAAGTGTAACTGGAAAAATTTCTGTATCAAAAGAAAACATGAAAACGCTTTTGATAAAACATCATAGGAATTAGAAAACGGTGATAAAGTTATAAAAAAATGTAGTACTTTGTAGTTATATTTTATATTTCTAAATTCACAATTTTTCGATGTATTTTCGCTGAGAAAATGATTTTAGGATTTGACGTTACTTCTCAGATATTTTTCAGATGAAAATAAAATCAAACAAATTAAAATAAAACAATTAAACCAATAAAATAATACGCACGCCCATGGTCAAATTCACAGTGACCGTGAGATCGGTCGATGCGATATTATTCGGAATTGATAGCTCAAACAGTTTCCGGTAATTTGAACAGAGCGCGAAGTCGAAACAAATAAAAATTTAATTTTTAGCATTAGCACGTGATTGCCGTCCTCTCCAAATCGAGCGAGGACGTGGAAGAAACGTAGTTCTTGACAGCATTGCAGTCCTTCATAAACAGAAAGTAAAAGTATTTTATTTTTCACTTGCATATTATTTGTTTATTTTGCAATGGATACGGTTGTTATAAATACACTCATAATGCCCTAGGGCATAATGAGCGGGCGATATGGCCATAACGTCCGTTTATTGGTAAAAGTAGAATTCAATAGGTGGCGCTACAAAATGTCAATGTCATTAGAGAGATGAGTAAAACAAACCATCTTCCATATAAGCCCTTTGATATTTTTATGGTGTTATTTTACTGTTTTTGGTGTGTGATTTTGTAAAATGTATGCTTTTTATTTGATTGTGCTTCAATATTTTGTGTTATAAAACTCTATTTTAACCCTTAATATTTATATTTTTGGAAAATAGGTATGGGTGATATTTGTGAAAAGTCGAACAAACATAAAATAAATGTTTAGTTTTAGGTCTGATTCCGTGTTTTAACTTTATTTTTGATATAGTATCATCTACATTTGTTGCATAAATAACATACCAATTTCTGAGAGTACGCCAACACTACGCTTTCATATATGGCAATAATTTTATTTTTCGATTTGCATTGAATAAATAGTTCGAATTCCTTCTCGTACCAGGTCTGGATTTCTGAGGCAATAAATTTTTAGTAGCTTTGGCTGCATTTTTTCTAACATTTTTAGGTAGGTAAATTGGTATTTATTTCCATTTTATTTTATGAGACTTATATGACACAACGCAACAATGACATTCACTAAATATAATGAAACACTGACAACAATGTTCAACAAACGTCAAAATATCAACAAGTGCTAATACGCTTACTGCGAGAAAAAAATGAAAAGAAAATGATAGGACCAACGAACCGATCTAAAAATCGTTTTTTTATTTAATGAAAACCGATTTTTTTTATATATAGACGTTTATTGAATTTTGATGACAGTGTTTCATTATATTTAGTCATTGCTGCTTTGTGTTATATGTCTTATAAAAGTAATGGAAGTAAATACCGATTTTTCAAAAAATATCAAAGAAAATATGTAGCCAAAGCAACCAAAAATTGATTGCCGGAGTAATCCAGACCCTCCTCATAATGAGCGGACATTATGGCCATAACGCCCGCTTATTATACCCTAGGGCTTTATGAGTGTATTTATAATAACCCTTTTCAGGGAAAAATAAACAAATAATATACAAGTGAAAAATAAATAACTATCACAACTCGACTAAACACGCAACAATTGTTATTAATGAGACCATAGTAACTGAAATACATGATTTTTAAACTCTTATTTGTATTTTAAATATTAATGTAACACAATTAAAATTATTTTACTAAATCATGCGATGACATGGTTGTTTATTTTTCGATACTTCTTTAAAAATCACAATAGTGAAAACTTCTTTACGAACGCTATCAATGTCGATTTAAAGAAAAATGAAAGACAACTTCCTTCTGAATTGTTGGTTCCATGTTGGTGCTTTGGTAGCAGTATATCCCTGGAGTCCACCACATACGAAAAACTTGCAGTACATTGTAATAATATGTTTTACCAATACACAAGTTATAACTCTATATCAGTATATACTGGCTACGAAAGAAATTAGAGATATTATATTTATGGCAGCCAGCCAAGGATCTTACCTGTTTTTTGAAGTAACACTTTTATATGACCTTCTTAAAGAAAGCGTTTATTGGAAAATATTTTATGATCTGTTTTATTCTCTTGAAAATATTTTAGACTGCAATCTGTATATTTCAAAGGTGTACATATTTTGGAATGCATTATTATGGTTTATTTTATTATCAATTACTATATTTTTAAATGCATACTTTCTTCTACAACCATCTTTCGCAGAAATCTTCTTAGGATGTTTATTCATAATAAATAGTATACAATTGATTGCCATAGCAGGATTTTTATTGGAAATTTCTATAATGCTGAAGAGGCGAGAAGAAATATTTTGTAATTGGATGACAGATATGTGTAAAAACCCATATCGGACGAATATTCAGATTAAGTATCAAATGAAAATTTTACAAAATACATACCAACATTTTGTGTTAATAATTTCTACTTTAAATACTTTATTTGGAAAGAAACTTCTAATGTTTTTGATAATAACTTTTTTAACATGTCTAGACAGTGTTAATGATTTTTTGGGAAATTTTGAAAGTGTCGAACTAATTTTATATGAATTTGCCTACATAGTTATGATTCTTGTAAGTAATAATAGTTATTTATATCACAAGTACATAAACAAGGCGATAAGGCTATAAAATGATGAGTCAATGAAGCTTGTTTATGTACGCGTTATATACATGATTTTATGTACGATTGCAATTAAAAAAATAATAATAGTTGCGATGACAAGTAGATGTTTATTTTTTAAACATGTCAAATTAGTTGTCTTGCAATTTGTCAATGACGTTGACAATTACTTTATTGACGCAAAACTGTTCTACAAAGAGCGTTTTATTTTTCAATCGTACATAAATTATATTTTATTAATTAAAATCAACATATAAAGTACTACATGGCTTGTAGAACATTTCTTCACATCAAGTGTAACTGGAAAAATTTCTGTATCAAAAGAAAACATAAAAACGCTTTTGATAAAACATCATAGGAATTAGAAAACGGTGAAAAAGTTAAAAAAAATGTAATACTTTGTAGTTATATTTTATATTTCTAAATTCACAATTTTTCGATGTATTTTCGCTGAAAAAAGGATTTTAGGATTTGACGTCACTTCTCAGATATTTCTATTGCAATTATACAACCGTAAAATAAACTGGAAAAAGTTCAAAAAATAAAATAATATTGCGCAAACTAAGAATTTCAATTTTTGCAATATAGTATATTGTGCAACAAGTTTTGAAAATAGCACTTTTCACACGCATGTGACGATTTGGGAGGCCCTTTCAAGTATTTCTGGAGGAGTACAGTTAAATTCATCTTCTATCATCGTGTAACACTGCTTTTTTAAAATTTTGCAATAAATTTGACTTTATTTTAATGAGAACTGAGAACTGTCAGTAGTGACAGTGTCCGCATGCTAGATTTCATCTCGATTCATTGATATGTGTTGTTAATATGAGTTGTGTTGTCATTTTACTTTGCACACAGCGTGTGTAAACGTTGTTTGAAATTGACGTTTTTCAAGGGAAGTTGACAGTGCGTTTTTATGCATATTCTAAGCAGCCGTAGGAAAACAAAATTTTCGGTATGATTTATTAAATCGAAAGTACCAATTTACACAAATCGTACCGAAAGTAAGATTTTCGGTACGATTTTTTTCACTTTCGGAACGATTTCTTTATTTTCGGTACGATTCGTCTTACTTTCGGGACGATTTTGGATATCTAGTACGCGGTTTTGACAATAACATGGACTTGTATTTTATTCTGACAGCGCCTGTCATGTAACATTGGTGTGTGGAAATAAGTAGAGTGAAATGATTCCAAATGAGATAAGTGAATCTGCTAAAGCGGATACTTATGAATTATTGCGTAAGTAATGTATTCATAAGAGAGATTGTTATATGTAATTGTCTAGATATATAAAGTTCATACGTTATTATCCATCGATATCCTTTTTAACATACAAAAGGGCTGCAGAAAAAATATTGTACGTAACACGATCCAAAAGTGATTTCACGGGACTCGCAGGATTCCAGGACTCGCCTACGGCTCGTCCTGGAAATTTCCTACTCTTCCCGTAAAATATCACTTTCGGAACTTGTTACGTAGTAGTAGTTTATGTAACAAGTCCCGAAAGTGGTCTTTTACTGGACGAGTGGGCAAATTGCAGGGCGAGCCGCAGGCGAGCCCTGCAAGCCTGCGAGTCCAGTAAAAGTACTTTTGGGACGTATTACGTACAATATTTTTTTTTAAACGTGCAGTGTTGTACTATAAACATCATATTATTCAGTTTACATTTTTATAACAAAAACTCTTTATTAACTAATTTTAACAATTTTTTTTAACAATCGTTAATTTTTGGTTTACAAATATAAACATTATCCTCACAAATGCTTATCACCTTATTTTCCAGGCAACACTTTTCAAAAATTTGGTATGTTTGTTCATATCGACGGTAATAAATCAAACGTTGCTTGGGTGGCCGCCTTAACAATTTCATCTGGTATAATTTCATCTTCCATTAATTCACAATCAAATGCATCATTTTGAATATCCATTTTATAATAAATGTCACGTTTTCAACTAAACGTCAAAATATGTCAAGTTATTTTATAGTTTTAAATAATACAAAACTCGGTTACTATAGAAACCAATTGACCGCTATCTTAGACTAACTATATTATTATTTTTTTCATTAAAGATAGGCCGGAAAGTAAATAAAAATGAGTCCGGTAAAAGCTTTTACCGGACTATCACAATAATTTTCTGGCTCGGTCCGACAAAATGAGATTTTCTGACCTAAAAATAAACCGGAAAGTACTAATTTCTGGCCGGTTTTAAAAAAATTACTATTATTTTTCACTTGCATATTATTTGTTTATTTTGCCTTGGATACGGTTGCTATAAATACACTCATAATGCCCTAGGGTATAATGAGCGGGCGATATGGCCATAACGTCCGCTTATTGGGAATAGTAGAATTAGATAGGTGGCGCTACAAAATGTCAATGTCATTAGAGAGATGAGTAAAACAAACCATCTTCCATATAAGCCCTTTGATATTTTTATGGTGTTATTTTGCTGTTTTAGGCGTTTTTGGTGTGTGATTTTGTAAAATTTATGCTTTTTATTTGATTGTGCTTAAAAATTTTGTGTTATAAAACTCTATTTTAACCCCTAATATTTATATTTTTGGAAAATAGGTATGGGTGATATTTGTGAAAAGTCGAACAAACATAAAATAAATGTTTAGTTTTAGGTCTGATTCCGTGTTTTAACTTTATTTTTGATATAGTATCATCTACATTTGTTGCATAAATAACATACCAATTTCTGACCAACACCAACACTACGCTTTCATCTATGGCAATAATTGTATTTTTCGATTTGCATTGAATAAGTAGTTCGAATTCCTTCTCGTACCAGGTCTGGATTTCTGAGGCAATAAATTTTTAGTAGCTTTGGCTTCATTTTTTCTAACATTTTTAGGTAGGTAAATTGGTATTTATTTCCATTTTATTTTATGAGACTTATATGACACAACGCAACAATGACATTCACTAAATATAATGAAACACTGACAACAATATTCAACAAACGTCAAAATATCAACAAGTGCTAATACGCTTACTGCGAGAAAAAAATGAAAAGAAAATGATAGGACCAAAGAACCGATTTAAAAATCGTTTTTTTATTTAATGAAAACCGATTTTTTATATATTGACGTCTATTGAATTTTGATGACAGTGTTTCATTATATTTAGTCATTGCTGCTTTGTGTTATATGTCTTATAAAAGTAATGGAAGTAAATACCGATTTTTCAAAAAATATCAAAGAAAATATGTAGCCAAAGCAACCAAAAATTTATTGCCGGAGTAATCCAGACCCTCCTCATAATGAGCGGACATTATGGCCATAACGCCCGCTTATTATACCCTAAATAAACAAATAATATACAAGTGAAAAATAAATAACTATAACAACTCGACTAAACACGCAACAATTGTTATTGAAACCATGGTAACTGAAATACATGATTTTTTATACCTTATTTGTATTATAAATATTAATTAAAATTATTCTACTAAATCACGCGATGACATGGTTATTTATTTTCGATACTTATTTAAAAATCACAACAGTGATATCTCTTCTTTACGAACGCTATCAATGTCGATTTAAAAAAAATGACAAAAAAAGACAACTTCCTTCTGAATTGTTGGTTCCATGTTGGTGCTTTGGTAGCAGTATTTCCCTGGAGTCCACCACATGCGAAAAACTTGCAGTACATTGCAATAATATGTTTGACCAATACACAAGTTATAACTCTATATCTGTATATACTGGCTACGAAAGAAATTAGAGATATTATATTTATAGCAGCCAGCCAAGGATCTTACCTGTTTTTTGAAGTAACACTTTTATATGACCTTGTTAAAGAAAGCGTTTATTGGAAAATATTTTATGATCTGTTTTATTCTCTTGGAAATATTTTAGACTGCAATCTGTATATTTCAAATGTGTACATATTTTGGAATGCATTATTATGGTTTATTTTATTATCAATTTCTATATTTTCAAATTTATACTTTATTTTACAAACATCATTCGCAGAAATCTTCTTAGGATGTTTTTTCATAATAAATAGTATACAATTGATTGCCATAGCAGGATTTTTATTGGAAATTTCTACGATGCTGAAAAGACGTGAAGAAATATTTTGTAATTGGATTACAGATATGTGTAAAAACCCATATGGGACGAATATCAAAATTAAGTATCAAATTAGAATTTTACAAAATACATACCAACATTTTGTGTTAATAATTTCTACTTTAAATACTTTATTTGGAAAGAAACTTCTAATGTTTTTGATAATAACTTTTTTAACATGTCTAGAAAGTGTTAATGATTTTTTGGGAGATTATGGAAGTATCCAAATAATTTTATATGAATTTGCCTACATAGTTTTGATTATAGTAAGTAATAAATTATATTTTTTTAATTAAAACGTTTCTGAAAAACTGAAAAAATTTCTGTATCAAATGAAAACATGGAAAACGATAAGTGGGTTTGATAAAGCATCGTAGGAATTAGAAAACAGTGATAAAGTTTAAAAAAAAAATGTAATATTTTGTATATTGTATATTTCTAAATTCACAATTTTTCAATGTATTTTCGCTGCAAAAATGATTTTAGGATTTGATGTCACTTCTCTGATATTTTAATATTTTTCCATATTTCTAGCGCCATTTTACAACCAATATTATTGTTCCGAAAATTTTGAAATTGCTACTCAAGTTTTTATGCAAAATTACCTCATTTTGTATGATTTTTATTGTGGTATTTTTGTTTTTCTTTCAAATGAAACTGGAACAACAATTTCTCTAACATAAATAATAAAAGCCAATCCTGTACACTAAATAAAAATAAAATCAAACAAATTAAAATAAAACAACTAAATTTCCAATCAAAATATTACGCACGCCCATGGTCATTTGCAAACTCACAGTAACCGTGAGATCTGTCGGTCGGGTATTAGGTATTTGGAATAGATAGCTCAAAGAGTTTCCGGTAAATTGAACAGACCGCGAAGTCGGAACCAATAAAAACCGATAATTTCAGTAGACTGCGAAGTCGGAACCAATAACATTCTATAGTCGAACTCAATCCTTTATGAGAATGAAAAAACAGCAAAGGATTACCGCCAATAGAACAAATGCTAATGAATCTGGACATTTTTGAGCATTTTAAAGTCGAAAACACCGTACACTGTCCATATACATAAAAATAAAATAATATTTTGGCTATTAGGACCACTGTGCAAAGATTCAATAACCAACTTAGCTGGATATCGTTATAGGGGAGAATGGGGTATAATATTTATGACTTTATTCACCGTGTTTTTAATTTTAGAATTAAAATTTGAGACAAAATTTTAATTAGCAACGTTTCTGAATCTCACAAGAGATCAGAAAATGAAGCTATTCAAATTTAATATGCGTTATAGAAATTAAAATGTAAATTCATATTAAAGAAAGTTAATCAATATAGAAATTTTACGCAAATTACCCCTAACGATCTCCAGTAACTTGGTTATTGAATCTTTGCACAGTGGTCCTAATAGACAAAATATCATTTTATTTTTATGTATATGGACAGTGTACGGTGTTTTCGACATTAAAATACTCAAAAATGTCCAGATCAATCAGTATTCTTCTATTGGCGGTATCCTTTGCTGTTTTTATAGCGTTTTTCTTTCTCATAAAGCGGTGGGTTCTACTATACGATCATTGAATAACCAATTCATTTCACCTGAATTCGTTTTTCTGAGAAATTGCTTGCTAATAAGTAAGTAAGAATTGTAGCTTTCTTACTCTTTTTACATTATAAATTGTTAGTAGCCAGTTCAGATAATAACCTAATATATTTAGTTTTGTTTAAGTGTCGCATTTTATTCCATCTCTTCAAAGTCTAGGAGAATAAACATGAAGCAGCAAATTCAGGTAACCTAATTATGCAGTCAACTTTTGTCCTGGCTAGTCATTAGCCAACTATTAAAGCGATTAGGGTGAAACAACAAAATGCCCATCTAACCACCATTTGGAGCGAGTTGGGTGCCAAAGATGGTACATGAAGGGATAAGTCTTAAAAATTTTAAATTTGTTTTTCTCATCGTCATTCTTCATTACAAAATCTTCCCCTTTGCTGGTTTTAAAAATATTCTGAAATATATATTTATGAACATCCATCTGAGACTTGGGCTCTTCTCGCCCAATAGATATTTTTTCTTATTCTATCCAGATCTTTTTTAATGGCACTATTTTTTTCAACTTTTTTTCCAAATGACACCATGTACTTTTTTTTTGTGTTTTCTGAATTTAATTCTCTATTTAGCAGTGCATTGTTATAATAGGGATGCAGATAGGATTGATTTATTGTAAAATATATCCTATTCCTTGATTCAAAATTCTTTTTTTAATCAATATCAAATTAAAATATAAAAAATTAAGAAATTTTTTTTTTGGCTTCAAACACTTCATATGCCCTCAAATTTATCTGTTGCAAAACTTTTTGTTTTGTTTATCTACTTTGTTTTTTTTTTTCCAAAATAAACACAAAATTTATATTTTTTAATCCTTTATTTTAACATAAGTTCAAAGTCAACTTTGAATTATTCAGTTTTAGTAGTATTTAACATTTTATAATAATAATTAGTAATAGTAACTGTATAATTATTGAAAACAGGTGTTGTACAGGAGGGGAGCATATTAATGGTATTTTTAAAATTATGATGTGACAAAGGTTTTATTTTCCTGAATATTACCTTTAGAAAAATGACAAGTTGAAATATCAGCATGATGTGCACACCTAATTAGAATTTAAGTTTACATATATAAAAGTACAACTGTACAATTTCGACAATTTGTAAGGACAAGTTTACTTAGTTTATATGCAACACTTTGCTCTCTTCCAACCAACCATCATTCCTTGCACATTTAATGATGTGATGGCACACCCTTTTTGCACTACTTGGGTGCTATTTTGTTTGAAAAAATTCCTGCAAAAATTTCAGTTATATTCAGAAAATAATCTCAGAAATGCTAATCTTTATCTTACCCGATTTTGTAATATAATCTTCAGATTTAAAATTAATTACACTTTTCCCGGAATGACACCTCTTTTGTTGCTTCTTGGGTGAAAAATAATGGAAGTGTAATTCCAGATTTTAAGATTTCCAAAATACACGAATCACAAACTCAAAACACACGTTCGACGGCAGGTAAACAATAGTATATTATATTACTAGAAGTAGAAGGCGCTTATTATGTATTGAGCTCAGAAGTTTACTGCCCCGCCCTTTACAAAATGTCGTTTTTAGCGCCTCCTTCGATTTTATAACTGGTGATGTAATTGCTGAATACCAGTCTTTTAGTTTATTATTTAGAGAACTTGAAAGATAATAATAATAATAAAATGTCTTTATTTATCGCTTATCATTGTATTTATTGAATAAATAAATAACTTAACCCCGTCATACAATATATACAATAAGAAAATTTGGTTTACGCAGAATAAATTTTGTATAAGAAACGATTGACACTGCCAAAATTACCGAAAAAAAATGTTTGTGCCATTTTTGGGGGGAAAAAGACGTTTTTAGGATATACATGGACGTAGAATCTTCCAAAAAAATTAAAGTTTGGTTTATGCAGAATGAATTTTGTATAAGACACGATTGGCAATGTCAAAATTACCGAAAAAAAATGTTTGGGTCATTTTTGAAGGAAAAAGTGAGTTTTTTAGAATATAAATGGACCTAGAATCTACAAAAAAATTCTAAAAAATTAAAATTTGGTTTACGCAGAATGAATTTTGTATAAGAAACGATTGGCAATGTCAAAATTACCGAAAAAAAAATGTTTGGGCCATTTTTAAAGGAAAAAGTGTGTTTTTTAGGATATAAATGGACCTAGAATCTACAAAAAAATTCAAATTTGGTTTACGCAGATATAAGAAATATCCTCTCATTGCTTAGATTTTTCTGTCGTTCTTGAGACATTTGTCAACAAAGTTTTCAAAACAGACAAACGTCAAATTAAATAAGTTTAAAAATGACAGTTCCTACCTACTTGATTGCAACGCCCCATACAAGCGTTTCTCGTTATTATTTTACTAGTACAATAATGAAAATTCATTTTTATACTAGTAAAATAATAGTATATTTATACGATCTGTGTTGCAAAAAGTAATATAGTTATTATTATACGCTTGAAGAAAAACAAACGTTACGCGTTTCAGGCAGTTCAAATTAGTACCGCTAGTGTCGCTTCAAAGTTGTGTTCGTCTCAATAGCTGGTACCCAACTCGCCTATGAAATTTAAGGACATAATACTGTCGGCACCTAATTTTCATTTCAAGTCCAATTTAACTTATGTAAAATACATTTTTATTTCTTTTTGGTATTTGTTGTTACTTTGACGTTTTAGGTCTAAAGATGACCTGTTGAAGGTTGAAAGGTTGAAAGCGCCTAGCTAAATTAATTTAATAAAAAATGTTAAGTTGCGTCATAAAATACAAAGTTTTCTTTCCCTCATCAATAATTCTTTTGCCAATTACATTAAACGCCAACAAATTTCTTTTTTCAACACGCTACCATTGTTATTATTAAAACCATAGTAACTGAAATAAATTATTTTAAAATCTTATTTGTATTTGAATTATTAATGTAACAAAATTACATGTGTTTTACTAAATCATGCGATGCCATATTTGTTTTTCTTCTCTACGCTGATAAATCACAACAGTAAAAAACTTCATTATGAGCGGAATCTATGTGAAGTTTCCAAAAAAAATTAAGGACAACTTCATTCTAAATTGTTGGTACCGCGTTGGGGCATTGTCTGGAGTTTTTCCATGGAGTCCACATGATGAGAAAATCTTACTCCAGTCTATTACAATAATATGTTTAACAATTATACAAGTTGTATCCTTCTTTCTATATATACTGAGTACTGATTATGTTAGTGACATCATATTTATAGCATTCTGCCAAGGAGCTTACCTGTTTTTTCAAATAACTGTTTTATACGATCTACTAAAAGAAAGCGTTTATTGGAAAACATTTTATGATAAACTATTTCCCCTTGAAATTATTTTTAGCTCTAATCTATATATTTCCAGGATGTATATTTTTTGGAACGCTCTAACATGGTTTATTCTATTATCATTTTCAATATTTTCAAATTTATACTTTATTCTAGTACCATCATTTGCGTATATCTTCTTAGGATGCTATTTTACAATAAATAGTATACAGTTGTTTGCTATAGCAGGATTTTTATTGGAAATTTCACTAATGCTGAAAAGGCGCGAAGAAATATTTTGCAAATGGATTAAAGATTTGTATGAAAGCCCATATGCGAATATAAAAATGACAAATAAAATGAGAAAGTTACAAAATACATACAAACATTTTGTTTTAACAACTTCTGCTTTGAATATCATTTTTGGAAAGAAAATTTTAACGTTTCTAATATTAACTTTTTTTACGTGTCTAGAAAGTGTTAATTATTTTTTGGGACGTCCTGGAGATATTCTAACACTTTTATACGAATGTGCCTACATAGTTATAATACTAGTAAGTAATTGAATCAAATTTTTTTATTAATACCAACGTATAAATCGCAACAAGCCCTGTTGAACTGTTTTCATCCCATCAAATGTAAAAAAATATATAACATGACAACGTTTTTTTTTTGTAAAAAATACCCCTTGGAGTATCTTCCTGAGATTAACACTTGTCTTAGTAGACTAACCATTAATTTACATCTAACTATTCTTAAAACTAGGTACTTATCATCTGGAGTCAATCCAATGATGTCTTCCAGATTTTTCTAATCTATATACACTACACTCACGCACTTTGCTCTGCTTTACACAAAACACACTACACAAGATCTATTGGCTTGGTTCTTTTCAGTCTTCGGACATGGTGTTGGTCGTCCAGCAGCTGAAGATCTTCTGCATCCACATACCCTTTTAATTTCTTCCTTGTCGAAGATCTCTGTGAATATCGGAGTTACGAACATACCAGGAGGCATTCACTATGTTCCGTAGCACTTTGTTCTGAAATATTTAGATCCACTTAATATTGGAATTGCTGGCACAGCCCCAAAGCTGGATACTATAAAGCCACACCGGTTTCAAAATCTGATTATAAATCAATAGCTTGTTGTAAATTGAAACTTGGAGTTTCTTCCAATCAGCCAGTAGTGCTGTCGGTATTTTAGGCCTAATTCGGTTGTTTTCTTTTTGACATGTTCTTTCCACGTGAGTTTGGCGTCAAGAGTCATGCCGAGGTATTTGGCATTCATGGAATATTGTACAATTGTTCCGTTAATATTTAGAGGATAGGGTTCTGTTACTCTTTTGTTGGTAAAGTTTACTTGAATAGATTTAAGCTCATTAAGCTTAACCTTCAACTGTTTGGTCCAGTCCACTACTGCATTGGTTGCTATCTGCAACTTTCTAACAGAATATAGAAATAAAATAAAGATGAAACTCTTATAGAACCGCAAGAACATCTTCAGTATGAAAAGAAAAATTAGAAAATGGGCATAAGGTTTAAAAAAAGTATTATATTTACGTTATATCGGGTAAATTCAAAATTGTTTGATTTATTTTTACTAAAAAATTGCTTTTTTGATTTGTTACAGTATTTTACAGATATTTTCAAATCTTTTTCATATTGTTAGCGCCTTTTCGAAACCAACATTTTCGTTTCCTAACTTTTCACAATGCCACTTTTACACATTTTTCTTAATCCGCATCTGGATTCTAACTGTAGTGTAGTCCTTACATTATACGATTGGGCTAATAAAAAATGATACCTGTACCAAATATGAAAGAAATCTATCAGGTATTTCGAAAGTTACTGCTTGTGAAAATGAAAATAACGCATTTGATGTAATTTGACTTAAAACTCCAGTAGTAGAATGGGATGTGCATTTAAAAAAAAATTCACTTTAACTCATTTTTTTCCGTTCTTTTCAAATATCCTTCCCAATTTTAAAAAATCTTTTATACAGGGAGTTGTTTTGGGGATTTTCAAATTTTACAAATTCTTCGTAATGCGGATCTGGATTTTAATTGTAGTTCTTACACTATAGGATTGGGCTATTAACACAATATACATGCACCAAGTATGAGAGAAATCTACAGGGTGGTTCTAAAGTTACGGCTTATAAAATATTGGCCGAAATGGATGAAACACCCTGTATCTCGATTATTAAAGGTGTTAGACCCAGTAACAAAGGATATTTGGAATCACCTAAGTACCCTCTATTTAGAGTTAACGTATGTCGGTTTAACTATGAAACACCCTGTATATTGTGAGATATGAAAAAATAGCATTTAGATAAAAGTTGAATGATATAAACAAAGATTTTTCAAAAAAAAAATCGAGTATGCAGTCCAACAATTTGACAGAGGTCATCTCATGTTATGAAGAAGAAAATGTTTCACTTTTACTCTTTACAGTGTTGGAATTTAACTATAATTACGTAGCGGGAAAGTAAAAATATTCAGTAATCCTTCAGAGTAATATATTATATCTCCATAAATTCCATTTTTTCAACACGCAACGATTATTATTGAAACCATAAATAAATGAGTTTTTAATATCTCTTGTATATTTGAAATATTAATGTAACATATTTAAAAATATTTTACTAAATCATGCGCTGCTTCGTTTGTTTTTCTTCTCTACGGGCCGTTTATAAATCACAACATTATAAAACTTCATTATGAGCGGAATCTATGTCGACTTTCCAAAAAAAAATTAAGGACAACTTCCTTCTGAATTGTTGGTATCGCGTTGGAGCATTGGTTGGAGTTTTTCCATGGAGTTCGGAACATGGAAAAATCGTATACCAGTCCATTGCAACAATATGTTTAATAATTACTCTTGTTATATCGGTGTATCAGTATATAACGACTAGAGAAAATGTTGGTGACATGCTAATAATAGCACTGTGTCAAATAGCATACGTGTTATTTCAAATTACACTTTTATACGATCTACTTAAAGAAAATGCTTATTGGAAAACATTTTATGAGCAGCTCTCTTCACTTGGAAATATTTTAAACAGCACTCCGTACATTTCAAAGATGTACATATTTTCGATTACTGCAGGGGTTTTTGTTTTATTATTAGTTGCTATATATTCAAATCTATTCTATTTTCTACAAATGTCCTTTATAGGTATCTTCTTCGGATGTTATTTTACATTAAATATTGTACAATTGGTTGCTATAACTGGATTTTTATTGGAAATTTCACTAATGCTGAAAAATCGAGAAGAAATATTTTGTAATTGGATTACAGATATGTGTAAAAATCCGTATCGGACGAATATTAAGATTAAATATCAAATTAGAATCTTAAAAAATACATACCAATATTTCGTTCTAATAATTTCTACTTTGAATATCATCTTTGGAAAGAAATTGTTAATGTTTTTAATCCTAATTTTTTTATCGTGTCTAGAAAGTGTTAATTATTTTATGGGAAGTCATGGAAATCTTCTATCGATTTCATATGAATTGGGATACATAGTTTCAATTATAGTAAGTAATTAGATTAAAAATATTAGAAACAATATAAAACTTGCTATTAAGAGCGGTTTTGACAAAAAAAAATGTATATCGTGAAAACGCAACATAAAAAATCTGTTAAAAAACGAGTAAGGAATTTAATTTATCAGATTCGACATCCTAAGACCGGTTTCTGCCTTTCGGCTTCGTCAGTTAGGCTTTTCGAATCCAATAAATAAAATTCCAAACTCGTACAAGTCAATAGCTATATCCGCTATAAGATAAAATTTTTAGATGTGCTGCCGTCTATGATTAGAAGAGAGTATTGACAATTTTTAAAGCAAATAATTCCCGATGTATTGGGATTGCATACACAATTTGCATTGTGTGTTGCAAAGCTTTTATTTGACTGATTCTAGTCAAAATGTCACTCTCTTCTTTCGTATCCCTTTCAGAGATTAATACAAAGTTAAAAAACGAGTAAGGAATTTAATTTATCAGATTCTACATCCTAAGACCGGTTTCTGCCTTTCGGCTTCGTCAGTTAGGCTTTTCGAATCCAATAAATAAAATTCCAAACTCGTACAAGTTAATAGCTATATCCGCTATAAGATAAAATTTTTAGATGTGTATTAATCTCTGAAAAAAATCTGTTGTGTCGCCACAAGACCTTCCCGGCAGTTATAAAATAAAAATTAAATAATTAATTTGGTGTTAAAACTTTTTAAAGTCCCAAAAAAAATTCGTTTCGAGTTATTTTAAAGTAAAAATGACATTTGAAATATAAAAGAAAAAACATTTCACATATCAAAAAAAGTAAAACAATTTTTTAGGGTCGGAATTTTGCTTACTTTTTCTTGTCAAATGTCATTTGGATTGGAAATTTTAAATTTTTTTTCCATTGCTTAGTTTTAAAATTAAGGAATGAAAATTTGAGGATGTATTTACAAGCCACTAAGGCACCTAAATACCAAATAAAAACTATTTTTACTTTACCATACGAAGTGGTAAAGTATTGTAATCGCAAAAAAAAGTTCAGCTTTCAGTGGATTTACATGTTTTGAGACCCCCTAAGTCATTTAAGACCATTTCCAGAAAATGTATGTGTGGAGTATGTAGTCCGGAAAAATTTGTGTGCGCTCTAACTTCAACTGCGATCGGTATTTCCTAACCAAATTTTATATTTAGCAGTTTTACAACATGCTAATGAGCTGATTAGATTTTGGGCAAAATCGGACAACCGGAAGTAGGAGTTTACTCTGGAGAATTTTCAGATTTTCGCAATTATTATCGGTTCTATTAAGTTTATGTAAAAATATTGAGAGAAAAAATTTATTTTAAATTAAATTTACTATAAATTTTGTTTAAAAACTTTTTTCAAATTTTATATTATAAGCGAGTTAAAAATAAAATATGGAATAACATAGTTGCATAATAGCGCAAGCGCAGTAGAAGTGTTTTGGAGACAATTGTACGCTCTTGCCAGGCATGGCCTGCCTGAAATATATACGAGTAATTGGATTATGAGCCCGTAGGGCCGTTAAAGTATGGTAAAGTCATGTTCATGGCCACATCCGATTTTTTGTAATGTACACTGCGCGTCATATGAAACTGGTACAACTCTTATAATCGAAAATAGTGTTTTTCTAGGTGTGTAAATGCATCTTTTAAAATGTGTCAATACTAAACTAGTTTTTATGTTATAATTTCTAGGACAGTGATGCCAGGTCAACAAAAATTTTAGTAGATGTAACCATAAAATTAAATTTTTTACAACAATAAAACGAGATGGAGAAATTAAAAATTTCAATTCAATAATTAATAACTTGTCATAGCTCCATTACTATTAAATTTTCACCTTCTGCCAAGCTATTTTGAAAATTATTCGGATTTGATCAAACTTACTTAAATGGGGTGACATTGTGGATATGCGCTTTGACAAATTTGACAAATGTGACGGTTATTTTGATTGATTAATTAAGTTAGGTTTACATTGGGGAAAAAAAGTGTGCCAGTTTTATATGACGCGCAGTGTACATAGGGGCTAATGCGCCTCCTGGTGGGGCGATTTCAACCAAAAACAAACGGATTCATTCCGCGATGATCCGTTACCCACATACCAAATTTCAGCTCATTCGGACCAAGAGTTTGGACGCTACGGGTTGCAATTTTTTAGTTTAAAAAAAATTTTTTTTTAGGTTAGATTCAAAATTAAGGAATGAAAATTTCAGGATGTATTTACAAGCCAGAGAGGCACCTAAATGTCAAATAAAAACTTTAAGTCTTTATTTCAGCTCAATCGGATTAAGCGTGCGGACGCTATCGTGGAAGAATACAGACACACACACACAGACACACAGACAGACGGACAGACTTCCATCTGGAAATCGTTTTAATCATCTCAGGGGACCTCAAAATGGATATATCCGTCGTTATTTCAAATTTTTTTAGTGCGTTCACAATACGAAAGAAAAATTTGAAAACGAAAGTTTTTGAAAAAAAAAATATATATATAAATTTTCAAGTTAAATTAATTTTTTTTTATTTAATTTAATTAATTCGCTGAAAAATCGATTTTAGGATTTGTCGAAATTTTTAAAATATTTTCACATTTTTTTCCCTCATATTCTTCATCATTTTTGCACCAAAAATTACCTGTTTGTGTTTCACGTTGTGCTATTAGTTTTTCGAAATTTTTTTTTTCAAGATATAATGGAAAAACCAAATTTTCGATTTTATTTTTAGAACAGTAAAGATTTTTTTATCGTTTTATACAGGTTTCATCGATATCACATTTTGTGTGAGGTCAAACTCTCTGAAAACTGGGCTATTGTGGAAATTTGTATTTTCAGTTTGCTTTAAAAAATTGAATACATTCTAAAACAAAAAATATGTATATATGATATATTTTATCTAAAAATGAAATTTTAAGAATTGACGTAATTTTTTACATATTTTCCACTATCTTTTCGGAAATTTTAATAGTTTAGATTGCATATCACGAAAATTCACGTTTTTGTTTGATTAAGTTCGTACGATATATATTTATTTTCTCAAGTATTTCTTCCAAAAAACTGAAAAAAAAAATACCAAAAAAATAGTTTATTGGAGATCTGTCTTTTTCAAATTCACATTTGAAAGTCTATCCTTTAAAAAAATTGACTTTGACGTAATTTTCCAGATTAATATTATAATTTTGTCGCCTTTTCCAATACTTTTTTTTTCTTTTGCAATATTCATAATTCGAATCCATTTTTTATTCAAATTTAACGGTTTGTGTGGATTTTTAAATTCGTACGACATTTATTCTTGGATTAAAAAGATAATTTATGCAAATTAAAACTATACCGTTTTAAAACAAAATATGTATAACAATCTTCGGTATGATATTAATTTTTAAATTAACAATTATTAATATATTTTATGTCAAAAATCGATTTTGAGATTTGACGTCATTTTCCCACCATTTTTATTTCGTTAATTTCGACACTCAATTTTTCGCCAAAAACTGCATTTTCATATGCATTTTTGAATTTTAAATTAATTTTTCTTGCAAAGAGAAAGTGCAAGAAATTCTAAAAATCTACCATTTAGTTTATTTAGTCTATTTACAGGATAATTAAATTTAAATGTTTATCTGCTTTAATATTTATCCATACTTTTTTGTAAAGGCCTTGTTATATTAAAAAAATATTATTATGTAATACAACTGCCCTGAGAATAAGTAGCCCAAGTATTTTTGTTAGTATTAACCTAACATTTTTCGTCTTTGTTGCAGGTATTGACCATCATTATAGCGACCGCAGGAGACATAATTGAAAAATCTAGTGACAATATTATCACATTATTACACGTTTTACAATTAAGTAGTAAAGATGAGTTTTTGAAGCGACAATTAAGAGAATTTTCCACAATTGTAATGGAACTTAGACCGACGCTTACAGTTTCTAAGTATTTTGACGTAAACAGGCGGTTGCTACCAATATTAATCTCAACTTTTACTGCATACATAATAATATTAATACAATTAAAATAAAAAACTTAAAGATAGGAATGTGTTAAATATCTGATTATATTTATTACCTATCAAAAAACAGCACAATGCACATTGCAAGCATTTTCAACAATTATTAGATGTTCTAATGAACTAAAAAAATCACGAGTTTTATCCAATCAACATTTTTGTGTATATAATAGTTACCGTAAATGTTATATTACCTACCTTAAATAACTTTAATTTGTGTAGTTAGGTAACGGACTATTACCGTTGCCCTTATAAACCTCCTAAAGAGCTTAAATATAGCATTTATAGAGGTTACGAACACCTTCGTTTAGTAACGCTATATATTTTTAAGTTTTGTTACCACAAGTAACAGAAATGTTATGGAAACCCTTATATAACTTCCTAAATAACCGCAGCTGAACACCATTAGTCACGTGTGTGTTTGGAAGCCCTTATAAAATTTGGTAATATTTCTGTTACCAAGTTCTGCTACTTCTTCCTTTCACTTGCCAATCTTCTCATATTCTTAATAGGTTATACGTTTCTCTCTCTTGAACACATTTATTTTATGTATGACCTTATCTCATTTCAAAATTATCCTTTCACATGATGGACAACAGAATAATATAAGAAGTATAATTGATATATTTCGTTAATCTCTTTGAGACTTTATTATTAGTATGACAGAAAATTGAAGTGCATAATTTTTTTTACTGCAAATATTAACAGGATAAAAAAAAGGGGATTCAAAATTCCCAGTAATAATAAAAGTTCAGGTTAAATTTTATGGGATGCATATATTTTTTTTTACACAATTATCATTTTGGGTTGTTTCGGAAAATAAACTAAATATTACTTAGTATAATTATGAGATTATGGAAGCGTCTGATATATTTGGTCAAATAAACATAGCGGAATCAACATTAGAAACCTTATAATTATTAGAAAGCCTTATATCACTCTATATAACCTAATATATTCTAAAGTAATGGTATATACCTCTGATTAGTGGTATTATAAAACTTTAGGTTGACAAGTCATCTAGTGATATCTAGTGTAGCTTATAGTGATGAAATAAAACTTGACAACCTCTAATAACCATTTTATAAATTATAGTAACACACTGTACTACAAGTGGTGTTCTATACCTTCAGTTAGGCAACCCGTAATTGAAGAGGTACTATCTAACCTCAAAACAAAAAAGAGACATCTTCCCAGTACTATTTCCTAATCCAGAAGGAGGTATATTTTTTTACCTCGTTATGATGTCCTAAACTGGTACTGCTCCTCAAATTGACAGCAACACTAGTACAGTGCAGTGTGTGACATTTTCCAATGTCGTAATTCTTGGGAGCTGTGATTTTAACTTATTTCACATCATTTGTGCACTAGTACAGAGTATATTTAATTTTCTTCCAGTTTCTCAACATATTTAGTACGAATCAGTATACCTACTTTGCATACAATACAAAAATAAGAGATAAGCCCTCTATATATATTTTCCGTTTATACTTTTATAACCTGCAAAAACTCTAAACGAGAAATAAAAGAGAGTGCTTTTATTTCTCAAAGGTTTATAAGGGTAACTTGCATCGATAATATTAACGGTAGTTTTAAGAAAGAAACGATCGTTACCAACATGATCACAAAAAGTTTTATAACGTAATGACACGAACACTGATGTCTCCAAGTTTTTATTGAGGTGATCAGAACACTACTATATACATCAGTTATATTGAAGAGGTTCTGACAACCTTTCTTATAAATACATTAGTTACCATTACTACAAGTTCTTTAAAAATGGTTATATTACAGTTGTGTAATAAAACCTTTATAAAACTACATTACTAAAGGTGAGAATATGCAACTTCTTATATAATCCCGTTAACATTATATTTCCTTTATATAACTAGGCGTTACTATAAGTTACGAAAATTGTTTATTGGGAATTGTTACGTATGATTTTATTTTATCTGCATGAAGATTTGTAACAACTTAAATTAAATAAATTTCACAAAAATTAAAACACTGTTTTACTATTTACAAAAATTTTTGCCAGACTACTAGTCGTATAGACGGCTGAAGCGATTTTGACAATTTTATAACTGAGCAAATGTAATTATTATATTGTAAATTGTTATTATTTTTAAATAAACTTTTAAAATGGATCCCAAAAACAATTTTGTCATTAAAAGGAAGCTATCGATCAGTTTAATACCGATCAAAAATCGAAATTAAAAAAAAATGAAATATGTCTAAATCGACCAACCCAAACGGCTCGCTTAAAACAAGATTTGATTTTCAAAATTAGGTGAAATTAAATTTGACCGTAGTAGCAAAACAACCCGCATACGAGGCCAATTTGGAAATTAGGTACCCACCGTATATACCTATAAAGATACTGAGATTACCTATTAAGTTAAAAATTCGAAATTAGATGTTATGACGATAATAGCATGTGCTCAGTGTTTTTGTACGCTGGCAATCTCTAGTATTAGGTTTTTGTACTTTTTGGGCCACGCGAGTTCTTTAAAAATTAGTGGGTATCTATTGTCTGATGATGAATACTACACGAGCACGTGCAAGTATGTTTTTTTTGTTTGAAGTTTTATAAATTTTTAATGAGTACGTGCTTTACTTAAGTACAGGTTTTGGTATTAATTTTATAGGCAATATCGTAATTGAAAAAGAAGTTACAATAGAAAATCGTTTTATGATCATTTAGAACTCACTTTTCCAAAGAAGAACATGGTCAAGCAAACGACAGCGTCTAGGACTTGAAATTTTAAAAACATTATTAGATGCTTCACAACAAATTTACAAAAAAAAAACAGAAAATGATATACAAACTGTCACGTTCACGGTGTTCCAAAACCCTTGTATCACATACTATTAAACGAGCAAGGTTTGTATGTGTGTATGTATGTATGTGTGTCCGGAGGATCGCAAAATCCACTAGTCAGAATCCGATGATACTTTCAGGGTAGACTAATTCCGATCAAAAACGGCAAAAAATGCTGGTCTAATGTCTGTGAAAATTCGATCTTCCGAGATATTTACAAGAAGTTAATAGATAGTAGCACATCTAAAAATATTATCTTATAGCGGATATAGCTATTGACTTGTACGAGTTTGGAATTTTATTTATTGGATTCGAAAAGCCTAACTGATGAAGTCGAAAGACAGAAACCGGTCTTAGGATGTCGAATCTAATAAATTAAAATTCCTTACTGGTTCACTCACTTTGTATTAATCTCTGAAAGGGATAAAAAAGAAGAGAGTGGCATCTTGACTAGATTCAGTCAAAATTTAATGTCAATACTCTCTTCTTACCATAGATGGTAGCACATCTAAAAATGTTATCTTATAGCGAATATAGCTATTGACTTGTACGAGTTTGGAATTTTATTTATTGGATTCGAAAAGCCTAACTGATGAAGTCGAAAGACAGAAACCGGTCTTAGGATGTCGAATCTAATAAATTAAAATTCCTTACTGGTTTACTCACTTTGTATTAATCTCTGAAAGGGATAAAAAAGAAGAGAGTGACATCTTGACTAGATTCAGTCAAAATTTAATGTCAGTACTCTCTTCTTACCATAGATGGTAGCACATCTAAAAATGTTATCTTATAGCGGATATAGCTATTGACTTGTACGAGTTTGGAATTTTATTTATTGGATTCGAAAAGCCTAACTGATGAAGTCGAAAGACAGAAACCGGTCTTAGGATGTCGAATCTAATAAATTAAAATTCCTTACTGGTTTACTCACTTTGTATTAATCTCTGAAAGGGATAAAAAAGAAGAGAGTGACATCTTGACTAGATTCAGTCAAAATTTAATGTCAATACTCTCTTCTTACCATAGATGGTAGCACATCTAAAAATGTTATCTTATAGCGAATATAGCTATTGATTTGTACGAGTTTGGAATTTTATTTATTGGATTCGAAAAGCCTAACTGATGAAGTCGAAAGACAGAAACCGGTCTTAGGATGTCGAATCTAATAAACTAAAATTCCTTACTGGTTTACTCACTTTGTATTAATCTCTGAAATGGATAAAAAAGAAGAGAGTGACATCTTGACTAGATTCAGTCAAAATTTAATGTCAATACTCTCTTCTTACCATAGATGGTAGCACATCTAAAAATGTTATCTTATAGCGGATATAGCTATTGACTTGTACGAGTTTGGAATTTTATTTATTGCATTCGAAAAGCCTAACTGATGAAGTCGAAAGACAGAAACCGGTCTTAGGATGTCGAATCTAATAAATTAAAATTTCTTACTGGTTTACCCACTTTGTATTAATCTCTGAAAGGGATAAAAAAGAAAAGAGTGACATCTTGACTAGATTCAGTCAAAATTTAATGTCAATACTCTCTTCTTACCATAGATGGTAGCACATCTAAAAATGTTATCTTATAGCGAATATAGCTATTGACTTGTACGAGTTTGGAATTTTATTTATTGGATTCGAAAAGCCTAACTGATGAAGTCGAAAGACAGAAACCGGTCTTAGGATGTCGAATCTAATAAATTAAAATTCCTTACTGGTTTACTCACTTTGTATTAATCTCTGAAAGGGATAAAAAAGAAGAGAGTGACATCTTGACTAGATTCAGTCAAAATTTAATGTCAATACTCTCTTCTTACCATAGATGGTAGCACATCTAAAAATGTTATCTTATAGCGAATATAGCTTGTACGAGTTTGGAATTTTATTTATTGGATTCGAAAAGCCTAACTGATGAAGTCGAAAGACAGAAACCGCTCTTAGGCTTTTAGTTTATTTCCTAGCAACGGCAGACAACACAGAGATAAAATTTGCCGCTTTTTACAATGCAATAAAAGATTCTATAATAACCTACAAATTTTGACAACTACTGACACGCACATCTCTGGGTAAACGTTATGAATATGGGGCTGGCTGGGATTTTCATGAAATTATCACAGATGCTATAAAACATTATAAAATCAATATAGCAATAGAAATTTTTGAGCGGAAAAATATTTTTCACTTTTTTTTTTGAAAAAATATATATTGGGATACTTACTCCCAAGACAAACAAATTCAGTGCGTTGAAACGATTATTTAACATATTTTTCCAATACAAACGGATACATAACTTTTCTACAAATGCTCAAGTAGCAATTTATAACCAGAATAAGTCTGAAAAGTATTAAAAAAGGAAAAAATGTTCATTTGACGGACATAAATAATTTGTCAAATGACAGCCATCTCATAAATTCAAATTCCCTATACCTAAGCTTTTTACTTTTCGAGATATTTTGATATTTCTAAAAATGGAAACACAAGAAAACCAATAACTTGGAAACCTATGGAATAATCCAAATCCAATTTTCACTGAAAAAAATTAGACTAATAATTGAAAACAATAATATATTTAGAGTTGTTTAAAATTATACAGGGCGTCCAAAATGGGGCGATTCTCTAATGACATATTCAAACGACAATATCGTTCTTATTTTAAATAGGACACCCTGTATTTTATAAACCTGTTATGTAGCAAATTCCATTACCTTTTAAAAATTATAAAGGTCTACTATGCCTAAATCTATTAATTTTGGAGATATTTTTATTTTTGTAAAATTTTACATTATTTTTCCACCGTAATGCCTAAATATAACACCCTGTACTTAATCAGCTTCGACTATTGCAAGATCAAAATTGTTAACATGTCATTCGAGATTTAAAAATGATAAAAGTTTCACTTCTGTTTTTATGTTTGTATCTCTATATTGTTCTATAAAAAATATTTGTAACATCTAAAATAAACTCCTCTGTTATTAATGGAGTCATAGGACTCGTTCAATTCTCAAATGATGTTGTATAATCACAAACTTTTTACCAAGATTATTAAGTGAACCAAATTTGACCAATAAATTAAAGTACATATCGATTCTCAATTTTTTTTTTCAATTCTTCTTAGAATTATTATTTAGAAAATCGTGCTTATTTAAAAAGTTTTAAATGAATTAACTTTGTTTTGGCGTGTCCCATCTCTACACCTACTCAAAAATATAAATTTTTGACCCTTGCTAATAAAATTCACCGCCGGGATAGAGTTGCTGGTGAAGATTCCCCTACATTTTCGTAAATTAGGGGTTCCTTGATAATGACGTAAAATTAAATGACATCTACCTAATAAATTTCTATAGAAGTCATTTAATTTTGAGGTCTAGTAATAGGATACCCCGGAAATGGCTATAAATTTTGTGATTTTTTTTTGTTTTTTCGATTTGAGTTGTTATTATCTAAGACGAGGTTGGTGGGTTTTGTAACCTACGAAGAATACCGTTAATCATAAGTATCTAGGTAGGCGTAAAACTCTGCGAATGCAGGGTCGAGGTTATAAAAAGCATGTTTTATACAAATAAAAGAAAAACATCTTTTTATCTTTTATCTTTTTAGTTTCACTTTTTGACCTTTATTTTTTCTAGAATTCATTAAGTATACCCTCTAATTTTCTCGAAGGCAAATAACGTTGCGGAGCTTCCTACTTTTACGAAAAATAGAGTATAAACAACTAAAATGGTTTAGCGATGTACAAAGAATGGCACCAGGGAGGATAACGAAACAGATAGTAGAGTCAAACAGACAAGGAAGGAATAGGATATGCATACCAAGTAAGAACCTGCAAAACAGAGTGGAGAATATTAATAAATAGAGAATATAATGACGAGTAAAGCATAAAAAGAAGTTTCCTACTAGAAGTCTTTTCAATCCGAGAATCCCCTAGTGACTAAATTTTTGAAAGTATTTTTCACATTATTCCTCCTTCTAGACAATATTACTTAGTAGTAATCTTCTATCAAACATTCTAAGACAACATAATTTTTAAATTATTCTCTACCTGGGTTGTTCGACGTACCCTTTAATATTTGTTTGTTAAGTTACTCTGCCACTTAAGTTCCTAGGATGACTAAAAAACAACAAATTTAGGCAAAATTTGATGATAACAACATAGTCTCCTTTAAGAGTGATAGATTCAATCAAACGCTTCCTTAACATTTCGATGCCTTCTAAGGCTTCAGTTTCTGCAATTATTTCTTTATTGGAGCTAAACGTCTTAACCTGGAGCATTCTTTTTAGATTAGGTAGTAATTGCTGGGAGTAAGATCCTGAGAATACGGTGAGTTTTTTCTTCATTTGAAGCGTTTTTTCATAATTTCTTCCTTTAAACGCACTTAACGCCATATAATATTCGATATTCATGTTTCTTTCCTTTCTCACTGCAATCGATTAACTAAATACGCACGATATCCTAAAATACGAAGGCCAAAACCAGCTGATATTTGCGTTTTTGGTCGCTAAATTTCACTGCCCCGTAGAATTTTCAAAACATCGCATTGCTAAGAAAAACCAGATATTGGAGGAATAGTTGTTACATCGATCAGTCATAGATGTTGAATTCAGGTATTTCTTTTTGATATTCCAAAAGAAAATTCCAGATGGATTAATTTTTTTTTACTTTGTAAATAATTCATACGAATTTATTTGCTATTTAAGTCAATTATTTCTTCACTATACGGATCATTAGACCAGAAATTATTTACGTCTAAAGAGTCGCTTTTTTATTACTATTTTTTCATAATTTCTTCCTTTAAACGCACTTAACGCCATATAATATTCGATATTCATGTTTCTTTCCTTTCTCACTGCAATCGATTAACTAAATACGCACGATATCCTAAAATACGAAGGCCAAAACCAGCTGATATTTGCGTTTTTGGTCGCTAAATTTCACTGCCCCGTAGAATTTTCAAAACATCGCATTGCTAAGAAAAACCAGATATTGGAGGAATAGTTGTTACATCGATCAGTCATAGATGTTGAATTCAGGTATTTCTTTTTGATATTCCAAAAGAAAATTCCAGATGGATTAATTTTTTTTTACTTTGTAAATAATTCATACGAATTTATTTGTTATTTAAGAAATTATTTACGTCTAAAGAGTCGCTTTTTTATTTCTATTTTTTCGCATTTATTATACTTTTCAAGTAGTTAATTATTATACTATATACAGGGTGAGTCACGGTAGACGCGACGGTCCATTGTGGCTAAACGGTTAATATTTTGAAAATTTTGTTTATTCACGGATATGTGGGTTGATAAAGGCTACATTTTAGAATTATTTTGAATTATACAGGTTGTCCCAAAAAGTGTGGCGTATCAAAGTTATAGTATTTCTTATGGAAGACCCTGTATTTTATTACATTTATAGATTATACGTTAAAAATAAGATACACTTTTTTAAGTATTCCCTATACCTAAGCTTTTTTCTTTTCGAGATATTTTGATATTTCTAAAAATGGAAGCACATACAAGAAAATCAATAACTACGATACCTATGGAATCAGCCAAATCCAATTTTAACTGAAAAAAATTAGACTAATAATTGAAAGCAATTATGTATTTAGAGTTGTTTAAAATTATACAGGGCGTCCAAAATGCGGCGATTCTCTAATGACATATTCAAATGACAATATCGTTCTTATTTTAAATAGGACATCCTATATTATTTTTCCACCGTAATGCCTAAATATAACACCATGTATTTGATTAGCTTATTAGTCTAATGTTTTTCAGTAAAAATTGGATTTGGCTGATTCCATAGGTCTGCAGGTGATTGGTTTTCTTTTAAGTGCTTCCATTTTTAGAAATATCAAAATATCTCGAAAAGTAAAAAGCCTAGGTATAGGGAATACTTAAGAAAGTTTATCTTATTTTTAACGTATATTCTATAAATGCAACAAAATATAGGGTCTTTCATAAGAAATAATATGACTTTGATACCCCACACTTTTTTGGGACAACCTGTATAATTCAAAATAATTGTAAAATGCAGCCTTTATCAACCCACATATCCATGAATAAACAAAATATTCAAAATATTAACCGTTTAGCCACAATGGACCGTGACCGTGACTCACCCTGTATATTACAGTTATTTATTTAATATTGCGTACTGTTTAAAATGGAAATCTGGACATAAAAACCATATACAGTGAAGTTCAAAACTTTTGCACCATATAGAATAAACATCTAAATTCTTTTTAACACGTTCAATGCTGACGTCACGCATCCGTGACGTAACATTCTTTCCAGCCCGGCGCATGGCACGATTTCGGGCGAAGGTCAAATACATATTTATTGCTGAGTTTTTCCTTAGCCATAAATGAGAGTGGTTTAGCTTGTGTTTAGCGGTACTACTAGATCCCTACTCAAGTGAATTTAGGTTATAATTTTTGGATTTGCCGTTTTTGTGTTAGAACTAGACGCTGTCACAAATTCGTGACACAAAAAATATATTTTTTTAAGCATTGAACATGTAAAAAAAGGTTCTAAAAACACAAAATTAACATCCCACGTCTTTCTATCTGTCTAAAAATAAATTGCTGCTATGCGCTACTTAACAACTTTTCTATATCCCAGTCAGCATTGAACGTGTTAATTGTCATCAGTTATTCTGTAATTGCCGTAGTAACAATACAGTCTTCTACTACTAACATATAACTTCTCAACTATCATTTAACTGAAAATTCCGACTTTACATGATACAATAAAAATAACTGTTCCCTCTTGAAAATTCGCAACTCTATTTCTAGAATTGAATTTAATGGCAAGGGTAAAACCGTCATAAGGCCCTTAATTTTGGCAAAAATACTACATCTCGGTCGAAGAACCAGTGGACGGTAATCTATTTTCTCGTAGCACCAGGTGATTAAAAAAAGCAGACGGACAGGTGAAATTCACCTGTTGGCACGAGGTTCGACACGCGGCCTTCCATTTTCAGTCTTACTATGAGAATCTAGCCTCTTGAGATTTAGGATGAATGGAATAGCTAGTGAAATAAAAAGTAAAAGAAAGTAAAAAAAAATAAGAGGAATTTGGGTTGTGGTAAATAAATATTTAAAGCAAGTTTTAGGTGAAAAATATATATTTTTTTACATTTCTTATTCAGTGTACGAGTTTTTCTCTTCGATGATATCAGAACATTTCATAAATGAAAAAATAAGTAAGTAATCTCACTTAATTATTCTGGAAAACATGATACTAAATAACGAAAATAAAAACAAAAATTAAACAGCAACAGGTATAAAGAAATGAAAATACTGAAGGAACAAACTTGAAAAATGTACACCAAATTTTACTAAAAATTAACATATAAATTATCTAATCGTAGATGTCTACATAACTGCCTCTCCTTAAAAATCAAATAACTCACTTACTTTTCATCTAAACTTCAACATATTATACATTTTCGGAAAGAGGAAGAGTTCACCTTTCAGGTAAAATAAATACGGTGTGTGTTTTAAAACACCCTATATAAAATTTTACTAAATAAACATTTATACTGAAAAAAACTTTATATAAAAAGGAGCTATTCAGTGAAAACCGCACCTCCCTGGTGTTCCGAGATATTTGCAGTTAAAATGGGACAGAAACTTCTGGGACACCCGGTATTTAATTATTAAATTCAGCGAACAAAGATTAAAATTACGAATCTAAGACAACTATTTCAAAGCTTACCTGAAAAAATTTACAAAATATTTAAAACAGTTCTTACTAACTTTCTAATTGTATTTACATAAATATATACAATTTAACGAACTATTTTTTTACATTTTTTAATTTATTTTCAGGAGATTTATTACATTTGAAAACAAAATGAAAAATGAATTGTTTCAATTTCACCAAAAATTAAAACTCTTAATTACAGGGTGTCCGTTGCTAATTGAATTTTTGCAACAACCGTAATTACCACCCATCATTAAGACAGCAGTCAAGTTGGAAATTATAATACAGAGCTCTTACGCGGATATAGTACCCTACTTATACAGGATGTTTCTCTTTAAATTTCAAGTTTTTTATTTGTTTACTTAGGTTAAAAATAATAATAATAATGATTAATTTAAGAGTAAAATACAGATTTTCTACAAAATTGGTAAATTTACCACTGAGTTCAAATAAAATAAAAATAATATAAGTAAAAGTCTGTCTGAAGTGACTTTTATAAACTTCTAAAAGTTACGCTTTCTAGTATTTTATTTTTTTAACAATATTAAATTTTTTAATAATATTTCGTTTAGGCAAAATTTCTTCTGAATTATAAAACCGTTATTTCTAAGAGTGAATTTAGGCTGCGGGTAATTGTTTTAAGTGAAACGCCCGGTATACAATAATTTGATACCACTGGAATAACCTGTGGTATTTCTGCAAGCACTACGTACATTTTAATTAATAAGAACCATTGCAGACAATCAATCATCTTTTGGTAAATATTATGTTTTGCAATCGTGTACGTGGTTATTAAACTCAGATGTAAGTGATACAGTCATTAAGAATTCGAGCAAAAAATAATAAAAGGCATGTTTTATGTATCTTGAGAAGTTACAAAGAATGAAGTAAGTAGTTTCAAAGTTCAAAATATTTTTTAAACGGGATATTATATTTAAATCTTATGGCTAGTTGATTTAAATCTAATTTAAATATTATTATATGACAATTTTTAATATTGGTAACCACAAAAGTCTTCTAAATTGTTTTTAAAAAGATGCTGGAAAAATCATAAGTGGTTTCAAAATTATTTACTTAATTGGCAATAAAATGTGAATTTAAAAGCTCTATGAAATTTATTGAATATGATATTCCTGAAGATGCTGTTTTAGATGTAATAAATATTCAGGGTAAATATTTTCCAATTTATTAAGAAAATTATAATTCGGCAACATATCTACTAATCATCGGTTTAATAATGGGTAAGATTGTTGATAGCTGGAGCACCGATATTTGGCGGAATTAATTTGGTGTTATTAATTTAATTTTTCAAATATTTCGTTAATGTTTATTTAAAATGAATATGTGATATTTTCTTTTTGTCAAGCCTTTTGGGTGCCCGCTTAAAAATAAGTCTCATCAAGTCATTAACATCAAAGGTAATGATAATATTGTGGCGGATGTATCTATACCAAATTAAGATTTTAATTGTAAAAATAATAAAAGGCATTTTTTATGTATCTTGAGAAAATACAAAGAATGAAGTAGTTTCAAAGTTCAAAATATTTTTTTATACGGGATATGATAAAATCTAATTTAAACATTATTATATGAAAATTTTTAATTCTGGTAATCACAAGTCTTCTAATTTTTTTTTAAAAATGATGGAATGCTGGAAAAAAAAGTGGTTTCAAAATTAATTACTTAATTGGCAGCAAAATGTGAATTTAAGAAAACTAAAGCTGTATGAAATTTATTGAATATGATATTCCTGAAGATGCTGTTTCAGATATAATAAATATTCAGGGTAAATATTTTCAAATTTATTAAGAAAATTATAATTCGGGAACGTAGCCACTAATCATCGCTTTAATTTCTCATGATATGCAATATTCTATGGTGTTGCCTAATCAAGGGTAAAGAGTAAGATTTTTAATAGCTGGAGCACCGAGATTTGGCGGAATTAATTTTGTGTTATTCATTTTAATTTTTCAAATAATTCGTTAATGTTTATTTAAAATGAATATGTGATATTTTCTTTTTGTCATGCCTTTTCGGTGCCCGCTTAAAAATAAGTCTCATCAAGTCATTAACATAAAAGGTAATGATAATATTGTTGCGGATGTATCTATACCAAATTAAGATTTTAATTGTACACAACAAATATGAAAAAAACATTATTTTTTATTTCTCGATGACGGTCTCCCCTGAAATACTTTTTTAGTGCACCTCTGTATAAAAAGTTGTAATAAATAATGTTCATGTTTATTTCATATTATTTAAATTGTTTTTTAATATCCGTTTATATCTTAATTAAAATCTGCAAGAAAATGGAACAAGTTTATGAAATTTAATTTAATATGGATTTCTCTCTTAAACGACTTAAATCATATTAATACTTGCATAAAAATATAAATGTTTTATGAATTAATAATGTATTAAAAAGTTGTAATTGACATTAATTTCGTGAACAATTCGGAATTTACCAAACATTAAAAATAATGTAGCAAAACAATAAAGAAATAAAATGATAGGACCTTTGACGATCAAGAAATAAAAATTTTGATGTTGCTAGCGACATCTATTAACCGTTTAATGTAGTTAATGTCCTTGGACCCTGCCGCCATCTTTATCGGAACACATGAACTTTAAGGATTTTGTAGAAAGGGTAACTGTAAAGTATCATTTTAAATTCATTGAATCTTCTCTCCATAGAGCTGGAAATTTCCGTATACAATAAATTGATTTTTTTTATTTCAATACTTCTATTAAATGAATTAAATACAAACTCCACAAAATGAAATAAAATTTTTAGCAGTTGGTTAATTGTTTTTATGATTCTTGTAGTGGCAACACTTCACAAATTTAAAAAACTTAAATCCACGTGCTGACTTGTCATTTATGTGTTAGAAGTTGATGATAACCTGTTGATGTAAACATGATCCCTTTATCTTGTATGTATTCGAACTCTAAGCAACTTTTTGTACGTCATTGAAATTGCTGTGTAATTTAGAAGATTATGTTTAATCTAGTTATAGTTTAGTGTTAATCTGCTAGTGAAAAATGAAAGAACAAAGTTCAATTGTGAGGTTATACCGCACACCTGGTTGTACTTTAGCAAAAAAATTAGAAATCCTTCAGCGATTACAACAGAAATGTAGCGTTTTAAAAGATATACAAACAGAAATATGTTTTCATATCGAAACTACCGATTTACCGAAGAAAGCAGAGTTGGAGATTTTAAAATGGGTACTTCAAGATCCTTTTCACCCACAGAATCTGAATGAAAAAGGACAGTTACAAAAAAAAGAAGGTAGCATATTGATAGAGGTCGGGCCTAGGTTCAATTTTTCAACATCAAATTCTACAAATGCAGTTTCAATCTGCAAAAACCTAGGCTTGAAAGTTACACGGTTAGAAGTTTCACGTAGATATCTCTTAGAATTTAACAAAGGTGCTAAGGTAACAACAAATATAGAAAATGAATTAGCTTCATTGTTGCATGATCGCATGACAGAATGCCGGTATACTCCAGAAAACATTCCCAAAAAGAGTTTTATTGAAAAACTCATCAAAAAGGAAGATATTAAAGAAATTGACGTACTTGCCAAAGGTGTGAATGCTCTGAAAGAAATTGATAGTGAACTAGGTTTAGCTTTTGATGAAGCAGACTTTGTTTATTATACAAATTTGTTCAAAAATGTCCTTAAAAGGAATCCTACTAATGTAGAACTCTTTGATATCGCTCAATCAAATAGTGAACATAGCAGACATTGGTTTTTCAAAGGAAAAATGATTATAGATGGAGTTGAATATAAAGAGTCCCTTATAGATATGATTATTGATACTCAAAAGCATACCAACCCAAATAATGTGATCAAATTTAGTGATAATAGCAGGTAGGTCATTAGTTTTAGTCACAGAATATTTTAGTATAGTAAAGTAAAGTACCATTAATTCATTTTTAAAATTGGCAGGCTACATAAATATATTCTATAAATTTAATAAGTCATTAACATCAAAGGTAATGATAATATTCTTGAGGATGATTAGTCTGTATCTATACTTCAAACGCAGTCTTACAAAATTAAGATGTATTAGCAATAGCACAAAGTATGATATAATAATATAGAAATTCTACTACTAACTAAATATAAGAGTAATTTTTGCGCGATATGGTCAATTATTTTTATAACAACAACTAGCAGACATTTACTGATTTTTAATGAAAAATATTTTTTCTATTTCCTATTAATTTACAGAAGAACAATAAGTAAATGTTGTGATAACTAGCAATATCTTGTGGGGTGAGAACCCAGTGGTTGTTCCCCTTAGTTAATTAGTTAACTACTTATGAAAAGGGACAATAAAATAATAATGATATGCATACATACATATAGGAACATTAACATATGCATAAAATGAAAATGTTATTTAAAAAATATAAAATAGAAAAAATTAATTTTAATTTTTGTGAAAAAATTGTTTTAAAATAAAAAATACTTGCAATTTCTACTTTACTAAGGTTTTTGTGAGACGAAAAAATAGAAGTACACAAAACTTAATATTTTTTTAGTGCAATTAAGGGTTTTCTGCATAGGAGTTTAAGGCCAGTAACTTCTGGATCAGTTAGTGAACTTAAACAAATACCTACAGAATCCCATCTAATTTTTACTGCAGAAACGCATAATTTCCCTACAGGTGTGGCTCCCTTTAGTGGGGCTACTACGGGAACAGGTGGGAGAATTAGAGATGTTCAGTCTGTTGGTAGAGGTGGTTATTGCATAGCAGGAACAGCCGGATATTCTGTGGGTAACCTCCAAATACCAGGTATGTTAAAAAAAATTCAGTACATTCATTATCTTTTATAATAGAAAATAAGATCTTTTCGCCAGAAAAATTAAATTTTTTATAAATAAATCAAATGAGAAATATACTGGCAAACAATTTTATCAATCATGGTATAAGATTAATAAAAGCGTGAAATACTTCTTAGAGATTAACTAAATTTAGCCAATTTGATAAAAATATTTTTGATAAAGTTCAACTACACAAACAAATTTCAATGCATAGTACATTGCCATTGGTCATCAAGGTTATTACAAAAACTTTATTGGGGGTCTGATGAAATTTTATTTCATCTTATGAAATAGTTATGAATATTCTTTATTTAAATTATAACGCATTTTGTAATATGCAATAAACAAGTTTCAGTTATTTGTTGAAACAAATTGAAAAATTAATGAATAACATGATAATTTTATACACACATTGCTCAAACTAATAAATAATTTTCATCTTGCCAAAAGGTCAGGTTTGACGGAGAAAGTGAAAAATATTATTCTAATATAATATCAGGTTTTGAAATCAAGAACCACGAAAAAGACGTAATGTATATATAATTGGTATTGAGCCGTGAAAATCGATTTTTTAATGTATTGACTAACGCATTTTTAAATTTGATCTTTTTAAAAGCATTTTTATTCGTGTGCTATCTACTAATGGATGTTTGCACCACTTAAAAATTGTTACTTACCACAATTTGCAGGTTACAACTTACCATGGGAAGAAAAATCCTTCTCCTACCCTTCAAATTTTGCACCACCCCTTGAAATTCTCGTAGAAGCTAGTAACGGCGCTTCGGATTACGGTAATAAATTTGGCGAACCTCTAATATCCGGTTTCGTTCGATCTTTTGGACAAAAAGATGCATCCGGTGAAAGAAAAGAGTGGATTAAACCAATCATGTTCAGTGGCGGTATTGGTAGCATGGAAGCGGATATGACAGATAAATTAAAACCATTACCTGGACATCAAATAGTCAAAATTGGAGGACCCGTATACAGGATTGGTGTCGGTGGAGGATCTGCTAGTTCCGTTGAAGTTCAGGGGGATAATAAAGAGGAGTTGGACTTTAATGCGGTCCAAAGAGGCGATGCAGAAATGGAAAATAAACTTAATCGAGTAGTACGTGCTTGCTTGGAATTAGGTTCCAAGAATCCGATAGTCAGCATCCATGACCAAGGTGCCGGAGGAAATGGCAACGTCTTGAAAGAATTAGTTGAACCTGTAGGAGGAGTTATCTACGTTGACAGATTTGAACTAGGTGATCCTACTATCAACGTTTTGGAATTATGGGGAGCGGAGTATCAAGAAAATAATGCACTGTTGTGTAAAAAAGAAGACGTTAATTTATTAAAGAGTATTTGCGAAAGAGAAAGATGCCCAATCAATTTTGTTGGTGAAGTTACGGGTAACGGAAGAGTTGTATTAGCTCTAGATGAAACCAGAGCTGTTACACCATTCAATTTGGAACTAGAACATGTTTTGGGTAAATGATTATATAAAAATGTTACATTCCAATTATAAAAATTCTATTTTTAGGTAAAATGCCTCAAAAGGTATACAAACTCGAACGAAAATCTGCGCTGTACAAACCAATCGATCTTCCTAAAGCGATATCGATCTATCAGTCTCTAGAAAGAGTATTGAGGTTGCCATCTATCGGTAGCAAACGGTACCTTACAAATAAAGTGGATCGTTGTGTTACAGGTTTAATAGCTCAACAACAATGCGTGGGTCCATTACATACTCCTTTGGCGGATGTAGCTGTAACTGCTATTTCTCATTTTGGCTATGTAAGTATTAATTTGCATTAATTTATAAAAGTTGTATAGTAATCTGGATTCATTTCGGAAGCTCGTCATGATTTGCTAGTTCAATTTCTCTTTATTTCTGGATATAGAGGCTAAATTTTACTGCCTTTTAGGAAGGTATTGCTTCTTCAATAGGCGAACAACCCATCAAAGGACTAGTAAACACAGCAGCCGGTGCTAGAATGACGGTCGCAGAGGCTCTAAGTAACCTCGTTTTTGCCGGCATTACGGATCTAAGAGATGTCAAATGTAGCGGTAACTGGATGTGGGCGGCAAAATTACCCGGCGAGGGTGCGGCGCTTTTTGACGCTTGCAAAGCCATGTGCGATTTGATGTCTGTATTAGGTATCGCCGTAGATGGCGGTAAAGATTCGCTGAGCATGGCGGCTAGAGTAGGAAAAGATACAGTTAAAGCGCCTGGAACTTTGGTGGTGTCCACATATGCACCCTGTCCCGATGTCAGAAGAGTCGTTACACCCGGTAAGTTCTTAATTTGATTACTTTTATTGATTAATATGTATGTTAAACATTTTACAGACTTCAAAGCGCCATCTATGGGAAAACAAGGAACGATCCTCTTCGTAGACCTCTCTCACGGCGACAGCCGATTAGGAGGGTCTGCCCTTGGTCAGGCCTTCGGTCAGCTGGGAGAAGAAGCTCCTGATATCCACAGCGCTCAAGATTTGATCAATGCCTTCAACGCCACGCAACAACTTGTCAAAGATGGGTCTATTTTGGCAGGACATGATGTCAGCGATGGTGGTTTGGTAGTGTGTCTTTTAGAAATGTGTTTCGCTGGTATTTGCGGCATGGAAGTTGATATTCAACATAGACAGGGAAAGCCTTTGAATATTTTATTTGCCGAAGAAATAGGTTGGGTTCTGGAAGTATTGGATGGAGACGTTGGACACTGTATGGAGGTTTTTAAGGTAGGCTTTTATCTGTTGTTTGGTTTACAGTAAAGTAAATTAGTAAATTAGTAAAACTTTGTAGGCATTTTTTTTAACTGGTAACCCTTGTCGTCGACTTACTTTTAAGTTAGTTTATTGTTTCAGAGTAACAACGTACCAGTCTTTAAAATAGGAAAAACCACTGGATATGGTATAAAATCTAAATTTGGCATCATTGTAAACAATGCCTGCCTCGAAAGCACAGTACTTCCCTTAATGAAAATGTGGGAAGAAACAAGTTATAGGTAAACAAGTCCGCTTTTCTTCTTTTCTTTTGGTCTCACTCACCATACTTTTACAGATTAGAATTACACCAAACGATCAAATCGTGTGCCGATTCTGAATTCCAAAGTCTTCCTGACCGGACCGGTCCCAAGTACGTTTTAACTTTCGACCCTGATGATGATAAAACTGTCAAAGACGAACTTGTACCGGTCGCTGTGATCAGAGAAGAGGGAACCAACGGTGATAGAGAAATGGCAGCAGCGTTGATAAGAGCCGGATTCAAAGTTTGGGATATAACGATGCAAGATTTGCTTAGCGGGGTGGCGACTTTGGATAGATTTAGGGGCGTTATCTTCCCTGGAGGTTTCAGTTATGCCGGTAAGTTGAAAAAACATCACTAGCATTTTTTATTGTATAATATATAATATAAGCCAAAACTCAAAAAAAAAAAAATTGGTCAAAATAACCTCTTTCTTTAAATTGTCCCAAATTTCCCAATCCATAGGAGTTATATCGAGTTATCGGGCTGGTCAGTAGGCATCTGGTTCAGAAGTTTTGCTTCTCGGCAGTTGTGTGGATCATCAATCTAAAATAGTACTATATCTTGACTTTTTTTCTACTTTTACTTTTTACTTTACATTTCAAATTTAACACCCCGCTTCCTAAACACCGGTGAAGATTTCAACATACTGTTGTCCAAAAACTATTTTTGCATCTTTTCTTTACATCCGCTCCAAATTTTAGATCTTTATATCAAGTAGATTTAGATTGATATAAAGATCCCGCACAAAAAGATAGGAAATGGCCGCTCGGTCAAATTGTCTGAATTTTTGATAAGTTATACATTATTTCATTCTGAACAAAAGTCTCAATGGGCACTAAGCTCCAAAGTCCATGGTTTGGCTGCTATGGAGCTCCGAAGCTCCGTGACTCCACCATAGTATAGAAATCTTTAAAATCATATTTAATTATTTTAATGTATGCCCTTAAGTTTTATGAGAATGCTGAATTTAAATATGATGTCAAATCCATAATATTGACAGTTGGCTACTGTCAAATAGCTGTCAAATGCTCTTAAAAAAAATAAATCTTACATTAAGGAATAAGAACTTTATGTTTTTGAGGACGCTTAATTCAAATGTGATGTCAAATCGATAATATTGACAGTTGGCACCTGTCAAATGCTTTTTAGTAATAAGAAATCTTATATTAAAGAATATTCATATGTTTTTGAGGACGCTGAATTTAAATGTAATGTCAAATCAATAATATTGACAATTGACAGCTGTCAAATAGTTGTCAAATGCTCTTAAAATAAAGAAATCTTAGATTATTGTCAAATCGATACAATTAACAGTAGATACAGCCGTAAACTGCTCTTTACAAAACAGCTGTAACTACTGTTAATTGTATCGATTTGACAACAGATTCGAATTAAGCGTCCTCAAAATAATAAGTTTCTTTTCCTTAACGTGAGATTTCTTTATTTTAAGAGCATTTGACAACTATTTGACAGCTGTCAATTGTCAATATTATTGATTTGACATTACATTTGAATTCAGCGTCCTCAAAAACATATGATAACATTCTTTAATATAAGATTTATTTTTTCTTTAAAGCATTTGACAACTATTTGACAACTGTCGACTGTCAAGATTATGGATTTGACATCATATTTAAATTCAGCATAACTATTTCTACATCTTTTATTTACACGCTTTCCAAATTTTACATTTCTTTGTCAAATAGATTTAGATCGAGAGCATTTCAAAGACAAACATGTTAACAATCCTTTTTAACAACTAATTTTGCATCCTTTCGTTTATTCTCTCCAAATTTGAAACTTTTATATCAATTACTTATAGATCGATAGCATTTAAAGGACAACCATGTCAAATCCCCAAAAACCCGAAAGGGAGGTTCCCAAAAACTAGACGTCTTTACATCCTCTTTAAGTTTGAGACTTTCGTCAAGTAGGTTTAGATTGATACTATTTCAAAGGCCACCATATCATAACAAAACAACGCTTCCCAAAAACTAGTGAAGATATTAACGTTCTATTTCCTAAAAACTATTTCTACATCTTTTCTAACAATGATAAAATTATCTTTAGATGTACTGGGTTCAGCCAAAGGTTGGGCAGCTAGTATCTTATTCAACGAACAAATCAGAGAACAGTTCAACAAATTTTTCGCACGCAGGGACACTTTCAGCTTAGGAGTGTGTAATGGATGCCAATTGATGGCTCTTATTGGTTGGGTGGGAAATCCTGTTACGCAAGGGCAAAAACCGGATATTATGTTGGAGCACAATCTGTCTGAACGATTCGAATGTAGATGGAGTACCGTCAGGATCGAAAATTCTAAGGCTATTATGTTAAAGGATATGGATGGATCCGCATTTGGTGTTTGGGTAAGTGATTTTTCTTTTAAAATGTTTGAAATTCCATAAACCAAGAATTGGAAAATATTTGGGTTAAAATAATTTTAATCAAATGCGCATAAAAAATTACTTACATTAATATAACCTCTACTGGTTTTTAGGTCGCCCATGGTGAAGGTAGATTCGTCTTCAAAGATGACAGTATTTATTCCCAACTACTAAACGACAATCTCGTGGCGCTGCGCTACGTAGACGATAGCGGTAGACCGACAGAAAAATATCCCATGAATCCAAACGGAAGCATCGAAGGATTAGCAGGAGTATGTTCACCCGACGGTAGACACTTAGCAATGATGCCGCATCCTGAACGATGTGTTCAACCTTTCCAATGGCCATATTTACCTCAAAGTTGGATACATTTCAAGAAAAGCCCATGGGAGAAGATGTTCAGGAATGCTTACGGGTGGTGCAGAAGTAATAAGTTCCATAACGTCTATTATTGATCTATTTAGGGATGGTTGATCAATAAATTACGGTTCCTTTTTGCAGTCCTCCAAACTAATATTTCTCTTACCTAGTGCCTTCTCAGGTAGCACAATTTTCTATTTCTTGTCAGTTAATCAATCACACACTGGGACAATCAGCTCGATTTTTAAAGAAAGTTTTGACACATCCGGCTCGAAGGACCAAGAAATACGCAAATGAGTTTTCTTTCATATTGAAGTAACAATAGATTTCCAGTCCAGTGCGGTTCAGGCAGTTCACTAAACCTCATTTTTGAGCTATTATTAGGCGTTAGTCAAAACCACGCGTCCCTATTAGCCTACCAGGACCTTCAGAATGTGGGTTTAAACGTTAATAGGTCAAACATAGACGCGTCAGCCAAAATGTGAAAGATCAAAAATATGTGTCAAGCCCCAAAACATAAAAAAAAATAATTTGAAACTTCTAATACTTTATATCGCAAATATTTAGCCTGAAAGGTGCCACTTGTACTGGAGGACTGTAGATAGGAACTATTGGTATAGACTATTTCTTACATAATACTTTATTATTAAACATTCGTGGTTTAGAAGGAATTCCTGTCAAAAATTGACGTTGACAGATGGCGGCGAACTTTGACGTTTCACTCCCAACTAAACCACGAATATGACTAATGTCATTCCAATTTCGATTTTTTGGTGCTTCAATTTAAAGATAAGACAATATTTTAAATAGTAGGAGAAATTATTAAACGAATAATACAGCGGATGCAATTATTATGTATTAAATTCTAAAATTGTTATTTTTAACCTTGTTTTTTACAAGGATATTTTTATATTCCTTTTTGTTGAATAAACTTTATTAGCTGTTTTATTTTGGTTTCATTACACGCTTTTATATAGATAGATAGAATGTCGCGTTATTTTGTAAGAAGTATTTGTAAGCCTATATTACACGTATGCAAGTTTCTGTTAAAAATCCAGTAGCGTTTGTGATTTATCTTTCAAGAGCTACAAAAAAGTCCACAGGAGGCAAAACCGGTGACCGTGTTGGCCATACACCTAGTCCAAATATTGCTTCAATCGCTAGTGTGGAAAAGTACAAATTATATTTAATTTGTACCTAATGCAATAATAGTCCAATCAACCTGTCACGGCTCAATGTTAAATTTGACAAAATTCCAACCCGAAAATAAAAAATAGGGTCGTATAGAAATAACATCCTGTATTTGATCAACCCAGACTATGATCCGATAATAATGGATGAGTTAACCGTCATAACTTTCATTATTATGATACTCAAAACCAGCATTTGTTTCACACAATAGATCATCAGAACCGGTGGAACATTAATATATATGGTGGAATTATAGGCGAACAAGTTATTGGCCCATATTTCTTTGATGGCCACTTAAATGGGAGAAAATGTTTGGAATTTTTAAGAAAAATTTTCTGGAAACTGTTGGAAAATGAATCATTAGATATTAGACAAAAATAGTTATTTGTGTAACTAGTGCAAAAGTGTATATTTGTTGCACGATGCATGAATCATGCTGAGTGCAACAAATATGATTTTTGCACGTGTAGCACACAACATTTTTTCTACGATCGAAAATAAAATTTAACTTTAAACTAACGATAATTTTATTAAACTAGTTATTTACTTAGTTCGAATTAATTTCAGTCTTCACCATTGAATATTCTGACTATAAGGTCGATGGCTTTAGTATCTCCGATTTTTCTTTCAAATGCGCTAGGAGGACGTTCTCACTAATGTTCTTAACACGCTTTGTGCCACACCAGTCTGTAAAGCGTTTATAACAAATTTCATAATTATTTTGGATTTTTCGGGTAATAAATCTGCTGTGGCTTCATTTGCTGTTTGAATTAAATCTGGAGAAGTACAAATATATTCTTCTTCACTATTCGAATTTTTAACAGCAACAAAATATTAAAATTTTAAATTGACAACTTGAGATGAATTACATACACTACCAATGTCACACGCCATCCATAGCTAACTATGAATATGCTTTCGTTAGTAACAAGATTTGGATTAATCAAAACTACAGTTAGTCCAGTAAATGAAGGAATGAAAAGATCGAAAGCTGGGAATAAGTCGGGCATGAGTTCCCACATAGCGCAATTTGTAGGTCATCGCAGGTGTTTTAACATGAGAAAATCCTTAACGCGTTCGAGTCAAGGGGGGGGGGGGGCTGAAAATGGGCCCCAAAACCTGGAAAATGGGTTTCCCGCTAATATCTGGCTAAATAAGCCAATTAGAGAATTTTTGTTCAGACAAAAACTGGATATCAGCCCATTCTCTACAAAAATGGCCCTTATCATTTTCTTCGAAAATTCAATAGTTTTCGAGATAATGGCACTCAAAAGTCCCCTCATTCCAGCTGCTGCTCTACCTTCAGGAATTCCGCTTTCTATGAATTAACGCGTAACCGGGCGGACGAATTGTTCAATATCTCGGGAAAAAATTAATATTTTTCGATGATTCAACGTTCATCGGAATGGGAAAACCCGTAGCTACAATTCCATGTGACTTGAAGTCAGTTCGTATTTACCAAAAATATTTAAAAAAAGCGGTCAAGGTTTTTTTCAACAATATTTAGAGGCTGCTTCATTAATTTATTCATATTTTCTTTAAAAATAGTCATTTATTCTAATTTTGCCTTGATAATGGAACCTTAGGGGGTCATGAATGACCTCAGAAATTTACTTTCATCTAATTATTAATTCTCAAGAAATAAAGAGCGGGGAACAAGAAATGGATAAACAAAAAAAGGCCGGTTTTGACTCGTGTGACCAATTTTCCTCATTTCTCGAAAATTATTAGACTCTATTAAAAATAAAAAATATATTTGAAAAGTAGACCATCTAAGCTTTGAAATGATGTGCATTGGAAATCAATATAACGGATCATAAGATTATAATTCGCGCTTGTTCCGAAGATTTTCTGGAACTCCGAAATCGGCTAAAATATGCAAATAAACAAATCAATTGTATATTAGAACGCCAGAAAAGTATTGCAAAAAAATTTCTGAGGTCATTCAAGACCCCCTAAGGTCCCATTATTAAGGCAAAATTAGAATAAATGACTATTTTTAAAGAAAATATGAATAAATTAATGAAGAAGCCTCTAAATATTGTTGAAAAAAACTTTGACCGCTTTTTTAAATATTTTTGGTAAATACGAACTGACTTCAAGTCACATGGAATTGTAGCTACGGGTTTTCTTATTCCGATGAACTTTGAATCATCGAAAAATATTAATTTTTTTCCGAGATATTGAACAATTCTTCCGCCCGGTTACGCGTTAATTCATAGAAAGCGGAATTCCTGAAGGTAGAGCAGCAGCTGAAATGAGGGGACTTTTGAGTGCCATTATCTCGAAAACTATTAAATTTTCGAAGAAAATGGTAAGAGATGTAGAGAATGAGCTGTTCTCCATTTTTTGTCTAAACAAAAATTCTCTAATTGGCATATTTAGCCAGATATTAGCGGGAAATCCATTTTCCAGGTTTTGGGGCCCATTTTCAGACCCTCCCCTTGACCACAACGCGTTAAGGATTTTCTCATGTTAAAACACCTGCGGTGACCTACAAAATGCGCTATGTGGGAACTCATGCCAGACTTATTCCCAGGTTTGACTCTTCAATTACTGGACTAAGTAAAAAATGTTTCTTTTTAATATCAAACAATAATGTTTTGAATAATATTTAATGGTACCTAAGTACCTATAGTTACCACGTTTATAAGTATACTCAAATTACAAGGAAAAATGTTTTCTTCAGATCGAACTCCTAATTACAGAGTACCAAAGCACTTTGTTGCACTAGTGCAACAAAGTAAGTTACTTTTTGCACTAGTGCTGAGCCATAGTCGATTTGGAGTGAACTATTATGGACCTTTATTTTATAATGTATTGCCTAGAAATGTGCAAATTTTAGACAACAAAAACTTCTTTATAACTATTAAAAATAACCTACTCAGACATGCATTCTATAATACTAATGAATATTTAAATACTACATTTCATATGAGTGAGACAGAAATTTTATAAAAATTTGTGTGCTGTTTAAAAAATTAGACCACGGTACTTATATGTAAGTACATATTTTAATAAATTGTCTATTTTAGTGCGTTTTGTGTAAATGTTTTTAAAATTATTTTTTTTTAAATACATGCCTACAATATTAATTAATTTTGACTTGTGAAAACAAATGTATTTTTGTAAATCATGTAATATATATTCTAAAGTAAAACTTTTAACACAGTTGAGAGTGCAAAAAGTAGTAACTTTTTGCACGATCGCAGAAAAATCATATTGCAATGGTCTAAGCTGATCAAATAAAGGGTGTTATATTTAGGCATTACGGTGGAAAAATAATATAAAATTTAACAAAAATAAAAACCACTCCAAAATTAATAGATTTAGGCATAGTAGACCTTTGTAATTTTTAAAAGGTAATGGAATTTGCTACATAATAGGATAATAAGAACGATATTGTCGTTTGAATATGTCATTAGAGAATCGCCCCATTTTGGACGCCCTGTATAATTTTAAACAACTTTAAATACATTATTGCTTTCATTTGTTAGTCTAATTTTTTTCAGTTAAAATTGGATTTGGCTGATTCCATAGGTTTCCGAGTTATTGGTGCTTCCATTTTTAGAAATATCAAAATATCTCGAAAATTAAAAAGCTTGGGTATAGGGAAAGTTTATCTTATTTTTAACGTATAATCTATAAATGTCACAAAATATAGGGTCTTCCATAAGAAATAGTATAACTCACCCTGTATAATTAATATAGAGTACATAGAAACACAAAACTAGGTTTGACAGATATTTATTATTTTTCCACAAAATATTCATTTTACCCCTACCTTGTATATCATCAATTTTTTTCCAAACATAAAAAAAACTTTTTTGTTAAATCAACATTGTATTATTTTTAACTTGGTGGACCATCAATTAAACATGGAAATATTTGAAAAATAATGATTATTTCAACATAAGCTACAATAGAAGATAAAATATCTTCGTTCGTTTTCATGCTGTATTTGCCTCTTCCAAAAATTAGTTCAAATTGGTGAAGAAGAGCGAAACACATGGTAGCTGTTAAAAAGCAAAAACATACATGTTTGAAAAAATAAGTTTTAGTCGTATATGTATATATTGAGGCAGCTATATAAAATACTAGCATACATATGAGTAGAGTGTCGATTAGAAAAAAATAAATTGTGAAATCGCATAAATTTATCGTTATAATGATAGAAATCATGAAAAGTATCAGTAAGGTTCCAATTAAACTGAAAATAAACGTATCAGCTTCTTCTTTACTGTATATGTAACCCACGAGATAGGCGGAACAAAACGTAAAGAATGCCAATGTAATATAATTCCACGGAGTTTTTCGTCTGACCTTATCGTAACCAATAATAATCATAAAAAGTATCACTGCTACAATAAAAACAGAAATATACGTTTCCAGGTTATTTACCATAAAATCCCCTACAGAGCCAATATACACACAAGCAAAAGTAAACGAAAATGTCACAACAAGTTGTACTGCAAAAAGAAGGATTGTAACGACAAGAAAATGTTTTCTACTTATTGGAGATGTTATATGTGCAATTAATTCACCTGTTTCGTCATATACATTTAAAATGTAACGCATCGGATAAACGAGTATTCTTGTTTCAGGAACTAACTCAAAGTCTTCACAATAAGGAACTGAGGGAGATCTCTCTTGAAAATTATAAATTGTTTTATAGTATTTACTAAAAATAATCCCTGGTCCTGATGCCCTATCCATATAGTTTATTTTTAAAGACCGAGTGCCCAAAATGTTTTCTGATGATGATGATGATATTTTGTTATTTGCATCGGAATCTTCTGTATTGGTTAAAGCTTTCGTTTTTAAATTATTTTCAGTATTAACGATTCCTTCGCTCTTTCTTATCTTCAACTTGCTCTTCTTTTGATTTTGGAATTGCATTTTCTGTAATAGAAAATTCCTCACTTGATTTTTAACACCTACACTGCCGTGTTGAGCAAGAGAGTCGTATCTGACATATTCTTCAAATAAGAGTTATTCTAATCACATTAGTTATTTCTATATTATTCCACTAAATAATTTTCGACTATAACAGAGTATATTGCATTTTAAAATTATCATAAGAACGAAAAATATTGTTTTACCAAGGAAAAATATCTTAAATAAATGTGAATGCTGTCGTGCTAAGCGAGAAGGTCCTTGTAATTTGAGTTATTTAATCAGAAAGAAATGCATTATGGTTTCTGAATACTGATCCAAAACTGATATTAGTTTAGCCAAATATATACAACACAGGAAAATAAGTGGAAAATTACTTAGATAAGGAAGAAACACTATAATGAGGGTATAGTAAATAGGTTAGAAGATTTTTAAAATTTAAAAAAAAATGTATATGTGAAGAAGAATTGAAAAGAACCCGATATTAACTACGTAGAGGATAATTATAGTGGAGTCGATCTGGCGGAAAAAAACCCGATAAACGAAGTCGCTCTTTTCGAATTTTTTTTTGTGATTTCATAGATTCGAGGTCCCTCTTTCACGTTATTACTATATGAAAGCTAAGGGAGGCGTGGAAGGGGGGTAAATTAACATCTAAAGATATGGAAAATCGGTTTTTCGCACGTAACTTGCTAAGGTTTATTTTGATCGAAACGACTTCTATATATAGAATAAAGTACTCGCGAAAACGCATAAACTGAATTTTAACCCTTCTAAATCGGTCTAGCGGTTCTCGAGATATTGCGATTATTAAATGTATCACGCACTTCTGCAGGCCTTAATATAGGTAGAGCTTTGAAGTAAAAAAAAATTGAAAGAGAACTGATTGCCATTGAAAATGAGCCTAGCTCCAAGTCACTAACCCTATTAATTGCCCTTCTAAAGGGCAAAACGCGTTCACCCCCCTCCCTCCCTTCCTGATTATCTGATCGAGTACTTGTAGGGCTCAAATCAAAGAGAAAAAAATTCCGCAATTGATGGGGCATAAACAATTTTCCCCACTTTACTCTTTCGGTGCGAAGATCGAAAAATAAAATTTGCAAAATCCGAAATTCCGTCGCCATTTGTCCGTTTTTGCGAAAACCATCATGTCCTGTAGCAGTGTCCTCATGGAAGAGTTTGCCATTTTGCTGACTCGGATTGGTCAAGAATCAAAAAAGTTACCTCGAGTCAAAAAATAATCAGTGTTTGCTCTCCCCCTCCCCTCCAAATTAAACTAGTTGAAATTTGGACACAATCCTTGGGTCATGACTATCTATCGGAGGAAAAAAAATCAAGTCTCGAAGTTACTTTCTTCCATGCGAAAAACACGAACACGGCTCTAGGTGTGTTCTCGGTGCGGCGAAAATCCATATACTTTCAAATCGCAATATCTCGAGAACCGCTAGACCGATATGGACGAGTTAAAATTCAGTTTAAGCGTTTTCGCGAGCACATAAATATAGTGACGTTCCAATAAACTGAAAATAGTGTAAGAATGTGACGGAAAGTACCAAAAAACTTAAAACAGAATTAATTATATTAGGCCATAGAACTTGCTGTCAACGATTTTATTACTGAGAAAGTAATTAAGGACTTACATATAAATACATTTAGTCTGCTTTATCATTGATAAAAAATATCAATACCTTACTTCACGTAAAATAAATAGAAGTAGATGTGAATTAAAAATGAGTTAGAAGACTCGAACTGGCTGCGCAGAAGGTAGGACGAAAATAAAACAAAAGTTGCTACACCCGAGATTAATGACTGGGAAAAAAATGTATAAAAGTATTTTCTAGTAAATTCTAACGCAAACGGAAAAGAAATGTTTTTGTAGATAAAAAATCTGGATATAATTAGGAAAGAAGAACGAACCAAGAAAATTAATATTGAGGAAAAAAAGAGAAATGGAAAAAGGAAGTAAAAGTAGACTTAATAAAATGAAAAATCTCTGACTGGAAAAGAAAAGAGTCAACAAGAAAGATAGGACGGCGATAGTAAACATAGGATGTAGTGCTTTCAATGTATAATAGCAGTTTAAGTAAAAAATAAAAGTTTTAAATAATTTTTATGGTAATAAGAAAATAGAATTTTCATTTCATTAAATTGTTTCTTCTTTTTTATCATGCTCTTCCGCTGTTTCTTCTTCAAATGGTAGATTTTATGTCTTGCGTTCAGTTGTATATTCAAAAATAGTTTTTGAAGGAACCTTAGCACGTTACCAGATACTTTTATTTGTTTTGGTCCAAAATTTATTTGTAGTACGGATAAACGTTCCTCAATCAATATTTAAATATTAATTTTTAATTAATTGATTTTTTAAAGTTTCTTTTTTAATGAGGAGAGGGTTTTTCTAATCTTTGTTGGCCAAGTAGGTTACTAATCCAGGGAATTTAGACAAAAATTAGGTCCAACTTCGGAAAAGTAGGAGAAAGCTGAATTTTTGCTTCCTTTTGTGATCCCAAACAACATCTCAAAAGTCCCCGCCTATACACTTGCCGCTAAAAAAGTTATGCGGGGTCAAAGGTCAAGAGAAACGGTTTTTTGCAAATATCTCGCTAACGGTAAGTTTTATCGAAAAAATTCAAATTACAATTTTACAGCCTAGAAAATTTCCTACAAAAAATATGAATAACTTTTTTTCGTAAAATTAACGGTTTTCGAGAAAATACGATTAAAAAAGTTGTAATTTTTATTTTTAAATTTTCTGCCCAAATAGTACTTTTCCAGCTTTAATCCATAAAATCATCAACTGTTTCTTTTTCTCCTAATTTCTGGATCCCAACCTTATTGAAAAACGAGAGAACAGGTCCGTATTTGGGTCAAATTATTATTATCAAGGACTACCTTTCAAACACACTGTATGCGTAAAAAAATTATAAAAAAATTATAAAAATGAGGAAAAATGCCCATTCCTAAAAAAACAACTTGATTTTAAACAAAAATAATGTTGCAACAAATTGTTTTAAGTTAAACTAGTTACTAATTTTTGGATCATTTTGTACAAGGTTAAGAATATCTTGCTCCAACTCGATATGTCGTCTTTCGTTACCTTGATTTTTAGTTGGAAATTTACCGTGTTCTCTAAGGTAACTAAACACATTAGAAGAAGTCTTGTCACTAGGTCACCTCCGGCCAGAAAATCGCCGTGCATATTCTCTTTAGGCAGCTTTTCCATTACCATGTCAAAATTTACGTGGCATTTTAAGTAAGCGATCAAAAAATAATGTAACAACAAGTACAAACTTTAAAGTCATCAACTAACGTCAAAATTGTACCCTGACATCAGCCAACTTGACATTTACAACAATTTGGGATATCAAACCTAAAGTGTATTATTTACTAAATTAAACAATACGTACAGACTGCTTTATTTTGTTATTATTATCAAGAATGCATCAGAAGAGTCGAGAAATGATGATGTTCTAGCTAAAACAATAACACAGGCACAAAAAAGAAAAAAAAATTATGAACCAGAGGGTAGAACCCACTATTCTTAGGTTTTTAGGGTCGCTGAAATCGAATATGACCTTGAAAAATAATTTTAATTGCCCGTTTTTACGCTAGCACCCCCTTGCCGCCCCTTAAAGAGGTTCGAATTTTGAATTGAAGCAGACCTGAACGATAGACCAAGCACCTCGGTGTCCTCCATCTACCCTTTCTCTATGAGCATTTCCGAATGAATCAAGTTACTTAATTAAATAACAAAAACTATTATAGGACAGTTAAATGATTAATTCTTTATAATTTATACAAAAATAAATAATACAAACTCTATGTACAAACTAACGCATAGATACAACACAATAGTGTCGGCTTTACTCTGATTATAATATGCTAGACGAAGAGAAAAGAACCCCGTAACGGCTGGCTATGTATAAACCACCAGCAAAAAAGTGTCCATTGATAATCATCGATATTTAACTTTCGCAAAATTAACACAACTTAGAAAACCGGTAGAACTAACTATCTTCTCTTCCGCCAACACCTGTATCGTGTTTACTACCAAGTACAAGTATGGGTTGGTAACGAGCTTGACCCTCTAGACTGGGGATGGAAATTACACGATGAAATTTTGAAGTCTGTTAAAACTCTTCTTCCACTCGCTCCTGATAGTCTACTTAACTCAATTTTGTGTAACTGCACCAAGGGATGTACTTTCAACTGTGTTTACAGAAAACTTGGATTACCCTGTTCACCAGTTTGCGGTAATTGTCACGGTCAGAACTGCTTAAATGTAGCAACGGATCCGTTTAATGACAATGACAATGACAATGACGACCTTACGGAAGAAGTAGACTTGACAGAAGCTACGGAAATACCGGACACCGTGGCCTAGTTGGTTAGGGCCTTGGTCTTTATACTAGGCCAGTGTTCGGGTCGTAGGTTCGATCTCTGTGAAACTCAAGTGGAATTAAAAGTCAGATAAGACTTTGGACAAGTGCAAAAAGGTATTTGTGTCATACGCAGTTTCATTTACGCCGGTAATCAGGCCGGATGAGATCGGATATCTCGTGGAACTAATAGGGGTTGGTGGTACAATTTACACACTTGTTAGTCGGTAGACCACCTGGGACAAAGGCATACTCCTGGGTTTAAGGTGATGGAAATGCAGGAGACAGAAGAAGAAGATGATCGAGAGATGAACAATGTTAATTGAAATGGAGTCAGACGAAGAAACATAATAATTCTAGGTAAATATTGTATTGTATTTAACATAATTAATTAAATTGTACTTTTTCGTTTTTAGTTATGATTAAGGCCAAATAAATTGGTGCGACAACACATAGGACTTTATTACATTGCTTTTTTATACTAATACGGAAGAATATATTTAATATTTATTTTATTTTATAAAAAAGGAAATAAATAATAATTTATTATATTTTTTTTTTATAAATAATGATTCTGTGGAAAGGAGTGCACGTATTATGAGAAAAATAAAATTACAACTTTTGGAATCGAATTTTCTCAGCTACAAAATAGTATTTGAATTTTTTCAATAAAACTTACTGTCAGCGAGATATTTGCGAAAAACCGTTTTTCTTGACCTCTGACACCGTATAACTTTTTTAGCGGCACGTGTATTGGCGGGGACTTTTGAAATGTTGTTTAGGATCACAAAAGGAAGCTTCATGCAAAAATTCAGCTTTCCCCTACTTTTTCCGAAGTGCCATGTATTTACTCCCTGGGCTACGTTCAACGTTCATGGTATTCCAGGTTTTTGTTTACGATCTCGTAATATTTGCAGTTTACCTCCATTACGTCCGTTATGTTTCTATTCATATTATACTCGTGGTCTACAATCTGAAATAGCTGTAAGTAGGATTGACTTAAAAACCAATTCTTACTTTAAAATTCTCATCATAATTGATTTATCAGTACTATAAATACATAATATGTTTTATTTGCTTCTGGAATCTTCAAATTGAAATGTCTGCAACAAAAATTAAAATACTAAAGAAGATGTATCTTCTAACAGGTGTTTTTTTTAATAAATACCCTAGCTAAAATCGTAAAGAATTGTTTAATTATACATATATAAAGGATACGCCTGATTTTTTAAAAGTGTAGCTGATTCTTTTCATAAAATCATTTAATTTTATTTGGTCAACTTCAAAATATAATAAAAAAATTAGGTCTTCTTCGTTTAGAACAACCGAAACGTATCAGTAGAAATTCGTATTAAGCAGTAGATGTACTGCTTTTCGGCTTAAATTGAAGTAGAAACCTGTAGAAATCTAATGGTAAAAATAAGATGTATCAATAAAACTTCACTTGGAAAACGCACAATGTCAAAAGTAGCTTTTTTTCGTAAATTGATATGTATTCGTTTTGAACCATAATGTAGGTAAAAATGGCGTTTTTAGGAAAAGAGAAAATTATTGCCAAAAAATTGAAGTTTAGAAACCATAGCGCGACAGGTGAGGTAATTAAAAAACGGTTTATAATGTTCAACGTAAGTGCGAGGGAGAAAGATTACTATACAGAAGAGTTCACCAAAACGTCTGTCATATTTTTTTCAATTTATAAAAACTTCCACTACTTGAAATCAACAAATTAGTAGATACGACCCTCTTGTTTAGCACAGAAGTATATTAAATATTAAAAAAATATATATTTATGTCATTCAAAGCATCTAAATTTTATTATAATAAATTTGCTATCAAAAAGTTTAATGTGGATTTATGAAATATTAAGTTAAAATATGCGGTACTTGTCTGAGACAAATCCCCATTTATTTACACAAAACGATACGCAGTATCCACAAATGATTAATGTTTGGGCTAGAATAATAAAGCACCACTTTAGATACGTGAAAATTTAAATGTCAAACTACTGGAAACTATTATTTATCCACTGACTGTTGAAAAGGCGGATGAAAATAATTACGGCATGTTGGTGCCCTTTACATTATTTTCTGTAAAAACGAAAGATTTGGAACATATATATCCTGATAGAGGGATTGGACGTCAAGAGAGCATTTTTTTCCAGATCTATCGCCAAATGACTTTTCCTTACTGGACTAATTATAAAGTATTGTGTACCAACACAAACTGATTCATTAGACGATTTGGAGCAAAGAATAACAGAAGCCTGTAAAACTATTAAAGTAGAAACATTTAGATAAGTAAGGGAAGAATTATATAATAGTCTTGCAAGTTCTTGGTGCCCATTTAGAACGTTTGCTTTAATCAAGTCATTTGTGTAATATATTATTGTGTCCTCAAGGCTTCATTAACCACATAACGTAGGTAAAGAGTCGAAAAACGTGTTAATAATATCAAAGGCACACAAAAAAAAGTTGTCAGACCCAAAAACTTGACACATGGTTTTCTAATCCTGAATCCGAAGCCAGAATTGCGCGATCTAGTGGCGTCTGTGAGTCCGAAGGACATGGACCAAAATTTACCCGGATCGAGAGTACCTCTCCCCCCCGTTTTCGAGGATGCTGAATACGATGGCGGTATCAGAATTTCTCTTTTCGCCAGCCGAACCCGAACTACGCCCTAAAGGGCTTAAACGGGCATTTCCCTGTAAAAAAAACGTATTTCCCCCCCTTTTCGAAGATGCTGAACACGATGGTGGTGTTCAATATCACTTCCGGCCCCCACCAACCCCTCCACAGGTCAAAATTCAGCCCCGACTGGGATGAATTTTTTTATATCAGCGGTATATCAGGGGTGAGATTTGACCTATGGAGGGGTTGGTGTGGGGTCGGAAGTGATAATGAACACCACCATCGTGTTCAGCATCCTCGAAAACGGGGGGACAGACATTTTGCCGCTGATGTAAAAAATAAAAAAACACCCCTGTCGGTGACAACTTTTGGCTTCAATACCAGCACCCTGCTCAGCATCTTCGAAAACGGGGGGAAAGACGTTTTTTTACAGGGAAATGATGCGCTGCCCGTTTACCCCTTTAGGGGGTAGTTTTTGGCCGTTTTAGGGGGTACGGCTGGCGAAAAGAGATATTCTGATACCGCCATCGTGTTCAGCATCCTCAAAAACGGGGGAAGAGGTACTCTCGATCCGGGTAAATTTTGGTTCATTTTTCATAGTTTCTTCCGACTCACAGACGCCACTGATCACCTTCCAGTTTTTTTTAAATCGTTTTGGGGAGATGTTTCACTATGTATTTTGATGTGTTGAATCCGAATCTGAAGTCAGAATAGCGTCACCACCCTCCATTTTTTTAACTCGCGAAAAAACAATCAATACTGATCCCCTCGAAAACAAAAAAATTAAATTTCACGGTGTTTTTTCGCGAGATAAAAATGTGTCTTTGAGTCTGACATCTTTTTTTTTGTGTGCCTGTGTATTTCGTCGGCGTTTTTTATAGGTCCTGTTTTATCGCACAAGTTCAACACGTTTCTGAAATAACCGGAGGAAGAGAGAGAGAGAGAGAGAAAATATAATAAAATACAATAATCACGTTTTGAAACAGACCATATCAGTTATCAATTCTATAAAGTATGTATATTTGCTGATTTAATGCAGAAGTTGCTGATAAAGCCAGCGCTAAGGAAAAAATAATTTTTTCACACATTCACACTTCTTGCTATATTAAAAAAACCTTTTTGTGTTAAATCTGTATTATTTTACTTGTCAGTGTACTTGATATTAAATCTGGTATTGTTATTAAAATAATGGAAATTTGAATATATAATAAAAAGGCTGCTAAAACATCTTCGTCAGTTTTCATTGCGTATTTGCCATTTCCTAATATTAATTGAAATTGATGAAGAAGCGAGAAAATTACGGTAACTGTTATTGCCCAGAAAAATATGTGTAATAAAAGCTTATCCTCAGTGAAACGAGAGTATATGAATGTGAATATGTAAAATATAATCGCCGTCAAGAATAGCGTGTCGATTAGTAAAAAATATTTAGTAAAATCTATACAATTTAAGATTGCAAAGAGAAACATTATAGTAAGTATAATTAAAGTTACACCAAAACTTACTAAATATATTTTAGCGCCGTATTGGATGAATGAATAACCCATATGATAAGCAATACATAACGTAAAGACGGTTAGTATTAAATAATTCCAAGGTTTTGTAACCCTGAGACGATAGTAACAAAGAATCACAGCGAACAGTACCATGCCTACACTAAAAGCACAAATATTCAGTTCCGACACCTTTTTAACAAAATTCCCTACAAAATCGACATAAATACAAGAGAAAACAAACAAAAATGTCAACACAAACTGAATTATGACTTGTATAAGTATATCGGCAATAAAATCTCGTCTAGAAATTTCTGTAGGACCAATTCTTACATTTGGTACTCTTTGGCCTGTCTCCTCATATGAATGAAGAAAATAACGGCTTGGATAAACGAACATTTTTGTTTCTGGAACGAATTTTGCATCAAAACCTTCACAATAAGGAACCGGGGGACATTTTTCATTATAATTGTAAATCGATTTATCTTTACTAAAAATAAATCCTGTTCCTGGTGCCTTATCTTGTTTACTTATTTGTACAGAAAAAGTCCCAACAGTATTTTCTAAGGGTATCAACATTTTTTTATTTGCATCCACAACGGAATCTTCTTTAATATCTAACGCCTTGGTTTTTTCAATATTAATGATTACCTCCTCTTTTTCATGTTCGTCTTGTCCTTCTTCTTGCGATTTTGGTATTGCCTTTAAAATATCAAAAGTAATTTTTTCCAATAGATCTTTTTCTAAATTTTCTACATTAGAAATTTCTTCACTTGGTTTTTTAACAGTTACACTTGAATTTGACGAAGTCATATTTACAAAAACATTTATAAAAATTTACGTGAATTGTTGGATACATCTAAATTGTTTCAAACATCTGGCAATTCTTTAAGTAATTCTGCTAAAAGAGAATGAACTCCATATTCACATCATAATGACATATGCCAGAACGATCCAAAATGTCTAAAATTAATTTGTTATGCGGTACTTACGCACCCTGTCAGAATACACCGTAAAGTTATAAAGATTATAACTGCAAGTTGCACAGACTACTTTAAGTAATACTTAACGTCAAGTAACCCTTAAGTGTAAGATTCGGTTTGCACCAATATTTAAGGGACACTTAAGAAAGGCATCTTAAGCCTTCCTTAAACTTTCTTCACTAAACTACCAATTTCGAAAGCTTAAAGCATTCTTATGTTTAAGTGGCTCAACTGATCATGCGTAAATGATTTCTTACAGATAATCTATAACCTCAATATTCTGCTTTCTGATTTTATTTAGTCAGTTGTAATTTTTATTGTTTTTATAAATGACATAAATGATAATTTTATATTTGAAGGCGATGAAGATTTACATGCTCTAATAAATTTTGGCTTTCCAAGGAAGGTTTACCAGCGGTCAAATTATTTTGAAAATATGGATAAGCTGACTTTTTTTAAACGTTTTCGTTTGTATAAACAAACAGTTATAAATATTTTGGAACAAATCGAGGATCAGCTAGAATATCCTGATGATAGGTTAGTATAAGTTATTTGCATAGAAATAATTTTGACTCTTTCTGCCTATTTAATTTTCAGAAATAACTCAGTAGCACCCATAAATCAACTACTGTGTTGTTTAAGATTCTATGCAACTGCTGGACATCTCAGTTCCATTGCAGATTTTCTGGGAATGGATGTAGCAACAACTTCAAGAATAGTTGCTACAGTTTCAGATGCAATTGCCAGTTTGCCAGTTTTCCAGCGACCAGCCACCTTGGTGGTAAATAATCGGCTATTTGATCATGGTCCTCAATATTCACCTGAAGGACGGTATCCAACAATAAAGAGGCCGCCCGTAAATTTAAAATTTTTCAAATAAAATCTATACTAATGGTATTATAAAGTTGCTTATAGTTAACAAATTATCGATCTTTAGTAGCAAATACACAAACCCAACTGATTTCGCACTTTTTCTCAAACTATAAATATATTAATTCATTCCTTTCTATGTAAAACCCTCCATTTTACGACAAACATAGTAGGCGCGCTACTGTCGTCTGAATTTTGACAGTTTGCCATTAAAGTTTATTACAGAATTAAATTTGACACATTTTGTTATAAAGTATTAACAATGAGTAGATTCGGTAGTAAAAATCTTCAAGAAATTGATAATATAATTAAATTAAACGTACCTGCCAACACAGTAAAAAGCAAAACTATTATTTGGAGACAATTTACCAAATTTTGTGAGGATCGTCAGTATGAGTTGAATGATTCAACACCGGTAGCTCAATTGAATAATATTCTAAAAGATAGGGCAAGCAACATGAAAAGAGAAGATGGTGATGAATATAAAGAGTATACTGTGAAATTTATGTGGAATTCTACAGAAAAATCGCTTCAGGAACTATTTTTTACAAAGTACAATATACAAATTGATTGCTACTAAATTTCTCGTATATTTTACAATCAAAGAATAACTCCCTCGAGCTAAAGCTCTCGGGAGTTATTCAGATTATTAATGCCAAAATTAAGTCTCGACTAATTGATCCTAAAATAAACTCGAAATTTGGACGCAATAAAAATAGTCGGATATTTGTCAAGGTCTTGGGATATTACTTCGATTATTATTATTATAATTTTGTTTTATTTAAGTAGTAGACTGTAGAGAGTTATTGCACATCATTTGGGGTAAACGGTATGCCTTACAATGACAGTTACGCATGCGCAACAGGAAACAACCATTTTTAAGGTATAACGTCGTACCCTATATCTAAGGCATAAGGAGAGCCTTAAACCTTATACCTTATGCATATTTGCTGTTCTAAAACCAAAAAGCGGCTTTTTTGCGATCGATTTTAGAATTAAATAAAAGAAGATCACTGATATAGTTAAAAAATTGAAAATTTGTAAACAAAATTTTTCGACTGAACATTAGACTTTAATAAAAACGATTATTCTCGATAATTTTGAGTTTATGTTGAAAAGTAATACAAATTAATACAAAAGTTTTAATTATCTACAATATTTATATTAAACTGTTTACGATATATTTCAGGTACAAATTCTAAAAATCCAATATCCAACCTTCAAAACAGGGCTTCGGTATCATAGAAGGGTTTGTTAGATGAATTAGTTTGAGTATTTTGAAAAATAAATTATTGCATTATTTCAAGGAACTTAGTCTGTTTGGATTACAACAGATTGGGAAAAACCTACAATCCAATCGTTATAATGTAAATTTAACTGCTGGCTGGGGATTAAAGAAATCATTTTCCAAAATTCTGTGCTTAATTGTAATGTTTTGTCTATATGTATTTAAATATATATTATTGAAAAGATGTTAATTATTTAAAATACAAAAAATGAAATTTTCCATTAGTTTTGATATCTGATAGTTGCATTTTAGGTTTTAAATAAAACTAAAAAACTATTAGTCTTAATTTATTGCTTAATAAAGGTAAGAAAGTTGAAAATATTTTATTTCAAAGTAATTTAAATTTAATTCTACAACATATTTCTATTTCTTGCTTTGTTTTTTGCTCTAATGGATCTTAAGAGTCTTTTCTTGTATGAACTTCCTGGTTCCCGGTTCTGATTGTTGAAATTTCATCAAAACCCTTCAATCTATTCGTATAATCTAATCTTCTAAGCAAAATGCACAATCCTTCAAGTCCTGTAACACAAAATTCGGGGTAATAGGTTTTTACTTTCATTAGGAGAAAGTCAATAGTTTACCTGATATAACATTACTTCTTCTTGTTCTAATTACAGCTGGTAACATAAGACGTTCTGCTAAGAATACAATGTGTTCTCTTTCAAATCGGAAATTTGATTTTATGTAATATTTCTTCCTCGACTTTCCCTATTATTGATAAGGTGAAATAATATGGCTTCCTGTGTTGATCTTCATGTTCTTCGTCAACAAAAATATTGAAAAGTTCTTCCATAATTTCGTTAATACTTTTCTACCATCAACTCAAGCACAATATCCAATATTTATATTAAGACACCCCACTATTAGCATGTGAAACGTCACTACCTCGAGAAAAGCAACTGCAATAACTCACAATTTTACGCATACCTTACCTCGTCATAACGCTAAGGTATAACGTATACGGTATACATTCTGCCAGTTTGCAATAACTCTCTAGTATATTCAAATAATTACCAAATTTTGTTATGAAAAAACATTTCACAATCACGAGCTGGCTTCTTAGCCTTAGTGGTTCTTTTTGTTTATTTAAAAAATGCAAATTTTGTAGTTTTGAATAATGTTAAAAATGTTATATATTGTTAATATTTATTTTTTTAAATAAATTTATTATTATTATTACTTAGACTTTTGGGTTTGAATTAATAGTACATTATTCAAAGAGTGCAAAAGAAGTCCATTACGCACGAGAATGAAGTTTGCAACACGAGCCGTAGGCGAGTGCTGCAATCATTCGAGTGTTTAATGGCTCTTTTGCACAAGTTGAATACTATACTTTATCTATCGCCATCGACTATGACAATTACCATGATGGCAGGTTTGTTTTAAAAATGAAACGAACTTATTCAAATAAAAATTTTACTAAAGAAAATTAAGCAAAACAATCACGCATGAATAGTTCAAGATTTATAAAAGTTGATGGTAAAGTTTTGACAATTTTCTATTTTTAGGCCTGGAATTGAAATATTTTTGTTTATGGAAAGGTTATTATCGAATTGAAAATTATTGCTTTCTTCAAAACTATTAGAAACTAAAGGTGTTCTAGAAGACGAAGCGACATCGACAGTTGATGTTGATGTATGCGGCAAGTGGATTTCTTTTAAAATTTTTCTACTAATAGATTCCTTGTTTGACATACTTTCATCAATATAATGCTAGACAACTGTGGTAGACTTCCAGCCCCCGTGTCTTTTCACATCTGTAATATCTCCTCCTCCGTCAACTAGAATGAATTGATGAACATGAACCACAACATGAACAATGCATGAACAATGAAATTAAAATCAACAAAATGTCATGTCAATTGCGTAAAAGTGTTTCCAACCTTAAAAAGTCAAACTCTCTAGAAGTTACTATATTTTGCCAATATAAACTTTTGACATTCTAAAAGTCACTAAATTTGTTACTAAGAGCAGTTGCAAAAGTGATTACTTTTTCAACTAGTGGAAAAAGTAAATCGTAAAATGCTGTACTTTTTCAATTAAAAAGCATTGAAAAAGAGGATAGTTATTTAATGGTCCTAGATAAACATCTATATCAGCGTTTTCAAATTTTATTCGATTTTTAATAAAAAGTGAATACAAATTAAAAAAAAAATCATTTTCTCCATTGGCGTACATAAATACGTTAAATCTGTATTATTACATTTCTTTTGGTGGAATTGAAAATAAAATAAGTAATATTAATTATCACTAGGTATACATAAATAAGACGAGAACAGGTAATAATAAAAACATGATGTTAATGTGAATATACAATAAAAGGGTAGATAAAATATATTCGTCGGTTTGCATTGCGTATTTTCCTTCTCTTAGTATTAGTTGAATTTGGTGAAGCAATGATAATATCATGACAAGTGGTGTTACCGGTACAATTATTATGAGTAACTTGCTATTAGACATTGTTGCGATTAAGAAAATTATTATCGTCGTAGGGAATAACGTATCAATTAGACAAAAATATCTTGTAAAATCAATACAATTGCAAAATGCACACGGTAGCAGAAGAGTAAAGATGAAACAAACAAAATACAAAGCGCCTCCCAAATTGTAGAGAACGGGGCTCATACTATAAGCCGTACATAAAGTAATGATGGATAATGTGACATAATTCCACGGTTTTGTTTTCCTTAGACGATCGCAGCAAAGAATAGCAATGAAGACTACTATACTCAAACTGAAAGCACCAAGAATCCACACCAGTCTTTCTTCTTTGTAAGGTAATACATAAGCAAAAGCAAATCCAAACGAAAATGTAATTACATTCTGAATTATAAGTAAAACCAATATTTGATTAATAAAATCCGATCAAAGAATTTCTGCATCTGTAACTCCTCCTGTCTCTTCATATGAATGAATAAAGTAAAGCGTCGGATAAACGAATAATTTTAATTCGGGACTGAATCTAGCATCAAAACTTTCACAATAGGGAACTAGGGGACATTTCTCATCAAAATTATAAATTGTTTTATAGTCTTTACTAAATATAAACCCCGGTCCTGAAGCCTTATCTTGTTTACATATTTCTAAAGAAAAAGTACTCGGATTATTCTCTAACGGTATCAACATTTTTTTATTTGCATCCACAACGAAATATTCTTTAATATCTAACGCCTTGGTTTTTTCAATATTAATGACTGCCTATTTTTCATGTTCATGTTGCCCTTCTTCTTTCGATTTTGGTATTGCCTTTAAAATATCAAAAGTAATTTCTTCTAATAGATCGTTTTCTAAATTTTCTGCATTAGAAATTTCTTCATTTGATTTTTTAACAGCTATATTTGAATTTGACGAAGACATATTTACAAAAATATTTATAAAAATTTACGAAAATGAACACAGACATCATAATGACGTAGACCAAGCGAGCACTATCCAAAATGTCTAAAATTGATTTGTCATGCAGTATCCGCATCCTGTACGGATATATATTTTTGTAGTGAAAGAAACTGCTGATAAATAGGTGTGTACACTTTCCTTTTCTTTTTGTGAAATCAACAAATGGCATGAATTGAAATTTGTCTTGTCATTTGTATCTAATAAATCTGTCAAATTTTAAAAATTCTACAACAGTGCTACCAACTCATTTTTTTTAAAGCAAACTTCTCTATAATATGCAAAGTATAAATTTATTAAAAAATTAGTAAAATGGCAAAATATAAAAAGTATTATAAGCAACTTATTTCATATTGCTGTTATGACACTCGTCCTTTAAAAAAACTTGGACTCGTTTCATAACAGAATGCCATATGAAATGCGTTGCTTAATGTACTATTTTATATTTTGCTCGTGGTTCCTCACGCTCGCATTTGCTCGCGTTCGGAATCCTCCACTCGTGTCGAATTCTCATTCCAACTTTGTTACAGAATATACTATTACATGTTAAAGCATTGGCAGAAGGTAGTATTCTTGGGTGCTTTACTGTGTTAGAAAGTGAAAATTGCAGTTATTGGTTTATTTGTGCATTATAAAACATCTATAAACATTTTTAGTTTTAGTAGTGAGCTGATTTTTATTTGTATTTTGTAGTTATTTTTTAATAATAATATTGACTTACATTTTTGGGTATAAGTGTATCTGTAGAAAAACATTATAATAGCTGTTTTATATAAAAGTGACTATTTGTAATCGTTAGAACGAGCCAATAAAGACATTGCGCTCCGGGGAAGCATTTAGACCAAAGGTATTGTTTTTCTAATGTAAAAGATGATCGAGACTCATGTTAAAATGTGAAAGTGACACCTGTGACATAAAATGGTTTTACTTGGACTACATAGGACTAAGCCAGGTTCTTCAGGATTTATGGATTTGTCAACAATGTATATAGCTCATATACTTTTAACTTTAGGTTCAATGTTATCTATTCCTGGTGTCTTATTTAATTTTAAAATTATATTTTACTTCTTGCTCACTAACATGGGCTAGATAGAGTTTATTGTTTACATCATTCAATAATCTTTATTCAATAAATACAAAGAACGATAAGGGATAAGTGCTGCTGCATCTATTAACTATTTTCCAGAGGTTTTTTATTATAAGTTTGTTTTTTTGTATTTTTTTTTATATTTTTGAGTTTGTAGGAACTTATGTGTAATTATTTAAATAAAATTCTAATGTATATTTTATTTATTTTACAATATGAACCCTACTAGTTTACAAATAAAAACAATACATTAAAAAAATCCTTTATTATAGTGTTCATGTAATTGCAAAATGTCGTATGTCAAAAATTCCGTATGTGCGTATAAAACACAAACACGTTAAGTTAACGCCTTAAATGCCACATAACATGATGTTACATCATAAAAATAAGCTATAAACTGATTTCTGAAATAATTAAACAAAAAAGTAAAAAGATATTAAGTTTTTTTGCTCTCCTGAAAAGTGGTCTTTTTGACATACGACATTTTGCAATTACAAGGACTATATCGGCTGCTTTCACATTTGGCGACACGACAACGACACGACGACGACACAACAGCGACCCGACACCGACACGACATGAGCGTTTTCACACTTGACGACACGACATCCGACATGACGACGACACGACACCAATAATGATTTTTATTTCACTTTGTTGATCGTAGTATAGCATGACGGATTATAATAAATTATATTTACTACATATTCGACGACGTAGAAGGCAAAAACATAGGCAGTTGTGGTTACACCCAATTATACTCTATTTGAAAAATTGTGTAGCGACGAAATTAAATTTTTTAATTACTTTCGGATGACCAAAAATACATTTGATTATATATTGAGCAGTATAAAGAAAAATAATACTACAAGTCGAATGTCGATTAATTTAAATTTAACAAACTAACATTAAACAAACTAAAATTAAAAAAAAAAATTAAACAAAAACATTCTAAAATTCAGGCAACAACATAAATTATAAGTTTTTGATATATTCTTTAAGTAACATTTTAAAATTATTAAGAATGGTACCTACATTTTTTTGGTAATTGGTTAAACTTTTGGTCTTAAGGACCCCGAGGTCCTTTGGCTCTGGCAACTGGGCAAATTAGAAATAATAACCTCTTTTTTTCTTTTCTGCAACTGACAGTTGATCAAATTCATTATCCAAATATTCATAGATTTCTTGCCAACACTTTTCTCCTAATATTTTATTTTTATTGTTTTCATTACTTTTATCCCAAATACATGTATTTTTTTCAACTGGCTCAATTAATGTAACAATAACGAACTCCAAAGCCATCTTAGAACACGAAGGAACTGAATTAAACTAATCAGATTTCGCTGTATGAGATTTGCGCCTACCTGTACTAATCATCCAGACTGAATGGGGTAATGATTAAAACGAGGGTGTGATGTATTACCTAAATATAAACATTTTTATTAATATTCGATTAGCACGTAATTCAAAATAGCAGAATAAACCCCAATAAAAGTTATTAAAAATCTATTATAAGGTTTATTGGTCCGAAATTGCTTTACGACGTTGTTAAGTACCTACTAAGTACCTACCAATAAAAACTGTCGTCCCGGCAGACGGCAGCCCGGCAAGGAGCATTCTGGCCACTGGTGTCGTCCCGATTTTTGAAACAAAATAATTAGTAAAAACAATAACTAAATAAAACTGATTAGTTCAATTCAGTTCCTTCATGTGTTTTAAAATGGCGTTTAAGTTTGATTTTGTTACCTTAATTGAACTGGATTAAAAAATCCCTCTATTGAAAAATTATATGAAAATAATAAAAAAAAATATTAAGAGAAAAATGTTGGCAAGAAATCTATCAATACTTATATATACGCCTGCACTAAAAATTAAGAACTCTCTTCCTGATATACAGGGTGAGTTATGAGGAACTGTATGGAAGCCCCTATGGGGAATATCAAAAGACCATTAAAAAGTATGAGGGTTGTGAATTTTGACTGAAATATTTTTTGGTCAATACCTTTGAACGATTAGTTTGATTTGTCTCATATTTTGGCAAAACTACTACCATCTAATTAACCGAAGCTAGAAAAAATCAGGTCCGGTATTAAAAAATTAGTTCGTTTTGTTCATATAAAACATTTCACCCTGTATATGGTTTTTGAAAACTCTAATAAGGATTTTAGAAAGTACAGAATTCCTTAATTTTTTGTACAAAAATTTAATTTTTAATTACTAGTTCCACCACAGTTCGTGCTATATTTTTCATAATACAACTGTTTTGAATAATACTAAAACATCGCGCCCTGTATAATATTTATTACGTGATTCATCGCTATTGTGATTTTTTAGAATTCTCAGAATTTCATTTCGAAAGAAAAAAAATATAGTTTGATCTTTTTAAATTTAAAGAAAAGAAAATAGAACATTAAAAATGAACGAATTTATTTAAATTTTTAAGAAAATTTAGGAAAACACAAGAATAGACAACTACATAAAAGAACTTAAGACAAAAAAAAAACTACAACAAAACTGGATTAAGGAAATGGGGGCGGGCCTATTAGTTGATGTTCTATTATTATTATTTTCATATTATTTTTCAATACAGCAATTTTTTTCAAGCAATTTAATTAAGGTAACTATCAAACTTAAAAGCCATGTTAAAACACTTTAAGGAACTGATTTGAACTAATCAGTTTTATTTATTTATTGTTTTACTAAACATCTTGTTTCAAAAATCGGGACGACACGAGTGGAAAGCCGGCTGCCGGGGACGATACCAGCACGGCATGTCGTCTAATGTGAAAGCACTCCATTTATTTCAATGTAAATTCAACCCCACCAGCATCGTTGCCGTTGTCGTGTCGTTGTCGTGCTGCCAAGTGTGAAAGCGCCCATCATCACTTAATATCACAAGTGGTAGGCATAGTCTTAAAATATTTTTACGGAAAGTTTACTGATATTAACACAGAACTTTGATGACAAATCTGCTTAACTATACGTTTTGCCGCTGATATAAAAAATACAAAACACCCTTGTTACAGCGGCTCAGCGAGCGAACTCGCATTTATCAATATATCACGCACATCTGCACTCCTCTATAAACTTAGAGCTTTATGGTAAAAAATTATTGAAAGCGAACTGATTGCCGTTGAAAAAACGCGTTCACCTCCCTCCCTCCCTTCTTGATTACCGGATTGAGTTCTTGTAGAGCTCAAATCAAAGAGAAAAAAATTCCGCAACCGATGGCGCTTAAAAATTTTTCCGCACTTTACTCTTTCGTTGCGAAAATCTAAAAATAAAATTTGCAAAATCCGAAATTCGGTCGCCATTTGTCCGTTTTCGCGAAAACCACCATCTACTTAATACATCCTGCAGCAGTGTCCTCATGAAAGAGTTTGCCATTTTGTTGACCCGGATTGGTCAAGAATTAAAAGAGTTACCTCGAGTCAAAAATTAATCAGTGTTTGCTCTCCCCCTCCCCTCCAAATTAAACTAGCGGATTGAAAATTGGACACAATGCTTGCGTCATGACTATCTATCGGTCACTTTCTTTCATGCGAAAAACGCGAACACGGCTCTAGGTGTGTTCTCTTAGCTTTCATATATGATCACGTGAAAGAGGGACCTCGAATCTATGAAATCACAAATTTTTTTTTCGAAAATAGCGACTTCGTTTATCGGGTTTTTTCCGCCAGATCGACTCAACTAGTATAGCGTAGCATATATGATCTAAGGGTGCACCTGCCGCTCCAGGTTGGGGGCGGATTCGGTTTTCTAGTATGTTTTCGACGACCTTCGCAGAAATGAGATCAACAAAATACAATACTAAGAAAAATCGATTATCGTAAGCTTTTAATTTTCAATAGAAATATGTGGGATTTTCATTACATTTTAATATAGTTGGATATTATTTGGAATAATTATTTTTCAAGCATTAAATTAAATATAATTTATATTTTTTAATGATATATAAAAGTTGGCTATTTTTTAATAACAAGTATTTTATTTGTTCTTTTAAACCAAGTATCTATGATGAATCAAATTATATTTTTTGTTTCTATCATTGTGGCGATTTATAAATTATGTGAATGTTCAGGTAATTTTACATATATTTTTTATAACATGCAATATAGTTAAAAAGCCCTGTAGGTGATGAATTGCCAAAAATCAATTTATATAGTGCTATTATATTGGTCGGTTTTTTAAAAATGGCAATTTCCGAATTGTTTTGACACTTTTTGAAACTAACAAATATACGAGTCCCGTTAAAGTTACAGTCGTGTGATATATTTTACTTACTCGCATAGCGTCTCAAACCTATCGGCGGTGGCTAAAATTACCTGCTTAAAGCTGCTGCCCCAAAAATAAAAAAACAACTAGTTCATGGAGTGAAGAAAAGCTTCTTTTTCTGTAGATATCATTTAAATTAAGTTAATAAACAGAATTTTCTTAAAAGCACAATAAAAGATTATTTTTAAAATTTTATTTTAAATCCTAAAATTAATATACCCAATGATTAATATTTTAATTTTAATATTAAAAATGTTGGAGTCGTAGGAAAAATAGTGTCATATAAAACTGGTACAACTCTTATAATCGAAAATAGTGTTTTTCTAGGTGTGTAAATGGATCTATTAAAATGGGTGAATACTAAACTAGTTTTTATTCTATAATTTCTTGGGCAGTGATGCCAGCTTAACAAAAATTTTAGTAGATGTAACGATAAAATTAAATTTTTTAAAGCAATAAAACGAGAAGAAAAAATTTATTATAACATTTATACAAAAAGAGTAACTAGCTTAAATTTAGAATTAGGTTTATATTCAATATTTAATAACTTGTCATAGCTCCATTACTATTAATAACTTCTTGTAATCTTGTAGGCATTAAGTCAATTAAATTTAATGTTAAATGTTCATCTTCTGCCAAGCTTTCCCAGGTTTCTTCTATTTAAATTTTTTAATTTTTTTACCATAAGCCTCCAAACATTATCTATTGGATTAAGATCTGAACTTGTAACGACACATGGAAGCGTTTCAATGTTATTTTCATCAATATAATTGCGTACATAGCGAGCAGCGTGCACTGAGCAATTGTCATGCTGGAAAATAAAATTATCGTTGGGGAAGATTTCCCTACCTGATACTGACATCACGCCCTCTATAATATTTACATAGTTCCTCGAATTAAATCTACCTTCGATTCTCCAACACATTCTTAAACCTCCTCTATACATCCAAGCCCAAACATTTACAGAGAATCGTCCTGACTTATCATTTGAAGAAATATAATTTTCATTATACCTACTTCGAGAGGGTCTATAAACTCTAATATGCCAGTCAGAATGTGATTGGAATACTTTTTCATCAGGAAAAATTACCCTGTCCCAAAAATTTACTGTATCCTTTAAAACATAATTCAAGGCAAAGATGAACCTACCTTGTTTATGTTCTTCATTAAGTTTGTATTTTCGAGCAAAAAAAATCAAGTCTCGAAGTCACTTTCTTCCCTGCGAAAAACGCGAACACGGATGTAGGTGTGTTCTCGCCACATTTCTCTTCTTTAACAACTCTGTAAGTCGTAGATTTCCCAACACCAAGCGTACTACTAACTAATTCCACTGTGCCATCAACACTTTTACATAAATGTTTGTCTGTAAATGATTTAAAACAATTAAATATTAATGTTTTTTCATTAACTGTTAAAGGACCGATTTTTTGTCGTTTACGCGGTACTTCCAAATTTTCCATGATCACACTAGAATTCACAATAGACTGCACACTGCACCTTGCATGTTGCAACTAAACGACATTTAGTAAGCTGTCAAGAATATACAACTGGACCTCCTTACTAAATGGAAAACCTACAATCGCATTTTCGATGAAATTTGTTGGTAAGGGATTTATCTACTTATAATTCGATTACTGTAAGAAATTCTTGGAATTAAAATAAAACAAAATTGGCAAATAGGTACTTATTGAAAATAATCTTAAGATAAGGCTATGTTATCTTCAATACACAGGGCTTTTGGCCTGTCTAAACCTTTTTCTATTGTTCTGTACAGCTTATGGTTATAAAAGACCAATAAAAGACGCAAAACTTGTATTAGCTCAGGTACATTTATGACAATTTTAGGAAATATTTAGATTATTCCGTAAAAATATTTAAAATGACCGTACTAAGTTTTGCATTAGAAATGCTGTTTTATTACTCTCTCATACATAAAAATAGACCATAACATGCTGCATTTTTTAACGCTCTCGGTGAGATCGTTTCGATTTTTGAACAAAATATGGGCGACATTAATATGACACCATTATATATGACACCATTAAACTTGCTTCGACGCAAACTGCTGACCTGTAATTCGACCCATAAACTCGCCTCAGAGAGCCAGGTATATTTTTTTCAACATCTTTATCGAAATCTATAATCTTTTACATAAATTGCAATGATTAAGTTTTAGTAATACTCCCCATCGAACCTCAGAATGAAAAAGTAACAAAATTTTTAGATTACCTCGTGGACACTTATATTCCAAACGAATCTAAATTTATCTGATAGCATTAACAGAAACACTAACGCATGCGAAGCGTTTCATTCAAAATTTAATAGAAGCTTTTATTCTACGCATCCTTCAATTTTTATTTTTCTCGATGTTCTTCTAACTTTGCAGATTGATAAATATATAAAAATTCGAAGCCTTAATGAACCTGCTAGAAAAAAAGATTTGTCAACGGGTAAAAGACAAAAACTAGTTAACGAAAAAGTAGAAGAATATAAAAATGTTGAAATTTCCAGGTTCGCATTTGTAAAATGTATAATTGTATTGAAATATGTTTGAATATCATGTTTGTCCAATTATATTAGTGTTAATTATGTAATGATTAAGATGTTCTAAAATAAATTAATTTTTTTAAATTGCATTCGATCATTATTTTGCTTCGATCCTTTTCCCGGCGAGTTTAATACTTCTCTTATACGACCCTAGTTTGTCTGCTGGCGAGTTTGATGGTGTGATTAAAGTAAGGCAATTTAGTTCGTAAATATCTTTCTTATCTCCTGGCGAGTTTATGTGCACCCCAAAATATAGTATGTTAACCCCCCCCCTATACTAAGAACCGTGATTTTATCTTTGTTTCATATGTTACTATATACCTACTCTATTGTAAAAGTGTACATTCTTGAACCTGATCTAGCCAGCGGCATATTTATCGGAATTAAAATAAATCTCAAAAAAAAATTGAAATTGACTGGAAACAATACAGTTATTCAATTGTAATAATTCTTAACTCAATTATTAATTTAAGAAGCTCTCCTCTTATACAGGGTGTTTCATAGTTAAACCGACGTACGTTAACTGTAAATAGAGGGAACTTAGGTGATTCCAAATAACCTTGGTTAATGGGTCTAACGTCTTTATTAACCGAGATAAGGGGTGTTTCATCCATTTCGGCCAATATTTTGATAAGCCGTAACTTTAGAACCACCCTGTAGATTTCTGTCATACTTGGTACAGGTATAGTGTGTTAATGGACCAATTCTATAGTGTAAGAACTACAATTAAAATCCAGATCCCGATTAAGAAAAATGTGCAAAATTTGAAAATCCCCAAAGCAACACCCTGTATAACAAATTTTTTAAAATTGGGATAGATATTTGAAAAGAACGGAAAAAAATGAGTTAAAGTGAAAATTGTGTTTAAGTGCACATCCCATTCTACTACTGAAGTTTTAAAGTCAAATTACATCAAATGCATTTTTTCATTTTCAGTAACTTTCGAAATACCTGGTAGATTTCTTTCATATTTGGTACAGGTATCATTTGTTAGTAGCCCATTCGTATAATGTAAGGACTATACTACAGTTAAAATCCAGATACGGATTGAGAAAAATTTGTAAAATTTAAAAATCCTCAACGCAACACGCTGTACATCAGATATTTTTTAAATTGGATCAGACATTCGAAACGAATGGATAAAACTGAGATATTCTAACATATTTTTATAAATGCACATCTCGTTCTACATATTACTAAACTTTTAAAGTAAATTCAATTAATGCAATGCATATTGTCATTTTCATAAGCTATAACTTTAAAAACACCCTGTAGATTTCTTTCATATTTGGTACAGGTAGATTGTTTAAATAGCCCAATTGTACAATACAAGAACTAAAGTTAAAATCCATTGATAATCTCTAAAATAGCACCCTGTATATCAGATTCTTTAAAATGTAATCGGACACCTATTTGAAAAAAGAAAAAAAAAATAAAAAAGATGTGTTATTGCCGAAGCTTACTTGATACTTTAATGAGTTTTGTATCCGGAATTAATCCGAAAAATTAAATCTGTATTTTTTTGTAGAACGCTCTTGTGCACTTTTAGTATAACACATCTTTTGTCTTTTTTTTTCTTTTTTAAATAGGTATTCGATTACATTTAAAAGAATTTGATATACAGGATGCTATTTTAGAGATTACCAACTTTTACAAATTTTTCTTAATCCGGATCTGAATTTTAACTTTAGTTCTTGCATTGTACGATTAGGCTATTTAAATAATCTACCTGTACCAAATATGAAAGAAATCTACAGGGTGTTTCCAAAGTTATGGCTTATGAAAATGACAATATATATTGCATTAATTGAATTTACTTTAAAAGATTAGTAATATGTAGAACGAGATGTGCATTTATAAAAATATGTTTTTCCTATTCGTTTCGAATGTCTGATCCAATTTATAAAATATCTGATGTACAGCGTATTGCGTTGGGGATTTTCAAATTTTACAAATCTTTCTTAATCAGTATCTGGATTTTAACTGTAGTATAGTCCTTACAATATACGATTGGGCTATTAAAAAATGATAACTGTTCCAAATATGAAAGAAATCTACCAGGTATTTCGAAAGTTACTGCTTGTGAAAATGAAAAAAATGCATTTGATGTAATTTGACGTTAAAACCCCAGTAGTAGAATGGGATGTGCACTTAAAAAATTTTTTCAATTTAACTCATTTTTTTCCGTTCTTTTTAAATATCCATCCCAATTTTAAAAAATCTGTTATACAGGGTGTTGTTTTGGGGATTTTCAAATTTTGCAAATTCTCCGGATCTGGATTTTAATTGTAGTTCTTAAACTATAGCATTGGGCTATTAGCACACTATACCTGTACCAAGTATGAGAGAAATCTACAGGGTGGTTCTAAAGTTACGGCTTATCAAAATATTGGCCGAAATGGATGAAACACCCCGTATCTCGGTTATTAAAGGCGTTAGACCCATTAACCAAGGTATTTGGAATCACCTAAGTACCATCTATTTACAGTTAACGTATGTCGGTTTAACTATGAAACACCCTGTATATTTTGAAAATGTTGCAAAATATATCAATTAATTTATATTTAAATCATTTATAATTATTTTTAATATAATTATGTATATCATACAAGATTCAAATTTCCCCTCGTAAGTGTTAGATAGGTCAAAGTCCAAACGACGTCCACTAAATTTTCTACCTCGTCCCAAACCAAGGTGTTTGAATTTGTAAAGCAGCACTTGCCCTTAATTCCGAAAGTTTGGTTGGTGTACCAATTTTTAAGTAATTTTATTTTTCACTTCAATATTTGTCTATTTTATCTTGGATACGGTTGCTATACAAACACTCATAATGCCCTAGGGCATAATGAGCGGGCGTTATGGTCATAATTCTACGAGGAGGGTCTGAATTACTCCGGCGATAAATTTGGTTACTTTGGGTGCATATTTCACTAAATAATAATAATATACGCCCTGCAATTCACTCCCTTACGAGTGAACCCCAGAAGCTCTGCAGGTTGTGCGGGGGAGGGACGGCAATTATTATTATTTGCCGTGGCGCTCTGGGGCGACTTACTGATGCTTGATGGCGCATTTGCTTTACAGTTGTGGGAAAACCCAGAAAAACCACACAACACCATCATCGACAACGGTGGACTGACTCCCCCAGGATTTTAAATCTGTGCAGCGTAAACTAACATTATAGTTATTTATGTATCAAGGGCGTAAAACAGGCGTTTATGGACCGCAACGTGTAAGTAAGAGTCCGAGCCGCTAGGCGAGGGCTATTAACACGTAAGGTCCATAAACGCTGTTTACGCCCGAAATACATACAATATTTTATGCACGACCGTTTTAATAGTCATTTATTAATAAATATACAAAATTTTATGCACGACCGTATTAATGATAGTTTATTAATAAATATGTTTTATTTCTATTTTTCACCTTTTGTGAGTAGGTTATTATAAATGTTTCAAGTTGGATAAATTTTATACCTCGATATTATTATAACTCACCCCGTATAACAAATCATTTGCATAGTTAAATAAAAATAAGTCTTGAATTGAAACTAATAAGATGATAAAACAATAATCTATATACCTATACGCGTTACCATAGCAACCAAGTCAATAGGACAAGAATAGGTAGACGCCATTTTTATTTACAGTCGACTTCACGTATTGCAAGTTTCTTAGTATATTTTCGAAGAAGTTTTATATATTTTGTTTATGTAATGGACAGTAATGACGAAGAAATAGTTTCTGGAACACCACCGGAAATTTTTAAAGCAGCAGAAGATGCAAAATTAAGTTTACTACCCGCCAAATCTAAGAGAATATACGATAAGGTCTACGATGAATTTGTTAGCTGGTGCAAATTGAAGAATGTTATAGACGGTAACTATACAGAAAATGTATTTCTTGCATTTTTTCTGGAAAAGTCCAAATGCCGTAAGCCGTCGTCTCTATGGTCATATTATTCGATGTTAAAAGCAACTGTAAATTTGCACAATAATATAAACATCGCTAGATATTCAAGATTGACAACATTCTTAAAACGGAAATCAGACGGTTATAAACCAAAAAAATCAAAAATTCTAACCAGGGAAGAAATAGAATTATTTTTAGTAGATGCTCCAGATAATTTATATCTTATGATAAAAGTAAGTTAATTGTTTTTTTTTTATTTTAGACTATTATGTTAATATGATTAATATCTGGTCACAGAGCTTCGCTCTTAATATTCAAATCTACATTTTTAAGCAGCCCAATGAGTATATAATTTAAGTATATTTATAACATGACAAATTATTAATTAATTCGCGAAAATCACGGAGTGGGCGACATCTACTTGAACTACTGATAGGGAGATAAATAAAAAGTTGATTGGCGATTGGCTTGAAAGTAGGCGGGAAAATTAAAAAAGCTGTCAGTGTTAATTTTCAATTGGCTGCAGCTGTTGTTGACGTTTATCAACTGCTTGTCACAGAGGTTAGTTAAATGCATTAAAGTTGCCTAGTTTCTGGGGATTTCAAACTTTTAGGGCAACTTCTACTGACGCTTGATCTTCGCGAATTGTCACGGTGGATAGGCCCCGTTTCCGGGACGGGCAACAGCAGCGTGTAGGGCACACGTCCCGTCAACAGAAGATCGCTCAGCTCACTCTATTTATCACTATATAAGAAAAACTCTATGTTCAATTGATTTTATTATTTTTTGATCTGCAGTGAAGGAAAATTATAGGTCTGATATTCATACTTGGGTAAAAACCTCCACAAAAACCTGTGACCAGACTCTCGAGGTGTGGCAGATATTGATATCATATTTTTTCAAAAATTCTTTCTCTCTCTCTCTCTCTCTCTGATCATGAAAACTTAAATATTAAAACTGTCCGCATAATAAAATAGTAGCCGTAAGGGGTAGTCTCACACTATCGGGGAAGGGAAGACAGGTGTCCATTTTAACAGTGTTACTCAAAGTTCCTATAAATATTTACCTAAACCCATGATTTCTGAAATTGAATTGGCAACGTTGTATTTTCAACTTTGAATTAATAAGATGGCTGTCATTTGACAAGCAAATTATTTATGTCCGTCAAATGAACCTTTTTTATATAAAGCGACAAATTTAAAATTGAATTCTTTCTGATTAAAACGCCAGAAATTAAATAAAGTCAAACCTTTTTACTACTATACTATACAGAAGAAAGGAGTGCAGTATTTAATTTGCAGAACGTAGTACAGGTTCAAGAGGTAGAAATTTTATTTTTACCTCATCCTTCAATGCTTATTTGTAGTTAAAATTTAAATTTTAATACATCTGATCGGCCTAATATAGTTTTTGTCTAGATTCTTGTTTCCATGGTTTTTACTGTAATAAATTTGTTCTTTTGACAGATAAGTCAGACTTTATTTATTCATAGCCGTATCGTATGTATTTTAATTGATTCAGAATTTTGTATTAATATATATTTCAAAATGGTTTCATTCTAAAAATATTATCAGTCCTCCTAAATCCTTGAAGGCAGAATTATTAGTAATAGCAAGGCAACATAAAAACAAATTCAAAAAATATATTATGGATGAGATGGCCAGAGAAAATGGAATTAAAATTCTCAGATTTCCTTCGAACCACGCAGAGTTAAATTCCATTGAACTGATCTGGTCTCAATTATTAAAAGGTTATGTTTCTCAAAACAATAAAACATTTAAATTTCCTGATGTGCGAAATTTGTTTTTGAAGGCAGTTTCAGATGTAAATAGAGAACATTGGGGAAAATGCATTGATCATGTTTAAAAATGTGGAAAATTCATTTAGGAAAGTGGATATATCAATGGATAATTTAATAGAACCGATAATAATAAACATCAGAAAAGACAATTATAGTGATGCCAGTAGTTTTAGTGAAGACAGTGACTTTTAAAGATAGTTCTTGAACTAACTTTTTTTTTAATCTTTGAGTTTAGGTAAGTACTGAAGCGTTACTTTTAATGCCAAGAGATTTAATTTAATCCCAACATATAATCCTCCTTGTTATTTATTGGTTAAATTTAATTCGTTCAATGTTAAAGTGTCGGATGCATAAAGTTTATTTTTATTTTTAGTAAATAATATAACTTCAAAATTTAATCTACGAAGTGCGTATATATATTTTATATGCTGTGACCTTATTTATATTATAGAAACTTATTTTGCAAAGTACGCCTATGGAATGTGACGTTATATCCCCACTTTGACTGTACTCATCTATCCTTTATAGTATATATTACTATAGAAACAAGTTATTATTATGTGCCGTTGCTAGGAAATAAAACTAAAAGCTTGACTTTTCTTGTAAATATCTCGGAAGATCGAATTTTCACAGACATGAGACCTACATTTTTCGCCGATTTAGATAGGAATTAGTCTACCCTGAAAGTTTCATTGAATTCTGACGAGTGGATTTCGAGATCCTCTGGACACACATACACACACACACCCATACAAACCTTGCTCGTTTAATAGTATTTGATTTATTGTAGGTTGCACTAATTTTTGGTATTTGTGGAGCATGTCGTCGAGAGGAATTAGCTAATATTTCAATAGACGATATTCAAGATTTAGGAACAACCTTATTGGTAACCATACGAGCATCTAAAACTAAAATTGACCGCATTTTCAGTGTGATTGACAAACAGCAGAAATCATTAAGTTATCTCGACTTATATCGAAAATATGCTTCAACTACGTACGACAAATACCAACCACGGACGTTTTTTTGTGTATTATCGTAATGGAAAATGTTCCAGTCAGGTGGTTGGAAAGAATACATTTGGTCAAATTCCTTTTAAAATAGCAACTTATTTAAAATTGCCTACTCCAAAAGACTACACAGGCCATTGTTTTAGACGATCTTCAGCAACTTTGTTAGCTAATGCAGGTGAGGATATCCTTAACATAAAGCGACATGCTGGTTGGAAGTCTACAACGGTGGCAGAAGGTTATATTGAAGATTCTGTGGCAAATAAAATGAAAATCGCCAAAAAAATTGTCAATGCTGATATGCCTTCTACTAGTCGCACAGCTGAATTTTCAAATTTATATACCGATTCTTTTGAGCATACATCTTCCAGCAGTAACCCAAATCATACGGAGTTAGTAGAAGTTCGTAGCAACTTACAACAGAGCAAGGTAGCAAATCCTAACATTTCGATAAGTAATTGTTCAAATTGTGTTATTAGTATAAAATTATAAGTCTGGGGATTTTATGTTTGGGCTTTTAAAGTTATAATTTCTTTATTAAACTCATATTTTGTTAATTGTACCAAATATTTCCATGATAATAAATAATAATAATCAAGTTTGTTTTACTAACTACATGTGAATTTTTAAAAGAAAAAAAAGAAATTTACTTTACCTATTATACATTACTTATCAAAGCAATTCCTACTTATATGCCCTATTATATTTCTCATTAGGAGTGAATAGAATAGAATAGAATGTAAGTAAGGTTAAAATATTTAATTTTCTTTATGAATCACACCTTATAATTTATAAGACAGTGTTAGACAGATGTCTATACTTCCGCTTAACGATATTGCAAATAAACCCAAACTATAGTAGTTTGTAGTTTGAAATTTATTTGTTGAATTCAATGGCCCAACTGAAGAAGCTTTTTAATTTCGAAAGGGATTACTTTAAATGCATCTTTGTTTATCGTTTTCAGCTGTATTTTTATAGGGTTATTTTTAGAGGAGTTTTAGAAAAAAGTGTTTTTTGAATGTTAACATCCATAAACTTTAAATATTGTAGGTATAATTGAAATCAACATAGGGTAGAAATTCAGGTCGGTAAATTCGCCAAGTTCAAAATAATAAAATGTATACAGCAGGTCGAATAGAAAAATTGGTAATTTCGTATTATAACTTCCACCTCATGTTGATTTCAACTATACCTCGTATCTACTATAATTATTTTTTCTATTTAATTTGTCTATTTTGTTTAAGATCTAGAAGGATTTGCGGCCTTAGAAGAATGTCCGACCTGTATCCTGGATATAAGCGATAAAAGCCAAACAGAAGATAACTGGTGTAGTCTCTCATGTTACTATGTTTCAATCGCACGTAACGACTCGTATCAAGAAGGTATAGCACCGAAGCCTAGATTCTTCAGCTGTATTAAAACATGGTGTAGTGGTGCATGTAAAACAGTTTCAAATGCATTTGTAGACGCATCTAAAAAAGTTAAAACCGCAGTAAAAATTGCCTATAATACAGTTGCAGAAGGAGTTAAAGGCGCATATAACACTGTTGCAAATGGAGTTAAACAGACATATAATGTTGTTTCAAACGGAGTTAAACAAGCATATGACATTGTTTCAGACAAAGTTACAGACACATGTTACACTGTTGTAAACGGAATTAAAACAGGATGTGAATTTGTTTCAACCGGAGTGAAAAACGTAATTAACAAAGTTATAAGCGATCTTATAGGAGTATTCGGCACTAGTATAACTGATTTTGTACTCACAACTGACAGATTTGTTGCCACTAGTGGCGTAATAATAATCGCCGTAAATGCAATTGTTGAATTCTTTATAGATACCTGGGACTTTATAAAGATCTCAAAAGGCACTACTCGTGATGACATAGGGTATACCTATTATGGTAAAACCAATATAAAGAAAGGAAAACGTTTCAGCTACAATACTAGAGATGATCTTAGGAAAACTACATTTAACAGCTCAAAAGACACTATCTTTATTTTTCATGGATATCTTTGCGCCAGTGACGACCATCCTTTATTTTCGGCTATTACCAGCAATATCTTTAAGTATGAAAAAAAACACTTATTTTAAAAATAGAGCAAGAATTTTGCTCAAGAGTAAAGTTAAAGTACCTTTATTTTCGACAATATCGAAAATTGTTATAAAGAAAATGTGTTTATGTTAAAAAATAACTTTCTAATATGACTAATGAATAAATGAATAATAAATTTTTATTGCAGAGAAAAAATCATTTTTTATGTAAATAGACATTGTTGCATATTAGAACGTTATTTTTTAATCTAAACACTTTTTCTTTATAACAATTTTCGATATTGTCACAAATAAAGGTACTTTATTCTAGAGAAAAAAATTGATATTATTTTATTTTATCAAGAATAACTTTTTTCATAAAACAAATACAAAAAAAGTTTTCCATATGGTCCCGACTTAATTGGACACACTGTATTAATGTATGTACCTATAGATGATATATATGAATATTTTATGTATTTTATATATGAGATAGATAGACCGACAATGGATTATTACAAGGGGATGGTATAAGAATTCGTGTATATGCTCATTTTCACTCTTCTGATTAGGGTCAAAATAACTCGTGAGGTTCGCGTTTTAGGACCTCGCGGCATTGGAGACTTTTTATCAGCACCGATATATCGATAATATCCCCGAGTATCAAAGATTTTAACCGAGGGCCAATTTCCGTGCGTGGTCATTTAGGTCGGTATTTTATACACCTTTGTCACCTGTTACCTGCCAAAGCCACGATGACTCAAATTTCATAGTTGGCCCATCGTTCCTACCTGTATTGGAAGCATGGGCTGAGAAAATTTTAGCTTTTATAAAATGACGAAGATCTGGCAGTCACGGGCTATTAGACTAAAAACTACTTGCTAGGGTGGTAAATTTTAAAACTTACTTAATCTGACCTCAAAATTTTCTCTCTACAAAAATCTATAAAGTTACATCGCTTTTGCAATGGGCGCTATTAACCTAGCAGTCAGTCGGCGGCAGGACCAAATCGGACCTAGCAGGTCAATTTCGCTTTTTTGTTACGCTAGTCCCACTTTTGTCGCTTGTACCAGTTCCGAGAAAAATACGAAAATATGTTAGCATATATTGACGCTCTCAACTAAGATTGTAGCGGTGCAAGCCCAGATCCGACTAGTTGTTTGTAACTTTTTTTGAGGTGTTTTGATGCTTTTTGGCCTGAAAAATCACCGTGTAAGGTGTTTCGGGTCGCCTGCACCAGGTCCTCCTTTAGATATCAGAACTGGTACGAGCGATCCGAAAAATCCCATGTTAGGTTTTTCGATCGATTTGATAAGTAGTTTTAGTAAAACTCTAGGAGGTGACGAGCGAACCGAAAAATCAGCGCTATTAAGGCTAAAAACACACCAGGCTGTTTGTGACAACTCGGCCGCCGAATGTAAACAAGTGGAGCTATTCACACACGACGTATTTTTTGAGAGGTACGCTTGTTGCTTTGAAGCCAAATTTACAAAATGGATTCGGATGTTGATACAGAAGTATTAATAGCTCTAACTCAAGAGAAACTGCTATATGGGATATGAGAAGTTATGATTATAGTGATCGAAATAAAGGAAGATGTAGTTGGGAAGAAATAGTTAGGACACTTGCTAAGGAGAACGTTACAGAAGAAGAAGAAGTCCAGAATGTATCAACACTACTGAAAGCAGAAGCTACCTATGCCGATTGGGCCACCGCTGTGTGTGTGTTGGAACAGGCGGCGGCCGAGTTGGCGCCGACTCGGCATAAACAGCATAGTGTGTTTTTAGCCTTACAGCCTGTCCAGATGAATCGACTTTGGAGCGATTCAGATGCGTATTTCGAGCGAGTAGACCACATCTGGACAGGCTCTAAAAGCGTGTTACGCGCGAGTAAATCAGGATAGCCGCAACAACGATACCTCGATACCTAGAGTCGCGCGCAGCTCGCTTTCAAAACGCGCTACTCGAGAATCCAGCGTATTAGGCTAAAAACACACTAGGCTGTTTGTGCCGAGTCGGCTCGGACTCGGCCGCTGCCTGTTCCAACACACACACAGCGTTGGCCCAATCGGCATAGGTATGTAGTGGCTCCATCGATTTCGATGTAAATTCATCCCCACTCCATGTCGTGTCGTTGTCGTGTCGTTAACTGTGAAAGCGCCCAACGAGGATACGCGCGGTGCAGCGTATTTGCTTCTCCACAGCGCGACGTAGTGTGTATACCTCCATTTGTTTATATGGTAGGATGTGCCGATTCGGCACAAACAGCCTAGTGTGTTTTTAGCCTTAATAGCGCTGATTTTTCGGTTCGCTCGTCACCTCCTGGAGTTTTACTGCAACTACGTATCAAATCGATCGAAACACCTCACATGGGATTTTTCGGGTTACTCGTCCCATTTCTGATATCGAAATCGTTCTCCAGAGGACCTGGTGAACGCGACTTAGCTAAGAACGTCATCTCCTGGAGTTTAAATGAAATTACTTATCAAATCGATCGAAACACCTCACACAAGAATTTTTCGGGTTGCTCGTCCAGTTCTTATATCTAAAGGAGGACCTGGTGCAGGCGACCAGGCTAAGAACGTCTTCTCCTTGAGTTTTACTGATATTATTTATCAAATCGATCTAAACGCCTCATACGGGGATTTTTCGGGTCAAAAAGCATCAAAACACCTCAAAAAAAGTTACAAAAAACTAGTCGGGCCTGGGCTTGCACCGCTACAATCTTCGTTGAGAGCGTCAATATATGCTAACATATTTTTGTGTTTTTCTCGGAACAGGTACAAGCGACAAAAGTGGGACTAGCGTAACAAAAATGCGACAAAAAAGCGACAATTGACCTGCTAGGTCCGATTTGGTCCTGCAGCCGACTGACTGCTAGGTTAATAGCGCCATTTACAAAAGCGATGTATCTTTATAGATTTTTCAGAGATAAAATTTTGAGTTCAGATTAACAGCCTAGCGTGTTTTTAGCCTTACAAGCGTTTCAAACGGGAATAGAACATCGCGCGAGTGGATGCGGACAGAAACATTTGTTAACATGTAACCAGCATACGCGAGTTTAAACTTGCGAGACCAAACGCTTCATCTGGACAGGTTATAACCTGTTAGTCACTCAGCGGCAGCACCAAATCGGACCTAGCAGGTCAATTGTAGCTTCTTTTGTTACGCTAGTCTCACCTACCGATATCATGTCGTTTGAAGGCCAAGGTGCATTTTCGTAATTTAAGACATGTTCTCCTGACAACGCTTGCTATTGTTCACTGCCGATTTTTTATTTATGTCGGATTGTCGAGTACATGAATTCTTATAACAGGAATTCTTGCAAATTCTCTAAGAACTAATTGAAGAGGAAGAAACCATTTATTTAAATATTTTCAGAGTGCCATACAAAAAAGAGGAACAAACGAATAATTTTGTTAATTATAAAAAAAATATACAACTTAATAGTATATTAAGTATCAAGAGTTGTAAGTAACATATTACGTACGCGTGGAAATTCTACGAGGACGTAATATACTTAAAACTCGTATTACTTTATCTACGCCTTAACAAAAATAACTATTATATTTATAAAATTTATTTATTTATGTAGAAGAAATACACACAGGTCCATAAGGACCTAATGACATAATTTCTCTTTCCTAAAACTAACTAGAAACTAAAGAAATAAATTTATACATACCACTATATATACCAGCGTTATAATAACACTTTTAAATCAGTCATTACTATGAAATTAATTAGAAACGTCAAATATTATTTAAATGTCAGTGTTAAAAAAATACTTATTTTTGTTGAGGCGTAGATAAAGTATAGTACGTTATGCGAGTTGTAAGTATATTACGTACTCGCAGAATTTCTACTCGTACGTAATATGGTACTTACAACTCTTGATACTTATTCGTTTGTTTTGTATGGCACTCTGAAAATATTTAAATAAATGGTGCACAACGTCTTCTCCTGGAGTTTTACTGAAATTATTTATCAAATCGATCGAAACACCTCATACGGGGATTTTTCGGGCCAAAAAGCATCAAATCACCTCAAAAAAAGTTACAAAAAACTAGTCGGGCCCTGGTTTGCACCGCTATAATCTTAGTTGGGAGCGTTAATATATGCTAACATATTTTCGCATTTTTCTCGGAACTGGTACAAGCGACAAAAGTTGGACTAGTGTAACAAAAAAGCGACAATTGACCTGCTAGGTCCGATTTGATCCTGCCGCCGATTAACGAATTAGCCCTATTAACCAGCAGGAACTCGTTTTTCTCAGAACTGGTACAAGTGACAAAAGTGGGACTACCTTATCAAAAAAGCGACAATTGACCTGCCGCCGAGTGACTGCTGGGTTAATAGCGCTTTTGTAAAGAGCTCTTGTAAATTTATAAAATTTGATAGAGGAATATTTACCACTTAGAAGCTGAAATTCGGAGCTACAGGATGTTGAAATTTTAAACGAAAAATAAAAAACTATTAAGCCATTAGACATTTGACGTTCGATAACTTAAATAAGTTAAAAAAATTCCGTTGTTACTTTCTCTTTAATCTTTTTTTTTTTTTAGAAAACATGATGTTAATGTTTTTCTTGTCAACTGGAGTAAGGAGTCATGTACGGTGTGGTATAACAGGGCAATCGCTAATTTACCACGTATAGCAGGGATTGTAGTTGATTTTATTAAATATTTGAAGAAAAACTTCGGTGTAAAGTCAAGTAATCTGATATTGGTTGGGTATTCGTTAGGAGCTCATCTCGCAGGTTATATTGGTCGTTTTTTGAATGGTGATGTTGAAACTATTATCGGTAAGTTCCTTTTGTATGAAAAAAATTAAAAAAGAAAATAAAAAAATTAATAACAAAAATATATCTTTAACCGGAATCTGCAATATTATTTTTTTATACTATTGAAACTACTGCAATTTTCATTCTATTGAACTGGAATAGGTTTTAATTTTAAACTCACTTACCGGCATTAAAAAACCATTGTGCATGATGCTTTAAAAAAAAGTACGCCATGCAAAGAAATTAAAAATTAGCAACAAAACATGTATGTTTGGGATACAAACTGAAATAGATCCACTACAGTATCAGCACATTAAAATTAACATTACCTTATTAGGCTAATCAACTTAGTAAAGTTAAGGGAAAGTTTAGGAACAGTCCTAATTCCTTTTATTCTTTATGTTTTCGTGGTCGCTGAACACGAATTTGAGGTTTGCTGACAGATATTTTGGCCGGAACATTGTTTTTTTGCAAATTTTGTCATTTTTTTTAGTTTTTAGCCTAAATCTCGGTAAGTATCTATACATTTTTTAAAAAAAAATATTCTATACAAAATTAAAGGTGACAAAATTTCCCACAAGTTTCATAAACAACAAATTTTTCTACGACCACTAGAGTGCGTTGAAAAATGTGAAGATTTTCCAATGGCAATTTGCACTTTTTTTTGCAAAAAAAAAACAATGTTCCGGCCAAAATATCTATCAGCAAACCTCACATTCGTGTTCAGCGACCACGAAAACATAAAGAATAAAAAGAATTAGGACTGTACCTAAACTTTCCGCTAACGTATATGGTTAATAACTTAATCAATTTTAATGATGTTTTACCTTTTCTGGTGTACGTCTTGTTGGAGTTTTCTCTCCCTTATCTGTCTCGTTTTTCCTTTCTTTTTTTTTTCGTAGTTTATTTCATTTCTTGCCAATTTACTCCTCGGTTCTCTGCTACTTTTTTTACCTCTTCCATAAAGGTCTTTCTTGGTATTTCCGTCTACTTTCTACTGATGTTTGCTTCTTATATATTTCCTACTGTCCTTTTAGTTTGTATTTTTCAGGCATTAAATTCAAGATTTTAATGAGGACGTCGTTCACCATTTTGCCCTTCCTTGTATTTTCTTTATCTTTGGTCACCTTCTTAAAAATTTCGGTACTCTGAAGCTGGCCAAGCCATTTCAGCCCGGACCAAAAATACCTATCGGATAATTTACTAACAATTTATTAGAAATTTACTTCCCCTTTTTTTTATTAACCTTTCCTGTCAAAAGTTATTCATTATTTTGCCACCTTCAGTCTGAACCTAGACCGGCCCTTGTTAAAATCTTATACAACATTTACTAAATTTTAATTAGAATTTACTAAACATTTATTAGAAATTTACTCCCCATTTTTTTTATTAATCTCGCCTTTCAAAAGTTATTCATTATTTTGTCCTTCCTTGTATTTTCTTAATCTTTGGTCACCTTCTTGAAAATTTCGTTACTTTGAAGCTGGCCAAGCCATTTCAGCCCGGACCGAAAATACCTATTGGATAATTTACTAACAATTTAGAAGAAATTTACTCCCACCTTTTTTTTATTAACCTTTCCTGTCAAAACTTATTCATTATTTTGCCACCTTCAGTCTGAATCTAGACCGGCCCTTGTTAAAACCATATACAACATTTACTAAATTTTAATTAGAATTTACTAAACATTTATTAGAAATTTATTCCCAATTTTTTTTTTTATTAATCTCGCCTTTCAAAAGTTATTCATTATTTTGTCCTTCCTTGTATTTTCTTTATCTTTGGTCACCTTCTTGAAAATTTCGGTACTTTGAAGCTGGCCAAGCCATTTCAGCCCGGACCAAAAATACCTATTGGATAATTTACTAACAATTTAGAAGAAATTTACTCCCACCTTTTTTTTATTAACCTTTCCTGTCAAAAGGTATTCATTATTTTGCCACCTTCAGTCTGAACCTAGACCGGCCCTTGTTAAAACCATATACAACATTTACTAAATTTTAATTAGAATTTACTAAATATTTATTGGAAATTTACTTCCAATTTTTTTTTTATTAATCTCGCCTTTCAAAAGTTATTCATAATTTTGTCCTTCCTTGTATTTTCTTTATCTTTGGTCACCTTCTTGAAAATTTCGGTACTTTGAAGCTGGCCAAGCCATTTCAGCCCGGACCAAAAATACCTATTGGATAATTTACTAACAATTTATTAGAAATTTACTCCCACCTTTTTTTTATTAACCTTTCCTGTCAAAAGGTATTCATTATTTTGCCACCTTCAGTCTGAACCTAGACCGGCCCTTGTTAAAACCATATACAACATTTACTAAATTTTAATTAGAATTTACTAAACATTTATTGGAAATTTACTCCCAATTTTTTTTTTATTAATCTCGCCTTTCAAAAGTTATTCATTATTTTGTCCTTCCTTGTATTTTCTTTATCTTTGGTCACCTTCTTGAAAATTTCGGTACTTTGAAGCTGGCCAAGCCATTTTAGCCCGGACCAAAAATACCTATTGAATAATTTACTAACAATTTATTAGAAATTTACACCCACCTTTTTTTTATTAACCTTTCCTGTCAAAAGGTATTCATTATTTTGCCACCTTCAGTCTGAACCTAGCCCGGACCTTGTTAAAAACTTATAGAAAATTTACTAAATTTTAATTAGAATTTTCTAACAATTTAAAGTTATTCATTATTTTGCCACCTTCAGTCTGAACCTAGCCCGGACCTTGTTAAAAACTTATAGAATATTTACTAAATTTTAATTAGAATTTACTAACAATTTATTAGAAATTTACTCCCCCTTTTTTTTATTAACCTTTCCTGTCAAAAGTTGCTACCTTCAGTCTGAACCTAGCCCGGACCTTGTTAAAAACTTATACAACATTTACTAAATTTTAATTAGAATTTACTAAACATTTATTAGAAATTTACTCCCCATTTTTTATTAATCTCGCCTTTCAAAAGTTATCATTATTTTGCCACCTTCAGTCTGAACCTAGCCCGGCCTCTGTTAAAACCTTATAGAACATTTACTAAATTTTAATTAGAATTTACTAAACATTTATTAGAAATTTACTCCCCTTTTTTATTAACCTCGCCTTTCAAAAGTTATTCATTATTTTGCCACCTTCAGTCTAAACCTAGCCCGGATCTTTGCGTCCCGGCAACGTAGCGGCATCCTTTGCGGCACTCTCAAAGAATGCCGGTACGTTAGAAGTTTTTTTGGTAGCAACAAAGGCGCCGCTTTAAAGCTGTTAAATTGGGGCTACTATATGTATGGGTTTAAAATTCACCACCTCGTACAACTCAAAATAATTTTAAAACGTACCTCACACTTCTCTATCATCTAGGTCTTGATCCGGCTGGTAGTGGTTTTAAGAATTCGGGGCGTTATAATGCCCTAAACAAGAGTGATGCCCGCTTTGTTCAAGTTATACACACCGAACACAATTTAAGCCACAATGGGTCCTTGGGAAATGCCGATTACTTCGTTAACGGTGGATGCATGCAACCAGGCTGCTGGTCCATTTTCAGTGGCCATGCAAGATCATATGAATACTACGCTGAGTCTCTGTCTTCAAATAGGTTTGTGGCTCTAAAATGTTTGAACTACACTGAATATAGACACAGAAAATGCAAAGGACCTAAGTCTATTATGGGAATGCTTTATGTTGATAGGAAGTAAGTAAATAATTTATTTAACCCATAGAATATTTTAACCATGTTAAGACACAAAGAATTAAGGATTAAATTCTAAAAATCTGTTAAGAAATAACAAGTACTTTGATATATTTTCATCAAATTTGTCTGTTGTTTTGACCAATTCTGGCACGATGTTGTAGTCCATAAATGTTACCGGATAAATATATTTTTAATTCTTAATAATATACATGAAATAAGGAGAATGCGATTTAGGATAGTTTACGTCGTTTGGGAACTTTGAAAAATAGTGCAAATTTGGAGTTTTTAAAGTTCTAATATTTTTTTGTTGTATATCATATGGCAAACATGAAGATTCTTTGCAACTAAAGAAATCCTAAAAGTCAAATTGATTTCCTAAGTATTTGTTTAGGGATATTGGATTGTTTTAGTTACAACGAATGCTCTTTAATTTACTATTTTTATACAGGGTGTATAGGTACTAGTCTGACCATTTAGTGGTAGAGCACCACTTCAGGTGATCTACTCCTTGAAGTTGAACAAATGTAATCTATATTTTCTCTCTCTCTTTTTCTTGTAAATGCTTTCAGGAAATAAAGTCGTTTATTATTATTATTATAATTATTATATCCTCAGCATACAGCTCATTACACACGGTAAACAAATCGCATGGTTTTGGTAAACGAAACGCACAGTTTATACGTAAAAGTAAGCGG